>JAVKLA010000017.1:20682507-20714859 GCA_034782735.1 Sagittarius serpentarius
GCCCCGGCCCCGCGCGCCCTCCCCGCCCGGTCGCCGCTGAGGGGCCTCTCACCTGCCGGAGCTGTTACTCGGGGTTCGGAGCTGTTACTCGGGGTTCGCTGTTCTGCAGAGCGAGTCCTTCGGCAGAACGTGCCCCACGCCAGTGCTTGAGACATTCACTCTTTCAGGCTCTCACGTCATGGGATCCAACTTCCTGCTCAAAGCAGGGCCAACGTCCAAGTTAGATCCAACTTCAAAGTTAAATCAGGCCCCGCTGACCCTTGCTTTGCCATGGATGGGTATTCCACAGCCTCCCTGGACAACCTTTTCCTGTTTTGACCCCCTTCATTGTGGAAAAAAAAAAACAGGATTAAAAAAAAAATCGTCTTCCTAATATCTAAGCAGAATTTTCCTTGCAGAAAACTGTGTCTGTTGCTTCTCATCCTACCACAATGCACTTAAAAAAGTCTGGCTCTGTCTTCTCTGCAATTTCCCACCATGTATTTAAGACAAAAATATTATCCTCCTTATACGGTAATATAATAGTCTGTATTTCTCATTCTTCCTCCACCTCTTCTTATGCCACCAAAATTTTATTTAATTGAGTGATTGTAAAAGAACCTTTTTTACATGGTTTTGCAATAAAGTTTCTAGATGTATGAAACCATGATATATTGCTTGAATTAGGTATAATTTAAAAGTTAGCTATAATTGCTCAAATTCAAGTGCCTAAAGGCTCTATGATCAAGAAGCTTTCTGTGAACAATGAAAGGTATTTCTAAAATAAAGATACTGTTTTGCTTTGTTTTGTTTTGCTTTTAAATACCTCTATGCATATTCTTTCATATGCAAAATGACGTATGCTGAAATACACCTGAGAGTGTCAGCTTATTGTGATTTTAATTCTAATAAAAAATGTAATTTCCAAAAAGCAAACAGCAAGTGACTGTTAATGTGAGCGCAGTGACTACAATTAGATATTCCCAAATGTAAATTTCTTATCAATATTTTAGATTAATATCTCTGGCTATGTTTTTTTAAAAAGGTCGTATTTGAAATTCAAATCAAAGATACGTTAGCTGACTTCTCTGAAAATCTCTAATAAACAATAGCAAATTTATTTTGTTATTGTCAAACAGAATTAAGCAGACACAGACAATATTGTTATTGTGCATTTTCAGAAATAAATGCAAAGTAACATATAGTGATGGGCTTATTACTTTCTGGGAAATCAAAATTATTCCTCTAAATAAAAACATCTTGATTTCACCTTATTTTTCAGGTTGTCATTTTCTATTACTAATGTTGTAACAGAGATATAATCTAACACCATTGACTATTTTACAGAAAGCCTTTATTAAATGTTACTGCAAAATAACAGCTATTTTCTTTGACTGAAAATAGAACAAATCATACTTAATCCAAGCAATCTTTCAGCAAATCCATTTAAACAAAAATCTACCATCATTGAGCCACTCCTACTGAAGCATCCACAGGAGCATGGTTTTTGTTGTTTGGTGAAAAAAGCAAACCACTTTGTGCAGCTTGCCATTTTAAACAGTTATCAGCCATTTGAGCTCTTGTTTTGAGAGACACTACTAAAATGGACAAAGCTGTGGTCACAGTTCTCATGTATCTTAACTATGCATTGTGAGACCCAGCATTAATGAAGTTAGACCCGTCAGACTTCCAGGTTTACCAGTTAATGTCCTTATAGATTTCTAATAATCCTGGATGCTTGTTGCTCAGTGACAGCAAAATAAGTCAGGATCAATCCAATCAAATGATACTACAATATATATTCCTACGTATTTATATATGAATTAAAATAATGACATCACAATTGTAAAACTAAATATAAATAAATAGCTAAAAGTTAAAAAGGTCAACTAAAAGGCTTATAACAATATCAAATTGATCTATGTGTCTATAACAAAACTACTTTCTAATCCTTAGGTAACTAAGAGCAACAGAAAAATAAAGACAACTTGCGTAAATTATTAACCTCAACTACAGTATTTTATCACAGGAAATGAAATAAAGCTTTGGAGAAAATTATTTCACTATTTTGATACTGGAAATAAATTATTTTTCTATTCTCTGAACTGCAATATAAAAAAAAATTGGTTACAACATTTCCCTCTTACATTTCCGTTCTGGTAGAATGTACCACCAAACCCATCTCTAGCCTGCCCTTCTGAGATCTTACAGGACAGACGTTAGCCGAGCAGCCTAGGAGACAGCAGGCTGACAGCTTCTGATAGCAAGTCGCAACCGATGACCTCAGCTTTCTTTGGAGTCTAAGCACAGAGGTCACATTAACCTGTATCGCCCAGATCCATAAAGGTATTTATTCATCTAATCCCAATTTGGATTTCTAATTTGCTGTTGAAATCCATGGGACCCAAACATGAGCCTTTGTGGCTCCTTGGGAGCTCTCAGGTAGAGCAGCTGAGCTGGTCTAGTGGCTCCCAACACAGGAAAATTATCTCCCACCTCTTCCTTCCTGGTCTCTAGCCATCGTCTGACCCCTTAGTGAACTGACTCGGTTCACTGAGCATGTAGAAAAATACGAACATTTTTTTCCTCTGGGTTGTTTTATTTTTTGG
Source organism: Sagittarius serpentarius (assembly GCA_034782735.1). Taxonomy (NCBI): domain Eukaryota; kingdom Metazoa; phylum Chordata; class Aves; order Accipitriformes; family Sagittariidae; genus Sagittarius; species Sagittarius serpentarius. The sequence goes on from JAVKLA010000017.1 coordinate 20,685,096, forward strand.
TTGTTGTTTTGAGGTTAGGGTGGGGTTTTTTGTTATATCTCTTACCAAATCACAACCCTTAATGAATAAGTTTAGAGGTCTTTCTTTTATTGTTGTTTAAACTGGAAAAGCTTTCTTTCTCCCATCCATTCCTCGCGAACTTGAAAGCTGCTCAAACACATAGATATGCATAAGGTTACACTTTCACACTCTCTAATTAAGGAATAAAAGTGGAGTATGTGTCTCAGATCACAAAAAAAGCGAAAGGTGAGACTAAAAGGGAAATGATGGCACTTGTGATGGCAGGGGGGTCACAAATCTTTGGCTCTCAAAGTTTTTTTTACCAGAATTTCAAAGCCAGAGATGCTGCTGCACTGTCATCCTCATTTCACTCCAGGGGAAGGAAGAATGCTCAGGAAGTTACTGATACTGTGATCAGTCTTTTACCATATCATTCTTCCACCATGTTGCCTGTTAATGCTAGTAGTAAGGGTTTCCTGTCCCTTACCTTTACTTATCTGGGTTTCTGTCTTTACTTTCCTTCAGTTCCTCACACAAAGTGGGGATTAAATTTACAGTGTGGGTATGCTACTTCTGTTCCCAGAATTGAAGGCAGAGCATCTGTAAGACACCTTGACTCCAGGAACAGTCATGCCTAAGTGAGCAGCTTAGGAAAATACTCACCTTACTTTTACCACAAAGAATGCACACATGCATATGTAAAATATAAACTGAGAAATACAGAATAGGGAAAGCTGGCATGACTGGACAAGGCAAAAACCTCTGTGATGACTTTCATGAAGTTAGGAATCAATTTGTGTTATGCCCCGCATGTAGTCAGCGGAGACAGGTTCCTACGGAGCCAGAATTTATCAGGCAAATTGACTCTCTGGAAGTATCCAGGCCCCTGCACTGAATTTTGAGAATTTAACCACTCATCAGGAGAAGTATTAATTTGACTAAAAATAGTTGGCTATATTATAAACCTCTGTACCTGAGATTGTTGTCAAAATTAGCATCATAGTGAATAGAGGGAAAGTGGTACTTCCAAGGTGTGTTTCATCTCTTCTTACCATGGACATCTACCATAGGTCAGCTATATTGCCACACCCACAAGGATATTTTTCTCTACAAAACAGAGTCTGAGGTGATGAACTCAGATACTGATGTTAGGCAGGATGAATCCTACCCTCTGTAGAACAATCCAGTATTTTGATATTTGGTTATTGAAAGAATTCACACAGCCCTGCTTAGAAAACAATGCCAATATACAAAGTGTATATTCCCATCGACACAACTTCCCATTTTTCTATATACTTCCCTGTAATTATACTGTAGAACAAGGGACAATGCTGGGGATAAAGATTTTACTTCCATAATATTTATTACCATGGGATATCACTGAGGCCAAGAACACAGCAGGATCAAAGAAAAAAAAAAAAAAAGGATAAGCAGCTATATGGATAACAAGAACATCTGCAATTATATTAGATTAAACAAAAATTCATAAGGGATATAAACCTTCATGCTTCAGAGCATAAGCTAATCACTAACTGATGGGAATTAAGAAACTTCTGTTATGGAGAGGTTAATCCCTAATTGCTCACTACAGAATTTCTTGCAACATCATCTGAAGCAAATAGCACTGGCACTGGATACTAGACAAAACAGACAATTAGTCTGATGTTATATTGCAATGCCTATCTTGCTGTCCTGTGACTGTAACATACGAAATGCAAATGCATGTTTAGCCTGGTTTCCTAAAGAAATGAAACTTACAGGACCACACTATCTGCTATCTGCTGTCCCCGCCTAATAACTTTTGAACCCATTAGCCAGATCCAATATTTGTCACAGGATTCAAGCCCTGGAGGATAATAAAATGCCTATGCATTCAGCAAAATCAGAAGCTTGGTGAAGGAGAAAGGCCCAAATTAGCGTCCCACTGCCAGGAAATCTTCAGGAAGAGGTGAGCATCAGTTTGTTTGGTTGGCCTGCTGTTAGCCAACCATCCCGTTAATCCTGGCTGGCTGGCCGGCCCGTACACCACTCAGAGGAAGCTTGTTCATGCCATCTCCTTCACTGCCAGGAGCCAGAGGAAGGAGGAGCAATAGGACAGTGCAGAGGGAAGAGGTGGAGGTTAAAGATGCAGATGTGGGTGGAAAGAATATCTGAAGGGCTAATGGGCATCTGGGCAATATAGGCAAAGCTGTGAAACTCTGTGGAGCACAGATGAGTGGATATAGGGCAGCAATGCATAGAAGACCTGAGTTCATTCTTTTTTTTGTTCATAGAACAACCCATTTGAATGCTCGAGAAAAAATATGTCTGAATCAAAAGGTGACATAGGGCTGTTCTGAATGAGTCAGTGCACCCTCAGCATTCTCAGCATCTTTCCCCTACCTTACTCCCTTTATTTCTGCACCAAAAAAGGGAGATCTATAGTGACTCTGATACTTTTATGCATGAACAAATATTCTGTCCTGCCTTTTTCCTCTCCACAAAAGATACGTGCCATGGATCCACCTTCGATTTCTGCTCAGCACAGTACAGCAAAAAAGTTAATACACAAGAGTTTGCTTTGTTTTTCTTCATTCTCAACAATTTTACAATTAAACATGGTCATATTCCTCTAGTCAGAAAGGAAGATAGAAAAGACAGTAGTAGTATGACCTCATTTAAAATAGCTTGAGGGCTCTTCTAACTTATAGCATTTTTATGAAACCACTCTTTCTGCTCTTTTTTTCATCCTGTGTATGTCCATCCCACAGGGTTGACAAGGTATTTGTGGGAATCAGCTGTGCTGACTTTATATAAATAGAGAATTTCCCTCTGCTGGGAGCACTCTCCACTCACAGATGAAATGCATTCACTGTACTGCAGAGCAGTGCTAAATGATTAGAGCTGAACCAAGACCTTAACTGACACTCATTATTACGGTATGTCTACACTGTAAGAAGATGTGTGATTGCAGCATGTATCAGCATATTCACACTGCCTTTAATTTAGCCAGTGAAGATACCATGACATGGAGCTTGAGGCTGAGTTTTACAAGTCTGTTAGAGACCATTCTTATACAGTGCTTATATTGTGTGTGCATATGTGTGCATATATGTATGTGTATATATATAGGTATAGATGTATATTCGTAAGTATTTACATAGAATAGGCTAATAATAGGAGATTAAATCAGGTCCAGGCACAGACAATGCATTCATTTGTCTATACTGGTAAATTACTGGAAAGTTTCCTGGCACAGTTTTGTTCTGAGATTGAGCACAATTCCTCAGCTATGTACAGGAGTTAGCGTGGCTCAAGAACTGCAGGTAATAGGCAGTTTGCGTGTATCTATTCCCCTGTATCCCCAGTTTTGGAGGCTAAGAGAGTATGGACACAGTTAGGCTATGGCAATTGGTCTAAGGGTAGCAGAACAAGCTCCAAAGCCATTTTGTTGATATGGGTGCCATCAACAACAAGTAGGTGGTCATGGTCTCCAAAATGACTAAACAATAGGTATCCCCGATATACCTATATGCTCAATGATCGTTGTCCTAACCACTAAGCAAGCAGATTCTTGGCTAGATGAGACACTGGTGAAAATTATATTGTTCTCCTGTTTTCATCCATGTGCATTCAAAGGACTGTCTTACTAGTATTCCCTGTTTGCCTTAGATCCTGGCTGCCAGGTCACCATTCTCTGATTTGTCTCTGTGGCAGACGAATTCATGTAAGATGCTTAAATAACACTTCCAAGAAACAGCTCAAAGTGGGGGCAGAGAAATTTAAGTGGATCATTATTAGATGCAGAAGTGAGTTTGCTGATCATTCTTCAGGGTTTTGTGTAATACTTGTCCCTGTAACCGGGCTTTTACAGGGGAAAGTGGTGGAGGGGAAGGTTTTTGTAAAGACTATATGCATATGCAGTGAAAGGACAGCTTTCGAAGTTGTTCCTATTCAATAAATGTCATGAACTGCCTACTGCACAGACACAATATACTGGCAATAAAGAGGGAAGGAATTAATTAATTTGGGGAAGAAAGAACATATTTCTATATATATCTTAAGTATGTGGTAAAGGGAATTCAGCACCATCCCTTCAAGAGCACTGAGAGAGGTCTTTACTCCTCCCTGAGTAGCTGGGTTGGCAGTCTTCAGACAGGAGGAACAACACTCTTGCCAACTGTCAGTAACAAATTAAAAAAATGACAAATTCAGCTTTAATAGAAACTCTTGCACTGAGGAGAGCAAATAGCCAAGGAACATATGTACAAATTTTAAAGCATATGGGCTTCTTGCTCTCTTAGTAATTAATATAATACTGTGAGTACATTTATGTTCTCTCTTTTTTCCTCTGTAAACAGTTTATATAGGAAGCTGTTGGGGACATAATTAACACTTGCTGCTGTTGTACATTATCAAGGACACCTGAAAGACGTGTATTGGAAATTGGATACATTAAATACCAGAGATAATAGAGCAGTAGATCCTGAACACCGAAAACATTATTAAAGAGCACATCCTTCAAAGTACAAACCACCCACCCAAAACTTACAAGCAAGAAAGCAGAAAATTACAGGACATAACTTGACTCAAGCTTTCCCTTGCAAACCACACATCCCACTGTTCTCTTTTAATGCTATGTTTCAGACGGCTACTGAAAACTGACTACTATTTCTGGAGAATCCATGGACAATCTGTGCTCTGTAAATGTATCTTACCCACCCTGTGCAAACATTTAACCCAAACTCAGCAAAAGTAAAAAAAGTGCCTTGATTCACCTGTTTATTAGAGTACTTCATGATGTGAAAAAATTCTTGAGATGATTCTGAGGTGAAAATGATGAGATGAGAAAGATAGCAAGAAATTTCTATGCAGAGACTGAAGAAACTGTCACCCTTTAAACCAAATAGGAGGTGAATTAGTGTTAAAGTAAAGTTAAAGCTTTTAGTCTGAAAACTATTCTTTTAAAGAGTGGATTTAACTAAAAATCAACTGCAAATAGTACTTGCTTTAGGGTTTTCAATAGCTTGAAAGATGCAATTTTTAAAGAAACAAATTTTTAGTTTAAATCAAAAAATTATCTAAATCTGGTACTTTTAAAATATCTGCATCATGAAATCTACTTGTCTGAAAATCTGTGGTTTATTCTCCTCTATTTCTTACACCACCACCACCACCAACCCCTCCAGTGCAAAATAATGAAGAGGGGACTTGTGTTTTTTACGCAAAGTTTTCTGGTTTTACTTTCTCTTCAATGCAATTTGCAAATCTTTCTTGAGACTAGTAAAAGTCTGGACTATCAGAAGAGAAAATAAGATTTTGTAACTCTGACTTTTGGAACAGTCACCTCTGACTATTGGAAGCATTTCAGAATATGAGACAACCACTAAAAGAAAGAGTTTTGGACTGGCTGGGTTATAACATAATTGTCCATAACAGGATTTCTCATTCTCTTTATCTGAAGTGTTTGATATTGGCTTTCTGTCAGAAATATAATATTGGACAACCTGGACAATACTTGCTATAGTATAGTAATTTCCATGGCCCTGTATCATCCTTCAAAGTACACAGATTCCAGGTACACATGCATTTCTTGCAAAAATATAAAAATAGACTTAAAGATGCCTAGCGCTGTTTTCTAATAGTAGACCTGAACGGTGCAACAACAGTGTTTCTGATCACTCTGTAGATTTTTGTGACTTTTAGGGTACGGGGGTTGGCTGCATAAGGAGTTACCCATGATGCTCACAGACAGGGTTTTAACTACCACAGTTCCTAGACCACGTATCACAAACATGAATTTAGGTATTATTTTGATGCAACAGCATCCATTTCTGTTGAAAAGTATTTCTTTTGTCTTCCACAAACATGCTATTCCCAATTTGTCAAAGACTGAGGGAAATAGTTTTTACTCATCTAGAGTGCAATAGAAATTATGAGGTTTTGGTGAAAAAAAAATTTTTGGAAGAGTACTAAAACCAAGTTCATTGAAAATATTCAGAACTACAATGCTAATATTTGCATCTCCAAATTCAGTATTTATAGGCTCAGAATATTCTCCAATATTTGCTTAAAACTGACTATTATCACATGCATTCTGCCATTAAATTCACTTTATAGAATATTCACAAAAGGCAAACACAAAGGAAGTAAAAAAGCTACTGCGGAGAATTCAATTATTTTACTTGAGTGCATACCCATAGAAATATAGTGTAAGTATTCATTTAATATTGGCACCCAATAGCTATGTCAGTAAATCAAATAATCTTTAAGCAGTACCATTAAAGCATCATCACTTTTTCTTTGCTAATTTGTAATTGTAGTTCTCTTCGCTAGATTGGGTCAGTGCTCAGTTGTCACTCAGGAGCAAATGACCCATTATTGCATCATTCTTAATGAAAAGGTAAAACTGTTGCACAGATGTTCTCAATATAGGGATCAGAAACCATGACATCCGAGACAGAGTTGTCCTGCTCTTGTCTTGACAGCTGGAATGGAAAATATTAGCCATGGTTAGGTGGGAGTATAGGTACCTTCTTTTCCTTCCTTGAGAAACAGTCTTTAGGTATGGAAAGTCTTGAGATTTCCAAATACATGAGAAGAAAACCAAGCAACCTTGAAAACAAGAAATGAATATTATTAGGAGAACATAATTGTCTCTTCTGGAAAAACGTTGACAACTGGAACTAGCAACAACTCAGTGAGATCCTTGAGTTGTTTCAGCATTTATAATCTACAAGGCCGGAGTGGTGAAGTATAAAGAAAAATCTCTGTATGAACTTGTTAAACCAAAGAGCTCTGAAACTGAGTCACTCTGCAGAGCTATTGGGGGAAAAATAGTTTTTCTGATAGGTGGAGAGTTAACAGACTAGTTGAGCTACTTCTCAGAATATGAAGAAATTCTAGTAACTTTCTGTAGTTTTGATAAATCAGCAATAAACAGATTATATCTCCAAAAACTTCCCAACGGTCTAAATACATGTTCTCTCTGAAGATCTCTTTTGTGACTCCACTGTTGCTCTAGGGGTGAACGATAAAGCATCTCTTCTGCCTTCAGCCTGCTACTCTTAGTGCTTTTGAATCTAGCCCACGCAGTGAAAATGGCCTTTTGCCTCCTCTAACTTTCTGCAGTTCATCAACTGACTGTTGCAGCATAATAGGTCCCCCTGCAAAGAAAGGTGCTAGAGAATTTGGGACTATAAAGATGGAACCTCCAGACAGTCATTCAAACAGGCTTGCTAAAGACCAAGTCTTTCACATTACTAGCAAATTACCTGGCATCCCAAGGGGCTCAATTTAACAACAGTGATCATCAAGCCAGTTTATTGCTACCTTCGCTCTGGAAGTTGAAAAAGCTCTTTCCTCTTTTCTTCTGTGAAACTCTTTAGCTTCAGAGTATCTGGTTTAACAAGCTCAGCTCAATGTGGAATTAGCTATAGATGTATTTCTTTATTCCTCTCCCCTCTGCCTTCCCCCCGACCTTATTAAGGGGGTAAAACTATCTGGGATTAACCACTGCCTCTCAACAAATAAAAATTATAGAAGAAAACTGACTTAATAATTACTTTGCAGCATGCCAGTTGCCTTATAAGTATTTGCTTATCTGCTCTTTTGTGCAGAATTGTGCCTGTGTTTAGACAAGAATCTCAGCCTTATGACTCTCAAAGGTTGGACTTTGAAAAGCTAAAACAGGTCTGCCATAATTAAGAAACTGAAATAGAACTAAACTGGATCTCACTTCACTAAGGACACAGCAGGTGGCCAGAACACTAGCCACTTCTATCATTTTCTTGAGAGTATAATAAATCCTCTAATCTTTTAGACCTGTGAGACTGTTCATGTCTATTTCAGTCAAAACAATTTCTCATCTAGTTGCTTTTAACATCACCAAAGTTTGCTAGATTTTCATTATATCAAGTATCACCTTGTAGCATTGTCCTGATCCCCTTATTTTTTTTTAAACCATGAGGAACCCTAGGGTATAAGAAATTCAGTAGAGTAGGATGCATACAATATATACCTATGACTGGAGGCAGGAACTGCCTTATTTTACTAGCAAAATCAACTCAGCAGCACAAAAGTAGCACACTCCCAGACATAAGGATAAGAGACCTTCCTCCAGGCTATGGATTATAGCTCATGTATTTGGGTTACATTAGCATTTCACACTATAGAGGCTTGATTCAGCCATAAATTCCACCAGGGGATGAAGGGTCTGAAGCTACAAAAAGTTTACCCAGCATGGCCCGCACTTCCTCCTCACTAGTCTGGCATGGAGGGATGTACCACAGCTGCGTAAGTGCAAGTCACAGACCAAAGGAGTACAGCCCACAGATGTATTTAAATCTATGCCTTCAGCATGGATCCTCCCTCTTCGCAAACACTCATATACTCAAAGATTTCCAAACCCTCAAGGCTAGGAAAAAATCTTATTAAATGAGCAGGGCTCCATCTATACCACAATTTGCAGATACACAGTGCTTGCTCCTAAATCCTTGAAACAGGGGAAGTATGTTCCTCAAGAATATATTCCCTTTCCTTTCTCCCTCTGGTTTAGCAAACTGCATATTTCAGTCTACAGCACTGGGATGTCAGGTCTTTGTTTTCCTCACTTATCTTTCCATTCTTTTTTCACAATCGAATCAATCTGACCTGCGCATTAGGAGGGGCAGTGCCCCACAGACAGTGAAGTTTCACAGCAGTGACTATGTTCTTCACCCTGTACGCTCGTGCTGCGCTCAACGAGCACTCGTGGAGAAAACGAGATTACCACTTCCCCCCTTCCCCTCCCAACCTCCCACTTACAAAATCTGCACCTGGGTTTGCTTTGGCAGTATAACACCATTGTTGCATTCTATCCAACAGGTACTGTGAAATGCTGATTATACTATTTGGGATTGCTTCTTTTCCTGTTCTTCCTGCAGGAGGGGGAAATGTTATTTGTAAATGAACACAAGAAGTAGTAATTAGCTGTTACATAAAACTAATTTCAGCATTGGAAAGCATAATAGCAATCTTTATATTCATTTCCCTGTTATCAAGACTTCAGACTGCTTAGATGCATTTGGAGAGTGTGTGTATACCAAGCGGTAGCACAGACAGTCTGCCCCAGGGCCAAGGATGATGTGAGCCAAAGAGGTTATAGCTCTGGGGAGTGTATGAGTAGTGGGTCTGTCCTGGGGATGCTTGAAGTCGTGAATCCCTATCACTGGAGCAGATAATTTTGGCAAGTGTGCCCTGAAGCCAAAGACCCTGAAAGCTGATACTAGCAGTGAAGCTGACAAGTAACATCAAATTCAATGAGCAGCTGCATAGTCTGAAGAACTTTTGATTCATCACAAACTTGAAAAAACCTTGGATTTACATACACATTAAAAAAATTAAATAGATGAAATGACATTTTTTTGAAACTCAGAAAACCTTTTTATGCGTGTTTGAGCCTGTATCTGTTTAATAGATTTGAATACAGCTTACATCACCTAATTTTCTGGTTTGGAGACTAAACATTTGGTTTTTTTCATCCTTTCCCAACATTTTATCTTTTTGTGATCTTTTATTAGCTTTGTTGATCTCTTTTAGACTCTACAGAGTTTACCAGCCTGCTTGTTAATGAGTAGTGCAAATTCTAGAAACTTGAACTGGATCAAAGACCTTGGTACTTCAAGCAGAATTAAATAATTACCTTTTTAAGTAAGTCCTGCATACAACTCTGAAATTAATAGACTTTAGAATGATATTGTCTTTCTTATAACATCATATATTTAACCCACATACAGTTTATAGTTAACTACAACTCCCATTTTCTATATTACTCTTCTTTTGTTTTCCTTTTTTTCAGTATCTTTATATTTTTCCTTCCTCAGTATACTTCTTTGTAGTTGCCTTTCACAAATTTCTTCTTACTGATTTCAGACTAATATCCCGTAATCTCTCTGAGTTACTCTTCTGTCCTCTAAAGTGATATAACCACTCCCAGCCTGAAGTGCTTCAACTTTTCATAAGTATATTCACTATTCTGTCATCCATGACTTTAATGAAAATATTAAATAATACATGTCCCAGAAATGCCATATGGGAGACCAATTTGAAAGAGCCTCCTAGTTTGGCAGAAAACTAGTGATAACTCCGCTCTGAGTATTTTTTTTTTTCCAACCAGTTCTGCATCAACTGCATTTGATCAAGACTGCATTTTCCAAAATTACTTGTAAGAATGCCCCATGCATCCACATCAAAAGACTTACATAAATCAGACTATCAAACGTATCTAGCGCTTCTCTCATATCCGCTTGGCCAGTTAACATGTCAAGAAGGAAATTAGACTGGCTTGGCATGTTTTGTCAAATCCTGACAAATCCATATTGCCCTTTTCTTAGCGCCTTATTATCTACCAGCTGCACAAAAACAGATTAACAATTTTGTTTCAGTATCTTTCGGGGTATCAAAATGAGGTCAAATGCTTTTTAAGTCCTTGGGATCTCCTTTCTCCTGTTCCAAATACTGGTATTTTGTTTGCTTTTCTCCTGTTGTCTGAATCACCTCTTCTTCACACATTTGTGGAAATAATTTTTGGTGCTTTGGCTAATTATTTTAAACTACTTGAGGATGTCTTTCAGCTATGGAAAGCTAACATATCCAAGTAACTCTGACCTCTTTTTTCCCTATTTTGGCCTATTTTCCTGTTCTGTTCTTAGCTTAATCATGACAAATCTGTTTTTATAACAAACTTACTTAAAATAAAGGTCTTTTAAATATGATCTTTTCAGTATCATGTAGCACTTACTACTTTATGCACATCTTGAAATAAAACTTTCTCCCTAATGCAATCTAAGGATTTTTGGAAAATATGGCTGTGCACAGTCAATGAACTAGAGCTAGAACCAGCATTGGAATTCAGTCGTCTCTGCTGGTGAATTTATAGAATCATAGAATTGCTTAGATTGGAAAAGACCTGAATTGTTACAATGCCCATGCTCTTGGCCAGAGCCAACTAGCCAGATAATTTCTGGATTCAGTTCAGGAGTTAGTACAGGTCAGGGACCCTTCCTAAATGGCAGTGCAGATTTGACCATGTTACTCTGGAGGCTAAGAGAGTTTAATAGCATGGATGTGACTAGACTGTGCCAATTGGCCTCAATGTTAGACAACGATCCCTGGCACTGTTCAGTTTATTAGTACAGATCTAGCCTCTGTCTCCTGATATTTTCCTTATCCATCAGATGTTGAGTTAGTTCAAATCCCTCAGTCCCATCAGACCTTACATTTAGCTGTCACTGTTATGTGGTTAATAATTCCCCATCAATGCATTCTCTGGACTTGGTGCTCTATAGGAGTCACACATCCTTTTATCTTAATCCATGGATATTTAATAATTCTGCATCTGTCTTTCTTCTGTGTTCAGATTTGAGGGATTTTTTCCTTGATATATAAGGCGATATTTTCCCCATTTTTCTTTCCTTTAGTCCCAAGGCAAGTAGTTCTCCTCTCATTCTGTCTACTTTTCACTTAAAGCCAGGCAATAAGAATTACAGTAGTCTTCCTCGGTGATTTGATGAGCTGGAGACACAAGCTCCAATGAAAGATTCACTATTAATTTTATATGTTTCTCTGTCAAATAGCAAAAGAAATGGGTTTCCGAGAAAATGACTCACTTCTTGGATTTGATATTTGATCCCTTCTTCTTCCTGCAAAATGACAGAAATGAGAGAACAGCATATTCACTCATTTGTTAATTATATATAACTGATTATTAGAATTTAGTACAATATTTAGCTCTGCACCTTTTTCAGATATTTTATATTGGGCGTTTCAGTGCTTTGCTGGATTGAAGGCCTCCCTGAATATCCATGGGGATCTACACAGGTGCAACAGCCCTTTCAAGCACAGCATATTGAAGGATGGAGACCTTGGGCCAGTAACCATTTCATCAGGTTTAGCAATAAGTGATATCTTTAAAATGCATATTCTGGAACCCCTGATTAGCAAAAGATCATAGCCTATTCAAAGTGGTATGGAGGGGAAAAAATGACAGCAAAACCTACAAAAAGGACCCTAAAGTTTATTTTTTCCACATCCATACACACACTGGAATATATACGCTGGAAGGAGAGAAAAAACCCCAGGCCCTCAGTAACTGCTGAGCCATTGAAACAGTTTTCACATCATAGATAATTACAATTATCCTTCTCTTAGGGACATTGGAGCTGCCAATTTTCTGCAATCGAAAATAAATAAATAATTCAGAACAGATGTTGACTACTCATCCCAGTTTAGTAGAAAGCTTTAGGCAGGCATGTCAGCACTAAACTTGAAAACAGTGACAGAAACTGAAAATATTTTTTCTTTCTTCTTTCCTCCTTTTATTGTTTTCCTTTCTGTTTTATCTTTTAATAATTGGTCAGGGTTTCAAGTTTGTCATAGGGTGATTTAGTCCAGTGGAAGAAAAAAACCCCAACTGCTTATCAGTTCCATTTGGATTAGAAATGTAAGGCGGGAACCTGTTTAGTAACCAGGAGAAATATCAAGTGCCTGTGGGTGGCACTGCAGGTATTTGGTCATTAATTATTAACAGAACCAAGCAGTGACTGTTGTGCTCCTCACACATCTGTACGGTGGAGGTTCTTCAGCCTCTAATCAAAACTGTAGCACAACTGTGACACTCGCTGGAAATAAGATTCTCATGACCAAAAGGTTTTTGTTCAGTTCTTTTGGCTAACAAAGGTTATCTATGCCTCTAATTGACTATTTCATGTGATATTATCAGCTGCATCTTGCCTCTGTGGTGATGGTTGTTTTGTTTAGGTCAGAATAAATATTCTTCAGTCACTTCTAAGGTGTGTTGGCCTCCATGAGCCTTGGCATTGTGATATCACTTATCTTTGCCTGATGCTTTAGGTTTTTTTTTCTTTTTTTTTTTTTTGTGCTTGCTACATGCAGACCCTTTGTCTTCCAGATACACAATTTCCATTGCAATAAATAAAGCCAAAAAAACCTGCTCAGACTTCTGCTTACTGCTTACAACCAAACATAGCTTTTGTTTCATTTTGGTGTGGTTTTTGTTGTTGTTTTGTTTCTTTTTTTGTTTGCTTGGTTAGGTTTTTTTAGGAGAAATTTGCAGAGGTAGAATAAAAAGTTCTTTTCCTTTTACCCAGACCTTAAATGTTTCAATTCTAGTAAATGCTACAGTTAGGAAATTTGCTATATTATTACCCATTTAGAAATTAAAGTAGGGTCCTTTCAGTCTCTGAAAAAGCCAGACTACTGTATGTCAAGGCAACCAATACTGAAAATACAAGGCATTTGTCCTATGATCCAGCAGTTCCTTGATTCAGATGATCAGCATACTGCTGGGTGACTGGGGATGTGTTCTGGATATTATGTACATCTCAGATCTTTCAGTTGGGATGCAGCATGACTTAAATGGTAACAGTTTTTTACATGCACTTGGGGGTTATGTACCATCAAACTAAATAGTCCCCAGTACATTTCTGGGCATTCCAACACAATCATCTATATTATCTATACTTCAACTGTTAAATTGTTAGAACAGTCTCTGTCTTGCTTTGGGTTTGTCCCAATTAGCAATTTCTTAAATAGTCCTTGGGAACAGGACATTTCTAGGCACCATTTCCAACTGGCAGTTCACATACAGCCACCCTGTTTTTGGAGGCTGAGATAGATGCAGTATCCTCCCTGCCAGTTGGCCAGGAATTTTCCCAAGAACATTTGATTTCTTAGCGTAGAGGTAGCCATAGGGAATCCAACCTCAGAAATGTGTCTGAGATATTTCTTCAGGTATGATAAAAAACAATCCTCTCTCCTGTTTCTTCTTCCTTTCACTCCACTCCTTACAGCTCCTTCAGCTGATGTAGGTGAGATACATAAAAGTAAGCCTTTAAAGGATACTTTCAATGTATTAAAGCAGTGCAAGTTTCATCAGCTACACATCTGTTTTTAGATTAAATTAAACATCATAGTTCTGTCAGACATAATATGAAGGCTGCCTATGAATTTCCCAGGAGAAAAAAAAATTCCAAAAGCATCCACTCTACAATGGTGAAGATTATTGGCAAATTCTATTGCAATGCTTTACAAGAGTAGATCAGAATAAGTCCTTCTCTGATCATCTTTCCAGTCTGATTGCATCTCCTCCCTATCTGCTTTTTGCCAATAGTGTTATTTTCTATGGCTTAGTCTTTTTGGAGGGTGCAGTAATGGAAGGATCGGAAGAAAAGGGCACACTCAGTGTTCTGTGTAATTCAGGCATCATGCTTGGGTGAGAAGTGTTGTAAAACAACTTAACATATTGCCGTAGTTGTACAAGGTAAAACATCCTTTTTGCTTACAACTATTTTTATTATCAGTTGCAGGTGACTCAAAATACAAATTATAATTAACTTTGCACTAAACACAAGAAGAAATTAAAACCAGGTTTTAAATACTTTTTTTTTAATCCCTAAGAAAGCTGAAAATGCATGCAGCAGGTCAGGATTAGACCATGGACTTCAGCTGTGATTGGGAAGTAAAGCATGCTGACAGTGTGTGCTATAGGAGCACTGCTGATACTGTATGTTTACTGTCAGTGATTAACAACAAGGACAAGCATTGCATATGACTTCAACCTTGTCTTCGCTCTCTCATTTGCAGGTATGTCAACTGTGCCTGTTTTTTCTGTCCAAGATACTTGCAACCATGAGTCCTAGTCCTACCATCAAATTAACTCATCAGGCCTATGTTCATAAGGACCATTTATCTTTATTAATTTTAATACCTTATTAAATTAGGTAGTAAAATACTTTCCTTTGCCAAAATTAACACAGCATTGTGCATATACTTTGAGGCTAAGCTATTTTTATGGGGTAACTTATTTGCAGACTTTTGGTAAACAAAAGTCACCAATATGCAGAACGCAGTGATGGTGAAATGTGCCCTCTGGTATTTGGAAGAACACCCTCCAGTGTGTTAACTTACATTCTTCTGGATACACACTGGAATAACTGTACTGCTAATGCTGCTTAAAAGGTCAATATTTACCACAGTGTGCAATGTTCCCAATGTCTTAACTGCTTGTACAGCCCATACTGCAACAGGGTATGAGCCTTTTCAAGCATCACTGCAGTTATCCTCAGAACACCCAGTGGGATAAGAAAGTTTTTATGCCATTTCCACATATCAGGAGTGAAGATACAGGACACTAGCTCAGATGATTGTTAAGGGCAGATCTGCAGCAAGGTATGTTTATATGGAGGGTGCTCCTCCCACTGCATCCCTGCTTTGGTATTTTCCTCTTTCCTCCCTATCACTATACCATCCTGACACTAAATGAACTTACATCAACTCTCCTAGCAGGTCTGGAGCAGTTGCCAGTATGTTAGGATGTGTTTTCCTCCATTCTCCTCCTAAATGGCCCATAAAATGCCATTTATGCATGATTGCTCCATAAATAATCCTTTCTGACCAATGCATCTGGGTTTCCTTTTCACAAAAGCATGAGTATGAGGGAGCAAGAGGAATAATTTACACTCACATTTTGCCTGGACGCACAGATGGGAAGCAGCCAAGGCGTGCATTAAGACCTGGCAGATAGAAGACCCTTCTCATCACGTTGGTCCCCCAGTTATTCAAACATTACAATCAATGTGATCATATACAAAAGGACCTATGATTATTTACTAATTTTATGAAAAAGCAGGAAGTCTACTGGAGAGTGAATTTAACTGTATGTCCAAGGGCTAGAAGAGGCTGCTCAAATGTAACTAACTGTGTAATATACTAAATATGCTTTGAAACTCACATGCAGAGTGATTCTTGCAGTAGGATAAAGTCTTTTACCTAATCTAAACAGAAATTTGGACAGGAAAAAACAATTGAATTTCATGTTTTATTCTCTACTTTCTGATATAGATAATTATCTATATGCAATTACAGTTATAAATTTACAGATTTAGTCACAAAGATGTGATATCTTAGTCTAACATCTCAGTATTGTGCTTGTTTAATTTAAAGATAATAATAATTGGTTTTCTTGTCTTCAGAATATGTGTTGGTATCATCAGTTCATCTTAAGGAGATACTGGAACGGGCTCCCCAGGGAAGTGGTCACCGCAACAGGACTGTCAGCATTCAAAGAGCATCTGGACGATGCTCTTAGTCATATGGTTTATCTTCAGGTAGTCCTGCAAGGAGCAGGGAGTTGGACTTGATGATCCTTATGGGTCCCTTCCAACTTGAGATATTCTATGATTTCTGTTAGTTAGCAGACATCCCAGGAAACCACTAGTAAAGGACTTTTATTAAATCTGCTATTCTGGAAGTGTTACACTATTTTTGAAGAACTAATGATGTTGATAAATACTAATACTACTGCTACTACTACTAGACTTAAGAATAGGAAAGAAAGTAATCTCAACAGCTGTACCTCCATTAATTTGACTACCACATTATCCAAGAGTTAGAAGATATTTTAAGAGGACGAATAATTAAATATACAGAAGTAAATGGGAAATAGGGTAAAATGTGACATGGAGTCGCCAAAGATAGATCACATTAGCCTCAGCAGATATTTCTTTTTGATGAGTTAATTGATTTTCCAGATAAAGGCAAGGCAATAGGTTTAATCTAACTGGACTTCAGTAAATCATTTGACACGTTGCCATATGGGAAATCATTAGTTAAACTGCAGAAGACGTAGATTAGTGTAAGAATTAGATGCAAACAAAAGTAACAACGTAAGAGGATAGTGAAAAAGTATTATTGACTTTAACAGGTTAGGGATAACTTAAAAGTTGAGTCAAGTATTATTCTTGAGGTTTTTCCAGAACTAATGCTTAAGAAATTGATCATAATATCTTCATTACTGATCTTGGCACAAGACTGCTGATAATGCAAAATGTTAGAAGCCATAGTTGGTAAGAGGAGCTTCAAGTCTGTACTAAGAGAAATGAGAAATATTTATTGTACATTTGTACAAAGTGCCAGATAATACACTTACAGTTTAACAGGAAGAATTTCTTCCATGAGGTAGGTAACCATCAATTAGAAAACACAGAGGAAGCAAAACACCTTGGAGTTGTCTTGAAGAAAGAGGCAGTGAAACTGGAACAGGAGAAGAAAAGAGTTACGGACTAGACTAAACATATCTACTCCAGGTGATATAACAGTCTTTACACACAAGGAGGATTGTGAAAAGAAAAGAAAATAAATCAAAACCACTCTATATGTGTAAAATAATGTAAGAGTTTGATCACATTATGAACGTTATGATATGATGTGATGCCTGTGACACCAAGGGACTGTACCCCATGAGCCAAAAAACCTTCTTCAATCCAACCAGAATAACTGTCTTCCCTCCTACTGGTGTAATAAGGTCTTTAAATGACAGAAAGCAAAGTATTTTAGCAAATTTTAGCAAAGTATTTTAGCCATACACATACACATACACAAATAGATTTCCTGATGCACAAACATGAATTTATTTCCAATTAGCAAAGGTATTTTGGGTCCAGAAACATGAAGGTCATTGCCATCAGTAATACTCACTCAGTGCTTGTAATATATATTCCAATAGCCTGAGGGATCCCAGTCACATACTATTGTCTTGTTCTTTCCTGCACAATAGAGAAAAGGAAGGTTTGTTTCCTTACAATCACTGTTATCCAAAAAAAAAAAAAAAATTCAATTTCAAATTAGTTAAGTCCCTGTGTTGCAGATGTAGCCTGTGCAATGGTTCTTATGCAGTCATTTTTATAAAAAATAAAAGTTGTACATTCCCGTCTTCAAGAAAGGCCAAAAGGGCAGTTGGGAACGGACAGTCAGCATCACTTTGGTCCCTAGGAAAATCATTGAGCAAGCACTCTTTTAACACATTTCTGGGTAGATGAAGGAGAGTAAGGTGACTGGGAAGAGTCAGAATGGATTTACCAAGCATAAAAAATGCCTGACCAACCTGAGTGCTTTCTGTGATAAAATAAATGACTGCATTTGTGGATGAAGTGAGAGAAGTGAGTGTTATTTGTCTTGACTTTAGCAAATCTTTAAATACTATCTCTCACAATATTCTTATTCAAGTTAGGATATTATAGTCTGGATGGGAGGGCAAGCAGGTGGGTAAAAAGTTAGTTGGATGACTGCGGGCAAGGGCTGATAGGTCTTACTGTCTTGTGGCTGGTAACAAGTGGAATACCATGAGGTCTCTCCTGGGTCCAGTCACATTTAACATCTTTATTAATGACTTGGAGATGTGGTTGCTTATCAAATATGTAGATGACATCAAGCTTAGGGAGAACAGCCAATATACTTGAGAGCCATGCTGTCATCAAGAGGGACCTGGACAGGATGGAGGAATAGCTCAAGAGAAACCTGTTGAAATTCAAAAAGGAGAAGTGCAAAGTCCAGCGCCTGGAAAAGAATAACCCCTTGCAACCACAGAAGCTTGGGAGCTGCTCCAGAGAAAAGGCCCCATGGAGCCAGAAGGACAGGCAGCCGCACAAGCCAGCAGTGCACCTTAGCAGCAGCAAGGGCCACCAGCACCCTGGACTGCATGAGCAAGGATACAACCAGCAGATTGAGAGAAGTGATTGTCCTCCTCTCCTCAGCACTTGTTAGCCCAAATCTGCATCCACTTTTGGGCCCTATAATAAAAGAAAGACATTGATAAACTGCAGTGAGTACAGTGGATTGGCTGGAGCACTTGCTGTAGTGCTGAGGCTGAGGGAGCTGGCCTTGTTCAGCCTCAAAAAGAGATGGCTTCAAGGGGAGGACAATGTTGGAAGAGGCTGCGTAGGGAGGCGATGCAGTCTCTGTCCTTGGAGGATTTCAAGACCTGACCGGACAAAGCTCTGAGCAACCTGGCTGGACACCACAGCTGACCCTACTTTGAGCAAAAGATTGGACTAGAGGCACCCTGAAGTCCAACCTGAATGACCCTGTGATTCTACATAACTGAAAACCTCATCAATAAAACACTTCATACATCCACACCAAAGTAGTTATACAAGAAGAAGAAATAAATATTGTTAGGAGTCACACAAAAGATAATGGAGAGTTATGCTAAGGAAGTAGCAAACAAAGAAATTCCATGTTTGGACATGCTGATTTGTAGCAGTGCTGTTTCTGGGATTTCTGCTCTGTGTTCCAACACGGTACAATTGATCAACTTGTGAAATAGAAGTTTTAGCACACCCACTGGCTAGCCGTAAGTCAGCCAGTCATTTCTTGTCTTGTATGTTCAAAATTCAGATACATGAACCTCATGTAAGACACCATCAATTCAAAACAACTGTTTTTGCACCAAGTCTGAATGGATGTAAATAACTTCCTAGCCTATGGGCAAAAACTGAATAGGACCAATGAAATAGGCACATGGCTTTTCTTCTAAACAACAACAGCTTTTTAAAAATAGAATCAAAATAAACAAACTTCAGGAACTACTTAATGGAATAGTGGGTTTCCTCAACCATTTTTCTAACCAACCAGATTGATTTTGTTCCATTTTTTTCATTAAACAGATTATTTCAGACTGTGAGCTCCTTTGCCAGTTTCTAGCCTGCAGAGAATTTTAATGACTGAGTCATAAACCCCTCCAAAAATGGGATATATAATGGAAATGCTAAGGGACCCTTAACTAGAATAAGTATTGTGTTATGCTGCAATAATAATAAACAATAATAGTAATATTAATAAAAATAAGTTTTATGTAAACTTATAAAAGGCCATTTATATGATCACTGTACACATATTTAAAATTCAAAAATACTTCATTTTTCACAATTATGGTGATGCTACAGACTTTATAGACTCTTCCAAAACCTCTGGATCTCAACGTGTTGCATGCTTTCAGGTCTTAAGACAGGTTAAGGATATGCATTGGCAGGCCGCTGGTCCTGAGACTACTGATTAGTTAAAAGGACTTTTTTTTACCAAAACTTTTTTAACATTTCCTCTATGTATCTTTTTTAACATGTACCCCTTAATGAGTAACTAATAGGTTCAAAGTTTCAGGAAGTTCTGAAAAATCCCCAAGTACAAATCAATGGTAGCAACCTACTTAATAAATTATGAACCTAAAAAATAACCAGTTAATATTCTTTATCAAAAAAGCAATTTCTTATAAAGCAGTTTCTGCGTGTCCCCAGGCCATAAAACTTACTTCCTGGCTTCCCACTGTGTGGAAGTTTCCATTAGAATTTCATGTTGAAATGTACATTAACACCTTCTTATATATATTTTGGTAATATCTATTTAACTCTCGCTGTCACAACTTAGAACAGATTTTTTTTTCTTTTCAAATAAGCCAGTTGAAAAAAAAGGGGAAGATATTGAATGGTTCATAAATATATAATGTTTCCTATTTGTTATATTCTGCAATCAGAGGCAGCAGCTTTAAACTTGCATATCAGTGCATAATTCCACAAACTTAAAAAAATTGATCTGCCAATGTCTCCCCTCTAGCCATCTTTTAATTAAATGAACTTCACTCACCTTAGTGCAAAACTACTTAGATTGAATTTATACTGAGATCTGATGTATTTTTCAGTGAAGATTTCGGTTGTTGTTTTTAAACTGTAAAGGTTGTTTAGTACACAAGTGTTTAATAATGTACACAAGGTGACTGAACATAAATCAATGCCAATTATTTATTCACAATAAAAAACTTGGAAGTAAAGAGGTTCTTTTGTATTCTTGCCAGCCAAAGACAAGGGTAGGCCCAGTTCTCAGCCACAGTAAACGAAACTGAGCTTTTAATTTGTAGGAAACTGTTCTGATCTACACCAGCTAGAGGTCTGCTGAAAGAATACTTTTTTCCCCATATTCTTACATAAGAATGGAATTTGTAGTGATGGCAGTTCTGTTTAACTACGTCAGCAAGTTAGTAGATGGTTCAACACAGAAAGCCATGATAACATCAGTAAGAATCTAAAATATTTTGGATCTCTCGCTATTACTTTGTGAAAAACATACCTGATCAAGTACACTTAACAGCTCAGATTACGAAAGTACAGGCTGAACTACAGCTAAAAGGAGTGGCCAGTCTATAGCTCCAGTGGGTCAGGATACAGAATAATGTACAGTTGTACGATTTTGGACTTTTTAAATGCTGCAAGGGCAAGCACAAAAGCAGGAACATTGGGCAAGAATGGCACTGAGGTGTGCGGATCTCCCACACTGTTGTTAGATATACACGACTGCAGCTGCACCACAGCCCCTGGGCTTCGGGAACCAATACACGGGGCTATGAAGAGTGAAAGATGAGAGGCACGCTGCCAGCGTACACACAAGGAGCTCCATTCATTGCCTGTACCCCGGCCACTGCCAGGGTGTCTTCAGTAAACTCAAATCACTGGAGAACTCTGCTGGCTTTACTGTCTTATAGGGTAGGGTAGGAAGTGAAGGAAAGCTAAGAGCACCTAGCTTTTCCCCACGTAAACTGCATCTGCTGCCAAGAGGAGAACAGGAATTCCAGCTGACTTTATGCCTCACCAGTTCCTTACTGTCCTCATTTTTCTGCTGGTGTTAAACTGGGCTGCACAAAGAACCTCGAGGGTGAAGGAAGACTATGATACTTTCCTTCTCCACTGAAGTTTTGAGACCCTCCATAAGAAAGCTTCCACTGTTAAAGCTGGAAGACAGTATCAGCAACTGTTATTTCTCTCCCTGCTGTATATTATAATGCTGCCTAAAGTTTCACCAGAATCCAAAGGATATTTATGTTCTAAGCATCCCTCATGCTTGTAAATTGAAGCAGCAAAAGCTAAATGCACCTGCCAGTGGTTTTCAATGCCCATAGAAATTATTGCTGTATTTCCCCTTCCCCTTCCCAAAAGCCATTGCCTCTACACCATTTGCAATACTGCTAAGGAATTATAACTGCAGCACCAGACATTACATGACAGCTGTTTGAACAGAAATACTAATTGCTTTCATATTTAATTAGCTATTGTTTAAATTAAAAATACCAACAAAACAGTCACAGCAGGCTCATTTTAACAGGAGGTTTATTGGTCCAGGCACCAGCTCAAAGAGCAGCAGGCACTGGATTCACGCACTAGCTCTCTTTAGCCCTGAGAAACTGCCAGTGCATTCCTCACTCAACAGCTGCTGGTTCATCCCACTGGCCTGATCTTCTTCCTAATGGTCTTTTCCCTCCTGAAAAGGCAGAAACCAAGAGATGTCATCCAAGGCAGGGGCGAATTATCTCACCTATCCTTAGATATAAAATAATGTAGATACCTAGAATCTCTTTAGTAACAATGGGGAGTAATTGCCCCATTTATGCAGCTAAACAGTGTTGTGCTTTGATGCCAGGGTGTAGCATGTCCATGCTGCTCAGGGCTGCCCACTTTAGCAGAAACAGTCTGCTTCCACACATTAGAGCACTTGGCCCTAGAACATCGTGATTATTTGTGTGATATTTTTCCAGTTCAAAGTGGCTGAAATGACACGGTGGCTGTGTCACAGGGAATGGTGTTTTAATATCAGGAGGATAAGGGTATGTGCTCTCCACTCTGCAAGGTGATTTGGGGCCGCGATGCCTGTCCTACTGGAATTGGGAGGTGGGTACACAGCAACCTCATATTGCCTATTTGAAATTGTCCCGGGGGCTTACTATCCCCAGAGAGTAGCCCTTGGGCGTAATCTTGGATGACAACAAGCTCAGGTGAAAGGACATTTAACTGGTTCAGGTGAAGAAGAGAACAGGTTCTGGGAGCAAAGGGGAAAGCTGAGTTATTTGATCATATAGATGAACATTTGCAGTGTAGATACACTTACAAACCATAACTCAGTCCTTCCTAAGGTCCACTACAGGTTTGGGTACGAGAGCCTATTTTCTCTGTTCACTTTAATGACAGCAGGCTAGGTTAGGTGCAAATACTTAGGCCATGGAAAGCCAAAGTTTGGCGTGATGAAAATCAAGCATTGTGCCATATAAAAGACTGGTCTCAGAGGCTGTTACTCTCTGACATGTTCAGTCTTCTCCCCACTCCCTTCATCTCAAATGGAGACACTGCAAGCCTCACTCCAGGCAACAGGAGAGACGCATAGCTGGTGCAAATGCAGAGCGGGACCCCAGGGTACTTTGTAGTGCACAGTGTGGATGTCCCAGCAGCAGATCAATCTAAGAGGTCTGGAGTTGTTTCCCTGAATGTGGAGATTCTGGATTATTATGTGCTTGAGGTATCACCAAATGGCAATTGTGGCATTTTTCAATTGAATGTGGTGCTACACAATGACTCTCATTCCTACCTTCTTCCTAGTGACATCTACAGAAGTTATTATTAATATATTTCAAACTGCTTTGCCAGCTGCATGACCATTCACTTTGCTGATTCTCAAAGATGCTGGCAAGTATATTGCAGGTACAACTATTTACTTAAATAAATATTTGTGTGAATTTTCATGTGAGATTCCCTTTCTGCTGATATTCATGAAAAGAAAATTGTCTCACCCAAATGTACATGGAAATCAAATATTTAACTGTTGCAAACACTGCCAAGGACAATTTTGTTTAAAATGTGTGCAAATATTCATGACAAATGTTTTGTGATATTCACTCAGCTCTGAATAATTAACAATGCTTAAATTGCAACACATGTAACAAAACCTATTAGTTCTAATAAGTCAGTACGATGGAATTAATCAGGTTTTCATTTAAGCAAATGTATTACAAACTAAATTGTTTCATAAGCTGTCAAATGCATAGAAGCACAAAAGTTTGCATTTGTTTTAACGACCAAGTACCAGGGTGGTACGTGGTCTTCAGGGTTTGGTTCAGATTCTGACTGGGAACGCAGCTCACACGTGGGGCCAGTGGTGCTTGGAAAGGGACCTCGTGATGGGATCCCTCACTCCTAACCTCAGCTGTCTCAAAAATAAGGGTGGGAATGAGTTGTCTTAAGCTTCCTGTAAAATCAGTGGAGGCTGAAGAAACACTCGCTCTTCCTGAGGACAGGTGTCTATGACAGGTGGAATGAATTGCATTCTGGAGGTTCCCGTCAGTCTCCATTAACTATAAAAGGGGCCTTAGCAGCTCATTTAAGCTAGACACCTACAAGACAGATAGAATTAGGTGATATGAATCTCTTCCATTACAGATCCCAAACAACAAACTTGGATTAGGTGAAATGAACTCACCTCTAGCTGGCATTTCCAAAAGACTGTAAGGGAATTGCATGTCCTGCTGAAAAGAGTTTTCATTATAAATCCCTGACTTGGTTATTATGTGCCATACTTTTTTGCCAGCAAAAATATGACAACCCCCTTGCCACAATCATGATCTTATTATGAAGGTCAAAATAAATAATGATGTATTTATTCAAATCTGACTTGGTGACTGAAATGTGTACAAGAGTATTGGAAAGTTTTTCTTTCAAAAAACAAGTTTCTAGCCTCCATGACTGAAAAAAAAAGTTTGAAAATATATCCCAAGTGTCTCTCAATACTTAAAGTAAAAAAAGAAAAAAAAAAATAGAAAGGCAACTTGAAACGTATTATAGTTTTTCCTGTTCTCATGATCTTTAAGACGCCCTCGTGACTTTTGGGGACCCAACCCCTGATGTTTTAGCACTTATGGTTGGAATTATTAAGATAAAAATACACCTCCCTTCCTCATCGGTGTTTCTGAGAATGCATTTGTTTTCCTGAGGCAAAATATATGTGCATTATATTGTTCATTTGAAAAGTATAATAGGCAGAATCAAGGAAATGCTCTGGCACTGATGCATGACTTCATGCTGAATGCATACACTGTAAATCTTCACACAGTCCATGAACAGAGTACATAAAGCAAAGCAAATGCAAAACAATTTTCCCTATACTGCATTATCATTACCGTGTGAATGTTTCATTTGGGAACGCAAACATTAATACAAAGTGAGCTCTTCTCTATTCAGCCCACAAACACCATGTCGGTTGAAATATACATTAGTTGGCAATGGAACAAATACTTGATGCTGGAGAAAACCAATGTGGAAATGAGCTTCTTGCTAGCTGCTGAGGAAAAGTTTGTCCCTGAGTCATGCATTGCAGTCAGCAAGATACAGAATGATACGCCAGTTTCCAGCTACTGCTTTATGACAGGCTCCGACACAGTCTAGTTAGACCTCAGTTCACACTGGAAAATTGTGTGCTATAGGTGTGATCCTGGCAATGCCAGCCCAGTTGTGCCTGCACCACCTAGGCGTGCCACACACTGAGCATGTGGCATATTCAACAGCCTCTTTCTTGGCATACCAGAAGTGCGTGCAACCACAGTGTGCTTGTCTTCCCAGCAGACAAAGTGCAGATAAAGCGCAGGCTGTAGCTTCTCCCTAACATGATTCCTAAACAGTCATAGTAAGATCTAATGTAACAGTAGGTAGACGTGGTTTTCAATATGACTAATTCATTGAGTTTTTCATTTTAAACACAATGGTTTCTGGTTTCTGATTTTTAAAATAGCATGACAGACATGTTCAGATGCTATACCAATGAGGGTCATCTGCATGCCTAGAAAGGTGAGTTGGAGATCCACATTTTTACAAATTTTCTGCATAATTTTAGTGTTATGCTAAACTTTAAAATGTCTTCTGAGTTTGGTTTTTTCAAATTAATTCCAAAATTTGCCATCAGCAAGATTTCAGCTCAGTGTAGTGTTATCTAATTTGTTTTTCATTACGTTCTTTATTAACAAAGAAATCCCTTGATTATTACGCTGCTCTGACTTTTTGATAATCTCCCTTGCAACCAGTCACATAATGCTTGAATACTTTTCACTGAAATATTGTTGAGCCAAAGGAGCTGGTGGGGCCTGTAATTAACTTCCAAATAATACCAAAGTAATAGGATGTTGTAAATACTAGGAGTCAGAAATGGATTTGTGCCCTGTTCGAGAGACCCGTGGCACTGAGCACAGTCTTTGAGCCGAGGCTCACCTGCTTTTCCTTGCTGTTCTTCACTCTTACTAACAGCTGCTACATTTTCAGTGCAATGCAATTTACACTTTACAGTGCTTTTCCTGACTGCACTCCGGGATACTTAACACATTCAAATGACCACAAGCTATTCAGTCCTGATGGGCGAGATGAAGAACAGTGATGCCTCCTCAAATTTACTTCCTTCCAATTACAAAAATAAATTAGCTGAACCTAACAGCACAAACCTGAGAAATGGATATTGCAAAGAAGAGAGTACCTTCAAGCTGGGCTGAGAGTGATAATAATCTAGCCCATAATTAAGAGTAGAAATATGCTTCAGTATTAAAACAGCCATTGCTTCATTTGCAGTTGATAGGAAGCGAGTGAACTCATTACAACAGGAATGTAAGGCTTTTCATACAGGTGCCATAAAAAGACATTACAAATATAGGTTAATTAGCCACATAACATGCCTTGATGACAAGAAATACCTGTCATAATCCATTTTATGGAGAGATAAGCAAAGTCAGAACTTGCTCAAAAGTGGAAAAGCAGCTGCAGGATGAGGAATACAAATCAGGATTTCTGCTTCACCTTGAAGCCATGAAGGTTCATTGCCCCATACACACTATATGAAAATGTATGTGTCCTCAATAACTTGGGTATCAAAATGTGTTTTAAGTTTTCTTCTGTACCAGCACCAGAACCATGCTGGACTGTGCATGGCTACTTTGCCTCCAGAGATGGGGTAGAAACCTGGGGAAGGAGTAAGAACATTTGCTTTTTGGCGCTTGCCCAGTCTACGGAGACCACTCTGTGCATGTGTATGGAGAGCTGGAGAGAAAACGCAAGCAGAGTGAAGCAGAAGTCGGTCAGGAGCAGTAAACTCTCATTGACGGTTCCCACCAGTAACCTCTGAGAACATTCCGGATGTGAAGCATCTTGTTTCTTCAGGAGTTCACAACAAATGAAATTCACAGAGAGGGATTTATGTAACAGGTAGATACAACTACAAGCAGATTTTTTTACTTTCATAGGGTCTCTTTCTTCAGCTTTCATCACTGCTTCTTTGGAGCAATTAGACCCAGGAAACAGTATTAAATATAAAATGAAAGCCTGAGGCACAGGTTCAAATGCAAACTGGAACTCAGTAATGTTTAAGGTTATTTCTTTTGTCTGCTTTTAACATTTTCCGCCTTAGCCAGCAGACTATGTTCCTTTTAAAGCTGAGATTTTGAAAATGAAAATGTAGTTTCCCCTTTTCAAAACATGGATGACATTTTCAAAAGTCCTTTCTCCACAGCTCCTTCTGTATTTTTTAAAGCAAACAAAGTGCTATAAAAAAAATCAAATAATGAAATTCAAGAGGAAAGAGAAAAATAGACAGAATATTTTATTCCATTTCTGACCAGTTCTGAACTGCTTGGTCATATTTCCCATACACTGTCAAAAGGATCAGCTGGTAATATTTGTTATTAAGAACAGGTTATAGATGGTTCATAAACCTACTTGCTGTTCTCCAGAATAGGTCACAGACATGAGAAAATACTCTGATTCAGACTCAAAATTTTACTTCCCACAAAGGATTGTGACTTGTAGTGGTATGATTTCTCAGCAAATTTTCCTATCTGTCAGAAATGATTAAACAAGACCATAATCTATTAATACCAAGACAGTCTTCTACTGTGTATTGTAAGTAGAAGTCATTCTGTTTCTTGCTAGACTTCCCTATTTACCTGCTTCCTAAACTATCTACCTAATTAAAAGTAGCTCCCTATCTGATCAAGCTTTCAGTAGAAAATGGTCATTTTTACAAATCAGAAAGAACTGTTAAATGGAAATATTTCCTGTAACTTCAGTAAGCAATCACCAACCCTTTGGTGGAACTAGCAAACTTTTTTTGATTGATTAATCTACTGAGATTCTTAAAATCCTGTAAACACCTTTAATACATTACTAGAAAAAAAAGGAAAAAAAAATCATGCTAAATGAGCCTGAAGCTTTTAGGTACTATCCAGGCTGATATTATCTATATAATAGGTTATATAATAGGTTAATAACATGACTGCTAATCACTACTTGGGTTAATGCAAGTCACAAAAGGCAATGAATTTGCAGACCATAAAATAAACGTTTGAAAAGCCTGATCTCTGTCTGGATCTAGAGTGTGTAAATAATCCCTTATCCTCATAATCACTGTGGTTCACCAAAGGGTACCAAGGGAAATGAAATGGGAATGGGAATGAAACTAATCTACTGATGTGACTCTGATTTGAGAATAGGGAGCTGAAGCAGAACTGTAAAGTATCATAGTTCTGAGCAGAGCTCTGGAGGTGCACCAAGCATAGCTCAGCGTACCCTCCAAAAATTAACAGCGTAACAGCCTCCTTAGCGTGAAATTACCCCGTGCATTTCCTAGGGTAAACAGTGGTTTTCGGAACCCGCACACCTTCCATTCATCTCATTACCACTGACTTTTTCAAGCTTCTGTTCCCTCTGTTTCAGATTCATTGCTTCTAACTCGGTATTTCCAGCTTCTCCATTTCCCACTCTTCTTTACAGTTTCATGTTTTATTTTGCTCAAAGCTCAAAAAGAGAGTTCAGAAAACTTTCACTAGGACACTTCCAAGAGGATGCTGGTCTCTCAGTAGCTGCCTATTATTTCTCAACCCTGCATGACACAGACAACAAATGCAGAGCACTAGAGCTCAGAAACGGTGTGCACAGTATTGAATCATTGTAACATCAGTTCATTTTGCCGTGACAAGGATCCTTAAGATAAGGGTTTAAAACTTCCTTAAAGCCAAACAATATAGGTACCTGTTTCAATGAAATTGAAGCTTATTTCTAAGTCTTTTATAATCCTTCTCATTTCTCGTGATCTCCTCTTCCTTCATCTTTCAATCTCTTTCAACAACCTTGCATATGAGAACACAATAAAAATGTTCTGATGTCCCTCTTGGTAAATAAAAAGTATGGTGAAAGCAGGGTACGTATGTGTGTAGTTTATTCCTAATATTAAGCCATTAGAGCATTCTGGGAAAAAAGTAATTATGAAATTATTGATCTGCTATCAGCTATATGGTCAGGTTTTTAAGGTGTGCAATAACATCCCTGGGTATGAGCTCTAATATAAGGCAGATTATTTTAGTATAGCAGCAAAGCTTAATGGAACAAACTATCAAGAACTACTAAAAGATAAAGATTTTTTAAAAAGCTTTTCTTGCTTTGTTTATTTAGAATCTAATACCTTTATTCATGTGCTCATCGTGTGAAGTTAGTACATAGGATGAAATATTACAGTAGTTGGAAGTCTATCACAGACAGACTTTATCTAACTTCAGTTTGTTAATTAATGTAGAATGTCTCTGTTTTGTTTTGTTTCAATGCAGAGGCCATTTATACCGGTATTACTCATGCAGAGTAGCGCCTTAAACATGCAGAATGCCAGAAAGCACTCACTATATTTAAAGGCTTTTGCAGCCACTCATCATCGTAGTGTCCCGAAGGCAGGATTCAAATCAAGATTAAGGCACTTCAATTTAAATGTTTGCCCATGCACTTGAATGTTTAGTTACCTAAAAAGAAAAGTTTAGTGTCATTTCAGCTGCCCGATGGTGTTTTCTCTTCTACTTCTCCAGAAGGCTCAAACCTCCTATAGGTCCTTTATGATACCTGTCACATCTCTGGAGATCTCTTGGATACCCTACAACAAAACTAGCCTGACACTTGTTGTCTATGTCGGTAACCGAGTCACAACGTAGGTTTCTAAGCTCCCAGTGCAGTCAGTGGAGATCTAAAGGGCCTGGAATCATTCAAGGGCCTGGGAACATTCCAGGCCAGGCTGGACGGGGCTCTGAGCAACCTGATCGAGTTGAAGGTGTCCCTGCTCACTGCAG
>JAVKLA010000017.1:20714959-20725670 GCA_034782735.1 Sagittarius serpentarius
CGGGGCTCTGAGCAACCTGATCTAGTTGAAGGTGTCCCTGCTCACTGCAGGGGGGTTGGACTAGATGGCCTTTGATGCTCCCTTCCAGCCCAAGCCATTCTATGATTCTGTGACTCTGTAAAGAACACTGAGTAAAACTTACAGAATTGCTCTTGACCAGCTACGAGTGCCCAGTACTTTTGCTCACACGTAGGTATCAGGTGTCATTTAAGAAGATTTGGGGTGTCCTTCCTGGCCCAGGATGGTGTCTTGCACAGGCCCTCGGTGATCTCTGCCTGCTCCATTGGGATATCTCAGACTACAGGCAGCTCGGCTGGCGCCAGGTGCGTGTGTGTACAACTGAAGCAAGTCCTCGATGTCCACTGTACGGTGAGCTGAATCACTGTCCGATGGACTTGAGGGTGTCCGAGTCACTGTTAGCTCACACCAGGGCTGTTCCCAGCAGGAAGAACACATGCAGCCATGCTGACGAGGTGGAAGAAGCTACGTGGACACAGATCACTCCTGACAGTTGCCCTCAAGGCCAGGAAACAGTCCCAGCCACTTCTGTGTTGCTTAGTATAGGCACGGTCTTACCAGGTAGGCTATTATTTTCAGTCTTGTTGCTTTATAGTGCCTCTGTTGCACAAACTAGCTTGAGAAAAGTTCACACTCACGAAGATTTATTAGGAGGCTCTGTACCTGATGTCATTCATCAACTCTAAGGTTGAAATTTACTTCTAGAGAAAATAAGAAGTCAAAAGAGGAGAGAAAGAGAGAGAGGAGGACAAGCAATGGGAGTCCTCAGGTGAGCATCCTCCCCTGGGTTCCCATCCCATGCAGTGGGTGTTCCTGTAATATTTTGCCACGGGAACAGTATAGTTTCCATCAGCACCTGCTCAACCCCCGCATTGGTCGTTCCTGCATACGATGCTGAAGCACATTTTGATCAGCAACAGGGGCTACATGCTGAATGGCTGCCAAGCTTTATGCTTCTGTGTTATGAGTGTCCCTAAGGAAACTCAAAAGCTACAATCAAAGGGGAGGAAAAGGAGGTAAAGAAGGGGTGATTCTCATGACGGTGGCAAACGCTTCCTGTAACAGCAATATCAGTGTATGCAGGCACAAGGCCATGAGAATAATGACATGAGGAATATGGCAGGAGAGCAAGGGCAGGAGAACAACAAGGGGAAAATGCTGCCACAAAGGCTCTGGGACAGCAGTGCCAGGGCAGCCTGGGTGAGAGGGTGCAGAGCTGCTATGGGCAAACAGGCAGCAGAGCTGCCGGTGGAAAGCCCTTAGCACTAAAAAAGGCTAAGGCACCTACATGCAACATCTCCCTCAGCGTGATCACTGATGGTGCACTTCAAACTTTTAATTAAAGCATCACTGAATTCAGAATGGTGTATTCTTCCCTGTTTATTTTAGAAACACTCCTCAATGTTAATTTAAGAACATTTATGGCTTTTGTAGGAAAGTCATGCTGTTGCAATACCCTATTACTAAAATGACTTAGAAAGAGAGATCTATAAGTGTGTGGCATGGCTTACATAAATCGAAGTACATTAGGGATCTGGGCAAGTTTTTGCTCTTGCTTACACCATTGTAAATTTGAAGTATGTAAATCAGTACCAATTGAATTACTCTTGATTTGTCTTACTGTAAATGCACCAGTGTAGTCCATGAGTCAGCTTTTTAATTAGAAATCCTAGGGAGACTGAAGCTGGACTGGCATTTTTCACATTAATTATGTTTTGTCAAGGAGACTTGAAACTGAGAAATACTCCATAATTTGGATTAAAATAAAAAGAACATTAAAATGATATAATTTGTTAATCTATAACTTTCATTGCTGTAAGTGCTCCTGAGCCTTCAGCAGTCAACTTAGAGTATAAATGAAAGATTGTTCCAGAGGCTACAGAATTGACAGATCATAAAAAAGCATTAATAACATAAAAATAATGAATAGTATTGGAAATAAGGCAAAGCAGGCAAGTTTTTCTTAATTCTGCATTTGGAAATAGTATAAGACAGAAGTCAGCATGAACCTTTCCATTGATTTGACTGTTCTGCCTAGTCCCACACACAGCATCACAAACACAGACTCTGTACCAGGACTGAAATCTGTACTGCTGGGCTTCTGTGTCTGCAGGAGAATAATAACCAGGTTATTTTCAGCACAGAAAAGACTTTAAATGAAGAAATACAGTACTGTATTCTACACCTGCACCCTTCATGCAAGCAGTAGGAGCTTTATGGTTGCTCCCACTTTTGAATTGCCTCTCTTTCTCCTCTGCTACCCTGCAGTCTCTGGCATGTCTCTCTCATGTGGCTTTTTTCCTCTTTTTGCAGGAGACTGACACAAAGTAGAAGACACAATGGCTTGTGAATGATGTGACAAAGCCTAATACAACCTGGCTTATGGCTTGGAATTGCTCAGAGACCAGCCTTGGCCTCATTGGGGAAAAGGCAGACAGACTTTCAGGAAGAAGATCGTGTCTCTAATAATGTTCAGTCCATAGAAATAAATGGTGAAAAAAATATTATCTGAAGCAGATGCAGTCATAAAACCACCCTTATACACAGATGGGAATGAGAAACCATCTTCAAAACCCTCAGCCCTGCAGCTGGTCAAGCTTAACACCAGAAAGTCATTCAAGGGGGAATTTGGATGGTCTTTGGCCTCTGCAGAAAATCAAACAGTATATGCTAATCCTTATCTCAGTCAATAAGGAAAATGTTAAATGATATTAACAAAGCATCTGCCTTTTTGCCTTTCTCACTGCTCTTGCAATCTACTTTCCTTCTGCAAAAGACGGTGGATTGGCTTTCTTTAGGAATGACTAATAGAAAAAAAGCTCTTGCTAGAAACAGAAACTCAGAATGTCAGCAACGTATTTTTGTGGAAGGCCCCATGGCAAAAATAGAAAAAGATTAAATGGTCAGGGAGTGAGTCAATATAGTAAAGAAAAAAGGTCCCAATGACATGTGAAGATGGACATGTACACATGATTGATAGAAAGCCCACAGTTAGAGCAAAACAGTATTTGTTAAAAAAGTTAAAGCACAGTTAAAAACAGATGAATGTTAGGCAAACAGAAGTGATCTTTCAGTTGGTTAAATATGGTCCTCCCATCCATTTCAGAACCAGCTGCTGTACAAATTTGGTGGACTTGACGGCATTCTCAGGCAGAGTGAACATGGCTGCTGTGTAATGTCCACCACACCTCTGGTCGTTAGAGCTCTAAGAAGAGCAAAACCAGCCACAAAACTGCTCGGCAGAAAGATATAGTTGGGTCTGGTCAAATAACACAAATACAATTAATGTTAACTATTCTAATATTTTGCTGAGAGTGCATTTTCCCTTATTTCAGATCTCCAGACTTCTATGACCCAGCTGGTAAACCAGCCCAAAACAGAAGCTGTTTTCCTGACATTCCCACTCTAAGCAGGCTGAGAAAATTGTGGGGCTTTGTTTTTTTCAATCAGTTTTGCACACTATATTTGGAATCCTAAGAAGTCAAGGTTCACTGATGATTTTGGATTACTTAATGTGAAATGAACACAGTAATTTCACCGAAACAAGGCTTGTTCACAACTGGTTAGAAGGCAAATTTTCATGCAAAGAGCTGGGCAATTAAGATAAATAAGAAGTAGTCAAACTAAGGGAGATGGGATAAAAAGAAAGACAGCAAACTATATAGAAAACTATTTTTTCTTCATTAAGACTTTTGAAAAATCAAATAAAAATTTGAATGAAAATCCAAAATCTTGTAAAATTCAATTGTCTGAAAAGCCTTCTTTATCAGTCGTTCAAATATTTGATTTTGTGGACTGTTTATTCTCTGTGTCTGGGGGAAGTTGTCTTATTAGCTTTAGCAAACATTTCACAAGGCCATTGACAAAAGACAATTGTGGACTAAAAGTCATAATTTTCTCAAATTAGAAGTGCTGACAATATCCAAAACTTTTATAGCTTGTGGTGTACATTGTGCTTGTCTTTAGGGAGATAGTTGCTGTCTAAATTCTGTAATGTTTCTCCCATTTTCTCACCACCTCCTGACACAGAGCACATTGTCTATTGATGTGATCCAGTGAGACAGATTTATGCCTTCCCTCAATGTCAGGCCCTCTATTTAGACACCTACTCCAGGTTCTTCTGCTGAAAGTCACTCTGCCTATATTTAAGTTGCTCATAAGGAATGTCACATGAATCAACACAAATTTTGACCTGACAAAGATTTCCATTTTCAGAGTCTGCTATATTTTCCTCAGTCCAGTTGAAAAAAATACGGAAAGCAAGAATCAGCTGTTCTTGCCTATGTTCATTGCCAGAGGAATCAAGAAAATAAAGCAAAAACACAGTATCATTGCCCTGAGCTAGCAAAGCTTTGATAATGAGATAGCTGCTGATATATGGTAAGTAGTGGCTGAATATGTTTTAAAAGCAAGAAAGTGAAAGCAACAAAAGGTCTATGGGTAGGGTAGTGAAAATAAAGCTAGCTAAATTCCCCAAATCTTTCTGCATTAAATGTTTATTGTCATGTGAGGGATGAATCACCCAAATATGTTAGAGTACTTGTTAGTTGGAGGGCATCCTTGTTAAGAAAATTGCATATGATCTGAGTCTTTGTAGTTAAAGTCAGCATGCTCTCTTCATTCTCAGAGGGAAAATGAAGTAGGACAGAGAATTCCTGATGTGTCTGAAATAGAAACAAAAAAGTGGATAAGCTACAAGAACTACTGATTTCTTGCAGCATGTCTTGAGGTCACTAGCTTTAGGACTGATGTCACTACTAACTTATGTAAATACACTTCTTTCTGTTATTTTCTCTTTGTAGATTTAATCATCTAATGCTTTGGGGCTCAAACTGGCAAGTGATCCATGATCCTACCGTCCCTGTATCTATACTGGATAGGCAGACAAAACCTAGAAGGGAGCTGTGCTTTATTGTGGAACAGTTTGAATTCAAGAAAATCTGAGAAAAGAAAAAGAGGTTTTGTTACATTTAAAGAGTTACGCTGATATATCTTAATTTGCATAGGTTATTTTTAAAAGAATAGAGTTGCAGGGGACAAGTTCAACTTCCTGGAAAGTGCCCAACGCAGTGAAATCTCACCTTGGAGTCCATAGGCATTATCTCCTAAAATTAATAAAAGCTAAAATAAATTATAGGTCTTTGTATTTGTCCTGGGACGTGTAACCTTTGTTCCATTACCTATGGTAAAGATAATGGCTATTGACTACCTCTGCGGTATTCCCTCATGTTTGCAAAGAGGCAACTTTATGACCACATTGGAAGTCAAGTTAGAACAGTCAAGAAAAAAGCTGTGTGTCTGTGAGTAGTGTGTGATATTTGGGTTAAATGATTCCCCAAAGATAAGTATTTATCTGTGAAGCGCACTTTAGATTAGTGTTTGGGTGGTGGCTCCTGAATTCTCTGCGCTGAAAAAGCAGAAGGTCTCATGGCTTTAAAACCATGTAAATAACATTAATATATCAGATGGTAGGAACTCCTTTGCTGTCAGCTGCGGACCGCACTATCCAGCCAGTGGTAATATGTTATGCTTAATTAATTAAAGGGATACTGTTAATATAAAAATCATAATTCATTCCAAAAATGTTTTAACCACTGTTATAAGAAGTAATACCTTTTACTGCCAGGCATTGGAAGAGACTAGGAATTCTGCTTTTCTTTCTTTCATCCATGTACTTGGCAAGGACTTTTTGTACCAACTCTGATCAGCTATTTTCTGTTGCAACTGTGTTTTTACAGATTTTTTTTTTGTTAAAAAAGTAAAGTTTGATTTAAATTTTGTAACGAATCTCTTCAAGAGCAGTGGGTGTTCTTAGAAAATAAATGTCTATTTGCGTGTTATGTGAAGTTCCTCTGGAAAAGAAAAAATGTGCAAAATTTCAACTTGCTCTTCATGGCATAGAGACAGTTCTGTAGGCACCTTTTGTGTAGTCACTCATTCTGTCACTATCATCCTCCAGTGACTTTGTCTTTCACACAGCAACAGAGAAAAAGAAATACGGTTTAAAGATAGGAAAATGTGAATGCAAAAATATAACACTGGGAGGATGTCTCAAGATAAATGCATTGGCAGAAACTGCATTTAACTTCCTTTAAATTGACTAGATTTCAAGTTGAAAGTTTCCCATTAGTGCTTGAAATTAATGTGTCATTCAGTTTTCAAATGAGAAAATACCATATAGCTAAGAAAAAAAGATGCAAGAAGGAAGCAGGATAAAAAGAAAGAAGAACAAAAGCCACCACTCCACAACGACTTCTGAAACAGTGAATCAGGCTGCCAACTGTCAGGCTGTGTAACCCCTGGCTCCCGAGATTCAAGAAGAGAGATGGTGCTTCAGTTTGACATTTATGTCAAGAGCAAACGAAGCCAAGTCCAAAGCTACCCACGCTATTGTGCATTCATGTCGGAAATCTATCTCTTGTTAGGCTGTTCCTGGAGGTCACTGCATCTGAATTAACATGCAGGGAAATGAGTTCTTCAGTGAAGAGCAGAATTTGTGTGAAAACAGACACTATAATCAATACTGTGTTCTGGTAAGGACTGTCCAGTCACAACACTTATGCCTTGTGTATGCAAAGTGAAGCATACATGGTTCTCTCCTCTTCTTTTCTTGTTATTTTTTGGGAGTTTAGCTTAGAGAAATGACCTAGAGCTATGATTAAAGGCAGTAAGGTTTAATTACCTTTCTATACCAATTGAAAACTATATTCCTGCCTTCTATTTTTTTTTTTTAACTGTAACTCCATTGGTTCTAGCAGCAAACATAACAAAACTATGTAAAAATATCTTCAAGAGAATATTTAAAAACTAAAGAAGAGAAAGAAAGAACACACACACACAAAAAGAAACATCTCATATGAGAATTGGACAACTGGCTTAAGTTATTCATAAAAATGGCAATACAGTTTGGTACATACCAGAATATCTTTTTTCTGGTATAGAGATAACACAGTATTATGCATTCTCACTTAGTACATGTTTTCTTGAGCAAAAGTAGGAAGATAATATGAGGACTGTAAGCCAACAGTCCAATTCTCTGCTCCTTTTTTTGATGTAAACCAGAAGCATCTTGCCTTAAATCAGTGAAATGTCACCATTTAAAACCAGGGAGAGAAATAACAGAAAAAACAAAAAGGGATATCATGCAGAAGACTTAATCCTGTCCTCTCTAAGAGCAGAGGTGTTTGGAGTACAGTTCTGTACTCAGGATGTGACCCACAGGAGATTGCCAAACTGATGACAGCAGCAACACATTTGGAAAGAAAATAATAGCTTGGTGTGTTTCTTTCTGTCCAATTTTCTTCCTTTGTAAATCTTTTAATCCAACTAGAATGATTTCTGTGGATAATCCCTCTTTTAAAATGTTTGCATTTTGAAACATTATCTAAACAGTGCTGGCATCCAACAAAAGTCTCCCTGATGAGGTCTCATTTGATAAAGAACTGTCAAATAGTAACTCATAAAGACCCCTCCCCCATTTTTGCCCAAAGCTTGTCCACTCTCACAATGGGAAAGTTAAACAGCAATAAATATAGCAACATATAACACAACTTGAATTGTTCTCATCTTATTCTCACCTCTTAAATTACAAAACATTCCTCAAAGAAAGCTTCATATCCTTGTCTCCAAACAAGGGAGGGAAACCGAGGTCAGGAGGCAAGCTGATACACCCAATATTGTTCAAAGCAGCAGGCAAACCAGAAATGAGCCCCCTGAGAAAACATTAGTGCCGCAGCTTTCATTTATGGCCAGAATTCATATCCATATCTCCCCAATCCAGGCCAATGTCTCATCCAGAGCAATAAAAGCCATTTGCAGTGAAGCTATAAGAAACTACCAACCTCACTTTATGGGCTCTTGTACGGTGTGAAAACTGGACATATGACAGGAACATGGAAAAGCACACTGGAAATGATGACAGAAGAAAAGACTGATTTATAAGTGGAGGTGTGTTTTGGTAGATTAAAAGGGGGCCTAAACAAGAAAATTTATAATCAAATATATGTTGGAAAACTGTAAACAAAAAGGAAGCATATAAGTGTTTATGGGGTGCAAAGGAGTCTAACCTGAACGAAAGGAATGAACTAAAGGACTTTTCACCTGAGAAGAAAAAATAAAACTTCTAATATGAATTGGGAATTTGGGAAAAAAAGAAGGTATTGAATTCCACAGTCTTCAGCTATCTTTGCACTCATTGCTGATCTCACACAGCCTCAGCTGTGCCTGCAGTGGATGTGGGATGCAGACACAGTTCTGGATAGAGCTGGTGATACTGTTAGGGGACAGCAAGGAGATGCTGTCTCTGTCTGCCTGGAGTGGTCAATAACGTAGTGGCACCAGGACGTTGGATCCATCCATCTGGGTGTTTGCCTAACAGCTGGGGAAAGCACCCAGCTTGGTAAGGATTGCCCAAGTCCTCCTGATGGCAGAAGAAGATTTGATTGCATGGCTTTGCCAAAAAAACAGATTTGATTTATTGGCATGATTTCGGCCTCAGTGATCAAGTGTAGGGCTGCCCTGCAGGTAGCCCCGGACATCACTGGTCACATGATTTGCATACTGTGTTGTCCCTTTTCTTTTTTCTTGATCCTCTTTTTCACTGTCCCTGCACCTCCCTATCTCTGTGCTAGTCTCCTGCCAGACAAGGTAATTATTCTTCCTACTTACCGGTTTTCTTACAGCTGTATTTAAATTAGGTAATTCTGATACATTTACCTAGATAATCACAGCCTTACATGGTATGAATGATATGTTAACTGAGGTGCTTTCAAGGGTTCCCCTTGCAATGTTTTGCTCACCAAAAGGTCCCCAAGGGTCCCCTCCAATTATATGTGAGGTCTCACATAACTCCCCCTTAACTACATGTGAACTCCCTTTACTCCTCATGGATCCATCTGTAACTTTTGTCAGCTTCCTTCATAGTCAACTGTCACATCCAGCAATTCCTCATGTCATAGAATCATAGAATAGAATCGTTTAGGTTGGAAAAGACCTTTAAGATCATCAAGTCCAACCATTAACCTAGCACTGCCAAGTCTACCACTAAACTATGTCCCTAAGCATCACATCTACACATCTTTTAAGTACCTCCAGGGACGATGACTTCACCACTTCCCAGGGCAGCCTGTTCCAATGCTTGACAATCCTCTTGGTGAAGAAAGTTTTCCTAATATCCAATCTAAACCTCCCCTGGCACAACTTGAGGCCATTTCCTCTTGCCCTATTGCTTGTTACTTGGGAGAGGAGACTAACACCCACCTCGCTACAACCTCCTTTCAGGTAGTTGTAGAGAGCGATAAGGTCTCCCCTCAGCCTCCTCTTCTCCATGCTAAACAACCCCAGTTCCCTCAGCCGCTCCTCGTAAGACTTGTGCTCTAGACCCTTCACCAGCATCACTGCACTTCTTTGGACAAGCTGTAGCACCTCAATGTCTTTCTTGTAGTGAGGGGCCCAAAACTGAGGTGCAGCCTCGCCAGTGCTGAGTATAGGGAAACGATTACTTCCCTAGTCCTGCTG
Source organism: Sagittarius serpentarius (assembly GCA_034782735.1). Lineage (NCBI taxonomy): Eukaryota > Metazoa > Chordata > Aves > Accipitriformes > Sagittariidae > Sagittarius > Sagittarius serpentarius. The sequence continues at coordinate 20,724,494 of JAVKLA010000017.1, forward strand.
GCCACACTATTTCTGATGCAAGCCAGGATGCTATTGGCCTTCTTGGCCACCTGGGCACACTGCTGGCTTACATTCCGCCGGCTGTCCACCAACACCCCCAGGCCCTTTTCCACCAGGCAGCTTTCCAGCCACTCTTCCCCAAGCCTGTATCGTTGCATGGGGTTGTTGTGACCGGAGTGCAGGACCTGGCACTGAGCCTTGTTGAACCTCATGCAACTGGCCTCGGCCCATCGATCCAGCCTGTCCAGATCCCTCTGTAGACCCTTCCTACCCTGCAGCAGATCAACAACTTGGTGTCATCTGCAAAATTCCCAAGGGTGCACTTGGTCCCCTCATCCAGATCATTGATAAAGATATTAAACAGAGCTAGCCCCAATACTGAGCCCTGGGGAACACGATTTGTGACCAGCCACCAACTGAATTTAACTCCATGCACCACAACTCTTTGGGCCCAGCCTTCCAGCCAGTTTTTTACCCAGCAAAGAGTACACTCGTCCAAGCCACGAGCAGCCAGTTTCTCCAGGAGAGTGCTGTGTGAAATGGTGTCAAAGGCTTTACTAAAGTCTAGGTAGACAACATCCACAGCCTTTCTCTCATTCACTAAGTGGGTCACCTTGTCATAGAAGGAGATTAGGTTAGTCAAGCAGGACCTGCCTTTCATAAACCCATCCTGACTGGGCCTGACCACCTAGTTGTCCTGTGCATGCCGCGTGATTGGCACTCAAGATGATCTGCTTCGTAACCTTCCCCGGCACTGTGGTCAGACTGACAGGCCTTTAGCTCCCCCGATGCTCCTTCCAGCCGTTTTTATAGATGGGAGTCACATTTGCTAACTTCCAGTCAACTGGGACCTCCCCAGTCAGCCAGGACTGCTGATAAGTCATTCAAAGTGGCTTGGTGAGCACTTCCACCAGCTCCCTCAGTACCCTTGGGTGGGTCCCATCCAGCCCCATAGGCTTGTGTGTGTGTCTAAGAGGTGTAGCAGGTTGCTAACCATTTCCCCTTGGATTATGGGGGCTTCATTCTGCTCCCCGTCCCTGTCTTCCAGCGCAGGGGCTGGGTACCCAGAGAACAACTGGTCTTACTGTTAAAGACTGAGACAAAGAAGGCATTAAGTACCTCAGCCTTTTCCTCATCCTTTGTCACTATGTTTCCTCCCACTTCCAATAAAGGATGG
>JAVKLA010000017.1:20734801-20773879 GCA_034782735.1 Sagittarius serpentarius
GGGGACACAGCCAGGACAGCTGACCCAAACTGGCCAAAGGGGTATTCCATACCATGGGACATCATGCCCAGTATATACACTGGGAGAGTTGGCTGGGAGGGGGCTGAGAGTTCCGCTGCTCGGGAACTAACTGGGCATCGGTTGGTGAGTGGTGAGCAATTGCATCGTGCATCACTTGTTTTGTGTATTCCAATCCTTTTATTATTGTCATTTTATTTTTGTTATTATTGTCATTGTTAGTTTCTTCCTTTCTGTCCTGTTGAACTGTTCTTATCTCAACCCATGAGTTTTACTTTTTTTTCCCAGTTCTCTCTCCCATCCCACTGGGTGGGGGGGAAGTGAGTGAACAGCTGCGTGGTGCTTAGTTGGTGGCTGGAGTTAAACCTCCACACTCAGTTTGTCTAAGCAGACACTTAGGGGATTTGTTTGGTTTTTCTTCCTTTTTGAACCTAGAATAAATACAAGTATTGAGAGGAATATACCTACAAGAGAATCTTCAACAGCAGAAACCCTGAAAAAAAGTAGAACAGCTGCTTCAAATTTGGGATGAAGAAAATTATTTTTCTCCTCCACAAATTTTGGAATGGCACTCTTTCCAAACAAGCAACCTGGAGAAAGCTGAATGTTTGGTTTCCTTTTCAGTATACATCTGAATATGTTTGTTATTAACAGGAAGAGTCTCAAGACTAGAAAAGAAAATTGCCTTTTCAGACAGCATGAATTTTAATCCACAGTAAATGTGGGAGACAAGAGAGCTGCTGAAATAGATGGTAATTTTCTGAACAATAACCCTACTCTTCCGCCTAATTCACAATCCGATAAATTTTTTTTGTGTAAATGAGGCAAACCCTTGCACTTGACTAGTGTCATAATCTAATGAGAGATAAACAGGAGAGAAGGAAGAAACCAGCTCAGACCCAAGGTGCACATTTAGCATCCTGCTATTTTGTGTGCTGATGGAACTGAAAAACGCAGAAGGGGTAGAGAAAGGGATCCTAAAAGGACTGATGAAATAACAGCAGAGTTAGCCCAGTGCTAACAGGGCTCAGGAAAATGTAAACTCTACCTCCCTTCTCATGTCTAACCTTGGATTTGCAAGGGAAACTCTCCTGGAAGGATCTCAGCTCCCAAGTCTGCTGGAGGGTCCTTGGAAATACCATCTCATAAAGGCTGCTAAGGCCATACTCCGGTGTAGGGTATGCCCTAAAAGTCCTGGTCTCGTCAGACAGGGTCACCTTCACGGTCTAAAGCTGCATCTGACTAACTAAGCAGCATGTTATAATTCAAGGAAAGTTGCATGAAGGCCTGATCTCAAAACTGAATTACCTGAATATCAGTAGAGTTGTGGGTTTACTCTGTGTGCATGTGTGTGTGTGCCATCCTCCGCAAGCAGGTAGAGGCTCATCCGCAGCATGGTTTTTATGTAGACTGAGTTATGTAGAATTAGCTGTTGAACACCAGCTATAGGTGAGATATGTCTGGTGTCTCAGACTGAATAAGGTTAAAATCACAATATATATACCGCTGATTTAGAGCTAAGGTCTTTCTGTGAATGCTGTTCTCTGCAGAGAAGTAATGTGTATACTTCAATTGTGTCACTGGTGTAAAAGGGAGTTCACCTGGAAAAAGCAGTAAAAAGAAAGAGTTGATATGCGGGAAGTCAGACCAGAGAAGTGGATTCAATTCAAAATGAAGACATGAAATACAGACGTCTAAAGAAATGTGCATGCAGGTGAGCCATGTGTCTAAGTTGCCACATAATCAATAGAGACATAGTCAGTAGAGTCATTGGTTTTTAGGGGGAAATTCTTCTGACAAGCGACTAGGGGTGCAATTCAGTTTCCTGCACACAGGCACAAACACCATTTGAAAAAGACTAGTACATGCAAAACAGCCACCCAAGGTTGGTAGATACAACACACAGGACCTGCATTAGATCCATGGCCTTAGGAGTGGTGACTTGTGGCCAAGTAGGAAACAAAACTGTATGTGTAGTAAGTTGAATCACTATCCAGTGTCCTCAGACCATATTGGTTAAGACTGGGATTCAGTATCCTACGCATAGGGTGTGGATTTATTTTAAGCACCAAGGAGTATCTTACCTGCCCTCCAGCTACTTCCCAGAAGTCCCTGTCATATCTGCCAGCCCAGCAATGGTGATATGAACACTTAAGGACAACTCATATGGCACTAGGTGCCTATATTTGGGCAGCTTCAACATCTACCTACTGGCTCAATGACTGCGGTTATTCACTAGGCTCCACTGACTGGCTGTCCATCGACTATGGTATGAGCTAAGCATATATGTGTCTACCCCTCTGTTTAGGTGTCTTAATTTCAAACTGTACCTGTACAAAGACATGTGGGCTTAGTTTCTTGGTACTAAAATTCTTCAGCTGTGGAATTTAGATGAAAAAACCCTACTTTGATGTTGAGAGGTCACTATCAGTGACAGTTTTCAATACCCCACTGAGTGAATAAATTGTAAATCTTCCCAGCAATATCATCATGCAATCAGCCTCTGTCCTTATCACAGATAAATCATCCTGGCAACAGTCTGTACTACCATCATCAAGTGTTCTTTTGTTTTGTGCCAGGAAAGGCCTCCTCACCCTTTCTTTGGATTGAGAAGATGCTCATATTTCATATCTGATCAACACATTTAAAGAAAGTCATTACATATGATATAGTGGGCTGGTGCTGGCAAGAGAAGGGTGGCTTCATCGTGCTGCATTCAGCTCCACGCTTACAATACCTCTCCCGCTTCATGAGGTGTCCGGGATCAGACTAGCAACATGTACATCTTCCCTTTGTGAGATGGTACAGGAACTGTTAAGAACCCATTTTTAGTGCTCTGCCTCTTTCTCATGGTTCAGCAAGTCTAAACGGGCTACCTCTGCCCCTTCTGCTTCAGTGACTCCCTCCTGTTCCTTTGATACAATAGCTACGGCAAGACTACTGTTCTCTAGATCTATCTCAGTGATTTAGCAGCTCCTCCTTGTTTACCTTTCCCATGTCTCTGCCACAAAGGTGCATTCAGTCATTTGACATACTTTGTTTCAGATGCAAAAAGTTCATTTTGGATCTTCCTCTCTGAGTCTTTAGGCTCCAAAGGAACAGATCCTACCACTGAGAGAAAGTATTTATCTTACAATCTGTAGGGCTGTGTCTGCTGCAAAAAGCAGTTCTGTCCATGTTCTGCTTCACTAGTAAAAATGATGTGACAGGCAAGCAGAGTTGTGGGAAAGAAATCTTCACTATGCATTCAAAGTGATCTTGCTTTCACAGTGACAGCTTCTGAACTAGCTATTACTGTTCTGGAAAGAGATATTGAAGGTACAGCAGGTAGCTCTGTGAAATTATTAGCTCAGTGTTTAACGGATGCCAAAAGCAGGCAGAATTAAGAATTACTTGTAAAGGAATAGAAAATAAAACAGAAAACATCATAATGCCACCGTTTAAATCCCTCAGGTGTCTTCAATATAGTTTGGTGTTCCCTTGTCTCCCAAAGAATACAGCAGTACTGGGAAAGATACAGAGGTGGACAATAAGGAGGACCAAGGGTAGTGAAAAGCTAAACATAGTAACACCCCTCATCTTGGAGAAGTCAGTGAGGAAAGGATACGACAGATGTCTATAAAAGAGCAATAACACAGAGTGGGTGAAATGAATAGAAACTATCTCATCTATGCTAAGACCATCAAATAAAACCAGCAAGTAATAGATTAAAAGCAAGCCATAGGGGTACTTTCTCATATGTGTGGCTGCTACAAGACATTGTGGATGCCTAAAGCTTATCTGGATTCAAAAGTGATGAGACAAATTAATGAAATAAAATTGACAGGATTCTATTAAACACAAAGGCATCACCTTTCATTCAGGAAATCCCAGAGGCGTAAGTCACTGCTGGCAAAGGAGTGTACCAGGGAGCTGTCACCATATGTTGCCCTGTTCTTCCATGCCTCCCTATGCATCTGCCGGTGGTCAGTGCTGGAGGTGGAACTAGGTGGATTTTTGCCCTGACCCAGTAACAGTGTTCTAATGTTCAAACAATTAGTGGTAGCTCTGGGGAAGAGATTTAGGCCAGCTACAGTAGATGTTGTTGCAATGCTTAAAACATATATTCAAGACCCTGGTGATTCAGAACATCTCAATTAGGCACTGACTCATCCTATACTGTCAGTGGGGGGAGAGTTGGGACCATATCGGGGCTCTCCAACATTTTTGCACACATTGCTTTTGATTTTTAATACAAATGAATGTATTTATGTTCATAAGAACATTTATTTGGAAAAGGGATGTATTTTCCAAAGGAGAATACAGGAAGAAAAAAGTATTCCTCCTGCTTCTGGAATCCTCTCTTGCTGAGCAGGGACTAGAAGTCGTAATTTCAGATATTATTAGCAACATTACTGTATCAAGTGGCAGTACGGTACAAAATTCATTGCTGCCACTTTTTAATCTGGTATTGATGATTTATACAAAGTCAGATAATTGCATCCCCGATAATATGATACAAAGCTGTTACTGCATGAATCAGTTCCCAGTAATGAAGGATAAAAATATACCAGAACTCACTATATAACAATATTAGGGCTGTAATACACTTCTCAGGATAGCGAAGATAGACTTGGAACTACCTCCCATGTTAAATTAAAATGCTCTTCTTTTGTTGTTGCTCATCATTAATCAGTTGAATACTGTGTTCTTACCTGGGGGACTGTGGGAAGCTTGTAATATTTATAAAGGGAAGAGCCACTCATCTCAGGGCCATTTCTGTTGTATGTATTATTTATTTCGTGATCTATCCCTCCCATGTTCACTGTCTTTAAGAACTATGATTAATAAAACATTCCATGCTGAACAGTGTGGGTTATATTCCCAAATATATATATTCCAGCCATTTCTATGCAAATGTCACAGGAGAGATTTTTCATCACAAAAAATGTACGTATTCTCTACTTGATCTGTTCATTTTACATTTGTTTTTTAGAATAATTATTCTATTTCCCTACTTGACCGGTTTTCAGCTGGGCACCCCAAAGGGATTTTGTAACCAACGTAGACAGACTTTGTTCTTTAACAAATACGAGAAGTACTGTAGAAGAGAATTAAAGGGAGTGATTCAGAAGAAAATACTTCTTCACTTTGTTATCTTGTTTTCTTAAACAATACTTAATTTATTATTAATGTATAAGAAAAAACAGGAAACAATGTCATAAACTTCTTACAGTATGATGTAGTATGTTAAGAATGAAGTATACATTGTCTTCATCTAACTTTAATCAATATTCCAGTAGATGTGGGAATGCTATGGCTACAAACCGAGACCTACACTTAAAGTATTTATCGTAAAAACTCTCCTCTTGATATCTGTTCATTGATGGGAGTGTGACTAGGTGCTTTTAGTCTCAGCTTTTGAAAAACGTAATGCATTAGTCTTGGTTCAAGAGAACTAAAAGCCCCCAAATTTTGTATTACGAGAGAGGTCAAACTATGTAACTTGGAAGCATTTTTTTTGTTGCTTTAGATTTATCTTTCCCTCCTATCAGGCCACCTTGTCCTAATACAGCAACTTGTTGCTCATTTTCAGGCAATATAACTTTATTTTACGGAGACTATGACAATAACAGTCCTTGATTGTGTTTATTTTCAGTTTGTATCACAGGAATTGCTAATGGCCTCAGAAGAAGAGCCGTCCTTCTGTGGCACCACTGCACCAGTAATGTATAGTCCCTCACTGTCAGAATCCAGACTTTAAGGCTAGGGCAAGAAGCAGGTGAAAGAGAAGGATGGTGAAATAACTGTAAAAGAAAAAGTTAATTTTATTCTTACTAATACCAATGAAAGAGCCTTCTATTACCTCCAGTGAGGCCAGTTATATATATTAACTTATGTATAAGCAGTCATGATACCCAAGGTACAGCATAATATCCCTGATAAGCTCAAAAGAGCCAGTGCATGTGGTGTTAGCACACATTTGAATGCAAATTTATTCTTGAACAGTTTAATTAAGTTGATTTTCAATCGTGATTTTTAATTCAAATCTTCAGTCTTGAGTCAATCCTCAATTCAAGCAGGATATCAAACACCGTAAGTGGGAACAGGTTGAGAGAGAACAGCTGCACTGGGCCTTCAGTCTCAAGTGTGATTCTCTCCTTAAACAGGGTGTTACTACAGACCCAGCTTTGACCTCTAACATCACTTGCTTAGGAGAAGTACACAGTACTTTCTCCAACTGATTAAGAAAAAAAGTGCTAAGAACTGCATCCCCTTCAAGACAAATTTCAATGAACTGGAAACTCTGTCCTTCCGGAAACAAAAGCCTCGAGCTACATACCCCAAATCACTACTGACTGAGGAGCATCTTGCTCCTTGTCTCTGTTCATTTGTTAAGTCTCTGAGGTCCTAAAAGTTAATCACAAATTATTATATCAGTGCAGGAAGGACATAATTTGAGAGGTAGACAGATGCCAGGTTACAGTTCTAACCTGAATGACTTTATACAAAAGTCATGAGCAGGAACAAACATTGACTCTGTCAGCTTTTCAACTGGCCTCAGTAGGAGTTACACATATAAAAGGACTGCAGGACTTGACATACCATTGCAGGACTAGAGATAAAATAAGTGAAATGTTATTTTCATGGTAAGTAATTATCTGGTATAGAAAAGGTACTTCCTGTTAAAGAGGGTAGGAACAAGATAGGATTAGGACACCAGTTTCTAGAACTCTTTGGAGCAGAAATGTCATTTGACTCGCTCATCTCAGGAGCTAAATTGGGTGGATATTATCAATTCTGTTTCAAGCAAGAGTGTACAGACATTAGAGATGACTCACAAAGTCTAAGGAAAACAAGGAACTCCTTAGAAAACACTAGCTCAATCCTTTTTTCTCCTCAGTAGTAGTAGTGGAGAATGTTCCTAGGGGAAGGAATTCACTGTTCTTAGTAAACTAGTGTGTGGGTGTAGGTTCATCTTCAAGAGTGTGGATGTTAATGTGCTAACAAGTTACATATTTAATCTGTTCACAAGTTCCATACCACATACAGTTCAGGTATCTTCTTCTGTAGTCTAACAGCAGACCTCTTCTAGAAGTCTAAAGATGGCAAAAAAAGGAGTGATGACTTTGTAAAGTTAAGTATTCTCTTAAATGATCCTTCAGGATCACCCTTTTGATCCCAGTTTTAAAGGTCAAGAAGAGTTTTCAATATCAGAAAAAAAATATCCTGAACTCTAGTAAACTTATCTACGATTTTCCATTAGTTTGTTATGTTTTGTTCTTTACAGACAATACTGTAAAGATTTGAGAAGTGCAGGTTAGATTCCAGATGCTTAACCTGATTCATAAAAGGGATCTAATTTAAAGAACACACTTTTGTCAGACTTTTCACCAGAAAACATAAGTCATTTTTGACTTATTGACCAAGTGACTGGTAAATTCTCCTGTCACAGAATTTCAAGTGGAAACTACCAGAAAAAAATAGCACTGTGCCTTTGTACGTTTTGAACTCCAATACTCATCTAACAGATCATTTGTTATTCAGACTTTTATAGAAGCAACTCTGTTTCAGCCATAGTATTTTGCCTGATTGTTTGTGACATTCATTTCTAGAATTCACAATAGCATGATACACCTAATATTCTGGGTTTGTACTCAACTCTATTATAAAATTCAGACTGTCTGCTTATGACAGACACTGATTAAGGAGGGGTTTATGATTTAGCATTGCAATTACAGTCTCTAGGGGAGCCTGTTTGGCCCTTCCGAGGAAACACAGCCTGGTTAAAAAATTGTGTTAGGGCAGGAATGTGAGTGCAGCAGCATCTGTAGCTGAAATACCCAAAACTGCCAGAGTGGCATTTGTCCCAGACTGACAAAGCTAAAAAGGAAGATTATTATCCAGTTCAATCGCAAAAGGACTTCTGGAAAAAAAAAATTCATCTTGAAAAAAATTTATTTAAAAAAATAACTTTTTTTTAACAGTAGGGAGGAATAGTGAGTGAGAGACAGACAGAAAGAAACAGAAAAGCAGTAAAAATCTGATTTGATCCTGCCAGAAGCTGCCCCACGGCATCGCCACCCTGCCCAGGCCAGGCCGAGCATCCTCCCCCGGGGGTGCCATGGGGAACTTGCAGCTGGCCAGCAAAGGGCAGCAGGGGTAGCAAGCAGGGGCTCTCGGGTGTGCCTGTGCGACCTGGTGGGGATTTGTTCTCCGCATGTACCTTGGGGGTTGCAGCGAGCAGCATGGACACAGGTACAGCTGCAGCACCTGCATCTCCCGCAGAGGGGGGATGCAAGTAGGGACTGAAAACCCCAGAGAGGGTGCGTGTGCCTGAAACCCGCTCAGTTTGTGAGGGATGGGAGTGTGTGCATGTAAATATGAACCTGTGCATGTCTGGGTGTAATTAAAATTTTCTAGTTCAGTTACAGAAGAGTGTTTAGAAATTTGCAGTTGGATATTTAACGATTTTGACAGTATCTAGTATTGTGGTTTATCTGTTGTATTGTCAATACCGATCCAGAATGTATAGTTCACTGACTGTTGGTTAGTTATGTACTATTAATAAATAAATAAAAAACCTGCTTTGATCCTGGCTTGGTTCAAACCGCTTGAACTGGAAAAGTTTTCCCTGTGACAAAAACCTGTTTTACTTTTTAAGCAGCAACTAGAAAATATTAATAGGAACCTCTTATTACATGAATCTTGAGGACACATTAGGTAACAACATTGTTTGAATGCTAAAATAATCACAAGCACAGTTTGGAATCTTTAGAATTATTAAAAAACAGAATACAAGTAAGCAAGGTTGAAGGTACCTCAATGACCTGAAGGCAAAAACCACATCAGAGTTATTAAGCCAGAACTAACAATGTCATGGTGCTATTTGAACCGAAAAGTCATTCTAAGCTTTCTCCTCCTGGGAACTGATCCCTATCACTTTCTATCAGATTGCTGCTGTGATAGGACTACACAAGTAATAGCCCAGGAATAGCAGGCTCTAAACATTTACATACTTTATCAACAGTGCTGATCACAGTGACACGCTCCTTAACCAAAGAATAAAAGAGAGGAAGAAAAAGGCCTTGTATTTTCTGATCTCTTTTGCATATTGTCATTCCTGCTTTAACTCATTTGTCCATAAAAGTATCTCTGTGAGAGAATGCCGGATGATGATAATGAATAAGCACAAACCACTGACTAAATGACAAATTGTGTGTACTCAGCAGACCACTCTGCTTTTAATTTTTTTGGCCAATTATTTCAATGTACTGTAAGAAAGGACATCAGATATGTGGCCATACAGCCGTGATTGTTCCCATTAAATATGCAAATGGATTATTATCATATGTCATAAACCCCACTTCATCTTCAGCACAAATATGAACATGGTACTGCAAGGGACTTCATAGATTAATGAGTTCAGTCTTTGCTTTTACAAGCAATTACGTTACACATCCCATTTCATAAACTAATCAAAGTTTAAAATTAATTAAGCTTTTTGCCCCTCTTGTATTGGACACTTTTCCAGACTCCTGGTTCTCAGAAACCTCCTTTTAATTTCCAATATAAATTTTTTTCAGTTCCAGTTTATGTCCATTTATTCTCGCTCCAAGTCGCCTTTCCCCTCTTGGATGTTTATCATCACCGGTACATTTACAGAAAGCTAGCATAATCCCTATTTAGCCTTCATTTTGCAAGGCTAACAAGCCAAGCTGTTTGATTCTCCTTTCGTAAGAGAGGTTTTTCATTTCCTAGTCATTCCTGCATACCCTACTCTGCACTTAGTCTAGTCTGAGCTTTACCCCTGTGGGATACAGAGATCATCTCACTTGGGACATCCAAGGATGATCTTTACCGTTTTTTCTTGGCTACATCATATTGGTGATAGTTGGTCTGTGATCAGTCAGTTCTACAAGGTCTATCGCTCTATAATTACCAGCTCATGAATTCCCAGTTTACAGCAAAATTGTTGTTATTATTTCAACAGTGCACAGCTTTGTATTTTGTACTTCTGAATTTCATCTCACCCTTGTTATTCCAGTCCCCAGGGCCCTCTCTCATCTCTTCCTTTCTGCACAATAGGAAAATATTCCTCTGTGTTAATGATGACTCCAAAACTCACAATGTCAGTAAATTTTATCAGTATCTCCCCCACTCCTTTGCTAAGGGAACTAACGAAATCTTTAGATGCCACTGATAACTTCTTTCTGCTCGCTATTTTCCCTGTTTATCACAATTCAAACAGATACCCTCTGTTCTACTGGTCTTCACTTTCTGGTATAACTCTTTGTTTTCTTTATGGCACCACGTCAAATACTTTGCTGAAATCCATATATATTAGAGTGCGAGCGACCGGACGGGGTTAACGCCTCCCTCAAACACCCGTCGTGATTGACAGGGACCTGGCTTTTCTGGTCTTCGCCGTGGAGAAACGGACCTTGCTCGCAGGGCGCCGCAACAAGGCAAGTTCTGCCTAGCAACACTATGCGACACAGGACGCTGGAGGCGCATTGGAGGATGCGCACTCCCGCGCCCTGACGGACTGAGCGGGACAACCCACCATATATGGCCAGGAGTCGCCCGGAGTTTTCGGGAAAGGGCCCGCGACCACCCGCCATAAGGTCGCCTGCCCGGGAGATCGAGGATTACGTAAATCGTTAGGGGCAGCGGGCAAACACCCAGAGGGGTGTGACTGAGGTGAAAAAGGGCGCGAACTGGGCTATAAAAGACGCAGGCACAAGGAGCCCGCGCGCGCGCGCACCCCCACCAGGGCAGGGGCGCCCGCCCGCCAGGACTGGAGACCGGGCCGGCCGCACCAACGCGGGACCCGGGACTCGTGACACCTTTCCTCTCTCTCTGTCATTTTCTCTCCCCCCGCTCCTTTTCACACCCCCCACACCTCATCCTTTTAGGTACAAACAGCTGACCAGGTGTGGGACGAGGAGTGGATCCAGCCGCCCCTAGACCCCTCTCTGAGAGGAGCCTAGAAAGCCAGGGGGTCCGCTCCGAACCTCGTGACTCCACGGGAGGGCTCTCCGTATTGTCTCATGAGCTAGTGTGGTTGTTGACGTAGTTTTACGCCCATTCTTTTGTAAGGAACCACGCCATCAACTGTTCAGGCTTTTCAAGTTCAGGCCGCTTTGTGTCACGAATGAAGTGTTTAACCGGTCGTTTGGTGACGTTTCGCCTTAATTTAGCCCGAGGGAATTCCGAACTTCACACAACCCCTCCCTGCTCTGACCAGCACGGCCGGGTCGTGACACAGAACTACCGTCTGTTCATTTGACTAGCAAATCCCTTTCAATAGAGTGTCTGGCGTGATCTGTTTTTGCTAACCTAGCTTTGTGCATGATTTTATATTCCACTTACCATGCGTTCTGTATTTTTTTAAAGAAGGAATTCTAAATCCTTCTGTATAATGAATATTAGATTAACAAGCTTCTAGGGGCTTAGATCACTTCCCCCTCCTCCCTTCTTAAATATAGGTGTTAATTTGCTATTCTCAAATAAGGTGTTAGATTTATCTTGCTAGATTTATTCAAAATACTTGCTCCCGGGCCTATAATTTCATGTTCCAGCTCTTTCAGAAATGGGGGTTAGAAATTATCCAGTCCCTCCACACTTGAACACATCCAACCTTGTTAATTTTGCTTCTGTCATCACTCTATTTCTTTCCTAATTTTCTTACCCTTTTTTATTGAGGAAGGAGACTTCTATTATTTCTTCTAATTTTTTTACAAGTCTATCAGAACTTGCCTTTGGGAAATGCCTTTTGCTCTCTACCTGTCATGTCTTCTGCAACAATACTTTTATCAGGCCCTTTTTTTCCTCATTTTTCCTAATTTCTTGAGGTTATTTATCCAGTTAATTCTTTAAGCTACACAGTCATGTATTTCCCACTTTTATTTGGAATATTTTTGTCACTGAATTTTAAAATTCCAAGTCTCTATTGTATTTTAGTTCCTGAGCTATTCAGTCCAGCTAATTCAACTCAAAATTCTCAAAATTATTTTTTTTTAAATCAGGAACTTTAGGTATGGGCCTACTTTTGAATATTCTTGCACTCAGTGCAAATGAAATCACCTTTCTAACATTGATCCAATTGTATTTTCTACAAACTGAATAGTATAGAGTGTTTTTCTTCCATATCATAGTTTAAAAAAAAAAAAATCAGCTCTTAAGGCCCAAGGGCTATTAGGAGAAGGTAATTGCCAATTTTCACATTCAGGAATAATCAGACTTTATCATTATTAGCAGCGTTTGGTTTCCAGTTTATGTCTGGAAACTAAAGCCTCACAAAATAACACATTTCATATAAACATTTGTGTATATCTAAATTAATGATGACACTAAAATACTACTAAGAGACAAAATATGTGGACTTAGGGGAAAAAGCTTGTGTATAACTTCAGGCACCACATCTGGCATAGGTCTGGCCAGCTCAGAGTGTGGGAAGATGAGTTTCTGTCCATCTGCACCTGTGAATAAAATAATAATTTTTATTTTACCAGTGCTGTTACAGTGATTTCTTTTTACCTGTATCTGACCTCAAGGATCAAGAGGAGTCTCCCGGAAATAACATAGCAAAATATCCTTACTGTTCTTCCCTGAGACAATTTTCACCTATGTTCTTTTGTTTTCAGGAGGTATTTGGAGTTCCTAATTCAGCCTCCTCGATCTGATCACAGAGTATACAGCACACCTTGACTACTGGTCATCTGTATAATGGCAGCTTAAAGCTGGTTAGTGTGACCATTCTCCTTTAAAATGCAATGGAAGTTGCGTTTAATCTAAATCCATGCCTCAAGCAGATCTAGGTGATCTATCATGCAAAAGTGGATCCTCGGGAGAAATATAAACCTAAAGAACTAGGACTCTACAGATTGTAAGTATGATGTGGCAAAGTCCTGAGCTCCTTGACCAGCAAACTTGTTAAGATAAATTTGTTATAACCATTGGCATATTTCACCGTCATGTATTTATTTTGCTGTGAAATCGATGACAGATACACTATAGTGGCTAACAAAACAGCACAAAATAGCAAAGGTCTCCGTGATGAGATAATAATTACATGAGTACTCCTACAAAAATCCAAAATAATTTCATTGCAGAAAAGTACTTTTGTGTTTACTGTTCAGCACAATCAAGAAGAAACACAGTTATGCCATCACTCCTACTGAATGCCTCAGGAAAGCAGAAAAAAACCTTACATCATTACCAGACACCAATATTATATCTCCTTGCCTACAGAAGAGGCTGATTAACTATTATTTTTGTCCAATTTCCACATGTATTTACCAGTTTAGAAAGCACCAATCATGCAGAGTTAAAATGTGGGGAATATATTAGGTCTCAAAGTTAGGAAACAGATACAACAACTACCTAAGAGTCAGTAAGAAAACTTTCATCAGAGATTTCACTGGAAGTTCTCCACAAAGGAATTTCTTCCTTTCTCGGAAACATGCGACAATAGCGTTTACTGGACAGTCTGTTTTTATGGTTCAGCATGGCAGCTCATGTGTTTCTACTTCTATGTAAATGTAGTTAATGCTTTTTAAATAAGCCTAAGCAAAGGCAGCACATTTTCTGTGAATGGTTGTTCCAGTTTGAAAATAAGAAACTTTATTTTGCCACGTCCTTTTGTGTTTGGTTTGTACAGTTATTCACTTGAACAAGTTTATTAAGTAGAACATACACTGAAACCACTAACTTACATTTTTAAAGAATAGTCATGGAAACCCGGAGCTGTTCAGTGAAAGTATTCTCCCTAGAAATTGACTCAAAAAAGCTACATGGTTGATTTCAAGCTGCAGAAGCAAACACTGTGACCTCTGTGTACAATCGCAGTAACCAGGATTTTGCATACCCACAATGAGCTGCTCAAAACCCATCAATCACACAAGAATCCTTTAGAGAATTTGTTATTGAGTGCAACTTTAAAAAACACATTTAGCTTTTGCCTAATACTGCATGCTGAGACTTAAGATTTATTGATAAGGGTTTAGAGATATAAATTCATATAGTGCTTACTCACAAAATGCCTGGCTCTCTCCCCTCTTTCATGAGTCGTTTCTGCAATCCTGCATTTTTATTAATGTTTTAACACTTTTATCTGATGCATTTTGATCTATTCATATGAAAAAATTATAATAACATTTTAGTGGCTGCACCATTAAATCCTGAAATTCATTCAAATGTATTGTATAAATGCCTATAATAAAAATCTCCAAAATTAGAGTGTAACAGGTAAAATGAGTGTTACATAAATTTAAAAAATGTGATGAAATGCAGCTGAAGCTTCTGTTAGATAATGACTGATGACACAGTGAAGTCAGGCCAGTACCGCAGTTTTTGTAAGCGCATTGGATGCTTGAATCAGGTCCCTGCTGCAGTTTTGAAAGTTTTTTTCTTGTAGAACAGAAGCACACGCGAGTCTGCAGTAATCTCATCCCTCTGGATGTCAGCAGAACCAAATATCCTCCTGAATAGTGTCTTCTTTAAGGATAAAATTAGGTGTATACCTCAGGGTTACATGCATGTTTGAGTGCTCCTTTGAATATTTATGCATTCCAGTAATTGGCCTTCACTGATTTAATCCTTAAATTTTTCCTGAAGATATCTCTTTGGAAGAGTCACATAGACTGTCCCAATCTCTTCTGAAGCAGGAGGCAGTTTCATGGTGCATCACCCGGTGGGGGCATCCCAGGGTGAGAATGAGACTGCCTGTCGACTGGCACTGCAACCACAGAATGAGATTGCCGGTGAGGTTCCTGTAAGTCACAGAAAAATAAGGTGCAGAGGCAGAATCGACCTTCCCGACGATATTTTCAACAAGCTTTTTTTTCTAATTTTCTGCTGCTTTACTGTGTATATATATACCTGTGTGCAGGACAGTGTATTAGTGGTGATGGCATGTGGGGCAGAGGTTAGGTGTAATCCTGACGAATTTGAATACGTGTGTTACTGTGCAGATATTTTATGTACGCATGGCGCTAATCACTATAGAAAACTAAAATCGAATTCTTCAGCATTGAATCTGACTGGGTATCTTCAGGAGGCAAACTGTAATATTTTGAAGCCTCTCTCCAAGCACTTAAACGTAACTTTAAGAGCAAAGGTATGAAATTGACACAAACACTGGAAAAGAAGGATTTCAAAATGAGAGGATGGGGAAAAAAATTAGAAGTGTTCAGTTTTACAAAACGGGGTACAAGAACCTACCTGATGAAGGTAGAAGAGCAATGCAGTGATGCTCTAAGGGAGGGTCCTTACAATATCTTCTGATAATCACAGAGAGAAAAACAGGGACAAGTCTGGTGAAATCAAGCACATTTACAATTGATAAAACGAGTATTTCACAGAAGTAATGCACTGACTTGGGGAACTCACCCACTTCAAAGAAAAAGATTCTACAGAATTGCAATAGGTTTAGATGTTTATAAACCCAGAGAAATTTAGGCTAAACAGAAAAGCAGCTTATATAAGGTAGCACGTTACAAATTGTAAGACAAGTCAACAACTTTATACCTGGATTTAAGATATAACATTCTCCAAGGACATAATACTGCCAAAGTATTCACTTGGGAACTCCATATGTTTTTTCTGAAGTACGTGTTCCTGGTGACTGTGAGGTGAAATACAAAGACTAGCTAAAATAATCTTTTCTGATAGTTCTTGCAATTCCTATGTGTTTTATTTATTGTTTTAAACACTACTTCAGAAGGAAAAAAAATATTACAGTATGAAAAAAACCTTAAGCATCTACCTATCTCTGAACATGTGTTTAAATGTACTCCAGGGTGGGAACTTTCATCTGGTAAAATATCTCAGAATTTGCATTCCTCCATAGTGAAATTCTAGCACTCCTTGTGTCATCTAGGATTTTGTCACTGATTTCAGTGTTGGTAAGGTTTCACCCTCAAACCCTAACAGCTGGCAACTGAGGAATTATTTGCTTATATTAAAAAAAAAAGTCTATTGTCAACATTTCATACTACTCTCTTCTGACCTGCCCTTTGTGAGTGGGATCTTTATTCTAGCCCATCAAATCATGCTTCTCAAATCCTTCCTGAACGCCCATTTGCTCTTTGGTGCCTACAAGAAACGAGTCAGTAATATTACAACAGTGCTTCTCTCTTTCTCTCCCTCTTTCTCTCCACGTATTTGTATACAGACATACATATATATGTGTGTGTGCATATATATACACACACCAGTTATTTTATCTTGTTTTCAGTGCATCTTATTTTACCCATATGTGCCTTGTTTAGGTGTAAGTGCTTTCTGATGACATCTGTCTGTATTTCATGTCTTGCACCATGGAAAACATTTTCACATTGCTTTACAGCAATAAAAGGCCAACTGTTATATTGCACCTGACTAGCGGAGGTCTGAGTGACGGGACACACTGTATTGTGACAGGGACATACACAATTTGGGAATGCTTTGGGTGAACTGCAGTGTTAGAGGAGCACGGCTCCAATGCAGCTGACATGGCTGTGTTATGTATGCTTTGCCACAGAAAGAGAAGGGCCTGATATGCGGGTTATGTGCTGTTTCTTGGGTGATATGCATCATGTTTACAGAAATCTTCACTCAGTAGCGCTGGAAGTCAGTCAAAGCCTCAGGGGTATGGCTGATGTCCAGACTTATATATAAAATTGTGAATCAAGCCAGTAGTGTGGCAGGACAGGTATGATGAAAATCGACTGTTCTTTGCACTGCAGACTTTGTATAGAATGATTTGTAAATGTTTTTCTGCCTTAGAAAATATATCCTAAAAATCTGATACACAAAGTTTCAGTATAACAATTATCAAGCAATCCATTGCCTTGTTCCTTCTTGCACCATTTTTCAAGCTCCACTGATGCCAAATACTGTTTTTTTCTGATAATCTGAAATGCTATGCTCCTTTCTCTGGAAGGGGGTATATTGCCCACACTGTAACTTTCCTTTCACAGGAGCAATTTCTGAACTGCCTGTAAACATTATGCAGAAAATGCTGTTTTCTGGACAAAAAACAAAGGCCTATGGCAGAGTCTAGCCAAGGCAGAGCACTTATTTTCCCATGTGCAGATGACGTCGTCTGGGCCACAGGAGTTGGGAATTAAGTTACTCCTTATCTCTGCTAGGATGTTGTACTTTCATAGTGTGTTCCAGCAGGAAGAGCTTAGGCCCATCTCTGAATCTATGGAGAGCTGGTCCATTGATTGGTTTGGCTCCTGCCAAAGCCTCTTTGACCTTCACTTCATAAATAGACACTAGCATATATCGGGCTAGGCTCCTGCTCCTGTCAATGCACCTTTTCCGAGTATGCCCTTTTTGTTGTCATTATGACTGACTGGAACTCTTATTTGCTTCCATGTTATTTTTATCATTTCATCTAGGCTTCAGGATCAAGAGCTCAGTAATGGATAGAGCAATGTTACTTTTATGAACAGAAGGGTCAAAATTGAGTCCTACATCATAGTGTCTGAGCCTGCCTAGGATCTCACATTTTAATTTATTGTATTTGACTTATAGTTTCTCTTTTTACACATGCCTAGTGATAAGAGTTTACATAGAAAAAAGTATTTTTAAACAGAAAAACAAATATTTTCCAGAAGGACTGATGAATGCTGAAAACACAGTGAAAACCACCAAATCTAAAGATCATTTTGTGTGATCTATTGTTCACAGAGAGCAGGCATACATCATTTGGTTTTATTTTTACCCTAGAATTTAATGCCATTTGTGCAAAATGTAGAAGTTAATTGGTAGCTAACTCATTTTGATGGTATGTTTGCTGTGCTTGAGGGACATATTTTCCCAAATTGCCACATTTTAAATAGATTTTACCTTGCAGGGCTTACTTTAAGCTTATCATTACTACTTGGAAAAATTCACTACCTTTGCTCCATGCAGATAAGTGCTCCCAACACACTTAATAATGAGGTATCATGTATATATATGCAAGGGAAAAAAGAGTAGAGAGAAAAAAAAAACCCTCTGCTGTGAAGGATGTAACAATTAATTGTTCACAGGTTGGACACAGGCATATAATTTTTCAAGATGTATGAGGTGTTTCCTTAAGAAAAGGTTGAAGGAGGAACTCTGTATATTCAAAGCATTCATTTTTGTCAGATGAGAGTCACAAATGTCAGATTCCTGTATGGCACTTCCTGTTCTCACATTTTGCTGAGCATTATTGGTAGGAAGCTGCTGAGCATACAAAATTTAGAGTGTTACCAGGAAAGAGGATGTCTTAGCACTCTCAATTGGTCCAGCAAAACACTTTGATCCAGACCAAACTATGTCTGGGTTTTATTCATGAACTTATCTTGCTAGGATTCTTCAGCAGATGTTGCTGGCCTTAGAGTTGGACTGTAGAGAGAAACTCAAGATACAAAATTCAGTGAGAGAAGTTGAATATTCTTCTAGGAGATACCGGTATGCAGACCCAGGTTTCAGATGAGAGTATACTGCTAATTAATCATTTACAGGAACTTCATAACTTCTGAACTATTGCAGAGGGCAATTACATGGGTTTTTTTGTTTGCTGGTTTGGTTAGGTGGTTGGTCTTTACATAGACTGGGCAAATCCTGAGTTCTGTAGTAAAGTCACATCTTGGGGGCTGGGGTTGGTTTGGTTTGGTTTTGGTTTGGTTTTAAATCTGAATAGTAAATGAGACAAGACATTAGAATGTAGTTCCTTATGAAATCTATACTCCTCTGAGAATGTTGTCCCTGAGCTAAAATTTACTTAACTGAAAGCATATTCCTGTTTTTCAATCAGGATGAAGATCGCAGAAATGCTAGCACAAAGTTAGCTTTTTGCAAGACAATATTCTTCTTTGCTTTTATCTAAAATTGGGACCAATCTTTTTTAAAAAAAACTAGAACACATTGACATATGCAGTGCATCAAGACATTAGAGGTGTTGCCCTGGAGAGTTCTGCATGTGCAAGTGGAAAGTGGGAGTTCAACATGCCAAATATCTGAAACATAAAACTAAGCAAGTAGGTAAGAGACAAGGCTATAATTCATTGTGGCTTCACGCCATGTTCTTTTCCCTATCTGTGTAAAAAGGAAGCCCTCTAGGGGTATTCAGACTCTGAAAATAAAGTATTTTAAGTCCAAAAAGATGATAATAATGTGGAAGTGTTGGCTCGAAATGACAAAAGCCCTAAGCTTTTAGAACTTTACAATGTTTAAAGTTTAAAGAATTTGCATGAAACTGCCATTAGTTTACCATAATCATTATTGCTGCTAACAGCAGTTCAATCATATGTCTTAAATCTGGGATTTCGACAGCTCAGGGAAATTATCATTCCATATAAGTAATGTGAGCAACTTGCTAAGTAATCCTGAAAAGTAGTCATCCCTCATCTTTTTGGAGGAGAGTTCTCCACATAGTTTCCCATCAGATAGCAGACATGCCTCCCGTATGACTTTTCCCCACCCCCAGTAAGACCTGAATGTGTTTCTGAGTCAGTGCATCCCTTGATGTGAAAAGCTACCTAATAATGTTACATAAATACGGCTTAGCAGACTGGTGTGACTGCCTAGGTTTACATTCCCGCAGGGCTCCTGCACAAGTCCAGCAGATGTGTCTCCTGGCAGAAAATCAGCCAAGATGAGAAAAGACTTCAACTTCCATATGCTGGTATCAGCCCAGATTTGATGTGCTCCTCTGAGTGCTTCCCTTCATCAAAACTTCTATAGCAATCTGGCAGGTTTTCTCAGCCTCTTCAAGAGAAGATGTTCACAGAAAGGCTGGCAGTGTATAGTTACTCTGCTGCTGCTGCTGTTCCATTGGACCTGATGAGCTTAAACAGAAGATATATTCTGTATTTCCCCTCACCTGTTGTGTTTGATTGTGACCAATATCAGTGAATAATGTTGAAAGCATGCTTATTGTCAAGAAATGCAGCCCTGGCTGGCTTTAACACAAGTTCTGCATTTATCTTAAAGGTGAATTACTTCTAAGTCTTTATCTTAAATGTCTCATTTGTTGTTTAGTAGAATAATTGTGGCTGTATTATTAGTCCAGCCCCTAAGGAGCCTGGGTTTTGTGAGAAATGCTAACAGAAGGAGGCCTAAGTGTTCCTCTTATTGTATATTCATACAGGATGGAGCTCAAACCTTCAAAAGCAGGTGGGTGGCAGGATGCAGGTGAATGCCGATATGAGGGGAAGTCTTATTCAAGCTTGAGTCTAGGTTGCTTCGAACTTTGTCAATTCCTTCTAGTTTCCTAAAAATCTCTGGGATTTCAAACCAGAAATTCCCTCAAAATAGAGAAGGAATTTGGAGGAAAAATGAATTTGTTTCTATTGTGTCCTTTTTAAAAAGTTATTATTAATTATTTCAGAAGTTATAATGTTTCTCCCCTTCCTTTAGCTGTATCTTTCTTTTCCCCGATACAATTTCTCACTGAAATAGGAATGTAAGAACTCTGAAACTGGTTCAGACTAACAAACTGGTGAAAGTCTTGTTCCTTACTGTCTGAATGCAGAATAATGTCCTCCTGAGACAGGTGCTGAGTGTAGCAGAAGTTGTTGCAATTCCATTGCAGAAAGTTTTATACTCCTCCTGCCTTCTTAATGTGACTAACTGATATACTCTAATCCCACTGCTGCCTTGGTTTGCACAAGCCCTGGCGCTTCTCCCCACATGATTAGTTACGGGTTTTTTTTCCTGAAGGAAAAAGAGGTCTTAGCAAGGTTGGCAGAGTGGTTGCCACTTATTGCCTGAGCATTGGCACAACTGATCCCAGGTCCTTGTGGCATAACACTTTTCCCCAGAGAACTCGGAGTGTCTCCAAACATATTTCAGATATGAGGAAACTGAGACCTGGCAAAGGGGAGAAGGTATGTTCAAGGTCACAGAGTAAACCAGAGACAGAAGTGGGACTGTATGTGTCTTCTGAGCCCAAACCAGGACCCGACCAGAGCTCAGGATGTTGTCTGGAGTCAGGCTATGTCAGGACGAGATGCTGCCTGAACATGAGCTGGTTTTACTTTCCCAGGATGGTATGCAAATGCATACTGTGCCATTACAATATGAGCTAAGTTTAAGGGAAATCACACTCTGCAGAGCTGTTTCTTCCTGATGACAAGCTACTAGAACTAAGCAACTATATACAGGGTGAAGGGTGGCTTAAGGTCATCTCAGCTAAAGTATCTTCAGTCTTGCTGTTGGCTCCTCGTCCCTCCTTTCCCACTCAGTTTTCCAGTCTGGGGATGTCACTATTTACCAGACATAGACAGCCAGAGACAACTTGTTGCATAAAGCAGTATAAACAGGACCTTCAGGCCCACTGTGGCAGTCTCCATCAGCTAACACAGTGCAATGAATGTGCGGCTTCAGAGCTCGCAGTGAGAGGAGTAGCTGAGGACTGACCAGCAGTTGGTAGTATAGATGGATCAACTCATTTCTGCTGGAGCAAAAATTCAAATGCAACAACTCGGTCTACAATGGAGTCAAATGAATCTATTTTCAGACCGAAACATGACTTGTGTGTTGCTTGTTGCACAAGGGGGCAATTTAAAGGGATTCTTGCTGATACACATTCAAAAACTAAGGAAAGTTCACGGTTCAAAGTATTTTATTTCCATCAGCAAATATTGTGCCCTGAACCAGATTATTTTACTTTGGTCTGGTCACATGAAGATTACTTGCATAGAAAACACATCTATTTGGGATATGCTGTAAATTACATATAGAAAATCAGTAAAAGTGATTACTTCATGATATGCAGTCCTAGAAATATTTTTGCACTATATATCTGGAAATCTAGCCAAATAATATGTGGTCCTAAACGTATGGCAGAGGCAGAGATTCTTATCATAGAATCATAGAATCATAGAATCATAGAATGGCTTGGGTTGGAAGGGACCTTAAAGATCATCTAGTCCAACCCTCATGCCGTGGGCCACCTGCTGGATCGGGCTGCCCAGGGCTGCCCAGGGCCCCATCCAGCCTGGCCTTGAACACCTCCAGGGATGGGGCATCCACAGCCTCTCTGGGCAACCTGTGCCTGTGCCTCACCACCCTCTGAGTAAAGAATTTTCTCCTAATCTGTGTCTATTCTTAAAATGTTCTTTGCCTGTTATACATTGCAGGTAAGAGTGTTTCACTTCTGTAGAGAAATGTCAATAAGTATAAAAAAAATTTTGTCTTTGAGTAGCATTTTTTTAAACTACCAAATTTTAATAAAGATCTGATCACAAGGTTCCTATAACTACCCTGCTGCCTAATAATGAAGGTTAACCTGATACCTCCTTAAAAGGCACTTAATAGAACAGAAGAACAGAAGAACAACTATTTAATGGAGCCAGAAACTCTCATTTTGTATTTTTTTTTTCTTATAAAGAAACTGAGGTGCTGGCAAAGCAAGATAATTTAAGTGCTGCTTCTTATTAAGACCAGAAATAGAACTCTGTTGTAAACTGAGTGTGACATAAATATAATATACATACATATAGCGATACTATCATCAGGGACCATTGCTTCTCTGCCTCCATACACAGGAACACACAACCAACCATTTAGGCAGTGAGGCACCTGTCATTCTCCACTGCAAACTCAAGTGGGATTGGGAAGCTCCTAAGGATGACTGAACTGCCTCCAGGGAAGCACAGTCCCCGAGGTCTGGTCAAAGCCCCACTGATGCACTTGGACAGCACAGGATTCAGCTCAAACCATGGGATATATGGGGATCACTTTTTTGCAATAATAAGTGGGACATTAGGACTCAAGGTCTGCTTCAGTCTGAAGGAGTTCTATCTATAGACTGTAATTCCCAGGAGGATATCTCAACTTGCAGTCAAAGTTTGGATGGGTTCTGCCCATCCCATCAAAATTAGGTCAGAATACAGAAAGTGTACTGTTGAAACTGAGAGTGAAAAGAAAGAAGAGGAACCTGCCAGTATAGGTACTTAAAATACAACTTTGAAGGGTTCTGATTTCTATTTCTAATACAATTTATCTAATCCCTCTTTACTATAAAATACATAAACAGCCTCTGAGGAAAAGAAAAAAATGCCCTACTGAAATAAAAAGTCACAGAACACAATGCCAGACATGATTGCAGAAGACAGAAGAAAAAAAGTTGCAAAATCTGATAAATAATAATTTGTCTGACACAGTTGGTCTAAGGTTGCAGTTTACTGTGTGAGTAGAAAGGGCTTACCCCATTATGAATGTTAATCAATTATACCTGTTACAAAAAGTAAACATACTGAATTTTTGAAGGTGTTATGAAACTTTTTGTAAAAATACTGATAAAATAACACTATTTCTGTTATCTCTATATTATGTAGATAACATGAAAATATTTGGCATAGTATTGGTTTTGTATTTGATCTCCTTAAATCAATCATGAGCCACTTGTGTAGATGGATCTATGTAGGTATGATGTGTAATATAGTAAAGAATAAAAACTGAGCTCTAACTAACTAACAAATTGGTACATTGTTTCATTCTCTGCTTTTGACATCCTGAGTCACAGCTTTTGCTAAATGATTGAACTTCTGTCTTTTGCCATTATATAACTAGATCATTAAAGTGCGTGTTTACAGAAAGGTCCCATACAAAAGGAGTACTCATAAGAATTATTTGAAGATATGATTCCTCTTTATTATACGGGTTAAGAAGCCTCCTTGTGTTACAGATTTATGTATTGAATTGTTAATCTAGAGACAACCTGGATGTTCTTGTTGCTGTTCGGTCAAAGAAACTCAATATATTCAGTTTGCGCTCTAGTACTAGACTGCTTTCAGCTACATGACCCTGTAGAGTAATGTTCCTGATTCTATTATTTAAAATTTGGCTGTGCGTTGCAATGAAAATGTGATAACTGTAAAAGATTATTTGCAGATGGAAGGAAGGAAGGAAGGAAGCAAGGAAGGACGGAAGGTCCAGTTTTAAAAGTTAAAGATTTTGGTTTAAACTCTGAAGACAGTTCAGCTGTATAAATAATGCATTCTAAATAAGTAAGGCAACTAACTGTTACAGTGGAACCATAAAATGTAATAATATTCATTAAGACCAATATAATTTTTATTTAACTTAAAAATAATGACAATAATGATCACAAGTATTTGTTTTGTTGCGTTTTCCCCATGGATTCCCTCTAGTTGGATGAACCAAAGAGAACACTTGTCCCTCATCTGGTAAAGAGATATTGAATAGTAAATTAAAGCAATAACAAACGTTAATTCTAGAGTAAATTTAAGGTCTGAACTGAGCAGGTACTGTAAAGGAGTATAGTACCTGACCCAGGTATAAGGTCAGTTCTGCAGATACAGATCCAGCACTGAGCAATGCATTTAAGGCCAGAACCTACATTGTTGAAATAAATGGGATTTATACTCTTTACTTCAACAGAAAGAGAATAGTTGTGACTGAGCTCAGTAGGATTTAGATATATGCTGAAATGTTTCTCCAGGGGAGGATAGATTTAGGCTTATGCTTGACTGGTTCCCTGAACTGAGGCCTGGTACAGATAAAAATACGAACACAGATTTGGATATTGATAAATTAATTCAATCTGCTTCAATGAAATTACATCAGATTACAAACTCTTTTAGGTGCTTGATTTTAATTTGGAAGTGGAATTGCCAAAGAACATCTATTGCAGTTACCACAAAGAGGTAAGGTAGGTTGCACATTTTTTTAAACAGTTGCTACATTTCTGTTAATTTCCTTTCTTATGACATATTTCCTTTTCATTGCCAACAGTGTGCTTAATTTTCTGTGTCAAATGTTTGTCTTGATGCATGTCAAAAAGTCTTTTGCCTAGATAAAATTGCCTGTTTCCACTTTGAGACAGTGGGTCCAAAATAAAACACATACGAAGTACAGTCACAACATAAATGACTTGGATTTTTCTCCATTTTTTAGTCTTAAATTTAGTTAACATGCAATTTGAATGTAGTTTACATAGCAATGAAGGATTCTGTTGTTTATATTAAGATGGTTTCCAGTGTCTCCAAACAGATATGAATTATACTTAAACGTAGATAACGACATTTGATATACCTGATGAAGAATGTAGACCACCACCATTTATTTGATACCCTACTTGTATGTATACCACAGGTGGTGTGGTACAATACAAGTGGATCTGTAGAGTGAGACAGTTGGGACTGAAGTTCTGATGTCCATGTTGTATGTATTTGGAGGGCTTTTACTTCAGACAGGCTCTAGTTCAGTCTGCAGCTGAAGGAGCATTGGCAGTCAGAACATTACGTGGGCTGCCAAGAGATATCCTCCGGCTCAGATTCTCTCCAAAGGAATCCACCATGCATCCAGAGCTGCTTTGTGATATGAACCAAAGCATGGCAAATGTGTATGTCAGGAGACTCATTTCAAAAGCACGCTGAGGTGAACCAAAATACTAACATAGATGAATCTATAATAGACACCTTTATGTTCTTACTATGATTTATTTCTATGGAAATAGTATGCCTGCCCTAGATTGTATTTGTCTTGCTTCGGTGAAAGAAGTGTTACACATTTTTTTTTAATCCTTTTCTGTTTATGAAACAAAATCTTTAACATCACTTTTGAACATACTTTTATTATATATCAAATATTCTGTTATTACGGTCTCTGCATGTTCGAATGGGGAGGCTGAAGTAAGTTGAGAACCAAGGTATACAGATAGACCGAAATTAGTTAAGAAAGAGCTGGCTCAGATACCTAGATTAAATCTAAATTACACTGCCAAGAGCTCTATACAAACTAGTATACTTGCTGGAATAGAGATGCTCTAGGTTAGGGCACTGCCCAAGCAGGTGTTGGTTTCCAGTATTTGCAATTCTTTGCTGTGTGCTTAACCAGCTCATTCATGCTTCTGCTCTGGCTGGTGCTCCTATATTGATTGTAACTGCCTTCCTTCAGGATGACTTTTCTTTCATATACAGACACTCCCCTACACTGCTCTGTCACTAGCCTATAGCCTTTTTGGTGCCCTTTTGCTTTTGCTAACACCCAGTCTCTGAACTCCATATGATACTTAAGCAAATGCCTGCTCAAATATATCAAACTACATATGGCTGTAGTTTTATTAAAGCACAAGAAAAAGAACTGTCAAATTATTGCTTTCACAGAATATAAAACATAATTTATTTAGAATTACACCTAAGTGGTGATTTTTGGATAAATATTTAAAGTAATGTTTTTATATCTTTGCATGAAAGAGGCTATTTTAAATGTAGTAATGGTGACGGACTATAGTTTTTCTGGGGAGTATTTTTCTTTTTGATGGAGTCAGGTCTTTTCTGCCACTCAATGAAGATGATTTTAAGAAAATGAGTTAAATGTTCCCCCACCCCTGTCACAAATTTCAGCTAAACCTTCATAGTGGGGCAAATATTGAACATTTATGTTTATGGTTATTTAGTGTCCAATGGAGACTTAATGAAAAGAAATAATGTATATGGCATTTGATTTGATGGCAGTATCTTGGCTTCTTTAAAATTTATTGTATATATTGATGCCTCAAATCACCTAAGGACTGGACTAGTTGGTAAAGGGTGAGGCTGTTTTGTTCCCAGCAATGACTAAGGGTTCCAGAGATGTTTAAATGTTTTGTCTGTGTTAATACTAAGCATGTGTGTTGCCAGACCTGGATTTTATAGACACTGGAGTAAACTCTGGTTTGGTCTACTACCTTGGATTCTCTCTCTTCGAAGGTAGCTTCACAGATCTTTTTTTCTTTCTTCCTTTTCTCCTTCTCCCATGTCAGCTTGCCTATCAAATCCTACACGCTGCAAATGGGCAGTGCACTTGCATTTAACCACTTGCTATAAATGCCATAAGAGAAATAAATCCAAATTCTCTCTCCTCAGTTCACTTACACAGTCTCCTTTCTCTCCCTCTCTCTGAGACAGAGCCCAACTGTTTTAAATTTAAATATACACAGTCAATTTTAATATAATGTTCTTTCTTTGCAAATGAGGTATTATTCACATGTTCTAGGAGTCTTTAGACAATTAGCTTTTTCTAATGCGCTTTCTTTGTCATCTTTCATTCTGACAATGCCAAAGCCCCATGAGCAACCAGTCTTTTTTTTTTAATAGCAATCATAATCACAATGCCATACTGAGTTACCTGAAACATACCTGTATATTTCTTACGCCTCTTCCAAACTGCTCTCAGCTATCAGATGGTGAATAGTCACAAACATTAGACTGAAGTATATTTAAGTTCAGAACCTTTTTGTATGAAACATGAATAATCAGATTTACTGACAAAAATACTAGAAACCACAACCTTATGAAGCATTATGATAAAGGAGCAAAAATAGCACAAAAAGTAAACTACTCTTTGTTCACAGATCTTTAGGATTTTTGCTTTGAAACTGAAGTTGCTGGAACCTGAGAACAGAGCAGGTGGTGTATATGCAAAGTCCTAAGAGGTGACTGATTGCTGAGAATGCATGGAAATGTATTCCAGTGTCTATTAATGAAACAGTTAAATACACTGATGATTTTATGATTTTATAAATGCACAGCTCTTTGTCATGAAAGCAGCCTCAACGCTTTTATCTTAAGGGCTGAACTAATCTTACTGTGTGATTTAATTTCTTTTGAGGTTTTGTACCATTACATTTACATGTCCGTTGCATTTCGCTCTGAAGTAAATACGAAGAACCAGATACTAACAGCTTCAGTTTATAAAGGCAAGGTTCACAAATTCCTATTTCAAGTTTTTGCCTTATTTGAAACAAAAAGAAGTGTTCCAAATAATCAAAGAAAAATCACCACCACAAACCAACGAAAAACAGAACAATGAATCCATTGAGGAACAAGTTTTGCTTTCCTTCAGGTCCTGATGATTGTAAGTCCTCTATACTTTCCTCTCTGAAATTCTGCTGTACTTCAGCAGATACCTTACAATTTCTCCAATTCCTGAGTTCCCTTTATTGATTTTTGTAGCCTTTGCATTGTCAGTACTGTAACATGCTGGTTTTATTCTTTTCCCCAGCTCTCCAGTTGGGTTATTGCATTCATGTATCACTTTGAAATTTACAACCTATTTAATAGCATTTTTATTTTTTATGATTTTGTTACTCCTACCTTTTAAAAGGATCTTAGGGAATATGGCTTAGTTTTCTCCAAAATAAAAACAAACTAAAAAGCTGCCTAGCTAAATTATTGCTTTTATTTTGACCATAGAGAGCAATGAAACAAAAATTATTTTAGATCAATGCAAATTACAACATCATAATAATATCAACAGTGTAAAGCCAGCTTTATGATCTGCCTGTTTCATACATTTCTGATCACAAATGGAGAAATGCAGCTATCTGTGATCCTCTTTGCTTTGCTACATATCAAAAGACTAGACTCATATTAAAGTGTATGGATGTGATGGCGTATGTTAAAGGAGAAAAAGAGAGGGCAGGAGGAGAAAGAAAGAAGGCGATGTTGCTGTACGTTTGCAGTAGGCTAACATCGAGCATTTGGGGCTGTAGTAGAATTCAATGCCACTATGACATTTTATACTAAATGTGGATCTGGGTCTTCCAAATAGTAGATGAGAAATCACATTTTTACAGCAGCTTTCAAGATTTCAGACCGTGTGGGTTTTTAACAGTGGAAAGAAGACTTTGCAACTTTGCAAATAACTCCTTGCAGCTGGAGTTTTTTGGGTAGTTAGTTAACCTAAAATGTAACACATCCAATGCAAAGTCATGCTTAGCTGAATTAAGAGTATCATCACTGTGGTTTAGGTGTAGCAAGGAATTCAGAATGAAACTCTAAAACAACCCAGAAAAGTGAGCGAGGTATGAGACCATTGAGTAGAATATGAAATTTTTCCTCTCTCTTCTTGATGAAACTGTCATCTGATGAGGCACATCAGAAATGTTCAACTTTAGCTAAATCTCATTTAATCTAAAGATTTCCAACCTCTTCAACACTGAGCTTTTCACCCATATGTCTGCTGTTCACATCAGGGGCAGCTGTATACTGGCCAGGTAGGGACATTCTCAGCCCATGTAGTCCTGAGGAGAAGTATTTCAGACCACTGGGAATTCATCAAAGCCTGCTCTTCCTAGGTTTCACTTGCTGTAAGTCAGTCTCGAGGTACATGAGTAGGACAAATTAAGTAAGTCTGTGCTGACTAATTCCTCTAACATCTGGTCTGAGGATAAGGACAGCCTGTTGATATGCAACTTCATCAGCCTAGCATTTCACAGTAGCAGTAAGTGCACTCTGAGAAGATGGTTTTCAGCAGGGATTTTTCTTCTTATAGAGGAAGATGCTTGTTAGGAACAGGAACTTGAACGTTGGCTCAGAAATTCAGTATTGTCTCAACCTGAACAGTGTTTGGCAGAAGTTAGGGAGAGGTCATTTGCTAAGATCATGAGTGGCCTAGTTGTTATATTACTACGCAATGAAACCAAGTATGGGGATACATGCACTATCATATCACTCTGAAATACAATTATCTGCATAGGAGGCCAGATCTTTGTAAAATGAAGCAATTTAAAATCTGCAAAATTTGCTAAGTCAGAGAGTCCTGGGCATGGTGCAGTAGATTCAATACATGTATACAACTTGCACCTCATACACAAGTTTGAGGAGGTTGAAGGTGGTCTGGAAGGTAGCAGCAATTCCCAGGGTATTTGTGTAGCAACTTAATCTCACAAAGAACAACACTATTGCTGTCCACATGAGCAAGGAATTCTATAGATATGGCAGAAATTGACCTCTGACTTCATTTAGTGGAGAGCAAATACTACCTTTACATCTGTCTCATGACTCAGCAAGCTTTAAGTTTTCCAGATGGAGTCTGTTCAGTTGGGAAAAAGCCATCTGATGAAAGAGACCGTTACTTTGCAGTATTGTCTAACAAGCTAAATGTATTATTTATTCTTCGGAACTCATAAACCTACCCATCTGTAAAATTTCAGTCCATTTCCCTAAATGTAAGTGATTCAGTATTTTACAGTAAGAAATAATGACTGTTTTCATTTATAAAGCGCCCCCTGCCAGCACACTGTGGGTGCCACATGGATTAACTCTAATCGGAACAACCAACAACAATTAAAACATCATTAAATATTCAATACACAAAAGCCCCAAAACTAAACAGAGCAGCATTATCATAAAAGTAATCTAAAACTACAAACATTAAAAGTTAGTGTAAATCTGCTGTCTGTGTACGTCTTTCAGTTGCTTACATTTCATAGTAAGCTGCTAATAAAGAAACCGTAAAACTCTGAAATTGCTATGTCTTGGTCAGACCACAGCGCGCTGCCCAGAGGCTGTGAGCAAACTGAATAAATATGGAAGGGATGACTCTGTTCAGTCCTTTATCTCCTGCACCGGGACGTCCCCTCTAGTCGAGTCATGGGATACTGCGAGCAGAAAAACTGGACTCGACAGGACTTCAAACAGAAATTCTATGAAATCAAAGCAAGCAGTCAGTCTAGATCACTTTTGGCTCATTCACGTTTTTGCTGTGGTTTTCTGCGTTTGTGTTTAGGGATGGAGGAAAGGAGGGTTATTTATTAACCAGCTTAACTCCCTGAGGCAGTGGAGTATGGTGCCTAGAAGCACAGTGTACAGAATGGGCAACTGTGATCACAGTGACAATACCTTGAGTTCGGAGCCTGTTTTGTGTTTTTAGTTTCACACTAAAGCTTAAATCAACTGGCAGGTTGGATCAGCGTAGAGTTTTCTTCCTTGAGTGGAGTTAGTGAGAACCGTTAAAAATCCCTCTTCTGCAGCACTTAGTGGGCTCCTTTTCCTAGGATTCCCTGGAAGCTCTATTTACCGGAGTCCTTAGTCTTACAGGAGCCTGGAGATAGCAGTGCCCTTGAAATCCCCTTCTTTTGTTTTCACTGGCCTTTAAATCAGACCATCAGAGTATGGAGGTAGCTGAGAAGCAATTTTCAAACCAAAAGACTTCCATATTTCTGCTGTGAATCCTTCAGTTGTGTACTGGATATCATGGGAAAATTTTGCCATTATAAATCACAGTGAAATTGAGGAGCTGGTTTTCATGCGGTTGGCAAAGTACCAAAGAGTCTTTTTCAGCATTAAAGATAAAATAAGTCCATAAACTCAAGATATATCAAGAAGTTTCCTTTAAAGAATGATGGCTTCCAAGTCCCACTTTGTGCAGTAATGTTACACCTTTTCTTTCATCTTTATGAACTGGCCCAGAGCATAATGGATTGTCATAAATCATGTTGGATAATTGCCAATCATTGCCAATAAAATTGAAACCTTAAGTAAATAATACACAAATCTTCATCCATTTTGTTTCACTTTAGGGTATTACAAATTACTGTAGGACTTCGTATAAATGACATGAGAAGTGCTTCAGAGTTGTCACAGGTAGAGGGAATGTAGGAAGAAAACCCAAGAAAAGCCTCTTGAATGTAATGTTCACCTTGAAAACCAGCAACATTTCAATACCGTTTTAATACAAGATTAGTTTCTGTGACTACTTGCATACAGAACACTCCGTGGTCTTCCATGTACCTGGAATATGCCACCCAAAGAGACATTAGGTTAACAGGTAGAATAAGGCTTATTACACTATAAAATAGTTGATTTATCACTTGTTTGTTCCATGTCAATGTAATTAAAGCTGAAAGGTGATGATAGCTTTTGAACATCTGTCTTTAGCTTTCATATTCTTCACAGTCTGTTGATTGGGTTATGTTTTGTATTATTTCAATGTCCACAACTGTCAAGTGAAATGGGAGAGTGCTCATATGAAGAGGTAAGCTGAAGTCAGAAGCAGCACTTCATTTGTTTTTTACGTTAATAGAGTATGACAGCTCCAGCTCTGAACAAATTGTTTTCAGTTGTTTGATGGGTCTCAGCTGCTCCAAACTGGAAGGTGACCAGATTTTCTTTTAGTTGATAAAGACTGTTAGAATAAAGTTGTAGGCTTTTCACTTTTTGCTAACATATCATTAAAGTCCTTCAACTCTGTTAAGATTCTAAAGCACTGAATCTCATGAGAAATTAGAGGTTATACTGAAATATCCACACACAGGAAGGCCAGTGATCTATAGACCTAAACCTCACAACAACATTTTCTCTTAAAAAAATAAAAATAGTTTATAGGATTTCTCTTCATGAAGATTGCACTATCTTTCTTTTCAGGGAGCTGACACTGAAATATTCACCAATAACTAAAGAATAATTTCTAATTAGAATTATTTTTTCCACTTGTTTGCAGGAAAGTATCATGTCACCTTTTAATGTGCTACACAATCAGTCATACACATACTGCTTTCTGCAAATCTGTAGCATGAATGTAGCATGAAAAATATTTTTGTTAATATTTTGGGAATTCAAAATAAGGAGTATTTCTCAGATTCTGCAGCAGAAATGTAGGAATGTCTGGAAAGCAATATTCAAAATAATGACCTGAAGTTTTAAGAGAAGAATGGACTTCTTCCAGCGTAAGGGCATCCTGTCTAATCTTGGAGAACAAAATTTAATGAACATTGATCTAGACTGTCCATGGGAGGTGAGCCGCTATGTGGCACCATTCTATAAAAATTAGAATTAACAGAAAAACTAAAAATCAGTAAAAGCTTGAAAAGAGCCTGAAATAGAGCATAAAACTAAAGAATATGTTTGGTTTAATTTTTGTGAGACAAAAGCAAGGCTACTCTTCTAGACTTATGTACAAAAGTAAATTCTTTAGTAAGTTCTCTCTGTATGGCTCTTTAATTGTGTGGGTCAATAAATGTTACCTGGAATATGGACAAAAAATAACTAAAGTCTCTGTTACCTTATGAAAGACTTTATCTTTAGCATATACTGTATTATAACTTTTCCCCCTAAGGAGTTTGTATCAGAGCCTCTTAATAAGTAATGGGAAACTTACTGAGCTTAGGAACAATACTGTTTACTGATAGACCTAATAACCTCATTTCTATGGCTGCCAGCCAAATTTATTTATTGAAAGTTGTACTGCTGTAGCAGCTTTAAAACTCACCTCAAGGTAAAGTTATGTTAAAATATAATTAACCATTTTATTGCAGTTCATAATTGTTTTTCCTTGAAGGGGGAAAATGTTTTGGTTTCCACAATAATTATATGGGAGCTACCTACTCTGCCTGGTTCTGAAGTACATGAGTTTTCAATCAAATTCGAAGCACTTGCAGCTCCTGAGGTAATCTAATTTTTACCTCCTTACCATTTGAAACATTCAGCAACATCAGGAAATATTCCAGGAAGACAAGAAAAATCTAATACTCAGTTGTACCCATGAGAATATTTGTAATCCTTGCCATAGTTTTCTTTCTTTAAGCAAGGATTTTCAATTGATATTTTGGAAAGAGAAAAAGACAGTTTTCATCATTTGCTGCAAATTACTGTTTTATTTGGTTTTCTTAATTTTCTGCCTATCTGTGCTTTATGAAACGTAATACAAAACCAATGAAGATGGGAAGGATCCACTTCCCTTGGTCCACTTCCCTGGCATTTTGTTGTTTGATACAGATATGGGAATTTAGGTTGCCCTCTTAGACCAGCAAGAGCATAATTCTCTTCAACTTAGTTAGAGTTTATCAACATTGCTGTGTTAGCACTAGCAACTGAAATGTATATCTTATTATCTTTAAAAAGAAACCAAAACTCTAGAAAGAACCCGAGATAGTTTTATCCTATTTCCTTTTCAGCTGCTCCCTGAAACTACTTATATCAGAGCTATGAGTAGGCTTCTTTCCAGCATTTGGAAAGAAGGAAGAAGACAGCAAAAGGATCCAAAACACAAAGAAACAAAAAGAACTGAAGATTTAAAAGAAAATGCTTTCTATTTTGACATATAAAGGAGGAAAGGTATATTTTAACAGTTACAGAAGTCATGTTTGGCAATATTTTGAGATCATTAAAAAAACTGTGGGTGGAATTATACAGAAAATAAAAATTATAAATTTAATAGTTACTGCCGATTTTCATTAGGCATGTATCATCTAAGCTAATTTTTTTGTTAGGACAGATTATAAAGGATAAAAAGGTTAAACTGAGAGTGCTGTATTAGGATAACTCCCAGTTTATGTCAGCTGACCCAGTGCAAACAAGGCTAATGTTTGGACTGGTGAATGATCTGAGTTCTGACTAGGACTATTTATGCTCCTCATCTGGAAAATGAAAGTATTTCAGTGTCATCCTGGACATCCAAGAAAAAGCAGCAGATCATTCAGAGTACAAACCTCTCTATCACAGTCCTTATGGGACTATGATAAGTCCGTGTGTCTCAGAGAGGAAGCTGCTTGTCAGTCTCATGCTTACAGATCCTTCAAACTATTCTAGTGCCTGCGTTATTTCTGATTTAAGACAATCTCCCATTACGGATTATCTAGAGAACAAAAAAGGTAAGGTGGTAGGGCCCCTCCATGCTCCTTTGGATTTCTCAAATTTCAGAGGACCCACAGAAAAGAATTAATTGCAGCAGCACTCAGTCTCCAATCTTTCCATTTGTTTCCAGAGCTGAGAAAACAAAAGCAGGAAAAACAAAGCAAAAACCCCTACAAAAAAACTTCAGTCATTCTGGGTATTGGTGTGCAAATGAACATCAAAGTGTCCCACTTTGCTTCTAAGAGTCTCATATTCTAAAAAAAACCACATGCCTTTTAAAACGTAGCAGAGCACCTATAAAAAATGTAATTATATTTGGGAAGGGAGGAAAGGGTCTGATGTGTAGAATGGTAAACAGCACACACTTACAACCTACTCTATAGATTTCAAATAACCAACCTTGTAGGAAATAATGAGCTATCTGCTAAGAGAGGAAAAAACAGAGGAACTGGTAATAAACAAACTCTGGCTCCCATGTGTGACCCAGTACAGTACAATACAGTTTAATTTTATTACTTGTCATTCATACTGAAAACAAATTTGCAATTTTCTGCAAATATAATGGGAATGTTCCCAGAATGTGTAAGTGCAGAGGAGAATGGGATATTTCTGTCAAATGAAACACTGCAGTATTCATCTCCAAAAAGAAAGCAAAATTACTTGATATTTTTGCTCAGGAGAGATATATGATTCACACAGTTACAGATTATAAATCCAGAAGGGACTGTTGTGATCATCTGGTCTGTTTTCCACATAAGCCAGGCCAAGGAACTTCTCTCAATTAATTCCTGCTCAGGTTAGGCCATCTGTAAAAGACTACTGTAAAACAGGACAGTGGTTGATTGCTGTCGGTATCCATGGATTAATCAGTTTAATTTGTAACTAAGATACAGATCAAGTATTAAGAAAATCCTTCTTACTGTAAAGGCAGTTAAATACTGGAACTGGTAAGCCAGTGATCCTTTTGAATCTGCCACTAGAGGTTTTTAAGAACAGATAAGCATGGCGTACGTATAGAGGACGTTGTCTCATTGCCAAGGTTGGAAGAAGAGGATGAAAAGATTAGACGTCTCTTTAGACTCTTTCCAGCTCTGTGTTTCAATGGAAAAGAAACCTTTGTTCATCAATAGCTGTGGAACATTGCATAGAGTGAATTCACCTAAGGAGGATTTGGAAAGAGGTCTTCAGGGCTTTCAAGAAGACCTTCCTTCCTCCTTAATTTCACAAGCTGAAGTGACGTAATGGTCCCGTAGTGCAGCAGTGCAGCATCTCGATCCATATTTGTCCACTCTTGTACATGATAGCTACAATTGCAGAGAATTATAGGCATATAGTAGGAAATCTGAAGAAGCGTAATTTTATACATTCTCTGTTTCCTATATCTATCCTAAGCAGGTACCAGTTATAGGCTCAGCAAGGTAGTTTATGTTAACATAGCTGAATTTGTCAGATAGACTGCCACAGCCAAACAATCCTTGTAAAAGCACAGAAATTTCCATGCTGTGGTTAGAAATGACTAGTATTATATTCTGCAGAGATCAATTATGAAGGAGTCTGTGTGTAATGAGTGTCAATCCTCCATTCTTTTTAGCCACTATTAGATTTAAACAAAAGACCAGCAGTGTTCATTGGCTTTACTTTACATTTTTGCATGTTATTTGTCATAACTTTGATGTACTGCCCACATATTTTCTTAATCCTTTATTGATTGCCTGTTTTTCTTTTGGTCCTACTAGTGTTGTACAGCTATGAATTATGCTAGGTGTTGGGTGAGAAGGCTTCTCCTTTAAATTTTTTTTATCATTCAGTCTCATTATATGTCCCTGTGGTCTTGGAAAACAAGGACAGAGTAAACAGATGTACTGAATTCAATCTCTCTTTTATGGCACTATCCCTTATTCAACTTTTACTCAAATGAAAACAGCACCAGTCAATTCATATTTTTCTTCCAGATAAGGAGCCCATCCAAGACTAACTGTTTTTGTTAATTACTGTGTCTGAATCTTTTCCAGTTAAAGCAAGTTTTGAGATAATGTGTCCAGAACCAGTATAACAAATGAGGACAAACCTTGAATAGAATGATTTTAACATTGTCATTACTATCTTTTCTTTATATATCTTCTTAAGTTTATTAATCAAAATTATTTTAAACACTATTTCATATTGAAAAGAAGCTGTAACTTCCTGAATAAATGTTGTAATTGGTCAGCCTTATCAAGAGGCCTGTCCAACGGTTGAACTTGTATTTGGAGTCTGTGAGAGCTTTTGTTCTGTCTGGCAGAGTACGAGAGACTAAGCAAGCCCAAATGATGTCCTGTCCTGACCATACAAATAAGAGTTACACTAAATTAGTTTCAGCAGGCGTTCTTAGGGCTTGGCGCACAGGAGGGCCCAGGATCAGAATTGTAATGAGTTGTATTTAAGCACTCTGCCATTACCAGAATTCATAGACCCAAATTAAGTGTCTAAATTCCCTTGTAGTGAGTGGAGAGCTTCAGGAACCTATCTCCACTTGTGTTTACAGCCATTAATCTTCTCCTGGCACCTAAACTAATCATCCTTTCTCTGAGAAGTAACAGAGATGAAGGACACACAAGCCTTAGACCTTATAGACCACTTCTGTTGGGCTGTGCAAGTTGAGTTCAGACTCCTGTTTATCCTCTTATCTCAGAGGTTTAAAACCTCCAACTTTAACAACTTTCACATAAATTACCCATAGGCTGCTCTATATGTGGACTCAATACCTGTCCTAATGAACCTGTCCCACTGTGTACTGAATAATTAGACACTCGCTGAGTGGACAAGAGAGAAATAAACTGCAAAAATTCAACAGCTCAGTATTTAAGGCATTCATGAACAATATGGGAAAGATAAGTTCCTAACCTGGATTTGGTGCACATCTCATCACTTGCGTAACATAAAACAGCTTGAGCAGGGGAGATTAAACAGACAGTTCAGTTACGTTCCTGGGAGATGGAGTACTTGGGTCCAACTCCAGTCCAGCTGAGAAAGTATTTGAAGGCAGGTTTCCCACAGATTAGATGAATGACCTAATCACTGGGCAAACACTGTTACCTCTTCATTACATTGTAAGGGAAATTAAATGTATTTTCCTACATGGTGTCCCATAAACAAAATAGGTGGAGGAATTCTAGAGTTGTGTTACTGGCTTGACTTCAAGCACGAACAGTTACAAGCAGCAGAATACAGCCAATACCTAGAAGCATAGAGCAACTTTTCTGACTCTGGCAAGCACTTTTCAGGTGTACTGAAGGGTAAGAAAAACTCCAATATATACTTCAATACCTAGCTGTACTTATATTGAGGACTGGCATTAACAATTAACAAGACTTAACTGACTTTCTGTAATAGAATATATGCTACCCAGGCCTGGAAATTCTAATACTGGGGTATGACTTGACCTCGGTCCTGCATATCTTTTTTCCTCTCTCCTTTCTGGAGTGTTTACCCATCTGCAGCCTGTGAACATCAACACATGTCCCCAGATTCTCTACTTCTAACTCTCTGCTGCAGTCTTTTCTTCTCTTTAAAACCCATAAATAGAGACAAATTCAGAAAGGGAGACAATTAATTGCCGACAGCTTTCTGAAAGGATTGCACTTAGCTTCTGATGGAGAACAGCTGTGTGCACACTAATACATGCCATGGATGGGAAAGCATGGTTCCAGCTGGCTGAGGACAGCCACAAGGTCATTCATCAGTGAATACACGCTTTCTCAAGTGTCATGTGACTAACCCAAAATTGTCAAGAGTTTTGCATGGAACTGCCTGTACCTTTTCCGTAACTAAACACTCCGAAACCCTGAGGTTTTCATTTTCCAGAGCTACAATGCAATAATTTTTAAAATAGTGACATCTCAGGTCTGTTTGGGGGAAAAACAAACAAAAAAAAGAAAGTATGTGCTCTATACATATTGAGGGTGGGTCTTTCGCTGCAGTCTTCCTCTCCAGTCCAAGAATATTTGCCTCTTCTGTGGTTTGCAACAAATTTTGTAAAACCTTTTTGCACACGAAGAAAATGTCTACCTGGTATGTGGCTATGTGTCTGCATGGATGCAAACGTAAATAGAAGTGTGGCCAGGAGGTTGAGGGAGGTGATTCTCCCCTTCTACTCTGCTCTCACGGGACCCCACCTGGAGTACTGCCTCCAGCTCTGGGGTCCCCAGTACAAGAAAGACATGGATGTGTTCAAGCGGGTCCAGAGGAGGGCCACAAAAATGATCAGAGGGCTGGAGCATCTCTTCTATGAAGACAGGGTGAGAGAGTTGGGGTTGTTCAGCCTGCAGAAGAGAAGGCTCCGGGGAGACCTTATTGCAGCCTTTCAATTTTTAAAGGCAGGGGAGTTGGAACTAGATGATCTGTGAGGTCCCTTCCAACCCAGACTGTTCTGATTCTATGATTTTAAGTTACCTCCTTGGCAGTATCCTAGTCTGTTCCCAACCAGATAGAGAATCTCTGCTTTCTGTCCTGATTTCAGCTAATTCTCTTCCTAGTAGCTGGTACAGCGCTGTGTTTGGGGTTTGGCATGAGAAGAATGTCGATAACACCCTGATGTTTTCAGTTGTTGCCAAGTTGTGTTTAGACTAAAAGTCAAGGACTTTTCAGCTTCTCGTGCCCAGCCAGCAAGAAGGCTGGAGGGGCACAAGAAATTGGGAGGGGAGACAGCCAGGACAGCTGACCCAAACTGGCCAGAGGGGTATTCCATACCATGGGACGTCATGGCCAG
>JAVKLA010000017.1:20773979-20794435 GCA_034782735.1 Sagittarius serpentarius
GCACAAGAAATTGGGAAGGGAGACAGCCAGGACAGCTGACCCAAACTGGCCAGAGGGGTATTCCATACCATGGGACGTAATGGCCAGTATATAAACTGGAGGGAGTTGGCTGGGGGCAGTTCACTGCTCGGGAACTAACTGGGCATTGGTCGGCGAGTGGTGAGCAATTGCATTGCGCATCACTTGTTTTGTGTATTCTATTCCTTTTATTATTGTAATTTTATTGTTTTTATTATTGTCATGTTATTGTTTTTATTATTGTCATTATTAGTTTCTTCCTTTCTGTCCTGTTGAACTGTTCTTATCTCAACCCACAAGTTTTACCTTTTTTTCCCCCGATTCTCTCCCCCATCCCACTGGGTGGTGGGGAGGTCAGTGAGCGGCTGCGTGGTGCTTAGTTGTTGGCTGGGGTTAAACCATGACACTTTCGATTGTCCAGTCTTGTGCCAGGTACAGAAGGACACCAGCACCCATCCTGACTGGGAGCAAATGATAAATGTAGTCCATCAGAACTAAAATCTGTCCCACACAGAATGAGACTTGGCCTTGCTCCTTGCGTCCTTCCTTTTCCATAACATGAGAGTACAATTGATGCCTAAGGTACTTAATTAATACTTAATTACTTAGTTAATTTTATAAAGGCAGCAAATAATTGCATGGGCAGAGACACCTTCCACTAGACCAGGTTGCTCAAAGCCCCATCCAGCCTGGCCTCGAACACTGCCAGGGATGGGGCACCCACAGCCTCTCTGGGCAACCTGTGCCAGTGCCTCACCACCCTCACAGTGAAGAACTTCTTCCTTACATCTAATCTAAATCTACCCTCTTTCAGTTTAAAGCCGTTACCCCTTGTCCTATCAATATATAGTCTATCAAATTATATTCTGGAATACCAGAAATTAAAGGAATCTAACTGTTGCTGCTGTGTTTTATCATGTCAAATGGTGATCCTCACTCCATAGGATGAGATTCAAGATTAATCCAAAATTAGCAAAGTGCTTTGCCATCATCCTGTCTTATTATGGCAAGTAACAGCAAGACTTCTTAGGAATGAGGGGAAGGAAAAAGCATAGTCTTATCACCAGTGGGAACAAACGAATTGCAATAGATCAAGAGGGGTTGTTTTTAAAATGCTATCATTGCAGTTTATATCGATTAATTCACAGAATGTAAATTATTTGTTTAAAAAAAATGGTACATTCGTATTGTGATGACCAATCATGCATATCGTTAGCAAGGATGGCAAGGCTCTCAAGTAAGGATGAGATTGATGACTTTTCAATTATTGATGTAAATGAATCACCAAGTATACCAACTTGAAGGAATGTATTAAGGAGCAAAAGTCAAATCACTGGCTCTGTACACACACTGTCGCATTAAATAAACTCATACTTCATTTGTGCAGTGGGTGAGGAAAGCTAATTAAAATGAGTAAAATTTCATCTGCAGCTTCTGGCATTGTTAATCAGTAAACAAAGTTGAAAACTTCAAATAGGCGGGCAGGCTTCAGAGTCCAGTACACTTGTAAAAACAGATCTAAAACCAAAGCAGAAGAAAATAACAACACAAAATAACATCGAAAGTGAACTTGGAAAATTATTAAACCATCCCATAAATTAGCATGCATTTCTTCCCCAAGAAATGGATCTGCTGTTGCTTCTTATTAAACTCCTTTACTAAACAACTATTTAGTCATGGAGTTACACTTCCTTGAACATTCTGGGGGAAATGAGCTCTACAGATAAGCACATGGAACCCGGAACTAAATTTTAGCAATTTCAATTCACATAAGCTCCATAAAATCTGTTAAACAATTTCATTTTGGATGAATTAACTCTTCAGTCTTCCTTGTAGTTTTAGATTAATCTTTGTTCCTCAGTTCAAACAATGCAGATGAATTTTTGAAAGTCCGGGGGCATTGTGTCATTTGGAAACAAATGTGTCTTTTCTGTGATTTATGCATGTAAATCTTGCCTCACAAAACAACATGCTTAATGCAATTTTAGCAGCAGCCTGTTCCATGCACTGGAAGAGTCTAACATTCAGAAAGACTAATAAAAATACGAGAGATTTAAATTGGCATATTATCACAGCCTCTACTCGACCCTCTAAAGAACTAGAAAATAATAAAAAAAAATCAGGAACCATATTTATTTTTCTTTGGAAAATTCTGAAAGATTTATTTGTTGCTCTATAAAAAAATAAATACATGACATTTTAAAATTTCCTGTCAAATGAAAAATAAAATTATGAAAAAGATTCAAAAATTGTAAGATTTGTTATTCCTTATCTTTCTTTTCATTAAGATAGTAAATTTACTGTATGAGATACATTAAAAAAGCACTATATAAATATATTTTTCATAGATCTAAGCAAACAAAATAATACATTTTTGGTATTGTAAAAATTAAACATTTTAATGTATTCCATACAATTGTTACTGTAATTGTCCGGTTCTCTCGAAATATTCCATTTTTATTAAATTAAACTTTTAGGTGGATGAAAACAATTATTCCAGTTTTTTCAGGAATTCTGTGGGATTTAAATCTTAGCTATTTTTCTCATTAGTTAAAAATAAATGCTAAGACATTTCTGTACCATTTTATGGCGGAAAATAAGATAATTCTATACAAATCAGTTTGGACCTGGAGGCCCGTTTTTCTTTCTTTCCTTTTATTGGGGAAAGCCTACAGTCAGAAAAGGTCAAAAACCTCAGTGAACATTTGAAAGAAAAGTACTTCTTTTTTACATCTGAACAAAAATTTCATGGGATTTTCTTCACTTAACTAACTCTGATGAAAATCTTTTCTGCAGACATCTGTCTTACAATAATTTCATTCCAAGGACTGCTCATCTTTTTTTACGTAAAATGAGCTCTGAGTTTTCAGTAGTTTCTGATGGACTCCTATGACTTAGGTAAATTGATTCCTGAGTCTTTCAAATAAGGAGAAAGTGCAGTAAGAGCTGAAAACACTATTTTTACTTCTTTCTTTTCCTATTCTTTAAAATAAAATAATTGATTTTTTTTAATCTATTCTAGCCATAGTCTTTTCAAACACATACCTAACTAGAAATCTTGATTTGAGCTGCTACCATCTTTTTCAGGTTCTTCACTTAAGCTCCTGTTGACTCACATCACTACTCTTTTGTCCAGTCTTTCTTCTCACGGTCATTTCCAGGTGTTGGACATGTTATATATGCAGAGAGATCACTTTCCCTTCCACTTCTATTTGTCCTTTCTCCAATCCATTGTGCATTACCTTAAGATATTTTATTGGCAGAGTAGAAAGACCCTAATTCTGGACAGCATCATGATTCAGTGGAGTACTTAAGTGCAGGCATGAGTCCCAGTGGAACTCCATAAACTTGAGTATTTCCCTGAACAGAGGCCAAAACAGACAATAAGCAAAGTGAAAAGAAGGAAGAAGTATAGCTAATGTGCTAAGATAAATGGAAATTCAACAATGTGTGGGGCCTACTAAGTAACACAGTTAGTAATTACCGCAATTCAGAGGAAAAGGAGAACATTTCACACTGCCACAGAGAACAATTATGAATATCAGTTCTTTTGTTTTAAAGAACTACACCTAAGAAACTACATATTAAAAGTGCTTTTAGAAAGAGATTCTACTTCAGATGTTGCCTTTTCAGTGGAGAGTAATCATATAATTTAAAAGTTCTTATTATTCTGTTTATTTTTCCATTGGTTCAATCACCTGTTTCCCAGTAATTATGCAAGCAGAGGCTCAATAAATAAAGCCTACTGTCATTTCTTAAACCAAACAAGTGGGTCAACAACTGTGATTAAGCTGTCAGCATTAATGAGCAGTTTTCTTTAGTTTCTACAAAGAATAAAAACTTTTTATGTCTGGGAAAAATCCTTAAATAGTTTATAGCAAATAATGTGAAATTATGTTCTTTCTAATGCTCAAATCAGAAACCCATTTATATATATAACACCAGCATGTTGCATCTCTCAGTATTTTTACTACCTCAGTAACTATGAAATCGGACAGGAGAAAGACTACTAGATGTTTATTTACACTGTGGTGGGTTTCACATGTTTTATTTTTAAAATAAAATTAAAACTTTAGGTTTTGTTATGGGGAAAGTTAAGAGTAAAAAAAAAAAGATAAATCTGTTTGATACTAGCCAGTTAATATATATTCCTGCACATCCATATAATATGTCCTATGTCAGACAGTATGAACACAGACATGAACATTTTTTAAAGGTATGCATGCAATGAATGTAAACATGCTGAAAATAAATCCCTAAGCCTAGCTATTAATGAATATCTTGAGGATTCCAGCTTCAAACTTAAACATTATCCAATCTCCTACTGATAGTTTCAATTTGGATCTTGGGATTTTCTCAATCCCTTTTTGTCCTTAGTAGAAGGAATATTAAAGGTTAGGCAAAAAAAGAATATCACAGTAAAATATGCTGCTTAGTGAGTA
Organism: Sagittarius serpentarius; assembly: GCA_034782735.1. Taxonomy (NCBI): domain Eukaryota; kingdom Metazoa; phylum Chordata; class Aves; order Accipitriformes; family Sagittariidae; genus Sagittarius; species Sagittarius serpentarius. The sequence goes on from JAVKLA010000017.1 coordinate 20,778,440, forward strand.
TATATCTGAATTTCTGGAGTCAGGGTTATTCAAAAGGATTTGATTAATCACAGAACATTAGTGAAGAAGTGTGTGAAGACGAAAACAAAGCAGTATTTATCTGCGATCTCATACCAGGTAGGATGATATGCATTATTTATTCATTACACCTCTGTTTTAAAAAGTTTCAGTAGTCTAATCAGGAACTAGAATTAGAGTTTTGTGACTTGAGAGTATGACTGCAGTGCATAAATGATAAAAAGCCAACAATCAAAGCAAATATTTCACAGGTAACACCTCGGCTAAAATGCATGCCTCCAAGTCATTTGGCAAATAAATCTATAGACTTGTAAACCACTGCAACAGTGGAAAATGCAGCAGCTTGTCCCTTCCTTCCTTTCCACTCAGAATCCCATGGATGTGTGTGTGGAGTGGGGCACTTTGAATACCCAGAATCTTGGGGGGTTCTTAAGTTTCCAGATGTGTCTGGTTTCTTTTCTTCATTTCACATATACCCTTTCAGCTGCATAGTGCTATAATTCCCTTAATTTGGTGTGCGGTTTGTCACATGTGCATTAGGCAAACATTAAAAAAGTATAAAAATCGAGAAGTTCATTTCAGCTACTAGCTGGGCCACAGGCTTCCTGAGAGAGCTGGGAACTCCGAGGTGTGGACCAGGAACACTGCAAAAGGCGTGAGAGGAAGCAGAGGCAGAGCCTGCACCTTGATTCTCCCTTCCTTCAGCCTTCTGATTCTCTTTCCTACCCGGATTTTAAGCTTTGGGTCAAGGACTGTCTAAAGACCCATCTGAAATGGGAATTTCAGGAAAGAAAGCAATGAAAATTAAAATTAATAAATTGCAACAGAATTCGATGCTGTCAAGTAGACAACATCCTGCCAAATTCAGCACCTTTGGCATCCGGCTGTCATGTGGCCTGTGCGACAGTCCCATTTTTTTGTATATGACATCATTCAAATGTTGCAGCTCATTCACCTTGGCAGGCATCTCACTGATGTCAACTGCTATGAAATCATCTGAAAAAAACAACTCTGGGGACTGTTCTCTCTCTCTTTCCTGAAGTTCACCCTATCTGAAGGCTTTTAATTTATCTGAATTATTTTCATACACTTCTAAGAGAAGTACAGTTGGAGCTTGTTAGCCTTTTCCTAAGGATGATCAAACAATTAATGGTAGTAAGTCGTTTTGACAGCAACCATAAATAAGTGAGGCTGCTGCCAGCGCCAGAGCAAATCCTATCCCAAAATGCATGCAGCTTACCTCTGCATGAAGTGCAGTAAAGAATTGAAACACAGTTTTGTTTTGTTAGGCATGACAAGCATCACAAAAAAACCCATCTGGGAACTGATGGCCTTATACGCTCAGTAAAGTGGAAGGCACCAGAAGATCTGGATCTAGACCCTGAGTCTCGTGCCAATCTTTGACAAGCCATTTAATCTTTTTGGCCAAGATTCAATAAATTATCTGGGCTTTTAACTTCTATTTAGAATCCAAAATTCTTATTGATTTCCTATTGACTACTCTAAAACAAGCAGAAGCAAAGGTATAAGCACAGCACAGCTGAATCAAAAATTGCTCTTGGTTGTTTTCCTTATATAGCTATATATTTTTCTAAACCTCTCAGGAAACAAAAAAACCTTGTTTTTGTCTTATTTCTAATGGGGTTGTGGGAGAAGTGGATGTTACAGGCAGATCTGAATGAACTGAAAATAATGCCTCAATGAATAATTTTGGAAAAGAATAATTTTTTGAAAGAATAAAAACCTCAGTGGCTGTATTTATCACAATGGATTTGAAGAAAAATAACAAATATGCTCTATTTATTAAGAATAATAGTTCATCCAATTCTGTTTTTTTCTTTTTTTGTCTTTCAAATTCTTCAGGTCTGTTTGATCACTTTTGGATGTTTATTTTTATTGGTAAGTGTATTGAGAGAATTCTTTCTCTTCAAGGAAAACAATCCAAATTGTAGGCTAGCTTTTCAAAAGTTTTAGTTTGGCTCAGGTCTCCTTTGCATCACCTACATCTCCTGTTGCAGAGCTAGGAGAAGATGGAGTAAGAAAAAATAAGTTAATGAGATCCCTTTATGTGATCTCCTGCATATAAAAAGCAATTACATTCTTCTAGTTACCCTTGGTCTGTTAACTTGTCTCTGTTAAGACGCATCTACCTGGAAGACATCTTGTGCTCTTTATAGAAATCATGGATAATTCAGTTATTCTCTCAGGACTTAGCTCCAGTGATTAATCACCCACAATTTTCTACATTTTTGCCTAGTAAACTTTCCCTGGCATCAGGTTATCAATCATGAGGTTTTGCTACACTTCTGCTGACTAGCACTTAAACCCAGTGAAAGTCCTTATAGTCCAAACACAAGATATCCCCACACATACGTTATAAACTCAAGAATTTTAGTTAAGTCTTTAATTGTGAAAAAAACATTTTTTGAGAAATTAAGCTTCTGGAAAATGCTTTTTCCAGCCTACAAGTACATCTTATAACAATTCTTTCATCCTCTTCAATTTTCATCAAAGGATGTCATATTATACTAACCACATTTAGGCTCCTAATTTGCCACTTAATTCCATTATTTTCCTGAGGTACATATATATGCTGGTCAGTGTTGCTAGTTAAATGCAGGACCATCTCTGAGCTCCCTTGGGAAGGCAAATGTACAGCAATATAATCCAGCATTTGGTTCCCTGGCTCAGGGTCCTGGTTAGCTTCACGACACCTTCAATTTCTTTAATTTTACCAATATAATTTCACAATTCCAAAGAAATTAAGAAGGGTGAAAATGGATTGGAAATAAGACCATACAGAGCTTAAGAAAGGAAAAAGAAAATGTAATGGTGGCATCTTCTGTTTTCATTGTTTTGCTTATGTACAAACCAAGTGGGGGAGAAGGAGGAGTATGAGGGGGAGCAGGCATCTGCTAAAAGCCCAAGTTTGTAGTGCGACTGACATAAAATCTCTGAGCAGCATTTCTGTTCCAAACTGTTTCGTAAGAGCTATACTGGGAGGTGGTGATGGGGGTAATCTAATTAATATGTCAGTATAGAAAAGGTCACAAAAATGTTATGTCTGTGTGATCTAGAAGTGTGCCTGTGTGGCAGAACCCACGCTATATAGAAACAGAGGGTTTCTGGCCTTGGGAGCAAGGGACTGCCACCTGGCAACTTCTGCCTCACCTTCTTTCATGAGCTCACATAGACCTTCGGCCAAAACTCATCCAAGAGTACAGGAACCACTCAGAAATACTGAAGATCAGAGAGACATTCTGAGCAGATTAATTTCTATAAACAAATATATACGTGTTTATATACATACATAATATATGTCTTTGATCAGACGTCGCAGTTAAAGAAATCTGGGACTGATATTTTAGCTCTTTTCTCTCATATACTGATCAGTCCTGTTAATACTGTGCCACAACACTACCTTTCTAAATTCAAATAAATATCTTTACACATGTGGAGTTCCTGTAAACTGTCTTCAAATATACTGTGGTACAGTGCCGTTGATTTTATGAAACCTAATTTTGTCACCTTTTATTCTAGTTGAGTAGTTGCTCTTACAATGAATCCTTTCTTGAACCACCATCTGCTTTCATTACTATTTACTATTGCTATTTCATAAATATATTCTGCTTATACACATCTTTCTATATGTAAAATACAAATTATAAAGTTATTTATGATGAATATCTTGGGAAGCAAGGAAGGTCTTGGTAATCTAAAAATGCTTGCCTTTGTGGATTTTTTACTCCATGATTCACCCTGAACATACAAAAAACCAGAGTCACAGGCAAGGATGGAAGTGACATAAGCTGAATTACATCCTCAAGCCACTGGGGTATAGCACCTCTCTGAGAACAGTTTGCACATGCCATGAGTACTCGTCAATGAACAGCCGTGAAAGACACTCCTTAAGCGTAACTCATCCTACCACAGAGTGACAGGTGTTCATACAGTGTTTCAAACACAATATGCAACCTTCTCTCTGCTACAAAGAAAGGAACAATATGTAACTTTGTTTAGCTGGGTAATCTAAATCACTGTGTCTTTTATGTTATTTTTCCATTTCCTACTACCACTAGCTCATAACCAGAGAGGACTGAGAAAGTAGGTCACAGGATATTTCATATGAAACATTTTATTATTCTACACTTACTTCAAATGTTCCTGGAATCACTGATAAAAACTTAGCATCTAGAATACGCTTTTTAAAGACATAAAGTCACAAGAGACCTTAAAAGTGAATCCACTTCTGCTTACTGAGCTCTACAAATCTCCCGGCCCTACCTTCGGTAATTATTTTAAAATACCCAAGAGAATTTGTACATTTGTCCAATTACAGCCAAAATACTAACATTGATAATCTGCTGTGAAAAACGCACTTCCACCCTCATTTCTCATATAATGAAAAGAAAAAAAGTGCCTGTGTGTGTTTGACTTTTGTAGGAAGGAATGAAGTCACAAGAAGTGACTTGTAGCCTCAGGGGCTGACTTACAAGTTGTAGTTCTTTCTCCTTAAGTACCTGGAAATTTCCATTGCTCTTACAGATTTAGTACTGTAATAGTCAAGTCTGGACAGACCCCCTTAACTGATTCCAGCCACAGATGCTGCATGTCACCACCCAGAAGTCACTGTCCTTGTCCATTGACTGCAAAGGGAAGCTAAGGCAATGGCGCTCCTCTTTTAGGCACTTTAGGAGCCCAAGGTACAGATGAGAGATAACAGACATAATGAATTTAGGTTTATATAATGTATTCTGACACAGCAGACCACAAAGCACAGCCATCTGACCTATGTGGGATGGGAGGAACAGATAATCCATAATAAGCTGGCCCAGTTATTTCTGTCAAACCGGACTTGAAAAATTAAGTGATACTGGAAGCGTCAGGAACACCTAATTACATATGTGTCTACATGTTTTCAAAAGCCTTTGAATGCTTCTGATTCTATTGCAGGTAAAGTATAATGTTATCCAATACTGTCTTAGTGCCACTAACCTTGTCTTGGTGCCACTAACCTTCTTGAAACTGCACTTCATGTCCAGCAATGGGCAAAATTCCCATTGTGCCTGTCTCTTCTGCTTACCTTCAGCTACGGAACCACTCCTTGTTGACATCTTTCTCAGGAACATAAAGCCTGATTTGGTTGCGTAAATACAGGAGTTTAGTGCTACCTCAAATGACCTTGAGCATCCTGCCAGATCTCCAGCAGCCTCCCCAGAAGAGTGTGGGCTGGATGGGGATTTAGAAAAGCTTCAAGGTGGTAACTGGGATGTCTGGGAGGTATCGACAATACTTCAGAGGGGTTCAAGTGGAGGTGGCAGCTAAGGATAAGATACTGAGATTTAGCTAAGGAAGGTGGTATAGAATTATAGAGTCATAGAACAGTTTGGGTTGGAAGTGACCTTCAAAGGTCATCTAGTCCAAACCCCCTGCAATGAGCAGCCAGTCCTTCCTCCTGGTATCATTTGCTTCCCTTATTTCCCTGGGGACCAGTTCTTTCAGTCCATATTTCTTGTAGGACACTCAGACCATTGTATGTGCATTATATATAAAGTATGTTATAGAAGTCTATGTATATATAATCTATATGTGTATGTATTGCGTAAATATTTTCTACATATACATGTATATATACATGTATAGTAAAACTCTGCCAAAGTAAACAGACTGGTTTGCATGAGTGGAAAAATATCAATACAATTTAATTGGGGAGCCCCATCTGGCTGCATGGGTAGAACAAAGCTGTGCTAAAAAATATGAAGATAATTAAAAACAAAATGCAACAAAAAATCCTAGAACAGAAAGACTACAAGAGTTCAAACAAGTTCTGTTTTTAACAGTAAATGGGAGGAAGATCAATAGTGGCTTCCATAGCTTCTGGATAAGCACTTCCCATAAATTCAGGCACCTATTAAAATGTGCTCACATGTGATTTTAAGTAGCTAGGCCTTTGAATAAGAGGAAATTTGTCTCCTGGAAAACTCAGAGCTACATCCTTGGGCCAGTACCTTCAAACTCAAAAGTGTAAACCAGTAATTGAACAGCTAGACATTTTCCAAAGCATGTAATGAAATAATCATGCTGAGATGGATTGGAGTAATTATTCAAAACATAATTGGCTTTTGAAATGCCCATTTATTGTAATTTTAACTGTTCACTTAATACCTAAAACACAAGGAACACTATGCTCATGAAAATCGTATGAACAATGAAAATGTAAAGAGCATCTAGGTGTTAGTATGCTCAATAAACATACTAAAATCCTTTTGCTTGACATTCCCTACTTTGTGAAAGGTGATCCTTTGTTCTAATCAAGGCAGTTTATTAAGAGATAAAGAAAATACAACTCAAGTGTATTCCATGAGACTTGTGTGACTGCAGGTAAAAGACCTAGAGCCAGACCCCAAGTGTATTTAAGTGATTATTTCTCATTTCACGTAGACTGAAACAATATGAACATGGCATTTTGTACTTCTTTAATGATCTGTGCTTCATTCTCCTTTCTGAAAAACAGGGATGGAAAAATTCATATGCAGGGAGCCTTTAAGAAGACCTTAAGAAGACATGCATTAAAATATAGTGGGTCTGGCCTGGATTAGTAATGGTGTCTCTTTGTTTTTTACACTTGGGAGGGATTCTGTGATTTAGAGAAAATTTTCCATTGCATTAGTTGTTTTCCAGGCCCTGGTGTGAGTCAATAATCTGTATTTGTCACCCAAGCACATCCCACTATGTGTAAACTTTTAATATAATTTTTCAATTAATTATTAAGTAATGTGCACATTGCTTACATGTTTATATTAGGAAATAACAGGGCCAGGATTTGAGATAAGCACCATTGTACACTTGTTCTTACAGTGTAACTGCTAGCTCAGTTCCTGGCATAGTTTTGGACTATTTCAAGGCAACGCTTCCCTAGATAACGTGTGGCGACAATTCACAGGACAAAGTGACCCAGGAACCGTTCCCTATATGCAGTCTGTTTGAGGTGTCTCTGTTGGCTATGGTAAAGTGATTTACTTATACGGACACAACCCAAGGCGTGCCACTTGATTTCAGCAACAGAACAGTGGCTGGCCCCTTTTATTTATGAGTTCAGATGTAGCCATCGTGTTTTCCAGCAGAACCATCAGTTTCTGCTTCAATGTAGAGAAGCTAATAATCCATAACTTCTCTTGTTCTTTTTATTTACAACAATCTAGAAATGTCACAAAGGCATTGCGAACTGAAATGTAATAAGATTCTCATTGCTGTTTGGATATGCAGTGATCAAAGACCACCAGACCTATCAGTCATCAGGTACATTGTGGTGTAACTTATTAAAACAGGTTTACTGCCCGCTGCAGGTTTTGAGTTCCATTTCCAGTTTGTCCATTCCAGACACAGGAATCCACAGATTCCCAGAAATGTTGGTTCGTTGGCACCTCTGCAGGTCAGTCAGTCCAACTTTCCACTCAGGTGAGAATACCCGCAGTGCTAGATCAGGTCAGCCATGCCTCTCAGGCTGCATTTGCCCAGGTACCTCGCTGAGCCTCACCTTGCCTTGCTGACTTGGGTTCCTGGTTTGATGCTGGACCTACTTCATGAGCACAGATTTGTCTGGTGATCCCTGGACTGTGGCTGACCCTGGCTGCCATCACCAGACCTGCTCTGCTCACTTTTCTGGGGTACTGTGGGCTGTGCCTCATCAGTGACAGGGTTCATTCTAGCCTTATTTAAACCCTATTTAACACCTTTCAGAATCATACGTAGTAGTTTTAAGTACTACAATACTCTTTTATTTAAGCCACATAAGTTTTCTTTGGAGGTAGTCACCAACATTCATTTTCAACCCTCCTCAGTTTTTTTCCCTAACAGTACTTTTTTATCAAGCAGATATGATTAAAAAGCATACTTTCATAGCTATTTTTTCTTTTTAAAAATATCCTGGCAAGCCTAGATAAACTTGTCCTTTTGACACATGGCCTAGGGCATGTCTTCACTGCATTTTCACTCCTATTACCATGCATCTTACAAATATTTACCACCGGCATGTTTTCAAAATAGCAAACTTCACACTTAGCCTATTTTTAATACTCCTTAACAGCAAATGCCAGTGCTTGCTGCTACAAATCTAACAACTTCTACAGCAAGAATTGAGAGTGCAGGTGAAAGACAAGGAAATGGCAGAGATATTTAAGAACGGGAATAGAGAAGGAAATACCAGTGCTTCGTATCAGACCTGTACACTACTTGTGATCTGCAATTTATTGTAAGTGAATGAGAGACTGTCCTGTGTTACTCCCCCATTAGGCTACCTCTGAATCTTACCGAGCCTAAATGGTACTCTGCTTATGCATGTTGTCAGGTGGAATTACCAAATGCTGGAAGTACTTTGAAAAGGAAGGATAATCTAAACTCAAATACGGGAAGCTGAACATCAATTTCCAGCTCTGCTGTAGGACTCTCCAAAAACTAATTCCACACAGGGTCAAAGATACTGCCGTTATAATGAAATTTCAGCCTTTTGTTGGTTTCCTAGTACCTGTTTGAAGCATATTGGAACACGAGATGTCTAAAAATGGATGTGAAAGGTTGTAAATGGGAATTCATATGTGTATATACCCGGAACAACATCTGGTATAATATCACTACTGTTTAAGACCCCAGACTAAGACTGAATTTTTCATCCACCAACACCCCCAAGTCCTTCTCCTCAGGGCTGCTCTCAGTCCGTCCGTCCCCCAGGCTGTACTGATACAGGGGGTTGTCCTGACCCATGTGCAGGACCTTACTGAACTTCATGAGTTTCACGGAGGCCCACTACCCAAGCCCACCAAAGCCCCCCTGGATGCCATCCCTCCCCTCCAGTGAATCAACTGCACCACCCAGCTTAGTGTCATCCATGAACTTGCTGAGGGTGCACTCAATGCTGCTGTGTATGAAGTGGGATCCCTTCTGTTTTACTGAGAGAAGGAAACCTAACAACTGGGCTACTCATTTTTTATTATGCATATCCTCAGTAATTTGCTGACCAATCTGGATGAGAATTGTGCTGGGCTAAAGACTTAACCATTTTGTAAAAAAGTAACTTATCCTAAAAATTTTGTATCCAAAGAACCAACAACCCACCACTCAAATTTTTTAAATAGGAAAATTATGTTAATCCTGTTTTATTTTTCATTAAAGATTTATTTTTTTAATGATTGTTTTCACACTATTTAGTTTCCAGCTGAGATTTTTATTATTAAGCTATGAGTTTTTAATATCAGTTATCACTTTCCTGTCCCAGTTCTTTTCCCTTGATCAGTCATGTAAGTTTTAAAAATATCTTCAATATCAGAAAAGGTGCAAAGTAGTCAACAGGTGTATAAAGTACAGCAACTTTACTCTTCTGAAATATTTACTCTGTAGAAGTTTAGCTATATAGATAGAAGAAAAAGGGGAAAAGGATGGAGAAAGATAGCTGTTGGATAAAAGCTGGAGGTTATTCATTGCATCATATTCATGAGAAAATGAAAAATGAGAGGCCTCAAGTACAGATGGGAAAATATTCTGACTATGGTGCTTTTTTAAAAAAAAGATTGATGTGTTTGAAGTTTCATAGCTCAATTTATTTTGAATTAAAAAATAAAGAAAAAACTAAAGGCTTCTATTTTTTATCCTGTCACAGAGAAATCAAATACACAGCTTAAAATTTTCCTGTGACTATTTTTTTTCAATCACTTCCCTAAGAGAACAGTTGAAGATGGTACTTAGTAAGCCTAACAATATAACATTTTTAGGGGGAAAGAAATCCCTTTGTCACTTAGCCTAGACTGACAGTTAAAGAAGCATGTCCTTTCTTTGTCCTTCATTTTATACTTAGCCTGACACTATGTTTTCTAGAAGCAAATTTCTCCAGATACATAAATTCCATGACTGACATTAGGGTAAAAAAATCTCTGTCAGATAGGATGTGAAATTACTGATTAGTACACTCACACTTGCTTTGTTTAGTGCGTGTGAGCAGTAGTGAAATCTAACATTCCTGTAATTCAGGGATGTACCAAATTATCTGTAAGGAATCAGAAGTCTAAACCAAATTAAGAGTGTTTGAAACAATTTGAAGCTTAAAATGCTGATTTAAAATATTAAAATGTTAGAAAAAGAGAAAGGAGAGGATTCGTGGAGACCCATAATGATGAGAAATTTCATTTCTAATCTTCAGAAATTAACTTATGACCCAGTACTTCTCTCCATTTATTAAGTGGTATGAATTTGACTCAGTGAATAAAGTGAAGTTGAAGCTGTAGCTCAGGAAATTCCCCCTTTCTCCATCATGGTATCTAGATAAGCATACAGAATCTGGAGATTTCCAGGACTTTTAGATATCACTTTACCTGTATTCTGCATAGGTTCTGCACTGGAAACCTGAAGAAAAAATTGTATCCATCTCCTGAAGCAATGGTTTCTGCGAGTCGCACCTTTAGGTGTGTGTGGTAGGGGGACAGGGACATTCCACAGACTCTGGTTGCATCAAGGCAGAAGCCTCCTTTGCAGAAGAAAGCAAGCTGCCCAGATGAAAAACACTGTACAGGAATGGGATGTTATCGTATTATCTCTCATGAAAGCGGTTTTCATGTGTCGCTTGGTATGCTGCTCTGCAATGGCTCTGAGCATCTGTTGTGCAGATCAAGCCTGTTAATCATTTTTGTTCTGAAACCTGTCAGAAATTAAGGTGAAAATCCTTTTAGCTGGCCCCTTTTGTATATCTACAAGACAACCTGAAAATTCTTTCGGTCAATGAAGGAAAGATGGTAGAAGGCAGAATTTTTAAGAAGTAATTTCCAGTCAATGAAGGAAAGATGGCAGAAGGCAGAATTTTTAAGAAGTAATTTCTTTTATTCAGGTCAAGTGATGCTTGCATCATGATGCTTGCATGCCAGGGATTCCATGTGTTACGTATTGGTGATGCGGGTGTTGGGAGACTGTGCTCTCCAGTCACCTATTTGCTTTTATCTACTGCTTTGATGAATAAATGAAGCAATGTATTTAGAAATTATATTGTCAACCAATGTGATTTCACTATCACCAATTGTATGAAGGAGCTGAGCCTTTATAAAATGGAAATTAATATGACTATTGCAACTACTTTAGCACTAAGAAAAACAAAAAATCCCCACAAAAATAGCCATTTAAATTACAGGATGCTACCCTTTTTCCTCATATATAATCTTTTAATGAACAGATCCTGCTTTCTTTCAATTGGTTTCCTATTCTACATTTTTTGATGATTTCCTTATTTTTAAATTCCTATGAGAATCAAGATTTTCTTAACCTCTGGTGCTTGAGATGCACTTCTTAGTAGTGACTGTTGATATAATTCACGCTATTTTATTGCTCTTTGCTTTTCAGGTGACAACACAGGTATTTCCAGCACACATAGTCACAGCTGTGACTTTGGAATCCTCTTCCCTTGTACACTTAATGTCAGTAACATAGGATCACTTAAAAATATATGAAGAATAAATGCAGAAAAAGAGGATGAATACTATAAAAGTAAGTCTAATAAAAAACCCTAAATTAGTATTTGTGGAATATGTTTTCAATAACTCTTAATCAAAAATATTAGATGACCGTAGTTAATAAGCAATATAGTATTTTCATGAAATGGATCTGTAATATTGAAAGGTTTGAAGTACTGAAGTAAACTACCATCTGCAAGTATAGAAAATGTATTTTCCTAAGTACTGAAAACGTCTTCCAATATATGTTTTATTGCAGTCAGGTTTCTGTTGCCAGTGTATGAAAGGTGATACTTTCTCACTTAATTTATATTCATTTCCTATTTGCTAAATGAAATAACCAGTTTTACCCCCTGAAATGCTCTTGCAGGCAGACAGCAACTCAATTAGCAAGAATAATAAAGTTGGTTGGTCATCTTTCAATAAGCACAGTCCATTCCAAAGACCTACAGCCAACCAGATGCCTATTAAAGAGCCATCTTGGCAGTCTTCTGAACATTGATCACTTCAAGGCAAACATAAACTTATTTGCTAATTGCTTACCGGAGAAAAAAAAGTAGTAAGACCAAGTCACTTTCTTTTTAATACTTGAGTTTTTATAAAGGAACCTGTATTGCTTGGCAAATCTAATCTGTAAGAAATGTCTAGATAGGAGAATGCACATTATTTAGCTCTACCTACAGGTACTTGCAAAATGTAAGACCTCTCATGTGCATGAGTTAACATATATTTTCTTTCTGAAAAGGAAAATGCTTTGCCTCCATTGTATTGTCTTTCTAATAAATAATGCAGATTGCCTCTAGTCATCCTGTTGCTCCTTGACAGTTGAATAGACAATAGGCAACCATGTTGGCTTTGGCTTTTCCAGGGATTGCATTCTGGCTGGTGTTTACATACAGTGAAGTACACCAGTCAGGAGGTTTGTTTCATCTCGGAACATAAAAATTCAGCAGGAAACAAAAGGTTGGCTGCTTATGCAGCAAATGGCCAGTGTAGGACTAACTGGGTTTCACTCTTTGGATAGCAAATAGAGAATTTACTATGTTGGTCTGAACTACATGTGGTCCCTCAATTGCGACTTTCCTGAGTGGTACTGAGTGTATAGAGGAGTAGTCAGCATTATGTTTCTAAGTGAAACTCTTGATTTTTATATGCCTCTGAAATACTTTTCTGTCTAATAGTTCTGCCTTTGCCTGGAAACTCACTGGGCTGCTGTGTCTGTGTCCCAGTGAGAAGAACAGTGTGATGCTGTATTTCTTTTGACTGTATGTACTGCAACGCAGACTTTCACTGGACACATCTGGTACATTTCACAGGCAATTTCTCTGTTTTCCTGTCACAACCTGTAGGGACTACTCAGATCCTAGATCCTTTTGCTGAGTTTTACCTGTGCAGTGCTTTGCACTTACAGCTTTCTTCAAGGACATACGGTATATTCATGCTACAGGCTTTGTAAGCATTCCTGAAAACCTTTACTGGCTTCTTTAGCAATTCCCAAACTATGCTGTTTTAGCAAACTATGAACCATAACTGCAGATACTGATTTTCCAGCCTCCTAAGCACAGTAAACCTGTCTTTGGTTAGAACTCTCTAAGGCATCCAGAGTATTTCTTCAGATGATCTTTCTCTCTCTGTAAAGTTAAAATAGAATTTATTCAATTACATATAGTTTCTGACAAAGCAGAAATGTAGGCTAGCTATCTGGGATTCCCTTTGTATTTAGCATATCTCTAGGCAGTATAATCAGTGGGGGAATTCATTTAACCCTAAAACAAGTGCCTAGATGTGGACGTTTGCTAAGTCTCCATCGACTTTAAAGTAAACCTGTGGAGACTAGCTAAGAGACATGTTCCCTTTGTAGATGTCTGAAGAAAGGTCAGGTGTATACCAGTCCTACTTTTTTTCTTCACCTACTTCTCTAGTTTGACAATTTCTTCTATAGTAGAGTAGTATGTACCTTTGGTTTTTGGTTTTTTTTTTCTCTTCCCCTTTGGCCCCAAATATCTGCAGAACATTTGGAGAGAAATGATCTTCCTCGGTCTTTGACGCATCCTGTGTCCCAAGATGTTCCACATTGCTCAGTGAATACCTTTCCATTAACATCCCAAACATAAAGCAAAAATGACAATTTGGCCCATGCTAACAGTGCGGTAAACAGCTGCAATACAGAATAAAAAAGCTGATAGTATCTAGAAAAGTTCATATACATTCTGCAAGACAGACTCCCCACACAAGCACAACATGCTTTTGCCAAAGGAAAATAAACAAATTTGGATCAATCTCAAAATGAGACACTAGCATGCTGTAAGTCACTGTACCAGTGTCCAGCATTGAAAAGAGGGACACCACATTTCTCATCAATAAAATCAGAGTGCTGAGAATGATTCTTCTAGCCACCTACTACCTTTGTGGAAAAGGGCTATACAATGTAACTGTAAAAATAATTCAATAATAATCATGATTAGACAACAACCACCAACAATCTCTACCTGAATAGTAGACATTTTGTGTTTCTCACAAAAAAATATAAAAGTACTACAAAGAATTTGGAAAAAAAAAAATGTCCTTCCCATAGATATAATATGCTTGATAGCCATACTATTCTTCAATATATGAAAAGGAAAAAAGTTCTCATCACCTTTCTCATCTGAGAAGGACTGCTTCTCCCTTACTGCTGGGAAAAACAGATAGATGACCCCAGACAGAGACACTGAAGAGAATTAAGGACAAAGTGCAATTAAGCAAACAAAGAATTTTTCCATTAGACAATGACATCCTATTTTTAACACTTTTGCAAAACGATTCATAACCAATTAATACTTGCTTACATTTGGGACCTTCTGGCTCACTGTCATGGTATTTGAAAGAAAGAAAACCCCAAGAATTTCACCTCAAACTAAGTTCACGCTGTGTAGAGATACCTTACCACAGTTGTCTTTATCAAACAAATGCTAATGCTCCCCAAATATATCCAATTTTCTTTGGAAAAAAAATAACTTCCATCATATGATGTTAGTTGGCAAGAATAATGTGGTTGCGTTTTAGGTCTATATGGACTAAATTCTATATCAGAGAGCCTTTCTATACGTGTCCCACTGACATGTTACCGAGCTTTTACTCTCCTGAACATTCCACTTACCTTTTTCAATGTTGTCATGACTGATTTTTCCCGTCCTCTAGAACATGGCAGCTGTACTGAGGTTTGTCAGAAATCAACATTAGTGACCCAGCAAGTTTCATGGTTAATTCTTTTTTTGAATATAGGGAACAAATTATCTATGTTTGGTAACCGAGGCATTTAAAATTAGCAATTGCTGTATAGTGATCATCTATATATACCAACAGAATACTAACCATTTCATTAGTACCATAAATTTTTTTTTTGAGCAAATTTGAACATCTTTGTGGTTTTTTTACCTCAGCTGACAAATGTGTGTCATCAGCTGGTATCACACATGCTTAATTACTTCATAGAATACTGATGTAATTCCTTGCCCTCAATGATCAGAGATTTTTCATACATTGTTATATTTCTTTAGTATTTATTTACTAGTCCTAGATTCTGGTCTGTACTCAGTGATTCCCATTGTTTCTACTTTTAGCATACTGATGTGATAAGGAAAAGCCTGGGTTTTGGGTTTATGCTCTTATTTGGGGTAGGATATGTTGATGATTAAAAGTTTCCTTTATGTCATGGCAGAATTATTTTTTACACCACCTTACATGCTTCCATTTATAATTGTGTTCTGTATGGGTCTTTTTGGTCTGCCTTTTTTAAAGCAAGTCTTCTGTAGTATTTAACAGAGCTTTATATCTCAGCCAAAACAGTCTAAGAAAGGATGCACAACTTGAAAAACCTCTTCTGTAAAGTCTACAGATACTCAGAATATTTTCCAGAGGATCCATGTAAGTTTTTGAATCCTGTTAGACTGCAAAAACTGTAATACTGAATTCATGTTTCTGATATTTCAGATCATTTGCTGATTATCTGTGCTTATGTTGGATGCAAAATCACCCTGCAGCTTTTTCTAGTGCTCTGCCAATGACTTGAGGAAACTGCTTTAGTGACTGGAAGCCGCAATGCTGCTGAGACAACTTAGGAACAATTCTGATATTTGCTAAAGGGAGAAGAATTGTGCTTTAGGAGATGCTACAACAGCTTGCCTATAAGCCAGTGGAATAACTCATGTCTGAAGAGACTTTTTGGGCTTTGAATCCACTGTAGTAGTAACTTGAAGTCCTAAAAGGTTTCGTCACATGGAAATGTATTCATTGCTATATTTTTGAATTTGGAGCAAGGCACAGAGTATTGTCAACAAGCAAGTTTTCTGTCATGGTGCCAATGGGTAGAAATGGTATCACACACACCCACACACCCACCCACACTCACACCTGCCCACCCACCCACACACGCCTCCCCCCCTCAGGCTGCAGGGGCACAGCCTGCCTCACCGGGGTCTTCCCCAGGGGCCGCAGGGGAACCTCTGCTCCG
>JAVKLA010000017.1:20795187-20811586 GCA_034782735.1 Sagittarius serpentarius
CCTGCCTCACCGGGGTCTTCCCCAGGGGCCGCAGGGGAACCTCTGCTCCGGCGCCTGGAGCACCTCCTGCCCCTCCTGCTGCTCTGACCTGGGGGTCTGCAGAGTTGTTTCTCTCACATGTTCTCACTCCTCTCTCTGGCTGCAGTTTCCGTGCTGCAGCAACTTTTTTCCCCCTTCTCAAATCTGTTATCCCAGAGGCGCTACCACCATCGCTGATGGGCTCGGCCTTGGCCAGCAGCGGGTCTGTCCTGGAGCCGGCTGGCATTGGCTCTGTCGGACATGGGGGCATCTCTTGGTGTCTTCTCACAGATGCCATCCCTGCAGTACCCTCTCCCCTCTCCATTTTTCTCATCAGGAAAATGTTTTAATCTTTTTTTATTATTATTTTATTTTATTTTAGAACAGAAGAACACATATTATTTCTCACTTCTAATTCAGAAAAATCAACCACACATTTTCCAGTTCTTCTGTAAGAACAACAGAGATAAAGCAGCATTTATTTTACATTTTACACTAAAGTTTTAAACATTTAATACACAAAATTATTGAATATATTTTTTGATGAATCAAATATTTCTCAGTTTTCGTGAATATTGTCCACATCTAATGCTGGCCAAGCATAAGAAGTTCATTGCTTGAATCAAGAATCCAGATAAAGTATGTTTTATTGCCTGTCATGGCTCAGTGTAGAAAGAAAGAAAACTGAAGCTTCCAAACCTTGTGCAGGATAATTGTCTCTTAAGTACTATCAATTCTCAGCTGTGTGACTGAGTTACAAGAGTCAGACACAACCTTCTCTTTTTGACAGGTCCCTCACTCACCTCTTATCTCCAAATGTGTGGGACAAGATCAATGTAATGTAGAAAGTAAAACAAGTTATACTTCAGAAAGTGAATGTCAGCCACACAAGTACTTTCCATAATGTAAATATTTCTGTACTATAATACTATTATTATATTTAATACTATTATTATATTGCATATTTTACTTGATATATAATTGTACATATAATGCTGAGCTCTATTTCATCATTTTGTATAATGGCAAAGACAATATTACACCTTGGTATCTAAAATCCAGTATTATTTGTTTAGAGGCAGTAAACAGGAGGCATAAAGGATATTTAGGCCATTAAGACCAATGCCTAGTTTCAAATCTCAGACTGTGATTTTTATTATTATGTATGTCATGTAATAATCAACAACTATGGAGGCCATGACACATGTAATCTCAGCATTTTGGAGACTAGATCATCCACAAAAACGATTCATTTTGAGCTTGGATTCTGGTGTAAATTTCCCTAAGGAAAGCTTCTAGGAACTATTTGATATGCTAGGTTTGCTTCTTATGCACTCTTCAGTTATGGTGACTCTTCCCTTAAACACAGGTTTTCAGAAACCTTGATTTTATGATTTACTATCATCAGGTTGCATTGAAACCTTTCTTTTTTCTCCCCTTAAGCCTCCATCTCCAACTTCCTTATTTGAAGAAGTATAAGGAAAACTGAAAATGTTCATTTCTTCCGAAGTTCTTTCATCTTAGAACCACTGCTATTTTCCCGTGGGAGCTCTCAGATCAACACTACACCAGATGCTGGTCTTAGACTCCAGCTTTTCTCTTGCATGCCTTCCTCCAATCACTGTTACTAGAAGAGGAACCTGTTCTTTTCAACAGACGTTCTAGTTTTTTGGCTTGCTTTGGTGTTTAAGAGTAAAACAATATTCCCAGAGAATCTTCATTTCATCATCTTTACATAAATCTGTTCTTTAACGTCTAGCAAGTAGTGAACACTAGGTATTTTGTGGAGCCTACTTCAGTGCATAGTTTAAGCCATTTGTGATGAATTTCTGACAAAGTGCATTGTCAGGACACGACGCCTTTTTGCTTTTGTCTTCTGTGCCACTAGTTCATAGTAACAGCCTGATTTTGTAAAGCTGTGCTGAGGCTTTTGGCTGACTGCTTAAATGAGCTGCTCAGCTATTTAAATGAATCTTCATCAGCTCTCTTAAGGATTTTCAGACATTTTCCACAAGGAAAATGCTTCCTAGCGCTTCGAAGGGTCTTGATGTTCTATTGGTTTTCCTTTGTGCCTCTCCTCAAAATTTTTGCATTATCCACTAACTTACTGCTGGTGTAATTTTTTTTTTAGGACATTCAGAAGTGCCAGAATGCCACATAAACATAATATGTTCAATATCCTTCAATCCCTTTCCTCTTTTTCAAATATTTCTCCTCCTTGTTTTTGATGTTATTCCCTTCAGAAACTGCTTTCAATTGACTTAGCTTTTCTCTTTTCTCTAAAAATCTTGCCTCAAGCCTTCTACTCATATCATTCAGTGCAGACATATAAATAGAAAGAGACAGGCAATGGCATGATACACACTTCAATCACTTATAAATAACGGAGGAAATATTAATGGCTATAACTCTGTGATTTCATGAGTTTGTGTACGTACTACAGCTTAATTAACTTCTGCTACCAATCCTTCCAGTTTAACAAAGTGTAACATATATCACAGAGTAACATATATCACAGAGTCACATAGAATCATGGAACAGTTGAGGCTGGAAGGTGCCTCTGGAGATCATCTAGCCCAAACCTCCAGTTCAAAGCAGGGTCAGCCACAGCTCAGGGCATTATCCAGTTTGATTTTTAATATCTCCAAGGATGGACACTCCACAATGTCTCTGGGAAGCCTTTTCCAGTGTCTGACCCCCCTTACAATAAAAAAAAAGTTTTTCCTCATTTTAAATAGAATTACCTGTATTTCGATTTGTGCCCATTGCCTCCTATCCTGTTCATGAGAAACCTCTGGAAAGAGCTGTCTTCTTTACCCTCTCCCATCAGGTATTTATACACACTGACAAGATTACCCTGAGCCTTCTCTTCTCCAGCTGTCTCATGCTCCAATGTTGTAATCACTTTCAGGTTCTTCAGGGGCCTCAGATTCCCAAAGGTCAATCTTAAGAGCAAAGACTGAGGCAAAGAAGTCACTGAGTACCTTGGCCTTCTCTGTGTCATATGTGACCAGCAGCAGGACCACATTCTCCCTAGTCTTCACTTTGCTGCCAATATACCTCTCAGGAAGGTGCCTGAACAGGCCAAAGTCTGCTCTCCTAGAGTCAAGGGTTGTGATCCCGCTTTTTGCATTGTTCCCGCCTCTCAGGATCCTGAACTCCACCATCTCATGGTCACTGCGGCCAAGGTTGCCTCTTGCCTTCACACCCCTGACCAGTTCTTCGCTGCTTGTGAG
Source organism: Sagittarius serpentarius (assembly GCA_034782735.1). Classification (NCBI taxonomy): domain Eukaryota; kingdom Metazoa; phylum Chordata; class Aves; order Accipitriformes; family Sagittariidae; genus Sagittarius; species Sagittarius serpentarius. The sequence continues at coordinate 20,798,442 of JAVKLA010000017.1, forward strand.
TATCAGGTCCAGCAGAGTACCTGCTCCCATCGGCTCATTGATTACCTCTGTCAAAAAGTTATCATCAGTGAACTTCAGAAACCTCCTGGATCACGTGTGCCCTGCTGAGCTGTCCCTCCAGCAAATGTTGGAAAGGTTAAAAGTCTGGAGGACCAGGGTCTATTAAGGCACGGCTTCTTCCCATTTTCAGAAGAAGGTCTCTTTATTTTTAATTCTTGATCAGGTGATCTGGAACAGACATCCACCACAATGTTGCCAATGTTGGTTTGCTGTCGAATCCTAATACATAAATATTTGGCTACTTCATCGTCCACCCCAAGGCACAGCTCCATGCAGTCCCACTGTTCTCTCACATAAAGGGCAATTACCCGCCTTCACCTTCCTGGACTCTATATATCCATGGCAGTGCTCCAATTGTGTTAGCTACCCCACCACACCTTCGTGATCCCAGTGAGCTTCCAGCAACAGCACACACACCTCTCTCCATGTATAATGGCATAATCAGTTTTGGGGTGAATAAGTAATATTCTTGTTCAATTCTGCTATAATTTGATATGGATTCAAATCAGTAAGGAGCTTCTTTCTTTTTTATAAACCCCAAGATTTTCTTGATGCTTATCTCTCTCCTCTGGAATAGACAGAGGCTCTCCTATCTCCCAGCTGCGCACTCACATATAATAGTCTGTGCTTATTCACTCAATTTGTCAGGATCCTATAGACTATTCATCATGGGCTGTCCAAAAGAACCAACAACATAACAAAGCAGATTGATCCTGTACGGTATTATTTTGTTTTTCATCGCTTCACTAAGTTTCTCAGTGACGTGATAGAAAATGACCCACATTTTATAATACCAATGATAAAATATGCCAGTTTTCCATAATATACAATAATATTGCTTCATTGTTATTACTTTTTTTCATATTATTATGAGCATTTGCAATGCCATCAGCCTGGATTGCTTCATCTGATGTTAGGTAGCTAAACGAGATGACTAAACTATTATCTTAGCTGTCTGAGCTAGTTTACCTGATGTTATTACTTTATTGTAGCATACTGCAATAATAAATTCTGAGAAGAGGGCAATGCTGATCCTAGGTTCTCCGAATAGTTCTCTGGGAAAACCTATCTCTCCAGTAAAGAAATATACACAGATAGCCTAGAGATCTTTACAATAGCAGGGAGAATGATATGAATCTGGGACATGGTGCTTAGGAGATTTTGTTAGTCTGACAAAGATGAGCAGTGCGATAAACCTATTGTCTTTGTATACACACTGTACTAGTCAGGTCTGAAACCCATAAAAAGTCAAAATTAAGATTTCTGCATGCTTCCCTTGTGTCTTTTCCTGCAGTTTCTGCAAGTTGCATATTTCATTGCTGGAATGGCATGCTTTAAATCATCACTGGAGAAAGTCCCATAAAGATTTCAAAGCTTCTCCACATTTTTTCTGAGTGCCTCCTTGAAAGAGCCATAGCTCTGAAACTTGCAATACTGATTCTATTTAAGATATTTCAGTTGGCAGCTTATTGTTCCTACTTTTATTCCCTGAGAAGACATAGCCAGGTATTAATCCTGAAGTTTCTTCTTTCAGGATTAGAAGAAGTTCAATATCCAACACCACAGAAGCATCTGAAAATTGAACCCAAATTCTTCTGGGTGTCAGAATCACATATTAGAATCATGGTGCTATGAAGTGTGTGGGAATTAAGGCATATATCTCTTGGACTGTGGTGTATTTGATTTTAAGTGAACTAGAACAGAAATGTTGATTCTAACTGAAACAGACATGATAATCTACTGGCATGCATTCTTCTGAAAATACTGGCTCTTGGCAGGTATAGTGGTTGACTGGCTATTGAATTTGGCCTTAGGATATCCATCTTAGGCAGGGAGCTTGCAATGAAACCAGACATCAAGTTTGCATTAAATAAACAGGGGAGGTGAGACAGGTCACTCTTTGGTTCTGGACAGCATAATTTCATCCCACAGGACAGCAAAAATTCTGGTTATTTCCCTCTCCCCGTGAGCAATCTAGAGGCTATGCTCCACTTATTAGCTGTTGTTAGACTTTGTCTGGTACTTTGCCAGGGTCCTCTATTATCTCATCATGTATACTCATGTAAATAGAAAGAGATGGTGATGGTAGAACACAGACTCTGGTTACCTATATGTTGTAGTTTAACCCCAGCCGGCAACTCAGCCCCACACAGCTGCTTGCTCACTCCCCCCAAGGCGGGATAGGGGAGAGAACTGGAAGAGTAAAAGTAAGAAAACCCATGGGTTGAGATAAAGACAGTGTAACAGGCAAAGCAAAAGCTGTGCGTGCAAGCAAAGCAAAAGAAGAAATTTATTCACCACTTCCCATGGGCAGGCCGGTGTTCAGCCATCTCCAGGAAAGCCGGGCTCCATCACGCGTAACCATTACTTGGGAAGACAAATGCCATCACTCCAAACATCCCCCCTTCCTTCTTCTTCCCCCAGCTTTATATGCCATATGGTCTGGAATATCCCTTGGGTCAGCTGGGGTCAGCTGTCCCGGCTGTGTCCCCTCCCAACTCCTTGTGCCCCCCCCAGCCTCCTCGCTGGTGGGGTGGGGTGAGGAGCAGAAAAGGCCTTGGCTCTGGGTAAGCGCTGCTCGGCAGTAACGAAAACATCCCTGTGTTATCAGCACTGTTTTCAGCACAAGTCCAAAACACAGCCCCATACTACCTACTGTGAAGAAAATTAACTCTATCTCAGCCAAAACCAGCACACTGTAAACAGGGAAAATATATTCCATCAGAAGCCTTATTAAGTCTGCTCAATGCCCAGGGCAATGAAGAAGTTTGGCCTTCCTCCGTCTTTTCTCACTTCACCCTTCATTTTTTTAGTAGAGTGGGTCACTGTTTCACTGTCCTGCTTAGATGGCAAAGAGGACATAGAAAAGCCAGACCTGTTTCTTCAACATTCATATGAATCCTCCCCACCTCCTCACCTACCAGCCAAATCCTATAGTTGTAAGCCATCTTGCCACATCAACTGTCTATCTTCCCATATCAAGTCCAGGCATAGTTTGAGCTGCACTGAAGACAACCTTGCTAGTTCCTTCTGCATGGTGCCATGCTTTCCACTGGACTGCTAAAAAATGTATATCTTAGTCATGAACTAGAATTCACCAACTCAAAAGAAAGGATCTTTATTTTGTGCTTTGGTGGTTATTTTTCAGCTAGATCAGTTCCCCAAACTAGATTACAGTGCAAGCTGTTATACCAGCAGAGAAAAATATAGTGACACAGAGAGGAAAGTGTAGACTGTTCTGGTTTTTCTCTGAATAAATTTTTATCCAAATAACCATCAAATTAGTTTCATGTCACTGCAAGCTTCTTTGCCCACCTGTAGTCTTTTCTGCAGCAAGATTACTTCTTAGGTGAGGTATATGTTCTGTGGTTCTTCATTCTACGATTTTGTTTTTAATCTTTTCTTCTTCTTAAGGAAAGTTGAAGTATAAATTACATATGCAGGTATGCATGCAAAATAAATACCCTAAACGCATTTGTATACATACATATGATGGAAGAAACTACATTACTTTCTGGCAAATTTGCGTTTATTCCTTGTCATTATTTTTAAAGTAGAGATTTTCTGATTGGCCATCACAGAGATGACCAAACGTAAGCCCACAACCCAGGTGATCACAGATTTACTATTAAACTTGTTGAAGGTAGGGCACCTCCTTTGGCTGGGTGAATGAGTGGGTGCAGCAACCAGTGAGTCAGCAGTTAAGGAGCAGCTGGAGGAGAATGAAGGAGGAGTAACTTCTCAAAGGGACAAGAGTGAGGAACAGCTCAGGGCTCATTTTCTTAGCTAGCATTGCTTCAGCTCAGTCTTTCTAACAAAGAAAATAAATACAAATGCTGTTAACACACAAGGCTACGACTGTGTTAAATGCTGGGATAAATGCAGGTGTAAATTCTAAATATGGGCGTAATATCCTGGTGTTTTTAGTTTAATTAGCCCCAAAATAAAATATAGTAAGGTTTCGCTGAGTTCCTTGGTGAATTTTGCTACCTTTTGCATCCCACAAAAATTAGTCTTTGATAGAGTCTTCATTAGATAAAAAGGTTAGTTACAACTCCTATGGTTAGCGCATACTAATTAATGTACTCAAGTGCTGCTGTACTTTTACCACAAACTATCTGGTCAATGCTAGTTGCAATAAGTTGTATCAGCTGATGTGTTAAAATTCACATTGTCCTCAGAAGAATTTTAATGTGCATTAGCTATCAAATGCTAGCTAGTATGATGTATCAAAAGCATCAGTTCATTTTAATGAAAGTATGACTTGTAAGCATTTACACAGTGACTATTTAATAGATATTAGAAAAAAAATTATGAACCTCCTCTATATGCTACAAATCTAACAGTGAGAAAAGTAATTGGCACAATGTGTGTTTCAAGAGATTTACAAAAAATACTGATCCTTAAAAGATAATAATTTGTGAAAAACAGGAGAGTGAGATATTCTTTACTTTAAGCTGTCATAAAATTTTCACTCCCTTGTAGCCCGCTGGTGACATTTCATGATGACTTTGGGCTTGTAACCCCCTGAATGAGAAACACTGAAAGAGAGCCTAAGTTGTAGATGTAGTTAGTAGTTTTCAAGACCTCCAACACTTATTTTACTGAGTAGAAAGTTTACGTTGATTTCTTCTCTTAATTGATGAGTCTTTCGTGCTAGGGTAACAGTGAAGAGTGCTATTAAAAATCTTGATTATGTAGACAAAAGTCAGAAAGAGCTGCCACATAATTGACAACGGTTTATGAATTACATGTACTGTATCCTGTATTTTTCCTAGCCGCTGCTGTGATAGCTACTCTCCCAATAGTGAGAGTGACACTTACTGATGGCACAGTTTTAAGTTAACTGTATTCCATTAGCAGATTTCTGTGGAAATCCCTAGGATGCATTGATTGATAACACAACCCCACATGGAATTTCAGTACAAAGCCCTCGTGATACTGCACATCACATTAACTGTATATCTCAGAAAGTTTTCCAGTAAAATTGCAAAAAAATTGGTCCGTCCAATCTCGCTCCATATCTCTCCTTCTAAAGAGATCCAAGAACTTTATCTTTTGTGCCTAAGCAGTGTGTTTGGATTAATTGTGAATCCGACTAATTTGGATCAGTTTGTGGTAGAATTATAGTGGCACACGAGATATGCAACTACCTACCAGTGAGTAAGACAACGTGCTTATTTAGCTGGACTGTAGCATTACTGCTAGTAATTTTTTCCTCAGATATATGGCCCATTTACTAAATATCAAATTCATAACTTTTAAGTTCTAGAAAGTGCTACTTACCACATTTATATACAGATACAGCACAGCTGAGAAATGTGTATCACAAGAAACTGTAATAAACCAGGGCTTATTCTATCACTTTCTGTTTTTCAGATGACACCTGCATTAAGCATTGAACTTTGCTCTTTCATTAACTGATCAATATTTTGAGCTCTGTTGCTAAGGCATATTACATTTAATTAATGTAATAAAGGTGAAATCATAGCCCCAGTGGAGTCGATGTTAGGACTTCCCTTAATTCAGGTTAGGAACAATTTCACCCAGTAAGCAGCTGATTGTTACTATCATGTAAAGGCAATTACTTGTTTAGGAAATAAAAAATTGAAACACACTGCTTATTTAACATTGGGTAGCTCCATCTAGCTTTAACAGATCTAGTCTGTTAATGCTAACAGAGTTTAATTGAAAGATTTCCATTCACAGGATTGAACATATTTGGTTTTGATCACTCCATTTGACTAAACGGCATCTAAATTTAGAAGGATACAACAAGTGAGTAGACGTCTTAGTGACAAGTATTTTTGTTCTTTTACTAGAACCATGTAAATAAGTTATCACTTTCTGTATGTGTTGGTTTTGGGAAATGCAGTCATAAAAGATCTAGGAACAATATTTCTTTGCTGTAGGACATCATTAGTGCTACTCATTCTAGCTGTCCCATGCCTAGCATTTATTACAAGCCACAAAGTATACTAGAATATTGTGGTAAATAAGCAGAATACAGTCAAATTATTCTGTCAGCCTTTCAACTGTATAACCAGATTGTGGCTCTGTTATCTTCACATTCTATTATAATGAAACTTGGAGCAGCAAAGTGCAAACATCCATGAATTGTTAACTGCAACATCTGTAGCAAACTGAAGCACACATATACCTTTGCATAATGTATGCATAATCCAAGCTGCAGAGAAAGGCAAACCTTCAACTAATCGTCACCTCACACTTCTTACTAAACAGCTATAGGGCAAATCTCCTCTAAATGTAATTCTGTCAATTACAGTGCAGTTGCACCAGGCATAAATATGGCCCATTGTCACCGTGATTGATGATTTGGCTAGACCAGGTCAGAACTGGGTCATAACAAGAATGTTGGTTTTGATAAATTGTCTGCCCTGACTTTCTCCTGTAACATCCGCTTAAAAAACAAACAAACTCAGAAGACCACCCTTTTTAACATGTTTTGTTTCCTAAGGAGGAAGAAGTAGTCAAGGAAAAATTAAACTCAGTAATGTCACTTTTTGCCTAAGGGGACTATTCACCTACTGTAACAATAGGGGGAGTTGTTGATTTCGGCATGTACTTTCCACGTTGCCATTTGCATTAATGAGAGCTTTTATGCAAAGTCCCAGGAGTATCAATGGGAGAATAGATCATTAGGAGCCTGATAACTCTATTTGTTACTGCGTATGAACTTCCTTGAGCACCTGACTTTAGACCTGACTTTAAACCGACGTAGCTGCAACTTCTTGTGCTGAAAACTGGCAATGGTTTGGGAGCTAGTATCATTGACACCAAAGTAAGTATTTTCTCCTGCAGGAAATCTCAGCAAAATAATATTCAGTAGTCCTATATTTTACCACAACACTATCATCACCTGAAATAGATGGGTTATAGCTCTGGCTTCCAGCACTCTGTTGCTACCAAATTCATTACCAGTTTTAGATTTCGTTTCTATTACACCTGTCCGTAGACAATGCTGTACACTTACAATCTTTTTCAGAGTGCTTGTAGTTTTGTTGCACACTGCTTTTTTTTTACCGGAAACCATACTGAATGTCATTAAAAATATTTATTCTTTAATTATGTGCTGATTGCTTCTTATGTCAACTGTTATATTTTTTGCCTAGTACCAATTTCAAATTAACCACAGTATAGCTACCTGGGTCAGCCTGTTTGCCCTCTTAGTACTGAGCTAACACTGGTTTTCATCCAGTCATATGGAATTTCTTCAAGTCTCTTGGAAAAAAAAAAAGTAACATAAATGGACTGCAGAGCTCTTTATTAGAGCTGGCTCTGAACTTTACAAAGCTAAGATGAGACATCTGTCATTACTGGTAAGTGTTATTGAATGTAGTACCCAGACACTCACAGCAGTTCTCTCCATGTCTATATTCCGGTCTGATTAGCGCCTGATCTCTGAACATATATGCTTAAAGTGAAATTGTCTGCTCTGTGTTTATCTGTCTCCCTCCCAATATCACACTTCCAGGTTTCTCAGGGCTTGTACTCCTGTCCCTTTCCATCTTCAGGTGCAAAACCTGAAAAGTGGGTTGCACACATTGCTGCTCCCTATTGCTTTTTTTTAGAGCCGTGGCATTTGCTGTCCACAAGGTAGCTCTCCAGCCTGTCTCCATAAAAGTGAGACAAACTAGCATAACAGCTTAAGTAGTTTTTGTTAGTTTCAGACACTTTAATTGAAAGATGTTAAAGCGAACTTAAATAGCTTAACGGAGGGAGATAAGGAATAAACAGCCTTTGATAAAGGGGAGGTGATGAGCAACAAGGAGGAAAGAGTAAGATAGCTAAGCAAAATTCTCACCAGGCATAATTGCAGACATAAACTGCTCTTAAATTCTCTTTGTCAAAAACAAGAGTGCATATACCCCTCTTCACTGTCCACCAATAATCAATTAAATTAAATTTTATAGGATTTATCATCCTTTGATCTGCACTTCCCATGGGGATTCATGGCTGTTAAGACGTGTTTGTTTCTGCCTGAGGCAGATAAAATCTTTGGATTTGGGATGAGAAGCAGGATCAGAAGATAAACAGGTTCCCATGACCGGTAATGACATAGAGATGAATTCTGACAGTAGCAGCAAATCAGAAAAGAGGCATTTCTTTGAGAATAAGAGATTAAATTTGTAAAGTGAGTCTCTGGTAATGAAAATCTTAGTGCATGTTAGATGATTCCCAGCACTTTGACTAGTTAGTAATGACTTCAACCAATCAGAATACATGAATTTTCAGATACTGCATTATTAAGATACAGCTATATAGCAATTTGACAAATTAAATCTTTAATCAGGCCAAAAAGACCAAGGATGAAATAAGATAACCCTCTGTCTCACATCTGTGGGTCAGGACTGTCAGATGTCAATTCTGTTCCATCTTAAAGTTATTGTTTGTAGGTATCCTAAAGCCGAGTAGGTTCTCGTACCACATTTATACATTGTTTTTTATCAAATGCTAAAATCATTGTATATTCACCTGTCAGCTGGGGGCACGTTTACAGCCATGCAGCACGGTATAGAGACAGCGGGTTAGTTTTGAGAATCAGAAGTGATATAACCCCATTACAGCACCATGCCAGCACAGGCGTATTTTCTTCAGAAATGTAATGCCACTATAAAGCTCTGCACCATTGTATAGGGTGCCCTTTGTGCATGTGACCTCACCTTTACAAGTCTCTAATGCAGGTTTATCAAGAGCAGTACGGACAAGAGGCAGTATTTGCCAAGACAAAGTGGGCATCCCCAGTGCTCAGTGGATTCTGTAGGCCTGTGTATGCTGTAGTGTGGGTTCCCGAATTCGCACACCCTCTCTGCTTCAGTTGCATGTGAGCACAAGAGCTGTGTCCTCACCAGCTGAGTGCATAATCAGTTAACTGTCATGATGGGATCTAGTGGATCGTCGCTGTGGATGATACGGGGGTTATGACTGTGTGGCATCTCACAGATGCTACATATATCTCACAGCAGCTACCCTATCCAGCCGCACAGGATGCCCAAACTCCAAGCAAGGCAGTCAGTCTTGGTGCAGGCTGCTTCTGCCTCCATTACATAGGTAATCCTCAAAAACCGTTTACACTCCTGTGCCTCTTTCAAGGATGAGTTAACTGAGATCCAGGATGCATAAGTAGATAAATCATGCACACCAGAATAAAGCAAGGAAAGGAAAAGCTTAAATTTCTTTCTGATTTTGAAAAAAATCATACTTCCCAGTAAAATACCTGGGGGTTCACATGGCATCACAGCTGTCCTGTGACACAAAACAAAATTAGTTTTCCATGCTATGAATTTCCTTTGTCCATGCTGGGATAGGTGAAACTTTTCCATATTGCCATGTAGCTAGGAAGGATGCATATTATTCACTATTTTATTGATGGCAAAATAAATGCTTGATTAAAAAACAAAAAAGAAATGCTTATTTTTGCTTTTCTGATACTGGTATGTAGAAAAATCTTCACCTAATGGGGGTATGCTATTTCCCTATCTCAAAAGGGATGTAAGGATATATAGGTCATTTGCTAGGATATTACCTAGGAAGACAGATCACTGGGGTAAATGTAAAATATGCGATTTGTCCCAGAATTGCACAGCAAAGGTTTAATTCTCCATTTAGCTTCCCCCCCCCCCAAATTACTGTACTAGCCCCTGTGTGGTCAATGAAAATCTGAGGTTTAATTCAGCTACCAAAATACAAGAGTTCTAGTGCCACCTCAAATGCCCAGAGATATCTCACCAGATCTCAGTTTACCTCTCCTAAGAGATAGGGATTTGCCATTTGTCATGTGTCATACCTGCCAGCCCCATACATGTCTTGGATACCCTGGGTCATCTCAAATGCCTCTAGGTGTTTCTGATCAGGCATCTGAATAGAACAGTCAGTGGTACCTGAAGAACAACTAAACTCACTATAAAGAAGGTACTAGGGCGGGATTAAGTTGCCTAAGCATTGACATCTGACACAATTTGAGATGTCCTAAGGTACCTGAGATAGGTAAATATGACACAGAGTTTGTAGGAGATTTTTCAAAGCAGTAGCTACAAGCCAGGGTAACCCCTGGCATCAAAAATGATGCCTACATTTCCAGAACTGATCCCACTTGTAATGCTGATGAGCCACAATGCTCTTTACACTCCTGTTTGTACCAGCTAGATGTAGTGAGTGTCAGTGCAGTCACTACGTTGTAGCCAACCAAAATTAGGTGGACTAAACCCCATCCCTGGTTTTCTGGAGAGACATACAGTTTACAGTGCAGTTTATCTCATCCCAAAAAGCCCCTTCAGGTAAATAAGACCCTTTTTTGGAGTAATTAATCTACGTTTTTTCGTTGACTATAAAGCGTGCAAAGGGTACTACCTCAGATATTTACAGTGTAGATGTCTCAAGTTCAATGAGATGGATCCTCTCAAAAATCTGAAAAAAAAGAAAAGAAAAGAAAAAAAAAGTGGTGGTTAGTTTTTTTCAGAGAAGGTGTATTGATACCCTTTCAACAGGCAGTCCTGGGCTAAGAACTGGGAGCCCTACAGGAAAATTAGAAAAACTGGACAGTATTCTTCTTGCTCAGCTCAAGGTACTTGAATGTGTTTATAGGTGTTTAGTATTTCCATTCTGCATGCCGTAATAATATGCCAAAATCTCCCTATGTTTCCTCCAAGGAGTGTAATCCAGGGTTCAGTTGCCTAAGTGTTTCACCTACCTACCCAGAACATACAGAGGGGCTTAGTTAACATGGCAGAATTGATATAGGAAATCTACACACCTCTGGATCAACAGCTAGAAGCCAGGTAGATTAGCCAAGGGCAATTCAAATGTCATGAAGCAACTGAATATAATTCTAGGTTCCTGTCACAAGTTTTCTATGTTACTTAAGGCCACAGGACCTAAATAGGACGAGCCGGGCTACCTAACTTTGACACACCTTAGTCAAAGTGTGTATTAGCACTTAAATCTTTCAAGATTTTCAGTATTGTTAGGATTTATGTTTTCTTTGTAAATAATTTATTATGTGTATAGTTACTTACAATCATATTTTACTTCATTAGTGGAGGAAAGCCCTTTTACCATCCAGTGTTCATTAAAAACAGGAGTGCAGGTGATGATAAGCAGGTCAGAAATCATTTAGTGTTTCAGCTTAGCAGACTGACAGATTTTCATACAGGAATTCTTTTTTCCATTTAGGTTTGGTGATCCATTCAAGTAACAGAGAGAAACTCGATTTCAGTAGTTTTAGATACATTATAATTTTGTGATTGTGGTATTCAACTTCGTGCTCCAGAACTGGATGCTGCAGGTAGCATCCCTCTCCATAATGCAGGATTTCCAGAGACTAGTTCAGAACTTTCTAAATATATGATAATGGGAACAGAAGGTGATTGTTCTGGTGTCTGTTTCTGTGACATACAACAACCATATGAGGAGAAACTAATTTTTTTTCCCTGCGGAAGCCCTGGTGGCAGAGGGAATCTCAGTGGGATCTGGGATCACTCACAGGCACTCCATGCTAAAGCAAGTAAACTGGCATAGATTTGGATAACAACTCCTTAGCTCCATAATACATACTAAACTGCACAAAGAGGAAAATTGCTCTCACCATGATTTCTTAAAACTCTTCTGAGGTACAACCCAAACTACATTCTTAGTTTTTAAAGCAAATTTGTGCTTCTGCCTCTGGCTGGGCTAGCTGGAACTTAGATCCATCTATAAGAAACTTACTTTACATTTTGATTTAAATTTCTGTTGTATTTATGTCCATGCAATCCATGCCACTCATGGAGAACAGCAATGGAAATCAGGATATACAAGGAGAACAGTATATAATACATGGTTGAAGTTCCTGCTTTATATAAAGCTACATACTTCACAACCTAAGTAATGGAACATTATGTTATGTCATGGCCACATATGCAAGCTTCTACAAGCATGCATATATGCAGACAAATTCAACTTAAGTTTTCCCATTTTATTTTTTCACCAGACACTTGACTGACAAAAGTGTTTGATGCCATGCTCTTACGGTGTATATGATAATGTCATTTTTATATACAAGAGTAGAACATTAGCACCTTGACATGAATGTGATTACCAGATGACTTCAAAACAATGTCTAATGCAAAGCTGGCTATTCTTGGTGGTGACTCCTATGAGTCACAGAAAAACTCCATAAATTGAAGAGGAGTAAGAAAAGACAGAATTTGAGGAATAGTTCACAAAAAAAAATCACACAGGATATCTGTATATTTGTCCAAATTGTCATATGATATTAGACGCCTTGATTTGGTCCTTCTCTGGGTAAATGAACAATGGTGTGATGGGTTGTCCTTGGCTAGCTGTCAGGTGCCCACCAAGCTGCTCTATCACTCCCCCTCCATCAGCAGGACAGGGGGAGAAAATACAACTAAAAGCTTATGGGTCAAGATAAGGACAGGGAGGTCACTTACCAATTACCATCATGGGTAAAACAAACGACTTGGGGAAAATAATTTAATTTATTGCCAATTAAACAGAGAAGGATAATGAGAAATAAGGACAAATCTCAAAACATCTCCCACCCTTCCCTTTTTCCCAGACTCAGCTTCACTCCTGACTTCTCTACCTTCTCACCCGAAGTGGTGCAAGGGGATGGGGAACGGGGGCTGCAGTCAGTTCAATACGTGTTGTCTCTGCCAGTCCTTCTTCACATTCTTCCCCTGCTCCAGCGTGGGGTCCCTCCCATGGGAGATAGTCCCTCACAAACTTCTCCAGCATGTGTCTTTCCCACTAGCTGCAGTTCTTCATGAACTGTTCCAGCGTGGGTCCTTTCCACGGGCTGCAGTCCTTCAGGAACAGACTGCTCCAGTGTAGGTCTCCCACACAGCCACAGGTCCTGCCAAAAAACCTGCTCCAGTGTGGGATCCTCTCCATGGGCCACGGGTCCTGCCAGGAGCCTGCTGCAGTGCGGGCTCTCCACAGGGTGCAGCTTTCTTCAGGGCATATCCACTTGGTCTGGCGTGGGGGCCTCCCCGGGCTGCCGGGGGAGATCTGCTCCGGCGTGGGCCTCCCCGGGCTGCAGGGGCACAGCCTGCCTCACCGGG
>JAVKLA010000017.1:20811686-20873246 GCA_034782735.1 Sagittarius serpentarius
CCCCAGGGGCTGCAGGGGAATCTCTGCTCCGGCGCCTGGAGCACCTCCTGCCCCTCCTGCTGCACTGACCCGGGGGTCTGCGGGGTTGTCTCACACATTCTCACTCCTCTCTTCTGGCTGCTGTTGCACAGCTTTTTTACCCTTTCTTAAATATGTTATCACAGAGGCGCTACCAATATTGCTGATGGCTCGGCATTGGCCAGCGGTGGGTCCGTCTTGGAGCCGGCTGGAATAGGCTCTCTCCAACACGGGGGCATCTCCTGGTGTCTTCTCACAGCAGACACACCTGCAGCACCCTCCCCCACCCCGCTACCAAAACCTTGTCACATAAACCCAACAGAAATGGAAAAGAGCAGTCCACCAGAGTCTTTTCTGCTCCTGCATTCATATGCATGACTGCAGGGTGAGCTGTGCAATCTCTGTCCAAAAACTTGCAGGGTGAAGTGCACAACTGTATTGAAGACCTTTGTGCTGACAGGACATACATTACAGGTGAGTGAAAAAACAGCAGGGAAATTGTGGAAAACAATGATGAAACACTGTAAGAAAAAAATGAGGAAAACCCTTGCTTGGAATACATAGCTGAGTGGCAGCTCCATCACGGTAGAAAGAATACTTCCCACCACAACAGCATTAGGAAAGAATCAGACTAGAGCACCAGATAATTCTACAAAATATATTTAGTTACAGACAGTGGGACATTTTGAAAGAAGCAGTTTCTCTAGTGATCATCTCGGTGGGAAAATATGTAGGTCTATTTAAGGATGGCGAAAATATTCAGAGCTTAATTGATACTGTCCTCCTTGAGCTGCTATGTGGAAGGCACAAATATGATACTTAGCAGTTAAGTGAAAATGGGAATATGTCATGGTAAAGGTTGGTAGTGCTATTCACTAGAACATGGGTGGTTCAAGTTTGGTGGGTGTGCAAGTACTTGCATAGTTTGTGCACAGAAAACATTTCTACCAGGTCACAGTAATTGATGTTCTGATGCAGGAGTGGTGAGGCAGCAATTGAAAAGTTATATGCAATGAACAAGTGAGAAAAAGGAACCTTTGCTTTTAGAAGTTCCAAAGTTTCCATCTGTTGAAGAACAATGAAGATCTGCCTAATGAATGCAGCCATCTTTACCTTTTCTGCCCCCATACTTGGACTATATTCTGTATCAGAGGTACAGTGTCTTCGGTATGCAACAGATACTGACCCTCTGTCTTGCACAGAATATGTTATAGGAGGCAGATTCCATAAAGAAGGATAATATAAAATGGTTATCTTTACAATTTTTAGTTTGTGTGCAGTTTTGCATCAATTTAGTTATTTTCAAAGCTATTTTTGAATTTTTTTCTTCTCATCAAGACAGCCATTTAACTGGCTACCCACTGAGTTGTTCCAATTAAGAGACACCCATTGCATTATTTGTCTTGTTAATTTTTGTGCCATGAAGGCCCAGTCATTAGAGTTCAGGCTTTGCTTCTCCATGATGAATATGTACAGGCTCTCACCTCTCAGGCGCAATCTATACTCACTTTTTAGTTAACTTAAGCAATCAGTTAATAGCCATGTGTTTAAGAAGGAGGTTTTTGAACTGAATTTACCTGACTTCCGCTTGTATTCTACCTTTGCAACGTCTGCAGTCTCTAGACCTGCTTCACAAACTGGAAAGCAGATAGTTCCAAAGTATCAGCTGAGTCATTCCAATTTCTACTTTGACATCCAGAGTGAAATGCACTCACCTTGGTTATTCTGTCTTCTCTAAACAGAGTACCCAGGAAAGTCAATAGTTCCTAGAATCAGAAAATGTTGCATTCACTATGTACCAGTTCATCACCAGTTTGTTGCCTGAAATCCACAGATTTTGCACAGCAGTGAAGAGAACACATTCAGTCCATTCGACCTCACCTCTTCTCTCCTATTAGCTATTTAGAGGCTGCACACAAACATAATAGGTTGAAAAGGTGAAATTTCAAATTCTATATAGTGGATAATAAAGGACTATTATTATCTATGTCACTAGAAGGGAAAGTGCATCCCTCGTGCAGTAACACCTACACAATATGTTCATAATTTTCATGACAATGCTGGCATCCTCTATGTTTGCAAGGCAACGTGCCCTCCCTCCCACCTCCTAATCTCCTTCATCTGAAAGAGAAATGTATTTTTAGCTGCCTCAGTGGGGCCTAAGGCATTGATTTATGAAAATAAGGTAGAAGAATTCATGAATTTTTTCTGACCTCCATCTCTCATTCCTTAGACATTTCTATTTTAAGATGTATAAAATGAATTGTCCTAATGTGGCATATTATCACCTTGGCACTCTGTATTTCACATTACTCTAACATGCACACATACATCCCCATACACCAAAATCATCTGAACGTTACTTCATATTGAGTTTAAAACGTCTCTCCATTACATATTATTTTACTCTGATTGTAATATATGTTTTTTTGAGTCCTGCGTCTCCCTACAAATTCTGTTGAAAGACTGGAATAACTTCCTAAAGGTACTCTATAAATAAGGAAAGACAAGCAGATGAAATGTAGCAGTTTGATACAGAGTTTTTTGTAACATAATCTACTGAAGCTAAGCCAATATCTCATTTTGCTCAGCTCTTGATTTTGCAGAGCCCTGCACTTCACATTCCAGTGACCTCCATTGCTCCTGCTAATTAATTCTTTGGCAGTGTTACGTATGCTTTATATAAACATCTTTGATAGTATAAGTAGTTCTCCATCAGCAACATTGTTAAATATTTTAAGATTCATATGAAAACAAAATTACAAATAAGTTTCAGATTATGAGACACTTGCAAGTGGCCCATGGAAAACCAGACCTCTTCATCCAAATGCAGTCGAAATTGAGGGCATTTTCAAAGACAAGAAATTCCTATTTTGATTCATATTTGAAAGAAAAAAATGATAATTTTCCAAAACATAATTTTTCCAAAATGGAAGTAATATTTTCCTGACTAATCTCCTTTTTATGATTTTCTTTTCCAGTCAGAACTTTTAATAAATTGATCCAATTTTATGCTTATTCTCTCTGGGTGAAATTTGCCCCTTTGCAAAGAGCCATCAAAAAGGCAACATGCCAGTCAATTCCTACTTAAACATCTGCTTCTGCTTAAGGTAGATACAGTGTGGTGTCAAACCTGAGTGGATTTAAGCATTCTGTGGTCCTTGTGCTATATTTACCCTGACGCCATGGTGAATTTTACCCTGTGATGTCATCATGCTGGAGGGTAGCATTTTGGATAGAACAAGTGATGCCTTGAAAGTAGGAGGAGAGTTTCACTATTTCCTTTGCCATAGCTATTTCCTGAGTATTTTCTGTTTCAATCCAATATCAATACAGTAGTTAAGCTAACCTTTGAGAAGACATTTGGAACAAAGCTTCACCTTTAAGGCAACAAGGGGATGAAAACAATCTAAGTGAACTGGCCAGCAGGTAAGAGCAATGTTGGCTCAAACAACTGTAGAAAGTCAGGTGAAAGGGCCATTAATAATAGAGACATCCAGAACAACTATACTGACTTCACAGCTGAGACAACTTGTATGAATAATAATATTACTGCTGAACTTTGCAGAACACATGGAGTTGTCCTTGACTTTGCTCTTCTAAACCAAGAAAAAAATCCGTAAACCTGCAATATCTTGCCAAAAACTTTCTTACTCTGCTAATCCTTGGTTTCTAAGGCACGTATGTGTCACAGATAAAGAAATCCCTACAGAAACCTAAATTAAAAAAAACAAAAACAGAACACCAAAACCGACAAAACAAAACAAAAATGATAAACATAGAGATCACTTTGTCTGAATATTGACTTTACAGTCATTTTTGCTTTATTATTATGTACAAAGGCTATTTGCATCAAGGAAATACATTTCTTCTTTAAAATCCAATGCAGTTAACACATTCAGACGTAGCAACTTACGTTCTCTTTCCCTTTTTCTTCTAACTGCAGATTCCAGTACACTTACTCCATTTGTTTATACTCTACGGCTAGACTTCCCATACTAATTTGTTAGGAATAGAAAACACTGGAAAATAATTTTAGAAACTTAAAGGCAATGATTACTTTAATATGAGGATATTATTAATGAATCAGTAAATCCAACAGTTAAAAGTAAAAATTATGTGAATAGTTTATTCATTCCATTGGAAATGACTCAAAAATCCTCTTTTATGTATCATGCAGGGAAAAAAAAAAGAAACCAGAATCCCGTTGGTTCCGAGTATGTCATGCAGATTGTCTGTAATTGGGTGGCTCAGTTTCTGTCTGTAGTAGTAAGTCTGTGAATACCTGTGCTGTTGGTCTCTTTTCACGTCTGCTTCCGTCGTTATTTGTAGAGCAAGGGAAAAAAAAAAAAAAGCAGATGAGTGATTCATAAATAGATCCAGGCAATCAATTTTTAAAGGTAACTGCCAAATAGACTGCTAGAATTGACCTAGATGAAAAGTCTACTATACTCAAGAAAAAGGGATGGCACAGGGGACTACAAAATATTGAGTAGCGTAAGCCACTGGGGCAACTATCAGCTTCAGAACTCTCTGGGCAAAGACTAATGCAAGCCATGGTATAGAGCAATGGTCTGCAATGGAAAAGATGCAAACTATTGCAGGTACATAAACTCATTGAAATTAATAATGCTCAGCATGGCAGTTTACCTGCATATTCTATAGTTGGCTGCAGAATCAGGCCCTCACCATACTCCAGTGTCACTGAGCAATATATGAACTGTTTTGTCAGCTTGTGTTGCTGCAAATGTCCTTTTTGCATTACTTGGCCCTATATATTTATATGTAGGAAAGGGAATTATCCTAGAAAACTGTACATCTGATAAAATTGCAGGGTTTAGAACTTCGCAAGCAGTATAGTGTTGCAGCTAAAAGCACTAAGGCATTTTCTGTGGATCAAAGGAAACACATTTGTCCAGTAGTTTTTCATTAGTACTGGTTACAAGACCATAACTAGTGATATTTCCCTAATCTGTGGAGAAGAGTTTCTTGCACTGCTCTGCTGACAGCAGAGAAGGAGATCTATTCTGTCTTCTTTGGAACCAACTTCCCCCTAAACCATGAGTGCAACCCAGTGTTAAGATGGCCTGGGGTAGTGAGTCGCTGCTGATCACGATGCATTAGTGGTGTGTTTCTGGATGGTCAACCGCCAATGTGAGTTAGTTCTGTTGGACCACTGCATATTTTCAGGTGAAGAGACAATTAGTAATTTTTTTCTCTTGTTCTTGAGCACGTGCAATCTCACATAAACTTAAAATACTATTAAATGTATAATAAGGACTTGATAATTAAAGTTTGATCATTTGCAGTGCTAAACCAGCACAAACTGCATTGGCTTAGAGTGTGCCTCATTTGTACAGGGATGTAATTTTTGTTTTAACATAACAGATCTCTCAGAAAACAGGCCATTGGACTCTGGGTTACAGCTGAACTCTGCAGCCCTCCTCTTTCCAAAAGTCTAGGAGGAGATAAAATTGGGGAAATATTTTAAGTAAGTCTTTACAGGCACATTGCACATGCTTACATGCGATGAGAGCTCTGCTACACATACAAACCTGAATTCTTCCCTCAAAGCCTTGTGTATTCAGATGAGACATTTATGTTAATGGTATGGCCACTAATCTTTTCTGAATGCTGTAGAGGAGACAGAGGTCCTTTTGGAAGGCAATTAACACGTTAGGTCCTCAGGAGATGATTCAGCCCATCCTTCCTTGACTATTTGGGGAGCCAGGTATGGCTGTACACAGAAAACCTAGTCATTTTAGACACAATGAAATGGGACATTATTCTGGATGGGAATATCTTCTTGGTGAGACTAATTTTCAAATACCAGTGAATATCCTAGAAATGGATGCTGGAAGACACTGGAGCAAGCCATTCTGCCCACCGTCTTGTTCTAAGGCAGGATCCAAAGCACTTAATGCCTGGCAGGTGTTTATTCAACCTCTTTATATAGGAATAGTATTTCACAGCCTTCTTCCTACCGCCATGACGGTGGCTCAATACTTCATGTGGTATTATCACCCTCTGAAGAGCAGCCATGGAAGAACAGAAGACTGAAACAGAAAAAAGACCTAGGAGGTCCCAGTGTCCTGTCTCTGGTAGGTGTCAGAAGCTGGCTTTTAGGGAAGAGCAAGGAAACAGGTGCTTCCCTGGGAATATTCCCCTGCCTCCAACGGCTTCCAGGTCAGTGCTTTCCTGAGCCAGACTTGCAGTCTTTACGTTTAACTGTTATTGGATTTCTCTTGTATGAGTATTTCCTGTCGCTCCTCCAATTCACATGGACTTTCAGCGCCTGCAGCGTGCAGATACATCTTGGACCTGTAGCCACAGCTTACTCGTTTTACAGAACCGTAAGGTGGAATCACACAGGAGTTTGTAGCTGAGTCCAGGGTGGATCTCCAGACTTCTGAATCTCATTCATAAGAAGTGTTTTTTTCTGTCTTAATGGGACACAAAACAGCTTTTTTACCTTTTCAGTCACCTTAATGACAAACAATGCTAATGAAGGGCATTTAAAATGCTCCATATTTTTGATTCTGTGATCAAGGCAGCAAATACTAAAAAAATTCATGATATCATCAATAAAAGCAAATGTTATCTCCTAAATAAACAGAGTAGCAATATTTTTTAGATATCAAGTATTTCAGATAAAGTTGTAATATTTAATTTAGTGGATGAAATTCAGTATACTGTACCAACCATATTAATTTTATATTTTTACTTTCTATAGCAATGCTTCTGTAAATTATGCAAACCTCCCAGATGATTTTAAAGTAAGAAAAGGAAGTTTTAATATAATCCACCTATATTTGCACTGCATCTACCACTGATTAGACAGATACCAGGCCAACAACACTCAAAAGAATTTTTCTTGTCATTTTGTTAATGATGACCCATATATCCTTTCATTTCTTGGACTCTCAGTGTAGTTTATATCAATGGTTATCATTCACTTTTCTGAATAGTTTGAAAAATGCACAAACATACCTAATTATTAGGCTTGAGAAATAATTCCTGAGTTTTCATTAACCAAGAAGGCAGGAAAAAAGCCAATGTTTATCAGAGATATTCAGGAAATTAGATACAGTTCCGAAGAACCAAAATGGTAAGAAATGTACTGGGGCATTCATTATGATTCAAGAAATCAAGAATTTCTTTCTTTGAATGCAGATAGATCCCACTTGAGTGCATGCAATTCAATAATGAAGAATCTATTCTATCATTGAAAAATGAGAGATTTATTCATGAAACTTCTCATTGCATTAATGAGAGTTGGCCTTGAATTGATTGGAAAATAGATCCACAAACTGCAGACAGGAGCACATGAGAATTATATTTGTATCTATAAAGATTATGCGATAATGTAGATATTTGCAAGGGAGTATAAGACCTTTACAGAAAAAAGAATATTTATAAAAATAAGTAAAAGTAGGAGTCTAATATACTCAAGATACAGGGTGTGGGCTAGAGAAAAGAAGGAGAAAATATTAGTATAATTATAGCATGACTAATTTATTTGATGCTGTTAGTCTTTTCCGTTTTAATTACATGTGGACAAGGATCTCCAATTCAAAGATAAAATTGATAACATGCACACATTTACGCTGCTGAAAAGCTAAGCAATTATGTTCAATAATAAAATCTTAACATTCAAGTTTTACAAAAAGTATGTGTGAAAATCCTTAATGATTGTGTTGAAACTAAATAGACATACCTCAATGTGTATCAACTTTATATTGTTATTATTTTTGTATATATTCCACCATTTATTTTGATGATACCACTAATATTTAGAATAACCTCTTTATAATGTCATGTTCTATTTTGGCTATAGAACTTTTTTTTTCCTTAAAATATGGTTGGGACAAAATCAAACGCAAAAGATGTGAAAGAAAATAGTCTTTGCTTTAGTTAGTCCTAAGTCTCAAGTGTATCAGGTGCCAAGAAACAGTAAAATTTGTATAAGGAGATATTTTAGTACAGTGAAATTTGCATAGGGAGATATTTTAGTACATGTTTAAAACAACCCTAGGACCAAGAGAATTGAAAAAACAAAACTCATTGGTAAATAGTTGAACTTTTCTCCCTTAATGTTTTTCAATTTCAAAAGAATTCAAATATGTATGAAAAATGCCTAAGTTCCTGTCATTATATCCATCTTAAAATTGTTTCAGATATACTTTCTCCTTACATAGTATCTACCCCAAACATAAACAGTCTTCACTTATTATCTGTTTGCATCTCCAACTTTGTTACAGCTCATGATCTGAGAAAGGGCAAATAGCCAGTGTAAACTGTAATAGATCCACTGACTTCAACAGAAAATGACAATTTATGCCAAATAGAGATTTACCCCAAGGTCTCTTCATGCAAAGTTCTTTAGGGTATGTTGTTACTGAGTGTAAATGTTAGTTGCTATTCAACTAATTTCTTCAAAGTAAAGTGTATGATAGCATGGTGCACTGAGCTTCCCACTACTAGAACTACGATGCAAGACTGTGGGTGAGCAGTGTAAATTGCCCGTACATCAGGCCCCCAAAGGTTTGCTGGTTACTAACATAAACTATAGAAAGTGACCGTTTTACCCTGAATCCTAATGAATAGCCCATGTGTGTGATTTGTTCTAAAACAACACGTACACCTATACTTTAATCTCCTTAGTTCACATAATAAGAGCATCATGCACTGCACTATTTGAAATTCTGCAAGTGGTTTTAATAAAAGAATAATCTTCAGGAAATATATAGTTTAAAATGTCCTTTTATTATCTCTTTTTAAATATGGAGATGGGGGGTCAGGAGGTGGAAAGGAGGAGGAGTGCAGGCTGTAGGGAAATGGTTAGAAAGTATTGCTGAATCATCTACTTCATAAAAGCTAATCCTCATTTGACAGCTCCTTTAGTTCTTTTTTTCCTTCCTTTTTTTTTTTTTTTCTGAAATGAATAAAAGGAAAAAATGTACTTATTAAACAAGTTGCACTTTTGGCAGAACAGCCAACACTAATCATAGCTCTGTGTTAACCAGCTAGCTATTAAATCAGCATTCCTAGCCTTGATTTTAGATTTTTGCAAATCGTCTTATTTAATTTGTCAGAAGACTACAGATAAAAGAAAATAATAAACTAATGAGACACTGCATGTTTTTCATTTCAAAATCTTATTATGATCATAGTTGAGTTAGATATTTAGGCATAAATGTTTGAAGCCAAAGGTACTGCTCGCAGCTTTAAAGTTAGCATGCTGTGTTTACCTGCAAATATTCATTTGTTTGCCCAAACATCATCCTGATTAGAAATCAAGAGTTCCCAGCTTCTATTTGTGAAGATTCTGAGTCACCCTTTGCATTGCTCACTGAAGAGAAATTTGTAAAAGATAGGACAGAAAATTTCAAAAGCTTGTAATCAGAGATATGATCTTCAAATGCACCTACCTTTGAAGTCAACAGATAGCAACTCCAACTATGGATTACTGCTGTTTCTGGTTTTCTGTCTCTTTAAGTCATTTAATTTAATCTTCACTATGACTATTATTGGTACTTTATTTGTGGACACATCTAGAAGTCCTGCATGTTTTAGAAAATGTACAGGTGCAGACTAAAAGATCCCTTTCTTCTGTCTTCCTCCTCCATTCCTACAACCTATAATTTATCTCCCTCAATGACCGTGGTTGCAAGCAATGACCTCTGTTGCAATCATTATAATAGTGCTCTAAGAGTGAAATTTTTTCTCAGTTGCTTTAATCTGTGAGTACAGATTAACAAAAATATAGGCTTTTCCAGTTCATGGATTTTGCTGAGAAGAGGGAAGAAAAAAGGGGGCATGCAAAAAGAATCTTAAAAAAACATGACAAAACTGAAAAATGAAAAAAGAAATGCGAGTGTGTGAATAAAGACATGTATCCTTTCTAAATGTTGGGAAGAAGTTTTGCAGCATGTAGATTGCTCAGTGTTAGCCTTTAATTCCAGAAAAAGAGTGGTACAGTACTTAATCATCAGTCACTAATCAGCTATGACATGCAATTTGTATTCATATTCATGAGTCCTTTCCAATGTGCTAGGTCAGCTTCACCTCACAAGCAAAAAATCAGACGACAGCATCGGATTCAGGGACTATTGCTGAAATATGTATGTGTAACCTTGCTTCCTTACTTTATTATATGTTATTGTTGTCTTTTTCATCCCAGCTAACAGATTGTCCACCAAAAGTTCAACGGTATCATCTGTCACTTTAAAGCGCTCTTACATATGACTTGCCTTACCCTGGCAGAAAGAGGTGAGAGATGATCTGAGACGAGCGTAATGGCTAACCACCTCCGTGTAGTCATTTTTCAACTCTCCAAGACCAGTGTATAGAAGCTGACCTCGCTCTGTGACCTAAATTGATCTCACTAGCTAAATGGGGTCAAGCCTGGTCACTCCTGGGAAGGCAGAAATGCTTCTTACAGCACAGCAGAACCTTTGCATTCCCCCTCCAAAGCACTGTGCAGGCAATGCAAACAGCCTGGAGGCAATTCTTAATGAGATCCTTTATTTTGAAGAAAAATCCTTCCACCAGAGGTAATCACTCTGGGCTAAATTGTACCTGTTCATCCTGAACTGCTCGGAAAGGAACAGAAAGGTACCTCCCCCAGCTCCCCTAAAAACTCCTTCAGCACTTTAACAAAATTTGGTTTTATTTCAAGGAAGGGTCAAATGGAGGAGGGCTGGATGATGCAATGAATGCTTATCCTGCCTGGTCAGAGAAGCTGACGCTGGAGCTGAAGCTGGGAAGGAAACCTATTTTCAGCTCTCCAGTTCTAGTCCAGGGAAAAGGTATGTTGCCAGGAATGTGACTGGAGGGTGAGAGCCAGAAAAAGTACCAGTCAAAATCTAACACAAAATAAAGACCTGGAGATTTACTTTTTTTCCAGAAAGCAAGGAAAAGCATAGTTTTCCAGGACTGTCCTGGCCCAGCTGAAATATCTGGTCACTGTGCCCTATTCCCTGTTTAACAGGGCAGCAGACCATACAGGGTGTAAGAATAATCCATTCCTAAACACTTTCTGCCTTGCTGCACTTCAAAGCTTGTATTTTTAACAGTACTGCCCTGCCAAACACACAGACAAGGCGAACGACTTTCCGGTGCCTCACACGATGCCGGAAAATGCTTCTCCTGCCGGCTGCCTGGCTGCCTGGAAGCTGCCGGGACATCCAGCCTGGCACACCGAGGGAGGCAGGGTGAACGCTGCCTGCTGCGACGGGTAGGGAACAATCAGAGGACTTGCACATGTTGGGGAAATACTGTGAAAAATGTTAGGGACAGAATGACAAGTATACCCAGAATGATTAATAAAGAAAGCTCTATGGGAAAATAATCATTCTCTATTATAGGAGAATTATAATAAATATCTGCTTGGTTTTTTCTTACTTTTAAGCTGCAAATGAACGCTCAGTCTTTGGAAAATGTGCTACGTTGCTAATTTGAACTATGCAAATTTCTGTGTACAGGCAGCCTGGGAAAAGCTGTGTATGTTTTCATACACATATATACACACACGTATATGCCAATACCTAGTGCTGACACATCATGCTATTCCAGCAGTCCTGGTTTTGGCTGGGATAGAGTTAATTTTCTTCCTAGTAGCTGGTATAGTGCTGTGTTTTGGATTTAGGGTGAGAATAATGCTGACAACACACTGATGTTTTAGTTGTTGCTAAGCAGTGTTTACACTAAATCTAGGACTTTTCTGCTTCTCACACCACCCCACCAGTGAGTAGGCTGGGAGGCACAAGAAGCTAGGAGGTGACACAGCCAGGACAGCTGACCCAAACTGGCCAAAGGGGTATTCCATAGCACATAACATCATGCTCAGTATATAAACTTCCTTTTCTGTCCTACTGAACTGTCTTTATCTCAACTGATGCTACGTGGCATAAGCAGGTCACACTGATCACACAACAGGTTCTAATAGGAAACCCCAGTCGCCCAGAAATTTTGGAACTGATCATGGACTGGCCAGCAGGCATAGATTTTGGAATGTCACTCAAGGAGGAGGTGATGTGTGCTGAAGAGCCCCCACTGTATAATGAACTACCAGAAAATGGAAAGCAATATGCCCTGTTCACTGATGGGTCCTGTGGTATTGTAGGAAAACATCAAAAGTGGAAAGCTGCTGTGTGGAGTCCCACACAACAAGTTGCAGAAATTGCTGAAGGACAAGGTAAATTGAGTCAGTTTGCAGAGGTGAAAGCCATCCAGCTGGCTTTAGGTATTGCTGAGTGAGAAAAATGGCCAGTACTTGATCTCGGTACTGACTTGTGGATGGTGGCAAATGCTCTGTGGAGGTGGCTACAGCAACGGAAGCAGAGCAACTGGCAGCGCAGAGGTAAACCCATCTGGGCTGCTGAATTACGGCAAGGTGCTGCTGCTTGTGTAGAGAACCTGGTTGTAAAAGTATGTCACGTACCCAAGTCGGGCCACTGAAGAACATCAAAACAACCAGCAGGTAGATCAGGCTGCTAACATTGAAGTGGCTCTGGTGGATCTGCACTGGCAACATAAGGGTGAATTATTTATAGCCCGATGGGCCCATGACACCTCAGGCCATCAAGGAAGAGATGCGTGTATATTCTGTCCTATTAGACTGCCTTTATCTCAGCCCACAAATTTGGTTTAACCTGCAGGCAACTAAACACCACACAGCCACTTGTTCACTCCCCCCATCCAGTGGGATGGGGGAGAAAACTGGGAAAAAAAGTAAAATTCATGGGTTAAAAACAGTTTAATAGGACAGAAAAGGAAGGGGGAAATAATGATAATAATGATAATGATAATAATAATAGAATTAGAACATACAAAACAAGTAATGCACAATGCAATTGTTCACCACCCGCTGACCGATGCCCAGCCAGTTCCTGAGCAGTGGCCACCTGGCCAGCTTTCCCCTCAGTTTATATACTGGGCATGATGTTCCATGGTATGGAACACCCCTTTGGCCAGTTTGGGTCAGCTGTCCTGGCTGTGTCTCTTCCCACCTTCTTGTGCCCTGCAATCTACTCTCTGGTGGGGTGGTGTGAGAAGCTGAAAAGTCCTAGATCGAGTGTAAACACCACTTAGCAACAACTAAAAGATCAGTGGGTTGCCAACATTATTCTCACCCTAAATCCAAACCACAGCACTACACCAGCTACTAGGAAGAAAATTCACTCTATCCCAGCCGAAACCAGGACACCAACCATTCCAGCCATTTGTTTTTCCCTATGCTAGGTTTGCTTTTCTGGAGTGGGATTTATTTTTCTTTCTTTTCCACATTTTCAATGTACACGATTAAATGATTTAAAGTATTTTCTTCAAGCTATTTCTTCTAAATCCCTTTATATTTTCTCAGATAATTGTAAGAGAAATTTTCTTTGAAAAAGTAGTTTAATACATAAATACTGAGTATGTGATTCCAATTAGTGTGGCCTCTAAACAGCTCACCATGTTCCATGAGATTTTATTTACCCTTGCAAGAGGAAGAACTATCAGTTTGTTTTCAGCTGAGAGAAGTGAGCCTGAGAAAGTAGATGGCTTGGCCAAGGAGCTTCAGGTACAGCAGGAAACTGAGTCCAAGGCGCCCATCTTCCAAGTGAGGAGCCTAACCAATGGCTGTATTGCCTCTCTGATTGCCTGAAACTGTACATCCCAATGAACTGTTCAGAAAAAACTAGTCCTTACTTGGACATATTCAGAATTCCCATCAAACCTGTAGAAAGATTTTCTAATGTTTTTCAATGATGTCTATAAATCAAGATGTCATCTAGACAAATGATGACACATGCATCCACCAAATGGTGAGAAACTGTCATTCATTAATGCCATGTAGACAGACGGTACATTTGTCAGTCCAGAAGAGTGAGACTAAGAGTCATCTATTCCTACAGCTCGTTGTAATGACACCTTGTTCTGCCGTTCTTTTCTGCAGTTTCATTTTTAACTTCTATCCCTATCTAATAATGCTTGCAGTGCTGCCATAACTTTGTGAAACATTGTAACCATTTAAAGCCAAAGATTTGAAAAATGTTAAAACATTTAAATATAGTTAATGAGATATAGTACAAAGCAGTGATTATTTCTGCATTACTGCGAGGAGGTGGCACTTCCATTATAAGGATGGTTTCCCAGCTGTCACAATGGCTTCCCCATCTATATTATCCTGAATCACAGGTTTGAATCACAGCAGAATCTATATATAGTGATCTATTTTTATCAGTTACATGAAGCTTATTCTGGTAGAATCTTCAATAGTACCTTAAAAGCAGACATCCGCATTCTGCAGACTTCATAAATCTAATGGCTTTTTGTTTTAAGGTAAGGTCCTGATTTCTGTTTCACATTGGTGCCACATTTTTTTACATCTGGCTCAAAAACACTAAGGAAGATGACTGAGCCATCAAGCATAGTATCTTATGGAGTGGGCTCCAACAGCCATAGAAATTGCTCTAAGCATCAATGTTTTTAGTCTCACTGGTCCATAGTCAAGATTGCCTAGTAGAGAGCCAAAGATGCACTTAAACACCTCCTACGGCATACAAATTCAAAGGGGGAATGGGTCACTGAAGACATGTATGCTCTGGGTTTGTTTATTGAAACGGAAGAGAAGTAATCACAATGCTTGGGTGAAGCAGCGATAGCAAGCACTCCGCCTGGCTTAGAAATCATGACTGCTTCTTCTCATTAACTGAATATGGAGCCAGAGACTGTCAGCTCATAAAGTACCATCTGAATCACTCATCTCCCCTACAGTAGGTGGCCTGAATACAGCTGTCTGCTTCCCTGTCAGTACAGTAAAAATACTAATGCTGCAGGATAAATAAAATACTATGAAGTCTTCACAGTGTGGGAGGTGAGTTATTGCAGACTGTGAGGCAGCTCCATCTCACCAATACCAAAATGATTAAGATGAGAATCCAGCCCCAATGAGATACTCTACTATTCATAAACAAAATGTCTCACATTTGTTTTTGGAAATGAAACTATATTCTTTTATGAGACCATTTCCTCCCAAGACATTTACCTGGTGCTCCCTTGCGTCCTACTACAGGCTGATCTCCTACAGCTGCTAGCGCCTCACCACATTGCTCTTGTTGGAGCTGGTGACATAGATGTGATGGAGCGAGGGAAGAGGCACCAAAGCTGATTTTTTTTCTCAGTATAATCTCTCTGCTACAGCAGAGCTTATTTTCTGTTTTGTGGTGCATCTGGACCAGCATATAGGGCCTTGGGTCCTTTCAAGATAAAGTTTTAAGAAAAATATTGAAGAGACAGATCTTGGGCAACACAAGTCAATCTTTCCAGCTACAAATGCCCCCAGCTTCTTCAATATGGACAGATCATCTTACTTCAATGATTTTCTGGTCTGCTGTGACACTTTCATCTTGTTGTGACTGTTGGCTCTGTTGAAGTAGCAACAGCATAAAAACCTTGTTAAAAAAGAGGAGATTCGAGTCGCAAAATATTGAATCTGTAAAAGTAGGATGCTTCATTTAAAATACTCTGTATCGCTTAAGGTTTTCCTTAAAGTGTAACTGACTTGATTTACATCCTACTTAGACTGGTGTAAATCAGCAGTAGCTCCACTGGTCCCAATAAAGCTATGTTGTTGTAATCAAAAAGAGGATTATTGCCACATGTCTGCTTCCCCCATGCTATACTATGCGTGAGTTCCGATCTATCTGCTTTATAAAATATGAATGGAATGGGAATTCTCTTTTTTATTGACATATATTTTACCACAAGTACTGATTAGGGGGAGACATTTTCTGTAATTCCTTTCCTTTTTAAATTGCAATGCAAACAGCTTCTCAGAACCATTGCCCCAGGTTCAGAAAGTGATGATTAAAGAGGCGCTCTAAATTCCCCGTTGGGTTCATTGGGAACTGAAATCAGCAAGACATGCAAAGATGATAGTGAAACAAGCCAAAGCAGGAATGGTTCAGAAAGGGCAACTAGTGCTCATTTTCAGTGTTTTGGTCCTTTTGTTTTGGGTTTGTTTGGGGTTTGGGTTTTTTTTTGGGGGGGGTGGGGGGTAAGGTTTAGATGTTGGGTTTTTTTGGTGTGTGTGTTGTTGGGGGTTTTTAATACAAAGAGAAACACTGAGATACTCTTTGCTGAGGAATTATGCAAGGGAGTCCTTTTCTAAGCGTTCAAGTAGTACAACTATTTCAGAGACAATATAAAGAATAAATAAAATATAAAGAAAAGTTATGACTGCATGGACTGACAGTGAAAAGAAACATGAACAGAAGGAGGTGAATGAAAATATTGGTCAGGGACTGGAGGCATAAAAATTATCTCCATGATTAGACAGAGATGTTGTTGCTCCATCTCAGAGGACTCAATCTACTATAATCCAAAAGAATGCTATTATCATAGCCATGAAAACCTAAAGCAATTGCAGTGTCAAAGCTGGTTGGTCTCATATGCCTCAAAATATCTAAATTATGTTTCAAAATATTTTTTATTAATATAACTTTTAAAGAAAAATCTTCATATAAAATACCCTTGTCAAACCCTGACTGAAAGCATGTAACTAGTTAAGAGCAGCTCTTTCCTCTAATCAGAGGTGTAGCAGCTGTTGAAAAATTTTAAATCTGTGCTGACTTATATTCATTAGTTATTAGACAATGCATTATCCAGTTCTACCACTCTGCATTTGGGGTCTAGGGATACAGTAGTCACAGAAACAAAAAAACCCAACTAACTTTCAAACTATTAAGCTTCTTCATGGATAAGACTAACTTATTTTCTGAGTTGTCAGTTTTATAATGAGAATATCCTTGAGCTTTCTTCACTTTCCAGGACAGTTTCCTTCCTTCTTTCTCACAAACATCTTTCTCTTCCCTTTCTGAATAGGGACTTGTTTCAAAGATAAAGCACTGAGTCTTTCAAAGAAGTTCCTGAGATGATTGATTCATATTCCCCTTTCTCATTTCAGTCTTAATACTTCAGTCTTAATTCTCAACAGTACTTACAGGTGCTTACAGAACTTAGAAGCTTTGAGCCCCCCAAATAAAACAAAAGACTTTCCATTTAAAGATCTGACTGTACTGAATTTGGATGTATGGTATACACTTGTGGACAATAATTATGCACTTACACTGGTGTGAGCTTCTCTGCAGGGTGTACACTAGGTTCTTAGCTGTGTGTTGACAGACATGGCCACATCTGAAATCCATGCTGCTACAAATTCACTGCTTTCAGTAGCCCAAAGAAGTAAGTTAATGATCACTGAGGTGTGTTCCTCAATTTTGAAATCAGATTTTTTTGATTGTAACACAGATACATTCATAGTGCACAATTTAATTTCTAGCAGCTAAATGGGAATGTTACTGCACCCAAAGAGAAGCTGAGGAAAGAGAAGGAGGTGGAAGAACAATTATGCTTTCTCGCAATTTCCCTTTGGCTTCCACCAACAGCTGACCAGCAAGGTTCGTCCTATGCAGCCCTGGCAGGAATTTCATATTGCAGATGTAGTCCATGACAATGTATTATCACTTAGAATCAGAGAATAAGTTAAGATGTACAGGGAATAAAATATGCAATTAAGCAATTTTTCTTTCAGCTTTGAACTGTCGTATTTCTGCTTTTTGCTTTACTACACAGAGAAATGTGTGAATTCTCCATTGAACAAATAGAGTAAAAATAACAGTTGCAAGAAACTCTGGGCTGATGGATAAACAGATCGCCTGCATACACATAGTAAATCTAATATTCCTTGTTATAAAAATGCTACAAGCATGTGTTTAAGTCCACCTAACATTTTTTGGAAGCATCAGACATACTGCAGAGGGATTCATTTAATTAAATGTAAATCCAGATGTCTGCACCTGAACTAGTCACCCTAGACTCCCTTTAAATTC
Organism: Sagittarius serpentarius; assembly: GCA_034782735.1. NCBI lineage: Eukaryota > Metazoa > Chordata > Aves > Accipitriformes > Sagittariidae > Sagittarius > Sagittarius serpentarius. The sequence continues at coordinate 20,829,584 of JAVKLA010000017.1, forward strand.
AATAGAGAGAAATGAGAGTTTCTAGTGTGCAATTCATCTCATCCTAAAGTACATGTCTAAAATAGATCAAATGAATTGCACATAAAAGTGCCTATTCTCTCCATTGACTATAAAGGAATACCAAGAAACTAGCTCTGCTGTAGATGTCTACATCACAGATATCTAGAGTGTGATTGATTTTATCTTACTTTAGATATTTAAAGTATATGTGCCTACACTCCCGTTATAAGCAACAGAGATTAATCCAGCCAACCCAATGAAAGTGTCTGTCTTAGGAGGAGAAGAAAACACTCCCCTAATCTTAGGTAAAATGATTAGCAACCTTGTACTGAGTTGGAATTGTGCTAAAATAGAGGTACCTTGCCTTCCTCATCCTGCCTTGAGAGCAGTTCATAGCAAAGCAAAACAGCTCTGTCTGCTGCAGACTAGCCCTGGGAGAATTTTTCAGTCAGTTCCCAAAACAATCCATCAAGTTGATCTCAACAGCCTCTACTGCTTCCTATTGGCTCTTATAATGGGATTTATTTTTTCTTACAGCCCTCAGGCCAGAACAGCAAAGCTACAGGTCAGCAGACACAGCTTCAGTACAAGATGTGGACTTGAAACATGAGTTGTCCATCTCTGGGCAAGGGAACCAATATAGCACAAAAGAAATACTCACAAAATTCTTCCAAGCAGTTCCAGCTATGTAATGAGATCTTTATCAGGACCAACAGGCAAAGGTGGGAGAAACCTGAATACAGATCTCCCAACATGAAATGAATTTCTTCTTCGAAAATTGTGCTGGAAATGCTTAATCTAGTGTCATATTAATGCATGAACCAAGAAATTGAATCATTGGAAAAGTCATATGCGTAATTTAAAAGTTTGAGATACTAGAGAATAATCAGTTCTTAAATAAGTATAGTGGATGTCAGCAAAAAATATTTGCTTCCTTTTGACAGCATTTTAACTCCACTTCAATAGCTGATTTAACTTCAATCTGCTGTTATAAAATGTTTCAGCACTTTCCTGGTTTAAAGTATTGGAGTGTCAGTCCTTTGCAATTTATCCAGATTTTTCTGTAACACACAATTAAAATCCCCAGCAATTATAAAGTGTAACATTTTCTGAAGTTCTCTTAAAAAAGGCAAGAGAAATGCATGATTACATGTGCTAGAGGCATGTATAGTAAGATTAATAAGGGTAAAGAAGAAACTATTAGTGACATAATTGGCAATAGTAAATCTTCCATTTTTATTGGTAAATGCTTGATATGTTTTATAAATCAAAGCACTTCTAATCAAAATTGCTGCTCCACATATTTTTGGGTGAACTGAAGAATGTAAAATTTGATTTATTCATCTCTTTTTAATGTATATGTTATTAGATGACAATAAATATGTTGCTAAAAAAAGAGAAATTATATTTCTCAATTTTTATATTAATTTAGCTTATTTATCCATGTCAGTCTATAATGACAGTCAATATTGTCTTAACTTGCTACCCACAGTAAATTTCACAACTGTTCTTTAAGACTACTGCCAATCAAATCATGGTACACCACTGTTGGTGCTTGTATATTGATACAATATTGCTGTATCACATAAGTGTTAATGTGAAAATAATGAAATGGTTTCATGTATCATTAAATTATAGTTAAAACAAAGATAGAACGTGGATATCTTATGCAGCTTATTGTAATTTGTTCAACAAATGCTGCCAAAGATGATTATGTACTTCACTGGCTTCAAAGAGGAAATTTTAAGACAGTTGTAAATATTCTTGATTGAAGTTGTTTTTTAGCAAAAGATTTTAATTTTAAAAAAGGAGAAAGAAGAACAAATAGGAATTTCACACAAAAAACCACTTCTTTCTTTCTTTCCTGAGTTCTTCAGCCAGCACTTTCCTCATTTAGGAGAGAAAGAACAGGGTAAGGAAAAAACTCTGAAAAAAGAGATTCTTTTTTTCCCTCTATTTTACAATTAGCTTCATGATGAGTGATTTTTTTTTTTTAATTGAGACTTGTCTCTCTCACCTGTAGCTATCTGAAAAATTAGGCACCTGACCTAATTAGTGCTGAACAGACGTGGTAAATTATCTCAGATGGTGGTTATTGAAGAGTTCACTCAAGCTCTTAGGTTTAGTTGCAACAAATCTGTACTTTCTCATAAAAATCCAGTGTACTTAGATGAACCAGATTCTATAGAACATTGAAAATTTCCTCTGCTTCTAGACAATGAAATGCCCTAAAAATTGTCAACTAGTGTCAATAGAGTAAGACATGCTTTGAGCCATTTGAAGATGCACTACTTCTATACTGTATGTCTTATTACTAGGAATTGCTCTTTGAGAGAATTTGTATGTGAGTCATAGCATGATTAAAAAGCTTGGGTTCTCTGTAGAAATTTTCTGATAGAAATTAGGTATTTACTGTCTTCATGAAGAAGCAAACTGAACTGGAGCTGTACTGGTAAGATGCGGTCGGTCTCTGCCCAACTGTGTTCATGAGATGTAAAAGAACATTTCTCTGTTATATGTGGCCTAACCCACAAAAGGCATCTCAAATCCCAAAGTCCAGACCACCCTGAAATTTCACCTCTAGAGAAAGATCACTATCAGAAGGATGTACGAATAGGAAACCTTCTTTGTCTAAGACAGAGATAAAACACCAGCCCATTTGTACTTTAAAGAGTATATATGAACAAGCTTTTTCTTTCTGGAGAAATTCTGAATCAGTTATTAATTTTGCGAAAGAAATTCTTTACAAAAATGCACCAAGAGTTAACAAAATAGTTGAGGTTACGCTATGTTTCGTATGTTTTGCTCTTGTTTTCTAGATGAAGTTAGGAATGAGAAGGCACTTAAAATGCTATTAAAAGAATATTGACACAAATGGATAGTGATTTTCCTCTTTGCTAACATGTTTTTAATCTCTATGTGAGATTGCTTACAATCAACTTTTCCAAGTGCATGTAAAGAAATAAAATTTGCAAATTCATAAGATTGACCCAAATATGCTTTACAGGCAATATCTCTTACTCCTCTGCATTTTATGTGAAGCTTCTATTTATCTGAATGAAAGAATGATGCTTCTCCCTCAAGGACGAAGACTTCTGGTTATAATCTTATGGGCACTAACATAGCACAATAGTCTTATTTACATCTGTACATGGCTGCTGAACTGGATATTTTCTTCATATTCCTGACCAGCAGCTAGTTGCAATACTCTTGTTCAACATGAGATCAACATTAGAGGAGACAAATTTAGACTCTTATGCCCTTGCAACCTCAAAGTAGTTAAAGATATATTCATTCTTTAACAGTAAGGGACATTGATTAGTGTGTTGGTAGAGTAAATCTTCTCTATCTTTAACAAAAGTCTTTGATGAGGAAAGCATTGATCGAGAAGGATCAATCCACAAAATCCATAAATGACCACCTGAAATTACTGGCCAATATCTCATCGCCTTCCCTGACAAAAGGACCAAACCTTTAGTCTATCAGAGAGGCCACCTTACCATATCTTATTCCATGTGAATTTCAAATAGTTTCTTTAATGTGAGTGCAGTGCAATGAAACTTAACAAGGTGTCATGAACATGGGTAGTAAAACGTGTCTATCTATACTGCCCTGTCCTAAGTGTGAATCAGGAAGCAGCTTCCAGCCTTTTAACCATGGTGAAAGATGACAGCTACTGTGGTGCTGTTGCAGGAGGAGACCAATACATGTCATCACATACCTTAGCTGACTTTGAGACATGCAACCTTAAGGCCCTTCTAGGAAGGACCACATAGCAAAAATATTTGCCCAGTGTCATCCCTGAGCAGTGTCAATGACATGAGAGACAGAGCCCCTGAGGAGGAGAAAACATATCCTGAAACTTCCCTGAAGTGCATGTGTGAGCAGAGGCTCAAGTGCACAGATTAAGTTCAAGGACAGCTTAACCACCAGTGCTCCTTAAACTCACAAGGAAGATGAAAAGACCTTGTCTGTGTGTACACTGCAGAGGACAGTTCTCCCCTTTAAAAAAGTAGCAGTGTTGTCTTGAAAAGGTGAATCATTTCTGTCTTTCTGGTCGGGAGGAGAAAATGATCATAACTGTACACATTTTTATATAAGAGCTTCTTTCGTTTCTGTATGTGAAAAAGTAAATGTGTTGTGTAACTGTGTCTCAAAATAAAAAAGGCCTTTAATCAGCAAAATGTTTCTGTGATTTTCAAAGCCTTTCTTATGACTGTCATAATTTTATATATTAATGCTGCAGTTTTAAGTTAATTTTGCCTACAATGGAAAGAAGAAATAAGTATTGATTTTGTTGCATAAAAAAGAAAAAAGTCATTGAAGACTTTATCTTCTAAACTTTTTTCCCCTTCTAGCAGTAACAGACTATACAGAGTATTTGTTTGGTAATGTAATAAAAATCATGTCACACTATTATTATTATTTTCATTATTTTTGTTATTATTATTATCTACAGGTTACAGACAAAAAGGCAAATATGTTTAGTATTCCAAAGTCAGCCCCAGTCTTGTAAGCTTTCATTTCAGAGAAGGTACATTTGCTGATTAACTACATAGTGGGACAAGTCATGTACTACTGCTAACAAAACCTGAAAGTTACATAGAGTTTCATTACCCACCCCCCAGCTATCAAATTCCAGTCCCTGAGGAATATTGAAGTAGTAGCAAGCATTTAAACTTTGCCTTGCTGAATTTCATTAGGAAAACACATCCCTGGGACTCAATAGCCTCAGGATGCTCAAGTAGACATGCATCAGTTCTCAAATGCCTTAAAATGAAATCTCTGGTTCTTTCTCCCTATGAGTAAGCAAGCTAAAAAACTTTTTTTTTTTCGCACTGAATTCTGGCCTGATTGTTCCCTGACTACTCAGTTCAGTTCTACTAAGATTTCCCTAGGAATTTATCCAGCTACACAAATGGGATGTTCCCAACACAGATAATCCCTAGGCAAGATGCTTGACTTAGTTCAGATAAAAGTAATGTATCCCACAGCAAGACACATCTTTAGTTCTTTAAAATCGTCCCTGTTCTAATGCTGACCAGAAAAATACATTTTTTTAAAATAGTGATTGTTTCCTTAAAACTAGGTAAATCCAATTTAGGATCAAATCCCTTAAATTGCCATTTAAAAAAAAAAAAAAGGGTTTTCCCTCTACTATGGTGATAAAAAGTATATACACTGACTGGATCTCATGTACCCTAATATATTAACTGAATTCCCTGGACATATAATATTTCAAGCTGAAAACTATTACAGCACCCCTGTGATGTTTCACCATGCTTTCTCTTAAATTATTGATACATATTAAGAGTACTTAATCTCCTTTTTTATGTACCTTTTGTCTGGGAACAATAAAGTTAAGAAACAGTTGTTATAAGAATACACTCCAAATTTTAAGTCTTTCACGCTTACTATATAAGCTAGGTAACTCTGAAATGCTGTAATTTTTCTGACCTGATGTTTACTTTGTGCAGTACGTATTCTGATATAACTGCACTCAAGTCATGTAACTCTACGAAGTTAAATGGCCTAAGAGTCTGCCCGGTACATTTCCATTTGAATCTGCAGTACACTGGCATAATGCTTATGGATGAAGACCATTTCTCGTAATGTTGAATATAATATCTTGAAACATATTTGTGATCACATCACGTGTCATCATCATGATTATTTATTCGCATTATCATAATACTCAGTACTCTAGTTCTGGGTCATCTGCTCAATAAGACATACATTTCCACCAACACTTACAAAAAGATCCAGAAAGTTGGAGAGTACACATAAACTGTGATAGAGTACAGAGGAAAGCATTGGCATCTTAAGCATTCCCAGTGTCTTTGGTACACATCATGGAGAGAGGAGCTTTAAGAGGGTTAAGAGGAGCTTTAAGAGGGTTACAGGGAGCATAGTGCTGTGTATCTACAGATGTTTTACTTCTGATTCTCCATTTTCAATTTCAGTGTCCTGACACATTGGAAAAATAATCTTTTTGTGCCTTCCAGAAGCATCAGTCTTCATTGAGGAGAGATTGATCGTGGTTTACAAAATTACCTGCAAACTCAAATGTATATTTCCATCGTTATGTATCTTTCCTAAGATGTGTAAGTTAAAGAAATTTATTGAAAAATCTATGCGTAGGCTTGTTTTAGCTCCCTTTCTTTCAGTTTCACGTTTTGGAAAACTCTTGGAGATGTTCACAGGAATGGTAAGACTGTGAAATGAAAAAATGTGACTGAGCTATGTGTTCTGACTCTTATTTGACATTAAATCAAATATTGATATGCTACAATGAAAATGTTTTATATCTTTTCCTGTAGATTAATGCCATAGTCATTCATTTATTTAAAAGACATAATTAAGGACATTACCCTGCCACCAGCTGAAACTTGTAAGAGTTTTGGAACTAGACTCTAGGCAGTTTAATGTTTCTAGAAGTTGTTTGGTCACAAAGTAATGCAAAAACTTGGTCTTCTACAATCTAGGTCAATTCACACTGAGATGAAGATACTTGCACCGTTGTCATTTATCAGTTGAGAAAGAAATGCATCACATAAAATATAGCTTTTCCTAGAGGAAAACAGGTGTAAATCAGTTAAAATGTTTGTCTGGAAACTGGCAGTTTATCACCTAGGTGATGATCCCTTTATATTTTTACTTTGTAGTGTGAAACATAAAACAATTTCAGATGACAGGATGACAAAATACCATTTTTTCCCCTGCTGAAATCTTTAACCTCTCAGAGATTATGATTCAGATATATTTTACATTTGAGATGAACATCAAGAAATCCCAGATCTCAGCAGTGAGGCATTAAATAGCTGCGTGCATTTGGCAGCGGCAGTTTGCCACTAAGTCACATACTGTGGAGGATTCTCCCTCTGCAAAGGAAAAGCAGCAAAACAGTTCGGAGAAACGGAACAGCTTGCACCCTGTGAAGGGGCACTTATCACAGAAACAGTGTGATTTTCAAGCCCAATCTGTTAATTGTGCTCATGCAACTTTCTGGGAGGCTCCACTGGCGTGCTGCTTAGATGTACGAAACTGCTGCTGATCTCAACAACAGTGTCTGCACTCTCCCCGTGCTCTCCAAGGGAATATTGGATCAGATGCATAAACTGGGACAAATGGATACAGTTCTGCTGACTTCAGGGTGCTTTGCAGCTGAGGATCTAAGCTAATCTGTAAAATACATCCATCTCTTTGCAAACTTTTATTTTGGCTGAGTGTCTCGTTTTATGCTAAGAAGTTCTTGCCCAGAATGTGCTGTGTTTGGTCTTTTTTTTTTTCTTCTTTTTTTAAGCATGCTGTTCAATTCCAGACAAGATTTCAAAATCAGTAATAACTACAGTATAATCCATTGTACTTTTTGAACAGAAAGCCAGTTAATGATTCCCAGTCATTCTCAGCTGCTTGGCATATCTTTGACAAGCACTGAGCAGATTGAGACAGAGAATATGAATCCAAATTCTATCCTGTCATTAGGTGTGGACTTTGATAAATCTGTTCTGCTTCAAGCCTCTGAATGGTACATCCTGCTAAAATGCAAGGGCTGGATCTAGACCAGCTGCATCCCATTACCTCTCAGTATATTCTGAATTATTTTTCTCTGCAAGTAAAAGATAGATCTGACCAAAAATGCTGATCTTTTTTTTTTGGCCAATGGACATACCCAAATGGGTCTATACATTGGCTCAGATGACAGTGATAGAGCATTACCATTGTGGCCTTCATCGTGCTTTTTGCCCTTACAATTCTCTTAATTAAAATTAATGCTACCTGCAAGAAAGATAAAGAGCATAAGAATAATTTTGGAAGGAAGAAACATGCATTAATTCATCTCTTCATGAAGGACATTATCTGGCAAAGCAGCATCTGTCTCTTCATGAGCCAATATTTATTCAATTTTATGTTCTGATTAATTTAGTGGTATTTAAAGCTCAGTGATTTTTTAATTGATGTTGTAAGACCAAAAAGTTTGCTTGTGTAAAACAGAACCATAAGACTCAGCCCAGATTTTGTCTTCAGCAGTTAGTAAAATTGCTATGTGAATTGTATGAAGCAGTTTCTCAGAAATACAAGTTAACAGATTTATCTATAACTTGTTTAGGTGATGGGAGGACAAGTCAGCATTGTGTCATTAGTTGTGGTCAGGGTAGCATGACTCGGATCAACAGAGTACATTAGTAATGCCATTTAAGATCTCATATACTTCAGTACTTGCATTTTCTGCAACCTCAATTAAGCTTACAAGGTAGGATTTATCCCACTCACTTGCAGACAGCTAAAAATTAGTGTCTGGTCTAAATCATTCATCAAAAATCTTCATGCAATAAAGGGAAATGTGCCTTCAGAATTCCGTTTTCGGATATGATGATCCATGTCGCAAAGTCACCTATTTTCATCCACTGGCTAGTGAGGGAGCCTGGCAAAGTAGCTAGCATGTACAAAACTTTAATCTGGCAAAAGTTAGGCGGTGGGAATCCAACTTGTGAGTTCCTTTAATGGTAAACTTTCCATAGCTTAAAAAAAAATTTAATCAAAAAATCAACAACAAAACCTTGCAGAGAGCTTGTCAATTTGTCTGGAAAGATAGGACAAAGAAAGCAATTATCATAGGACTGAATATAAATACTGAGCACAATGAAATGAAAGCAGTAGATCCTGTCACTTTGCACCTTTCTCTCCACAAACTGTCACTCTGAGAGTTGTGTATTAAAAATAAAAATAAGTCTTACAGGAAAATTCAGGATTTTCCTTCCTCGTGAAAATAATTTAATGGTTTTAACTCATGGAATAAAGGCTACATGAATACAGACATATTAAAGAATGTATCCATTGTATTCCAGGATTAGACTGGAAATAGACTGGACAACAAGTCTCTGCTGTGTGTTTATAAACAACCGAGACTAATGCATTCTTTATATGTCACTGGGACAATGTGGCACAATCCAAAATGATAAGAAGACTAAAAATACACAAAGGAACATGAAAAAAAAATCAAGATTTTTTTTCTTTTTTTTTCATAAAGTGTGAACAGATCTCTGTGACCTCTCTTAAAGCTCACATCAGCTCCAGTTTAGCAAGATTATAAGGGAGTATGCCAATCCCATTCTCGACGTGCAAGCGTAATGGAAACTGTACTTGATATTTTCTTCACTATGGCTAACACACATACATCTCAAGACATTCCACCCCCAAATGAAGGACTGAATGGTTGACATTAGAAATGATCACCAGCAAAAAATTAGCTACATTTTTTCTACTGATAAACTGAGTAAGAACAAGAGGCAAAGTGTATAATATGGCTGAAAGGGTTCTTCTTTTCAGCATCATAGCATCATGATGAAAGCATAATATATGTGATGTTCACTGCAAGCTAGATGGGTTTATCTCAGTAGCAGGTAAAATATTGAATGTGGAATGCCATTTGTACATTGATGATGTCCCTTTATTATAAATACATTTTGGTCTGGGAATTATAGTGTTACGAACGGCGTCACCAAGGGGTAATGTAGTTACAGGTGGGTTGAGTGTGATAAAAGCTTTGTTCAGTAAGCTGGTTTTGCAGTAGCTACCATTATATGTCTTTTTACTATGTTGGGGTTTTTTTTGTGAACAAAGTCCATTCATGATGAATGGGACTCTTGCATTATTTATTTCTCTGAGACTTGCATAATAAGATCATGACACAGGTATAGTAACAATATGATGCATATTTTTACATGAAAATGCTCCACATAAAAATGATGTGGCATTGGGAGCATTGCAGATGCTGTAGGCATCATTTTATCTGTGGCTTGGGATCTCTCTCATTCATTTCTATTATCAGGTGTTGCTTATTACTCTTTCAAAAACTCTAAATAAATGTAAGGTCTAATAAAAACACAATAGGAATGGATATTAGCAATTTATTACTGTAGAAAACTGTTACATGTTCTATGAATAGTTTCATATAAAGTGTTACGCATAGAACTCTTTCATTTGACCAAAACCAACATTGTTTAATGTCTCCAAGGCTCACAAGCAACACGCCACTCAAAACTGAAGTATGAGTTTCAGGAAACCCCATGGTAGGTGATTCTGTTAATATCTCATTATTTTCCTGGTGAGTTTTTCATACGGGAATGTGGTAGAAATTTGAGGGAACATACCTCTGAGGAGCACAGAAATATTTATCTAAAACATAATGTGAAGACAATTTCTACTCATTGTGGTCTTGTAATAGGTTTAGCTTGCTTGTGTGGCTTCCAAACTGTGTTTCATGGTTGAAGAAAGGAAATTATTCTCTTACTCAGACTTTCAGTGGGAAAAAGATTTAGGATCCAAGATTATGCTGTATTTCTCGTTAATGTGTATAGAGTTACCAAGACTACAGAAAGGCCGGTCTTAAATTATACAGAACAATAAATTAATATAAAGATAGTAGGCAATCAGGAATCCCAACCCTACTGTCTTCTGTAAACTCTTACAGACTTTTAAGACACTTGCCAGTATGCCGGCTCAAACGTGGGTGGCTGGTGCAGTAAAGATGCACGTAAGTCATGCCTCAACTCAACAGTGAAGCACAGTATTTGTCCTGGCATTAGCTGCCATTGCAGGTGAGAACTGCGCTAAAGCACAGTGTGAAGTTAACACCCAGGTCTCTGTCAGTGAGTGCAATGGTGAGAGGTGTTTGTTAATGATAAAGGTGTTGGTTAATGATAAAGGTATAGAATAATTTTCCAGGTGACTTATTTTGCAGAAATTCAGAGAAAGAAAAAAAAAAGAAACTTGGAGTTTCAGACAGCGAGGCTGCACTACACATATGGTATGACATGAAGGAACAGCCTATATGGCTCACACTGCGTGAAACTGAATGATAAGAAAAGTACCTGCCTCATTACTGCAAAAGGATATCAGTATGCTAAAATCCTTTGTTTTCTTCTCATTAACTAAATACACCTATACGGTTGATTTGCTTGGCTACCTTTTACCTTTTTTCCCACAAAGTCTGACAAAAGAGGGAACTCTGATGACTACTTCTGCTGAAAAATTCAGATAATCAAGTCACTTATTCAGATACCTTTTTACGGATTTAAATCTCCTGTCTTTAGACTCCAAATGTCAAACTTCTTGCCACTGTCCCAGATGTTTTCTGTTCCTCTGAACATCAGAATAAAAGGTTTGTTTTATAAGGACATCCTTCAAAGAGAGTTTGGCCAAAATGCCGTTGTGACATCCTGCAACAGTGAGAAGTGATTCATCTTTTCTCTGTTTCCTAGCCAAGCAAGGTATCCATTCATTATTTTCCCCAAATAGGATGTTCCTTTGTAGTACAAGCTTTTAAAGTCCTCTTTATCTTCATTAAACTGTCACACCAGCTGACAAAGTTTTGTCATTGAACTCCAGCAGTACCAGTATTAAACAGGACCTACAAAGTTCTCTGGTGTAAACAACATTTGGACAGTACCTGAAATATAGTAGGTGATGTCTCAGCTGGCTACTCAAGGATGTCAGCTTGTAGCCAGCTACTTATAGCTGCCATACTCTTAAACTGACAGGGAAATCAGATGTGATTTTGATAGTGACTGGTTTTCCACACTGGTTATTTCCTTGCATTCCTAGAATTAATGCAGAAGATGAGTGCTGAAATACACATTATATCCAGCTTGTGTGACATTAGTCATACGTGAATCTTCTTGGGCTTAGGTAGTAACATGTAGGATGACGTAGTTACAACTAAGTCTGTGGCTGTTGCTGCGTTGATGAGAGTATTCAAATTCAGGATCTGACTTTGGAAGGAGACCTGCAATTAAAAGATGAAGACCAGCAGAACGGTATAATGGATAAAAGATACTGTCTCTACAGATGTGTATACCAGTAGCGTGTACTATGACATATACCCCACCAGCTGCCAGGATCATTTCATGATGAAAGATTGCCCAAGTCCCACCCCAGAAGCCTCAGGATCTTCCTGCACAGCTGGGAACAATTAACAAGTGAGATTCGGAGTTTCTGTGATCCTACAGTCCTTCTTAGGGAGCTCCATTTTAAAGGTGAGGCAATCTGATCCCATAATTACTTTTTCTAACAAGTATTTTAAATTTTTAACATTATTTATATGAAAAACTATTCCATTCATTGGTTAAAAGATGTCAACTTGTCTTACAAATGCTGTACAGCAAGTCTGAAAGGTACTCTTTCAGGAATACAAAGATTTCTTTGCAAAAGTCAATTAGATTTGACTCGTAGAATTGCTACAGACTATGGAAAAACCGGTGGGAAAAAATCACTTTTCAGTGGCACTTTAGTCTATCTACTGAGGCCTTTTGCCAATATTTAAAGGTATGGTGACATTCAAATGCAGCAAACTGTACTGATTCTACCATGAGTTGTATTACATTCCCAACAATTTTGTTGCTGTTATTTTTCAACATGCAACAGATTCTTTGCAAAACAAATAATGGAATTTGAACACCTGAGATGTAATTATCTTTTCAGTCTTTCATATTTAAATAACCCTCCCATATGTGCTATAAGTTGAACCCTTTTTCCTCGTTTATAAAATATACATTTGATCCAATAAGAGATACTAAAATAAAGCAAAATAAATGATCTCTACAAAGATCTTTAACCTGAACATCTGACATGGAAAGAATAGAAAGTTCCAGAAAAGTCCTCAATAAAGTACCCATTCTTTTAGATTTATTTTAGCCCATCACACTTATATTAGTGATGTATTTTTCAGGATGGATGGTAAAATGTTAATGCAGCAGCATTACAATGTTTGCTATTATTATTGTAGTACTTGCTAGTTCTTTATCATTGAGAAGAAGCATTTTTACTTCACCTTTCTGCTTCTTTCCCATCACAATAAGATATTGGCCATATTCAAGTGTTTCCAAATTAACAGTAGATATTTCATAGCAAAGGAAAGGAGACAGTGAGCACCTGGATGAAGTGGAAGGGCTGGGAGAAGATTTAATTGCAAAATGGGTGTCAGGGAAAGGAAAAAACATTACTTTATTTTACCATTAATAGTAGTAGAAATATTCAGACTGACATACCTAAAAAACATTAGCAATTCTGGATTCAAACATACATATTTGCTATAGTGTATTCAGGGCATTACATGTGCTATGTGATAAATAGAACTGGAATGATTCTCCCATATTGTGGGAAAAGGTTCTCCTCCATGTACTATTGTCTTTGTAAAAACATGCATGGCTACATGGTCTGAAGTTCAAGATCCCCTGATGCACCCTAAAAAATCCTTACCTTACTCCCTTTATCTTGTGACCAAGTCTGCCAACCGTTTTCTCCAAGTCATACCATCTGCCCAAAATCTACCACTGATCACCAGTTTAGCTTTCTCAATTTAGGGGAAAAATAGAATTATTTTTCATTGCCTTCTGCCCAAGCCTCTGGCAGTCACATCAACAGTCCCATCTGTTCTTTTTCCAGCTTAATCCCACCCAGAGCTCTGATTTCAGGATTTGCAGTTTAAAGGGAGGATATGTGATACGCATAATCAATGCATTTACTCCATTCAATACACTTGCACAGCAGCTCACCTTCTTTCTCTCTTTCTCATACATGCACACTCATGTGCATATGCACACATAAAGGCTTTTCATTCTAAACATACCTTTTCTTAAATGAAAAAAATACCTAAGCACTGAGATATGTTCAGCCAATCATACCTTTGGCTTGACTGAGTATTGCTATTGTGATGAGTTTGCTTAAGAGCAGGGAAGTCAGAACTGTTAAATCACCAGGCCTGACAGCACATGCTGTAGATTTTCAGAGTTGGGGTGGAGGCAGCAAAATAAAATGGCAACACATGTGTCTTAAAATTGTCATCTTGCATCATGTCTCATTGTTCTAATATTAAGAAGCAAAGACAGTTACTCCGTCACTGAGGAAATGGAGTTTGCATCAGAAGCTGTGTTTTGTTGCTTTTCACAAATGAGTACTCAGAGGAAGAACAAGCAAATAAAAAACCAAAAACAAGTTGGCCTGAAAATTTTGTAGGACGTTTCTAGGACCACAGCAGAGTTTAGTACCTACAGAAAATTAAGTCCTGTACTGTTCCAACCTAGATCCATTAAGCAGAATCCTGAAAGTCTTATTTATTTGCTTTTCCACATCATAGAGACAAAAAGCAGTAAAGAATATGGCATATAAAAGACACACCACCCAAATCTCTGGGCCAAAATCTAGGGTGGTGGTGCTTGTATCACTACAAGCCTCTCTAGTGGTGTGAGGATACCAGGCTCACAATAACTCAGAATAACTCTGAAACCTGGTAAACCTTTCAGTTCAGGTATAGTTTAAGATTAGGTCTTTAAGCTATTCCTTGGACTCACCAGCCACCAATACTTCATAACACAGCTCAATAGGAAGAGACATTTCTGTTCATACCTACTGGGAAACGTACCACACAAACAGTGTTAGTCTGTCAATATCTCTCCTTACACAGTGGTCGCTGCAGACTTCTGTGGCAGTCTGCATGAAAATGCCAAGACATAAGAACCGACTTCCAAAAATATCCGAAACACTTTTTAAAAAATCTTAAAAACAAAGAGAAAATCGTAATAGACAGAATGTAAGTCCTTATATGGACACTTTACAAGGATTTGGTTTTGAAAAATTAAAAGGGTTTCATATGGTTATGATCTCTAAGTTTACTTCTGCGTATGCAGAATAAAAAATGCATATACTTCTACATATGCATAATAAACAGCCTCATAAGTGGTACCTCTCAATTCAGCCAGTGATGTGGGATACAGAGTAAACCGTAGATGTCCTGAGAATCCTTAGTGCTTTCACAAAATTTTACTTGTGTGTTTGGAAGGATGCTAGATTCCCCCAAGATATGCTTGGAAAGCAGAGAACTGAAATACTACCTGTTGGATCAGGTGCCTTTTCCTATTATGTATGTAGGTTTTTCATTTTTAGAAAATTCTGTGGTTTTTTTAGAAAATACTTGTTTGAGTTGAAATATGTTGTTGCTGGTGTATTTCTGCTCTTTGAAATTCTTCCAATTCTTATGTAAACTCTGAGAAGCAACAAAATTTCATGTCACAGACAAAGCCTGGATCACAAATAACATATGGAGACATACACCTGCTCCGGGAGATACACTGGCTACTCCTCTTGAGATCAAGTCCATTTAAGGCGTTACACATGTCTAGATCTTCTGAATAGCTGAACACTTTTACAAGAGCATTTCCAAGGCAACACTAGCTCAGAAACAAACAGGTACTATTTTGGATCGTGATCCAAGTATTCCTATCAAATAATATTTGCATCAGATTTAGTGGCTTTAGATCAGGGTTTCAGGAAATAAGAACATTAAAGTTTAGAACAGTTTAAATTTTCTTATAAATTGCATACTAATGTAGCCATAACTTCGGGCTTTACTTGAGAAATCTGTGTTCAATTTCCAGCTCTTTTTTGACTTGCTGTGAGAGGGTGCCAAAAAAAGACACAAAAATAAATAAACAAAAAAACCCTACAAACAAAAACCAAAGGCCTGTGAAACCAGGACAACTTACACTGTTCTAATTTGTAAATCCTTTAAGGATTTACAAGAAATAGTGATTTAGAGAAGTGAGGGAACGCTCTTATTTTTTATTTAATAAAAATTACTCCTACATTTTACAACTTGCTAATGTATTATCTAATTTAATTTCTCTTCCTTGTGGAAGATTGTCTGCAAACACATATTTTTGTATGGTCACAAAACCCCTCCTCTCTTCAAGAATTTACTTGTTAAACCACAACACAAAATAAACACCTTCTTCAACAATACGTGGACCTTCACCTACAGACCTTTTCTTACATTGCTCTGGAAAACCCATGGCTGTTTGATAGACCACATATTTCCTTTGGGATTATATCTCACAGTAATTCTTATTTCCATGCAACCCACATATGAAATAAATTTAGGCATCAAGAAACCCTAAACTGAGTGGAACTGGTGTATTAATGTACAGTTCTTCTCTATATTCAGTAGGCTTCTGAATGTCACTTCAGACAAAGGTCTTATTGTTGGCGCGCATGTGTCCAGTTCACTAAAAAAAATTTATTCAGCAGGATTGTGCTGCACTACAATTAATCTGATGTTTATTTTCACCTTTTTACTTCGTTGCCACAGTTGAAAAAAGCCTTCAAGAAAGTATAAATTAATCTGACACCACCTACATTACGTGAAAGGCTATTGTGTGTAAGAATTATATCCCTTTTGAGTACATAAAATAAACCAGGAAAATCTGTAGTGCAAAGTGTATTTAAATTAAAGCAAGCTGCCCTCAGACTGATGGAACACAGCCTTCACTGGGAGAAGGTGGTGGATCTGCACCAAAACCAAGAGTTAGCCTGATTCAGAGCAATTGGGAATTATCCCAGGGAGATGGACTGGCACAGGTAAGGGCTGGAAGAATTCTTTTCAAGACATTTGCAAGAGCACCAAGAGTTGGAGGGTCAAAAATAAGAAAGCTTTGTGATTCACATTCACAAAACTAAACGGCAAACATTTCTGCCTCTGCCTCTAGGGCACAGGAGCATCTCCTGACAGAGGTTTGTAAACAGTAGCAATGTACACAGACCCTGCAATACCATGAAGTATCTACTGTTCTTTTTCTTGCTTCCATTCTCACTTTGTTCTTGTCTAAAGGCAAAATTCATTGCATGATACAGTGAGAAAGCTCAGAAATTTTATTAAAAAGTAAGACAAGAACAAGACAATTGCTTGAAAAATAAAAGGGGAAAATAGCCTTTGCAGTAGAATAAATCCCAGACTAGTTACTCTTACTAGCATCTGCACATGTATGGGGGCAATGGGAACGTGAGGACCACCACCATGCTCCTGTCACACTGCCATAATCAAACAGTTTTATCAAGCGAGGGTCAGTCTTGCAACCAACAAAATTGAAGAAGAGTGCGTAATATGTTTACAGGTCACAGCAAGAACACTTTCATTTACCAGGAAATGAGAATAGAGCTGTGCTGTGTCTTTGACAAGAAATTGCCATTTCTTTGTAGGAGTTGGTCCTTTGCCAATGTTTCCTCTAAGTGCATCTTTCTTTTGGGCTGCGGGAAGAATTGTCACTGGTCCAAAACAACATACTTAAAGTGTAATATGCCAAGTGCCTCAAGTGGCCCAGTAAGCCAAAACATGCTTTTAGACGACTGGCTATTCACATAAGCAAGGTTATTTTTGCTAATCAGGAGGCTCACTAATGGACTAGTTCATTAAAATAATGCCTGGATTTGTACTTTCATCTTCCAAAATTACTACATTTCTATTCCAGAATCAAATAGCCTAAATATCTTTTGTTTTGTTTGCTTTCTTCATAAACAATTCTGTGGGCAGCTCAGTTGGCATGTAGACGAGCTAAAGGTTTAGACTAGCACCAAGGCAAATACGGAAATCCTATTTGGACTGCAGAAGAGTACTGTCTGGCACACTGAGGCATTAATTATGGGCTCAGGGCTGGAACGTACATGGACCTGGTTTAAAATCACCGCCAAGTCCTGGTGGGGAAAGGCAAAACAGCCTAGACCAAGTTTAAATGGTGCTGCTGACACACAAAGCTTCTCACTGGAAGAGGCTGAATTTACTCTATCTTACTGTCTCATTTAAGGGTCACACCAAGCTCTTCTGCAGGTTCAGTATCCTTCAGGTTAGGTATCCTTCAGCAGGTTTCAACCCAGTGAATTTCAGCACATAACCCATGCCCTGATCATGAAAGGGAAATTGGGTTTATCTGAACCACTTAGGTGGCAAGGGGCTTCAGCAACACTCCTCTGATGATCTTAAATGAAATGGAGACCTGCAAACATTTTCAAACCTCACGTTCAGTTTTCGTCATTGCTGTCATGCTGGTCAACATTTAATTCACTGCTGAAGTGCTGAAAAATTCCACAAACTCTTATTCGGGGAAACTTTCAGCTAGGTGGGTTCACAGCTGACAGCATCTCAGTTTCAGCATTGATCCAAGTAATTGCATGTACATAATGAATGTTTATAATAAAAACACAGAAGCTATTTTTAAGCTACATACAACCCTCCTCAGCTCCTCATCAGGGAGCACTGAACTCAAAGAGATAAGACTTAGCTCAAGCAGATCCTTCTCAGTACCAGTACAGGGAATACTGAGGTTTGGCAACTTCTTCCAGAAAACAGACATCAAAATACATGTGAGCACTTAACTTGGGATTATCAAGTTTTTTAATACTCTAAGAAAGTGACAGCAGTCTCAAAGTATTTCCTCTGAGAATAAATTGGCACACTCATAGCCACAAGTTAATGACATTTTCTGTTTGCTTAGGCACTATAAGTTCAATGGGAGGACAATTCAGACAGACCCTTCTCTTTTGCTAGTGCTCTCAGCTGTGTTCTTGTCATGTTTAATACTGTTCTGTTAAAGCCGGACTGTTAATAGCTTATAGGAGCTGGCACTCACCCAGTTTGAAGAGATATTGTTGTACATTTTTGTGAACACTTATTGAGCATAATGGCTGGACTTCTTTTCTTGATTAGCTGTTTTTGTTGCTGTCTTTTCATTACAGTACTTGAGGAAAATGCTTGTATTTCATAAAAAACCCCAGTAATTAAAAAAGATCTATATCAGTTTTAGGAGTATTGTGTTTAAATTAACAGACTCTAAAATAAGTGAAGAAAACAGAGTTAAACAGAAAAGGTAACATTCAGAAACTCTGCATTTCCAGAAACTTGTTTTCTGCTGTGTACTGATGCTATTTCTGTGTGTTATTGAACGATCAAATTTACTTACTGCAAACCCAGAATCTCAACGTTCCATGTAGTTAAAAAAAACCACAAAAGCAACAATGAAAATGATAACAACAACAAAACCAGAGTTTCTATCATTTTGCTTATTTTTTGTTAGATCATAGCATTTCAATTGAATAGACATGACTGAGATCTAGGCATGGCTGTGAAAGCCAGTCCTTTCTGTCCAGTCACTTTTGGAGGGGAATAAAAAAAAAGAAAAAGGAGCTAGAAACATTTATCAAGAACAGTCCAGACATGTGCTCTTGGCAAAGTTATGCACATTTTAAAGGTTGCTGTTTGCTTTATTATTCATTCATGTTTTGGTACTCTTACAACTTTACTTTGAAACAGTCATCCAGCCTGCAACTACTACATAGACTGAAAAGACAAAAAAGAAAATCTGTGGAAACCTTTTAAAAATATCATCAGACTGTTTTAGCTACAGTGCATCAATTCCAACTGTGATTAGAAAATTGTACTTATTTTTAAACTGCTTCATCTAGTTCTTTAATATATTTAAAATTTTGCCATTTGGTTTAAGTTACCTTTAGAAAACATATTCTGGGTACAACTGAAAAAATATATGTAACAAAACTCACGTATTATAAGGAGAGAACATGGGTGTCAAAAAGAGATGTGAAATGGGAGAACATGGATGTTCCTTCTGAGAATTACCCATACTATCTATCCATCTTATACTGGGATCATAACTATGGAAATCAGAGCCACTGTGTAATGCTCAGCTACATGGATATATTGCAAAAGATGCAGCCTTTGCTAGGTTCCTTAACCTTAAAACATAGCCTTTGCTACAGCTCTGGAAATGGGCCTCTTTCACATTCATTGCACTGAGGCATATGATTCTTTATTTACCTGCAGTGAATTTCATTGTCCGTCGTCTTTGAATCTGGTGGTCCTGTCCCCCATTGTTCTGCTTTCTGAGCATTAAGAAACTTGCTGGCTTGAAGGTATTACTCCCACCAGGCATCATCCCCTGTGTCACTCACATAAAACAAAGACAGAAGCCAGAATGTATAATTTCCTTATTCTTAATGTTTTTAGTTAGTCCTCACCTGCTTTTTTTTTTTTTTTTTTCTGCCAGTCATTTGTGTCATGGCTCAGCACTGTAGACATAAACTTTTAATGTGGCACTGTCAGACATTTACTGATAACCTAAGCACTATATATACTATCCCGTGGCCTTCTCCAGCTGTATCAGTCACAAAGAATTACAAGGCAGTGAAGCATAGCACTCCTTTCCAATACTGGTTGTCTTTGGTCAAGCTAAGCTTTTCCAAATCCCCTGGTATTATATCCCTTCAAATAGTTTCTGAAATTTGTTTTTAACTTTTCGCTGTTCTCTGTGGTGCTGAGATACACCTCTTTCTCTTAACCCTTACTTCCCCCCCAGTTTCTGGATTTTGCCTTCTATCCTCACAACCTATCCCAGCTTCTTGGAGGTCAATAAGCCTTTTAAGTCACAGTGAATCTCATTTGCCTGCTTTCCTGCACCATGATACCATAACTGTTAGCCAGATATTTCCAAAACACCCATCGCTTTCCTAAAAACTTTCTAGACTACTGCTTTGCTATACAAAGCAAAAATGTAGGATGTTTTGTTTATTATCATTTGCAATTTCATCAGTATTTTGAATATAGAATAAAACCATATTACCTACCACAAAAGGGGAATAACAAGTTTCAGATCTTGCACATCAGCAAATATCTGAAAAAATATGTGCCAGCCTTCATGCTTGAAAGCAACAAACTTCCTACCAAAAGCGTGAAAAGAACAAAAGTAGAAAAATATTCCCACCAATGCTAGGCTAAATAAAACTGAAAGAGGAGCAAGGTCCCTGATGTGGGTTGCAGAGGAAAGCTCTCCAGATTACCTTACTTAAATTAACTCTCTGGGTTCCTTGTGTGAGCCCTTGAGGAACCATTCCCAACCTAATACGTGGGTCCAAAACTAGGTCAGCCTCACTATTACCTAAAAAGAGGACTTAGATGATTAGCTTAAGTAGATTATTATCTTTTCTGTGGTGACAATTAGGTGAGGTGAATTACTGCCTATAAATGCTGTGAAGAATTCCTCGTAAGAGCGCATCAGCCCTCGTGGCTTCCTAATCTGCTAGAAAGCTGTCTTTTACACATTCCTCACTGTATTCATTATGGCCTCAGCCACATTTTTAGGAGGCATCTGTCGCTGTAGAGATGGACGAAGCGATACGTACACTCTTCAATCTCATGAAGAAGCAGCAGCAGTAGTACTTTATTATTACAAGCGTGCTCTTTTTATATATTTCTAGCACCAGCGCGTTACAATGCAATTGGTTGAAAAGTTGTTTTTTAGCATTCTCATTGGATGACTTTTATCATCTTCCTCCTAGCTTGCTTCATCCTGTTACGCGGCTAACAGTTCAGCATAACTTCCTTATCCCAAGGATACACCGGAATCTTGTCAAGGCCGGACAGAACTTCTGTATCTTCCTTATCTCAAGGATACACCGGAATCTTGTCAAGGCCAATCTCGTGTTCTTCCATCTGGTTGTCAGCAGACCAGCTGCCTTCCCCAACAGGCATCATTGCTCTCTAGCTTTGGAAGAGAGGCTAAGCGAGTGACCTGGGCTAGGTATGCCCTCACTACTAGAATTAAGAGCAGAGGGTTTCTCCATGAAAGCCAGTTCTATAGACCACAAGAGTTAGGGGGGGTTCTTCTTGAATTTTAAACTGCCTGTTTGACATTTCCTGTTGTTAACTCCATTCCACTTTTACTGGCATCGCTTCTGTAAAGTGGTAAATAACGAGACATCAGGGTTCTCTTCTTGAAATTTTTGTTGTCAATACATTCATAGCCCTATATATTTAGTATCTGTTGCGGTTGTCTAGATGGTGCTAACCCTCATGAAATTGTTGTGAAATCAGTGAGGGGGAAAGATCCTGGTCTAGCTAGATCACTGAGCTCTTTCTTGCTAGCATTTTTACCTATAGCTGTCATGCACCATTGTAAATAGCTAAAGAAGCACAGTAGTGTTAAACATCTTGCTTCAAGATCTATGTGTGTCTCTTAGATGATTGAGACGCTGGGGATATTTATAAACTTACCTGGCAAGTAAATTCTATTTAAAAAAACAAGAACAACAACTACTCTTGTAGATTAGAGAGAATATAATTAAAGAGTCTCAGGGGTCCGACAAGTTTCTTGCTGAGAAAAAAGAACACAATGTCTTGCGAAACCCTTTTGCCTAGAGTAGCTTGACACATCATGCTATTTTCCTGTGAATTATATCTTGTCATTTAAACATAAGAGCATAAACCTGCTGACTTACTACAAAGCTTTTAAAATTTTAATGCGTATGAAAAACTTTGCTCTTGCTTCATAGATGATCCAAATTAATGTAAAATGAATCTTGGTGTATGCGCCATGAACAGAAAAAAAAGGCAAAAAGACAGAAAAAAAGAAAACACAGTTGTGTTTTCCTTGAAGCTCCTAGAGTCCTCTGTGCTTTTAGCTAATGCCAGATAGAATATGACAAGATAATTCCCCAAGAAAAAAGCAAACCGAATCAAAAAACGTTTAATGTGAAATTTAAAATTTTGCTAGAAGCTATGTTTGATAATAAATCAATAAATGTTTGCATTCTCATCGTAGTTTGCACATTAAATGACTGTAAAAAGTAAAGGCTAAGTTATATATGAATTAAATTAAGTAGAGATTTGCACAAGTGATGCAGCAATAGCTTGAAACACCAATAATTAGGTTAAATGAATGAAATATACATACAAATGATCTCTGCATGCCTTACATTCTACAAAAATTCTAAAAATTACATTCACTTATTATATTTAATAAGTTATATAATCATTCTACTGAGCAAATATTCTTATAAATATAGAAATATTTAACTTTAATTCTATTCCCATGTTATACTGCAAATATTCAGTATCATGCTAACATAAAATTAATACCTCACAACCAGATTATAAAACCAACTACATTATCAGAAATATGAAATGCTTATTGTACTGAGAAAATAAAAAAATCTGTAGGAAGAATAGTTGGGCACCTGTTTGTTCTTTTTCAGATACTTTGAGAAATGACATATAGAGTTGGTCAAAATGTTTTGGTTTCACAGAAGAGGTTCATTACAGCTTTGCAAGTCAGTAAAATCACCTCAAAGTATTTCAGCTAAATGTTTATAATGAGCTTTAGTATTTTCACATAAAAAATCCCTTCAGATCTGCTTAAAGCTTTCAGATTAACAACGATTCAGAAATAGCAATGTTTAGATTATTTATTCACTATTTGCAGTTTGTTAAATCATTCTGGAAAAAATATCCTGTCTTTTTACACATACTTGAACCAAATCTAATTTCAGCATATTCTGAAATATGTAATTTTTTGACAAATAAGCCTTCTGTATAGGTAGACAAAGACAAAACAAAATCACATCAGTACAATAAGTCGTAAGGACAACTCCTCTGAAGTCTGCTATCCAGTTGAGCAGTTAAGTACACACAAAAAGTGCTTACAGAGTCAATCCTTAATCGTATGCTGAAGCAAACCAATATTTCTCTGTTTTCTGAAACCTAAGACAAGCAACTAGCTATTTGAAACTGCCATGACTGAGACATCATAGTATATAAAAGTGTTGTAAATGGTTCTGAATAAGCAATGAATTTAAGATTTCTGGAATTAGGAAAGTAAGTTTAGCAATTTAGACTGACAGAAAGAAACACAGTTTAGAGAGATAGTACAGAGGCAGAGTCCTCAAAGGTGATATTTAGAAAACTACAGGAAAAGAATACAATCACTCTTTGTCTTTTCACAGTTCATTTCAGATACATTTACGTGCATTAGGAGCAAAATATTGTAAGAAAATGATGTGTCTATTCCCTTCAAAAAGCATAATTAATCATCCCTGAAAACTACCTTTTTCACTTCTTTTCTTCAGAGACCTTAAGCCCAAAGAATTAACAAATACTTTCTTGTTATAAGCACTTTTTAACATAATTTCATTTTATAGTTTTAACCAAGATGGGATTCTTAAAACAACTGTTTCATTAGGAAGTTTGTATTTATTTATATTTGCACCCTCATTAGAAATGTAACATTTTTATTCTTTTTCTCAATATAATGGCATTGTCCAATAGTAAAACCACCACTATTTGCCTGGTGGGTGACTGTATTGTGCAGCATCATCTTCAGCAGGTTTGGCGTGTACTCATTTACCTTAACTTGTCTGGAAGGTTACAATTCTTTCTGTTTCTCAGTCTTTGCTTACATAACACATGCACAATTTAATAAATATGCATACATAATGTGTTCATAGAAACAGTTTTCTGAGAGAATAGGTACACACCAAACCTTCCTTCATACTCATATGACTCGATGAACTATAGTGGTGTTTCTCCTCATCTGATGGCACTGGAAATAAAACCAGAATGAACTCCTTTTTCCACTCCCACACAAACTGCTTATCCACTAACTGAATGATTAATTACCATTTCACACTACTGTTAGCCATTCACGTCTGTGGACATTCTTCATAGCACTGGAAGCAACTGATTTTTTTTTCCTCTTTTCAACATTCTCATTTCCTTTCTAGCTTTTGAAACAAAACAGAACAAAACAAAAATTAACAAAGGATAAAAAAAGGCAAAAAAAAAAAGGAAAAAAAAACCCTCACAGGGTTAAAAAGAACAATTCTAAGGTTTTTATTTACCCGACTTACATAAGTCAAGCAAAGGCATGGTGTTACCCACTTCCTCGCAGTGCTTGGGAAGAGCTGCAGCGGCAGCCTTGTAGTTCCTGTCTGTGCAATATTTGAGACCTGTTGGGGAAACTAAGAAGAGGCTTATTGAATTTTAATGTTGAACTAATGTTACATTTGTAGCAGGTTGCATTAGATGGGTGACTGCAAATTGAGAGGAGAAAGTAAAAAATGGCTTCCCCCTTTTACCAATGAGTTCAAATGTTCATCCTGTCCTTTCTGTGAACCCACTATTTATGGCAAACTCTTTTAACCTATATATAATTCATGAAGAAATTCGTACAGAATAACATTACAGATAGATGATTCTGTGACAGATTTTTAGACTCAAGAAATATTCAGGTTTCCTATGTTCATGCTACTGGATGTAGAAAGCCTATGTTACAGTCAATCCAAAGAAAGCCTCACAATATCTCAAAGAAATCAAGTGTAAGTGAATGACAACAAATGTGAATTGCCAAATTATTTTGCATTAAGTAGCCTGCAGTTTCTATGTAAAAACACATAACCCTCACCCAAATCTTTGCAGATTCTTCATCTTGTTATAGTATAGCTGGTGTTTACTGTGGTTGTTCTAGGGTGCACTGTGATTGCCTTTACTGAGCAACACGGTACTAAAGTAGTTCAAAAACTCACAGCAAAAATTTGTAAACCATTTTCTTCAGTTACATTTAAATATTTTAATTCTCTTCTTCAGAGAAATATGGAAGAGATTAAAGATATCGGTTCACATTAATTAAATACTGGGCTTTACAGAATGCGGCAACAAATTCACTTACATTTTCTGTGTTTATGTCCACTCTGTACTAGCCAACACCTTATTTAGTAACATATGAATAATAATGCATGTTTCATACTACATCTAATATGAAATACCGCTGAATTGATCCCAGATGTCGCCCCAGTACTGTTTCATCACCACATCCCTCATCTGTTTTTCAACCTGTATGATAGTGCTCATCCCCATACAAAATTGAATTAACTGTCTTAATAAAGGGAAAGCAAAGAAGAATTATTATTACTAATAGTGCAGCTAATCATCTGAGGAGGAGGTATTCTCAGTGTAAATAAATTAAAATTTTAAAAATAATGAGTTCTGCTAATGGATTTTATCCCTGTCAATTAAGTGTATTCTAGAAAAATCTGTAATAAAGAAAAAATACCTTTGCCTATATGCTGTATAAATATCCCTACGTATTATAATAATACCCCAGGGTAACAAGTTCTGAAATCAAATACAAAATGTTGTTGGTAATCAAGGCAAACTTACCATTTATGCATTGCAGAACTTTTAAACCACACATATCTCCATAAGAAATTGAAGTGATGACCATTCACCTTGTCAGCAGGTCAGAAATACCTTACATGACACAGGTTTTAGACCTATTTCTGGAAAATCCTACCCAAAGGCATAATTTTATTATTTTGATGCTTTTACTACCTTTAAAATCATATGCATATTGTTTTTCTCTCTATCATCTCTTTCACTCTCTGTGTCTTGTCAGCTATGATATAATAAATATTACATCATATGTTACTTTATGTCTATGGTTATAATCTTTTCAATAAAAATACATGTAATCTATTAATTTTACAGTTGCTATTTTTTGGAAAGTAATTCCATGCACAAATTAAGTAGATAAAGTTCATAAACAGAAGTAATGTCCCTTATTTCCCTGTTGGAAGATATGTTTTAGCATTTTGTTTGCAATATCAGTTGCAAAGCTCATAATGGCAAAAAAATTAATAGTTCATTGTCTGTTTTATATGTTGGTATTTAATTAAAGAGTGTATAGCTTCAAGTGAACATTATATTTTCTAAATGTATTACTCATATTAATGAATATCACTTGATAGGCATCCAGAGGAGTAATTTTATGAGGATTATCAGCTAAATAAATAAAGACCCAGCTTTGCAGCCTGCATGGCATGCGCATTAAGGTAGTGCAGTAGGTTCATGAATGGAAATACGCAAATAGTAATCACCAGAGCTGGAACCATCCACAAAAGTTTCTCTAGTAAACCAGCTTCCAAAAAGCTAGAAAGGAAGTTGTGAGTATAATGGAAAGCAAGCTGTCGTCAGAGCAAGGCCAAAAAGTATTTGGGTGCATCAAGTGCTCAGCCAGCCTCAGAGGCATTGCATTTTTGAGAACACATTAAAGATTATCAAGATGGTGAAATATGGACAAGAGAAATAAATGCATTTACTTGTAGCCTGTATTATCTAACACAAAACCAAAATCCATTAAAGTCCTCCTTTGAGTTAACCTTCATGAAGGAGGCTTAGCACACCCATCACATTTAACTAGGTCTGCCACTGCTGATAGATCAGGAACATACTTGATGTTTGATACTAACACCTTCCCATATAATTTCATCCATTTCTTCCCCTCAAGTAATTCTTGGAGGCGTTCACAAAGCTATTTTATTAATACTTATATATCTGTTCAATGGAAGGACGCACGCACATTTTAGAGAAAAAAAACCTACGCCTTTTTCATTAGTCAGAAGGCATAGAGTAAATGAAGATTCATAGATTTTGGTTCTAAACCCAAATGTGATAGCCATCTATTCTTATTTGTTGTATGATCCATGACACTGGATTTCCCATAATCATTCCTGCATTGTGTGGATGAGCTAAATAGAATTTAGTTTAATCTGCTAGAGAAATTAATATAATAATAGCTGCGTACACTAGGAGTAGAAAGAGACTTCATGAGCATTACCATAATGGACCTGCTAAATACTGTATTTAATATTCGGATGATGATAAAAAAAGGAATTGATAGGCTTTTTAGAACAAACTTTGTCAGCTTGATTATGGTTTCTTAAGAAAGAACAGAGTCTCACTATTTTGTTTTTTAAATGTATATGAATAACTAGATCATAAGTACACCAAATTCTATTGCTAGGTGAAAAGCAGACTTTTTTTCTGTGTAGAAATTTAAAAGCACTATAGGAATGTGGGGTTTTGAGAGAAGAACTAATCTAAAAGCTGATTTTCATTTGTTGTTTAACCAGCTGAGGTATAAGCTGTTTTCTTTTATTAAAAATGTCCTGTCAAAAAAAAGCTGAAAAAAAATTAATGAAACACAGCTGAAGGTCATTTTTGTATTTTTTCAAGAAAAATGTTAAATAGAATGAAAATCTTATATAAGAAACATTTATCTTGTCAAAAACCAGTTCCTCTCACAAATAATTTTGTCTTCTTTTTTTGAAGGATATAAACTGTATTTAAAATCAGGCTAAAGAAACATTAAGCACACTACAAACAGGTTGCTTGAATAATATATTGTTCTTTATATTGCATTATTTGAAGCTGCTTTAAAAAGGATTAGCAGCTCCTCACATCTTACAGGCTGCAGAATCAATTGGGTCACTTAGGAAGAAGAGGTATTTCCATATCCCAGCTTTAAACTAATGTTCAAATTCCACTTTCCTGAGTACATTAAAAATGTACAGACAGATAGCTAAGCAGATAACAGCAGGTGAACTTCTGGCCCCATTACAGTCAATGGGAGGTCTGTCATGATATCAAAGGCGCCAGGATTTCACCCTCTAACTCTTCTTTCTCATCGCTCAGAAAAGCACTTTCACCCACCAAACTTAATGACAAAGCAACTAAAAGTTTTGAACAATTTTGAAGTCCACACTGCAAACTTAAATTTCACATTTGTTTAAGAGGCATTGGCAGCTCTCAAAGTGTGGATTATCAGTCAGCCTCCTGCAGTTGACAAAGCAAATCAGAGCAAGTAAATTTGAATGTGTGAATAAAATGCATGCTAAAAAAATGTAGTAACAACTAGTAAGATGCCAAGAAAATTTCTGTATTTAAATTAGACATCTGTGTCCTATTTTTAAATATTCATCATTGTAAGTGATTCAGCATGTTCCCCCCTCCTGTCAGAGTACACATATTTTAAAAACCTTAACACCTTCATTACCATATGAATCCATTACTAGAAAATATTCTACCCTTGAACGTATTCACTTCTACAGATTTCATCATGAGCTTAACAGAGTCATGATGTTTCATGAGGCTGGTAGCTTTGGCCAGTATTTCACGATGAAAACAGAAACTGCAAAGAAAGCTTATTTTTCAGAGCTTGTGTAAGAAAATAAAAAGTGCTATTAAAATGAAATATAAGAGATTACATTGTTCAAACACATGACGAAGTAGGGGTTACAGATTGCCTGTTCTTACCCATATATCTCTGATTCATATAGCTACTGCCTAAGATGGGAGCACAATTACCCTGGATTGGACAAAAATAGAAAATCATTCCTGAATAGGGCATAAAATCCAAAAAGCTTGCACAGTATCCTGAAAACACAGAGATGAGAGGAGAAGAAACGTGACCTGTTTATTTCGGAGGCACTTGGATAGAGGCACACTTAGAATAAATGGATAGGTAAATAAAATTCTGGATGACATTCATTGTCCTGTTTTCTGTGAGAGGTTACACGAGGTGATCACAATGGTTCTTTCTGGCCTTGCAATCCATTAATTTATGTGTTATCTGCAATGAAGGGAGAAAAAAAGAATGTATTACAAGAAGTTTGATGAATATCCCAACCCAAAAGCTAACCCAAAATTGACAAGTTACATGTTATAACGAAGTGCAAGATCCAAATGCTTGTGGGTTAATTAAGCTGGCTGTCAAAGAATGTTGAAATGATTTGGGATGGGGGAGAAACTGCATCCAGTACATCCAAAGTTCATGAAAAGACAATAAAGCGGGGAACTAAACTTGATTTAAAAAAACTTTCCGGTTAGACTTGGTGCATAGAAAAGGGCACAATCCCAAGTTACACTTCTGCCCGAAAATGAAATAATGAGTGAATTAGCAAGAACTCCACTTGTTTTCCTGAAGCCACAATAGCAGGAAATATCTGTTGTCAACAAGCTGGCTGCAAGATTGTAAACAAGAGAACATATTTGGGAAATATGGGAGGATGCACCTGCCAAAGAAAGATCAGCAAAAACAGATAGTTTATGAATGTGTCACAAGTCTAGCAAAGAATCTGCACATTCTTTTGATAATACACTTTATATATATCACATACTAATAGGTCTGAAACATTACCTTCTGGTAAATTAGCAAGTTATCGTGATACTTGTCACCATTTAGGACTGACAAAATTCTACACTGAATCTCAAGGAGTGGCAGACAAAGAAACCACGAAGCATCTATCCATTGAGTTAGCTTAATTTTTGTTCTGAAAGACTTGGAGGAGAAAGTGAAATGAAAGGATTAAGGGAAGAGACAGCCATACCTTGATAGACAGATTTCAATACAAAACTTTCATTAAACACCAAAACCAGTGAATATATGGATATGCTTTTTGTTGATTTGAAGAAGGTGATCAGCGTTTGCTTTGTCTGCATTTTGGGAAAAATACCCATTGAATGTTGGTATTTAGCCTCCCCTTCTTAGATTCACTTAGCTGTTCCAGAAATAGCTAATGTTTATCTCCCTGAAGATTCCTAGTGTTTGCTTAAATCACTGAGGATAGGCAATTAAAGAGGCTAATTGTACTGCTGAAAACAATAATTAGGCTTTTTCTTCTTTCTTTGCTTTCTGTTTCTAGTCTTGGTCCTTTCATTGTTTAACCAGAGGTGAAAGTCAGAGCAGCCAGGCTGTGAATCGCAGGAAAGCATTTTAATGTCTACCTAATAAGGCGCATTCTTTTTTATCAGCTTCTTGATTTGAATAGAGGCCATATAATTTCCATATCTCATCATTAAAGTATCATAATTTATATAAGAAAAAAAATGAAACCGTGGCAAGGTTCTCAACAATTTGACAATGAACGTGATTAACTTTGGTCAGCATGTGAAATACTTAAGAAAATGGTGCCAGCAGCCGGGCAGGGAAAGATAAAGTGCTCTTTGAGTTATAGCTTTAGTACTTAACATGTGTATATCGTGAGCCACAGACCAGACATGTTGAGTAAAACCATTTTTTAACACCAGCTAAAAGAGACTATTGCTCTACAAATGAGCCTGCCCTGAAATAATGCTTGCTGTCTGCAAATATATATTTTTAAACTATATGTTTCCTCATCCAGCATAGTTCATATTCAACCTTATAGCACAGTATTTTTCTCTTTGGAGCATTATCTTCCAGGATAGTCCTGAAGTTTAGAAATAGATAGATGGAAATCACACCGGATTATACAGATTAATTTCAATCTATTGAAGTTAATGGAAGCTTAAACATGCCTACATGTAAGCATCTAAATTTAGGTGTCTAATCTGAAGCATAAACCCATCAGGGATGTATCTAGGGGGTGCAAATTTAGGAAACCAGAATATCTTCCTAGAGAACTAGAAATGTGGCATAATGCCAGATCATGTGGTATTACAATCTATTTTTGTTGCTTCTGTACTTAAAGGCCTCCCCATGAGAACTAGAACTCTGTTGGTCTGGTCTATAAAACCATACTTGAAAATAAAGACTCATGATACTCTATGGCCTCAAAAGAGTTTATGAGTCGTAGGAATGATGAGTGTATCTCCTTAGTTTCATCTCTTCTTTTCTTATAGTGTATGTTTTATTTATTGATTGATGTTAGAGACTGCTAGTTAAGTATTTCTTTTCCATGTATCTCTATACAGCTGTTAGAAGACTCAAATAAACCAGTTAGTTAACAACCAAACTCAATGTGAACTGAGTGTGTTTATGGATGAAAGTCTGTAATTTTTTACCAATCTAGGAATTAATTTGGGCCAATGATGAAAATGGATTAAAACAAAAATAAGATTTCACTGCACCTCACAGTGAGAAAAGAGTTTAGTCTGCTAGTTCTAAAAGTTTCTAATGGAAGATCTTGTGAAAGACTCATACTGAGTAACAGTCTGAGCTAATTCTCCTCCCACTACAAATCTCAAATGTACCATTTCCAGATTCACTCTATTGTTTGTTTGTTTTTCTGATATTCTACTTCCCATTTAGCAGCTCTATATAAATCTTAGAATGTTCTTTCCAATCAAGTAAAAAGACTATAATTTGTATTGGTTACAGGACAAAATTTCAGCTGGACCGACTGAGTTGCATATAGTGGAGAACAAATACTTTTCAAATACTCATTACTTTACAAATACTCGTTGTTTCAGATTCATAAAGAATGGATATGTTTTGTGGTGAAGCAGACTTCAAAGACTCTGTGAGAAAAGGGAAAATTGTATCTTTCATCAAGCTGATCTCATCTTTTTTCCTCAGAATTATAGAAATGTATACATTTAAACTTGCCTATACTGAAATGCTATCTAGGAGCAGTTTCCACATCTGAATGTTGCTTCTCTTCTCACTTTGCAAGCACTTAGCGTTTTAAATCCCAAACACTCCAGCGTTTAACTTTGTGACTAATGTTCATCTAAAGCACAGGCACGGTCTCAATGCCCATTGGACAGGCTGGATCCAAGCTCCCGGAATGTCAAAAGATGATGGGCTCAAGCATGACAGCCAGCCCTTGTTGATTTGCTCTTCAACCCCCAGTTTCCTTCTTACTTACAATGCTTCAGCAGTCTCACATTGCATTTATATCTGTTTATCAGACAAGCCACCAGGCACAAGAAGATTAGTGGACCTCCAAAGTGCAGTTGGAAGATTTTTAAGCAGCTGCATCTTGAAACTGATTTACAAACAACTCCCCAAGTCATATGACCACATGATTAAAGTCACTTTTTGAGAATAAAGCTTAAAGAAACATCTTTTTCTGAGCTAGGAAAGGATCTGGTGTTCATAGTCACACTACCGGGCACACACTGTTGAAACAGCGAGATTATAAGCCTCGCTGTGAAAGTCTCTGATTCTCTTTGCTCCCAGTAAAAACACTGATCAAATACATAAAGCCTTGTTTTAGACAAGGCTTCAAAAATTTAGAAAACATTCAATAGACAATATAAGAAGAGACTATCACAGCAGCCTTCCTTAGCTCACCCATGGAGAACTTGCAACTGAGTCTTCCCTCTTCTTATTCTTAATGCCAAAATATCAGTTGCACTCACAGCATTCACACAGCTTTAAACATCTTGGCACAATAGGGCATTCTGCTATTTTCTTCCATTATAGATTAAATTATCTTCACAACAAAACAGTGTAAACTTGCAGTATCTGTCTTATACATGCTCAGCTTCGTCATGCTTGCATTAATTTAGAAGGTGAAAACACAGCTAAGAAGCAGACAGAGAATATTGGGGAATACCCACAGGTATTGTGTTTAGACTTACTCTTGCCCTGAATGTTTAATGCTGGTTTCAAGACCCTTTCCCTTTTTTCCTCCACTTGTTTTTCCTGAGATGACAAAGGAAGCTCAGGTGAATGTATACGAAGGCACTGCACTCCATCTGTCTTCTTTTAATTAAATCAGGAGCTGTGGAGCAGGGGCAGAGCAGCATGCTCCAGCCTGCAGCCTGAGAAACAAAAGAAGTGACTTGTACAGTATGGAGGGAGACTAATGGGCGAAAGCATTCCTGCATGTAGCAATCTGTGCTCCCTACAATGTTACTCATCATTCTGTCTAACTTCAATAATATTCTTAGCATGAAATGTCTAAGATTAATGAGGCATTTATTCTCCGATAAGAAGCTATCACAAAGAATATATTTTCCATCAACTTTTTTGCAGTTAAATTAATACTACCAACTTTTTGCAAATATGGGATTCAACAATGGTTTATAGCAGCTGATGTGAAGCTAGTTTATCTAGCAGGTTTACATCTTGGGGGGTGGGGGGTCAGCATTTATTTTCTCTGTTTATGAGCAGACAATGCTGCTAGTCAGTACACCCTTGAGTCTCAAATTGTTGTCATAGGCATCTATTGCTTGAAACTGTTAGAGGTGGGACACAGGGCTAGGTAGATCTATGGCCTGACCCAGTATAGTTGGGGGTTTTTTTAATATTAAATGGGTAAAGGACCTCTAGCATTTGTCATCTTTCCCTTGCTATGTGGCTGATCTTGAACAGAACTCCCTGAGCCCACTTCCCCTGTCTTTCTGTCCTGGAGCTAGCAAAAAATCCTCTAAAGTTAGTCCTCTACAGTTAGAGCTCAAGCACTGATAGGGCCACTTTTGGCCTAGCTCTTTTCTTTGTAAGTTGTAAAGTATCATAATCAGAGCTGCATGTTTAAAATAAGGGTAAGTGACTCTGTCTTCCAAGGCTAATGACCCATAGAGCCTCTTGGGTAATTTTTTTTGCAGACTCACTTTTTCACAGGCTTTTTCAGAAACAGTAGGAAACTAAGGCATGTATCGGTCAGAACTTTACAACAGAATATATTCTTCTCAGTTGGCCGTTAAAAGGATCAAACATGAAGGAATCAGTCTCTGAATTGGTTCTGCCATCTTTGACAAAATTCAGCCACTTATGATTTGGTCATCCTGGGGAACGTCTGGTACAAAATCCTCAAGTCTCCTTGCTACATACAACGGATGTCTTGTGGGAATCTCGGAAATATTAGTGACTTCATTGACTCTGCCCCATTGAGCCTAATCAAGAACCAAGACAGTAGTAAATACAAATGCAATTTGCTCCATAAACAGTGGAACTAATCATGTGTCATGAGTCATCTCCACCCACCAGCACAGTACCACTAGCTCCTGCCCACCTTAGCTATTGCAATCCTACTCAAAACCCTTTGGTCTGCCCCAAGTTATCAGCTTCTCAAAGGGCAAATGGGACTTACTTCTAAGATACCCATTTCTCTTTTAGAAGCTCACGACTGCCTTTTCTCTCAAATTGTCTGACTGCTTTATAGAATTAAGCTAAACAAGGAATGATTGGTTTTACCTCAGGGTTTGCTTGAAGCTGCTGCTTCTTTCCTAGTCTTGTAAAAATGCCTTCATGTTGGGAAGCTTCTCTACTTTTTAGCTTTGTCAGACAGTCCAATAAAATATATTTCCCCTGTGCCCCCCATCAAATGTATTTCTATTTAAAGGATTGCCTGATTTTAAGTACAAGTGGTTTTACTTTTTTTTTTCTTTTGGATATCCCTGATAATACGTTTTCTTCATTTTACTCTAGTACGTAGAGAAGTTATCCCCATAAGACATGGAAGATTGGAAGTAATAGCAATAGGAAAAAGTAGTAGAGGGCCAGACAAACAAATCACTCTTTTTTCTTGACTGAAACAGACAAGTGTTTCCAAGAGACAGTAGCGAAATATCTGTGGCAGAGCAGTGTAAAGTGCATCTTCAGTCACGTATTTATTCTGATCTGAAGACACTGAATATATCGTTCCCCTATAATATATGTAGGCATGTTAGTTTTGTACTGTGATATATAATAATCTGCTTTTCATAGGGATTATATTTTGAATGATTTTAGGGTCAGCAGCTTATCTCTTATTCATACTTTGCTAGGTTTCGTTGTATCAAACGCTTTCACTTTCAGGAACATACCCATAGTGAAAAAGGTAACATCATTTTTCTCTAGCACAAACTAGCAATGTCATAGAAAGGCAATGAACTTCTAAATCTAGGTTTAAAGTATTAAGTTTTATTTAACCTAAGGCAGACTTCATTATAGCAATTCATTGTGTCAATTCTCAACATGAAAACTGTCCCTTGGGCCAACAAATTTCTAAAGTTGTTTTTTACTGGTGTATTTCAATACTTTTTCTTAAAATGTCAATTCTAACTAACCGCAGCTTCCAGATATTCTAAACTTCCTTCTGCTGTGCATCCAGCTCTCTTTCATCAAACATACCTTTCTTTTACTGTCCCCTACATAAACTTAATTAAAATACATTTGGAGTCATTTTGCTTGTCAGATTAAAATATTTAATAAATCAAAAAATGGTACTTTATGAGCTATATAGGCAAAGGTAAAGCTTCAAATAAAGTGAAATTAAGTATAGTCTCAGAAAAAACAAATAGAAAACACACACAACTACCATACCACTGCATAACAAGAACCATATTTTTTATGCCTGTCTCATTTGTCATGTAAGACATGCCTTAGAGAACTTAAATATTTAGTCATTTTCTC
Organism: Sagittarius serpentarius; assembly: GCA_034782735.1. NCBI lineage: Eukaryota > Metazoa > Chordata > Aves > Accipitriformes > Sagittariidae > Sagittarius > Sagittarius serpentarius. The sequence goes on from JAVKLA010000017.1 coordinate 20,865,136, forward strand.
CAAGTTGTATTCTTTGATAGTTTTAGGTGCTACCAGAAGCCAAAAATTATGTTTCTTTCCATCTTAATTTTGGAATCTGATAGTTTAATTAATCAAGATGTCTCCTACTTTTGAGTGAAGATCTAGTTAACATAAATTGTGCATCTTTCTGTTAATGGATGGATGGGGGACTGAAGCAGAGACATACTTGACTAGGCTCACACAGGTGATCAGCGAAAGAGACAAAAACTAGTTTCATTCGCCTTCATTCCCAGGCATCAACCACAGGACTAGCTCTCCATCTTTAACTGATGTTTGATACAGCCTTCTCTGACTGTTAGATTCAGGTCCTAATCCATTTCCTGATGCAATCGGAAATTAACTACTTTTAGAAAAAGACTGAAACCCAATTTTTTTTTGCTTAATATTTTGCATTATCATCAACAATTCTGACAGAATCAATAAAGTGCCTTTCCAATTTATGGTGTAGATGCACCAGTGATTATCATTGGCATATCCCTCAGGGAAACTGTCTTTACAAAAAATGCAAGAACAAAGACACTTGCAAAGCTTGAATATCTAAAGCACATTTAAAGGAAGAAATGAGCTATAAGCAATGTCTTTGCTTTCCCTGTGGAATTTGCAAGTACTTGCATTTGATGGGGCGAAATCAAGTGAGACTGTTTCAGCTATAAAAACAAACATTTACAGATTGACATTTACACAGTCACCAATTTATAAAAAGCTACTCTCATTGTGATTTGTCATGTCTCACTCATCCCACTCATCCCTGTAAAACACAGAACTGTGCTGAAGGGGATCAAAGGTTCACTTCAAGGTGAAAGTACCTTTTGCAGAGATAGTAAAATTAAACTATCCAGAAGGAGAAATTACTACATTTACAAAAATACTTGTAAATTATATTTTTTTTTTCTAGAAGGCTGAAAAAAGGCTGCAAGCAACAAAGCAGAAATCTATTTTGAAGAAAGATCTTTAATAGATTAATAATCTATCAAATGAAACAATGCTTTATCTTGGTCTCTCATTTGCTTCTCTGTTATATTGCTTTCATGTGGACAAACAATTCAGAGATAAAAGGGCACCTTATGTCTTTTCCCACATCCAGACATATAGAAGCAGAACAGTGGATGTGGCAGTAATCATGGGCAATGACTGCTCAGCAGAAAATCACACAAGAGTGTTTTAGCAACATTATAAGACAGCTCATTAACAGAGGACAAAGCAGGACTGATGCTGTTGAAAATATATGAATACAAGGTTGCCTTTTGGGTATAACTAAGAGCATATAACCAGATACTGTACCTGCTGTCTTTTGAAGGAAAAAGAGCACACACAGTCTTGAGTTTCCATTTAGGTGTACTGGTCTGGAGTCTAGTGCCATACAAAGTCCAAATAATTCCTTTACTTATCACAAAAAGATAAAGTTTATTCTGCAGTCTAATCAAATGCAATTTAATGTGGTTAGATACCAGAAGACCAATTGCATACATTTCTAATGTTTGAATTTACTGGTAATTTGTCATTTCGTATAATACAGTGTACAATACAGTGTATTTGTATACATGTTTTAAGTGAATGAGTTGCAGCCTATGTCTTCCTCTGCTAATACAGCTAAATCTAAGATATCTGCTTGATAGACTTTTCAAGGCCTGACCCTGTGAATGTGGCATGGCAGAGTGGGATCAAGCCAGAAAAAAAGTGGTTTGAAATTCTAGAAGCCACAATTTGCAAAGACATTACTGACATCAGATAAAGCAAAATATATTAAAAGACTAAATGAGAATGAAAACTACTGTAGTGAAAAACTTACTTCAGGTATAAATGTTGTTTTACCTTTCATTCTATCTTTATTTTTAATACAAAATCTGTTCTGATGCCATTGTTGCAAAAATCACTCATCCCATCAGCCCTCGCCATTAGACACTTTTCCAGTTAATTAGGGGAAGCTTTCATGACAGACCTGGAGAAAAAGCTCAGATTAAGTTGGACTACTCAGGACACAGTCTGAGCAAGCAAGCACGCCAAATGGCAAGTGGCAGTGCAAATCATATAGATGGAACCATGACACTCTTAGGTGGTTGCAGCTTTTTATTACTTTCACCAACCAGGGCTCATACCAGCAGTTCTGAAATCAAAGGGATTAATAAGCCTTTACCAGATACCTGAAGCTTTTAAATATATTAATTATATATTTTCTTTGTCTTCTTTTTGTAGAGTTTATTGATTTTCCCTACTCTACTTTCTTCTCCCTGGCAGATGCTGGAAATAATGATATTAAAATTGATCTGGTATGTTCAAGGCAGCCATTAGCCATGAAATCCAGTTTTTAATGGAAGGTATATACAATACTAACCACATGGATCTTAGTCCATGTCAGTCTCACATTTTGAATGAGATTCTAGAGAGACGATGAAGCACAGAGCTAGGCATACGAGAGTGCAGTGCTGGCTCTTATGTTAATGGACTCAAAGACTCCAAGTCACAAAAGAATCAATAAGAATAAGGCACCTTAAAAATATATATTCAAAGCTGTGCTTGAGCCAAAAAGTTTTCTGATTAATAAGAGAGGGGCAGCCAAGTATACGAAAAGGAAAAGACTTTCCTTGCCCTCTATCACCTTAAAAATGAACAACATATATTCCCATAAAATATAGTAATTGGTGCCTTTCCGGATCTTGGGTTTCTCAATTCTCATAGTAGCAGAGAGAGAGTGAGTGTCTGTCTCGCAGATATCTTAGAAAGCCAGGCAAGCTTATGGGGCAAAGCAGAAAAGGAGTCTTGCTCCAGTGATCTCTACTATGTCCTTCCATTCAATACTAAATAAGTGTCAGGCAATTAGAAATGGAACAGCGGATGCGTAAATGATACTGCCTTCCCAATAAATTGCTAATACCTGGATAGTGCTGCATGACTGGAAACATACTGTTACAATAACTGCAGTACCAATTTTTGCTTCTGAATAATAGAGAATATGAAGAAGAATGATGTAGCATTGGAGCCATGAAACAAGCAATCTACCACATGATTCTTTTCCTGTCTGATTTCTTATTTTCTTCCTTCCAGAATTGAGACATACTGCATCTAAGCTTTGCAAGAGTAGCACTCATTTTCTTTCTCCTTGGCAGAAGCGTGCTGTGGTGTGCATGGTGGTCTCTGGACAATATTTAATGACTGCCAAACTGTGACATAAAGTTCATGCTTGTTCTTGTAGGGTAAAAATCAACCTAATTTGTAGGAAGCATCTGAAGTTCATTATCTGGGAATAGCTAGAAACATGTAAAATAATTAAATGGGGATTTTTTTTTTTAATGTACTGACACATACAGCTTTTATTAGAACAATTTGGTCAGAAAAAAGGGACATCCACAAGCACATATCCACACTTATTCGCATTAGTTATTTAACTTGGTTCATGTACCACCTTTTACCATCTGTCACATGGAAGATAGCTTTCAAAAAAATTCTGGAATGCTAATGGAATTTCCTCAGCATCACCATCCAGCACAGGTGGCATTTTTAGCTCTAAAACTAATTAAAATGCATGTTTTAAAGAAGCTCAGTGTTTAACTCAGGTGGATAGGATACACAAGATGTCTCTTCAGTGTTTCAGAGGTCACAGCATGAGACTGATTTGGCAAACTTCATCTAAAATAACCCAGTACTTAAGGGAGTTTTACAAAGAAATACATAAGATGTTGATTTCATACTTAGTAGCAAATTTTAAAGCAGCTGTAACTATATGGTGGATTCATCTGCATTTTGTAAAATGGTCAATGAAGGTAAAGAACAAACATCTTCACTTTTTCCTACCTACTAATACAGCTACAGTGAAAATACAAGAGTACTACTCGGTAACTAACCACAAATTAGCAACCGGTGTCATATTTTGCATTTATCTGCACTGGTTTGCAGTTCGGCACCTAGTCTTCTGCAATTAATGGCTATATTTTGCTAGAATAAGTACCATGAAGAAGAAGGAGAAGGAAGCAATGAACAAAAGACAAATAAAGGAATCAGTCATGCAGGACACCTCTCGTCATTCTCCCATAAAATACATTGGGTGCTGTTGCAATCTTGCCCTCCAGGAAGAGAAAGTGAAGACCCTTAAGAGTGCTCAGGGACAAAAAGCTGGGCAACCTCAGTTTTGAAAACCTTGACTAAATGCCACCTGCTGCTGCAGTCACAGCCCTTCTTCCCTGCTCAAACTGCAAGAAATTCAGAATAGGAAAACAACTCTTCCATCAGCAGCACATCACCAGGTTATTCACGCTACTATTATAGTGAGGGGCTCCTTTCTAGTGGGTGTGAATTGGGATTTATGGGCAAAATATGTTGCTTTTAACTAAATGAGAAACATCTGTACAGTAAATCTGGTTCTGTGTGCACTGTTTAAAGTATCCTTAAATAAAGATGCTTAAAAGATTTGCTTTTGTGTTGTTTTTCTCTGAGCTGGTGTCACTGCGAGAATATTTTGTATGATTTTAAGGACAAACAAAGTGATTAAAAAGCTCTTTCAATTTTTCTTTTTATTGGTGGTATTTTAACTGATTCTTTGAAGAGGTACGAAACTGGGCCCAGTAGGTGTTGGGAAGGTTTATTATAACCTGACAGAAATCTGTCTAATCCTGGGGCTTTACTAGCTCTAAGGGAATTGTCTTACTTATTTCCATTAAATTATTAACTGATTGTAATGTAACTTTTGAGCATATGACAGCCTTGGAAATAATAATGATAACAATAAAAAATGGAAGCAAAAGTCTAACAGCTTTTGTCTTATACTGGATCTGTGGATATCTTCAAAGAGCACCCTGGAGTGCTCTATGGCATCCTTTACAATCAGTGATGGGAATGTTATTGTTATCCTGTTGAGCAGATACAGGCAAAGAGATTCTACTCAGTATTTATTCCATTGCATTAATCTGAAAGCTCCCATACAGTTTTCAGAGCATCAGGACTGATTATTATGCAGAAATTAAACCATAATTTATTTAATCAGGAGATAGAGGCTTAAATCTAATGATAGGCATTCAATTCCAATCTCTTTCACAGGAATTCTGGCTAAATGAAGGTTACTACACCTGACATATTTGTCTAGACTTTCTTTATGATCAGTAGGGATCTATTCAATAGTGTCAATGAAGCCTCCGGCGCGATTCATCTTGTGCTGAAGCAGACATTTATTTATACCTGCTCAGATGAATTACGCCTTGTGTTGCATTAATCCTATTGACTATGTCTCCTTTGCTCATAATGGAAATGTAGAAAATTATCCCTGATTTAGACTCCCACCTGTAAGTAAGGTAAATCTCACCTTAAATAAATAATTCATGTCCCAGTTCGGTCAGGTATCAAGGTGTACTTCACCTTTAGGGAATTTCACTGATTCCATTTCGCTCCAGAAAGGAAGAGAAACCTGTGCTCAAGTTGGACTATATGCTTAATATTCGCCGTAGTCTACCTCTGAAGTGAAATCTTCCTGTGCTAGAGACTGCAACAACATTTAGCACAAAGGAGGCTGATGTCATTTGCCAGTCTGAATGTCACCGCAATACAAATGATTTGTCTTGCTTATACTGGAAAAGAAAACAGGCCCATGTAAAGCAGTGAGGGATGGAGGACAAGATGTGACTTGAAAACAGCAAGCAATGGCCAGAAAAAAATGAGGAAAATATTTACTATTGATGCATTTAAAGTGTCTCTTGTGCTGGAGAGGGGGAGTGACATTTTACAGGAACTCTGTGCTGATGAATGAAACTCGGTCTGTGTAGCTAAGTTTCCTTGCAGCAAGAGAAACATGTTATGTATTATTATATTACACTGCAATAAAAGGGTGTGGTAATATAACTATATTACAGATATAAATATAAATATAACAGAAAAAGTGTAAAAAGGCTAAGCAAAAACACTAGAAGAAATATGTGATGGAACAAAGGAGCATGAAACCAGACACAAATATAGAGAAATTCATCACACTATAAAAAGAACCATGAGGCATTTAAACAAGGTAAGAAAAAGCATCAATTGTGTACGTAACGAAGGGTGAAAGAATACATTACAAGCCAAACAATATCCTTGGAAGGAGGACAGAAAATCTGTAAGAAGTTTAGAATGGTCCTCATAAATCTGGAAATCTAATATCAGATGAGAAGGAGAAGGTACAGTGAATTGAGTGTGGGAGCCGGACAGAATATTAGGAGAAGAAAAACAAGGAAGAGTATCTGGAAAGGATGATATTAGTCTGGAAAAAACTGTCATCTTTTAATTAAACCGCCAAAATGTATCTACATAAACTCTGTAAGCAGATATAAGCAAAAAAGGATGATTCAGAGTTTTCAGGAAATCTGTATTCATTTCTGTCCTAAAACCCAGCCAGTAATGCTGGAGATTATGAACAATGCTCAACTCTCTGCCCAGTGAATCAGGTGTGTCAATTATTATTGAATATGCATCATAGAGGAGCAAAGAGTCAGTTCATTTCCTGTTAAGAGACATGAATGAAACAATCCTCAGCTACAGAGGTAGAGTAAATAAGAGCAAATAAGAAGCAAGAGCATGAGATAAAGCACAAAGGACCAGAGAACACAGCAAGTGCTCAAGCAGTCTCTAAGGATCAGAATCCCTGTCTTCTATCTGGAACTTCTTGCAGATTCAGATCTTCTTGGCATGCAATCATGGATAACACCTGTAAAATTAAAAGCCTCATTTCTGTTACGGGGCAGGGGGGAGGGGGAAGGAAAAAAAAAGCCTTTCTAACCTCTTAAAACAATTTTAAATACAGAAGGTTTTTTTCAGGAATTGAAATGTGTTTGTTCATCTATCAGTGTTTGCAGCAAGTAAACATGATGTCAATTAGCCTTGCTAATGTGAAATCATTACCAGTTTCTGGGCAGAAGAAAGAGTTCATCAGCTCAAATATACATTGTGTGTGTTGCAATATAACCCACTGTTGGGTAAGAACAATCTGGGATGTTTAACTAATTAGTATTCAGAATCTTCCACACCTAGGTTTTGAAGCCTTCAGTAGTAATTTGCTAGTGGGGCACCAACAAGCCCCATAGATGAATTAAGAGACAGTTGTACTAAAACCTGAACAAATGTAGAATAAAAAATGAGCAAAAAAGTTTAAAACTGAATGTTATTAACCCCACAATTTTCCAATGAGCCTCAGCATAACTGCTAGGAAAAAAACCCCAGCTTTTCAATATTGGAAAATCCACTCTACCTCTAATGAAACATTAGTGCAGTCTTTGATGGCTGCTGTCTGAAGTTAATCCATGGACCAAAAGGGAGGCTGGGGCACATAATGAAAAAATTTCCAGCTTCTGATCCATGTGCAGTAAACGCAGACTCTAAGGCCATGGAAAACATAGATATGTTTCAAACTATCCTTTTGATGCTTTATAACAACAAAAATAAACAGGAAAACTGCATTCTAATTAATATAAGACTACCATTTCAGAGATAGCATGTTAAAATTAGTAACCAGTTCTAAAATGCCAGAGGTCCATATCAGCTGATGGCATTGTGCTTGATGGAAAGGAATATAATAGTGGACTACAAAATCCTGAGTGGGCTGGAGTGAGTGGAGATGTTGACTCTCACTGTCTCGTGAAGTGCAGTCACCTGAGACCAGTGTGAGCCAGATTTACAGCAAACAGAAGGACTTGGTTCTTCACACAGATGAAGGACTTGTGGAATCCTCATCATAGGATGCTGTGCATGCAAAAATTGTTAGGGATTCCAGAGGAGAAGCAATAAATACTTAGAAAAAAAGATCTACTATGATGTAATGGGTTTACATGGCAAGGTTTTGGTAGAGGGGGGGCCACAGGGGCAGCTTCTTTAAAAGCTGCTAGAAGCTTCCCCTGTGTCCGATACAGCCAATGCCAGCCGGCTTTAAGAACAAACCTGCCGCTGGCCAAGGCCGAGCCAATCAGCGACCCTGGTAGCGCCTCTGTGATAACACATTTGAGAAGGAAAAAAAAGTACTGGGGCTCAGAAGCCGCAGCCGGAGAGGAGTGAGAACATGTGAGAGAAACATCTCCGCAGACCCCCGGGTCAGTGCAGCAGGAGGGGCAGGAGGTGCTCCAGGCGCCGGAGCAGAGATTCCC
>JAVKLA010000017.1:20873346-20884639 GCA_034782735.1 Sagittarius serpentarius
TACCCTACTCTGGTTTGATTGGCAATAAATTAAGTTAATTTTCCCCAAATCGAGTCTGTTTTGCCCGTGACAGTAATGGGCTAAGTGGTCTCTCCCTGTCCTTATCTCAACCCACAAGCCTTTTATTATACTCTCCCTCTCCTGTTCAGTCAAGGAGGGGGAGTGATAGAGCGGCTTTGGTGGGCACCTGGCTTCTAGCCAGGGTCAACACACCACATATGATTACCAAATATATAAACTACAGTGGGCTCAGGTGACCCACTAAGCAGAAATCAGAGGCGGAGTGAGCGCTTGGAAGTACTACATATAGCCTACTTTTCCCTAGACATCTATTATAGCCACTGTTGAAGTCAAGTGACTGGGTTAGACATAACTGGTGAAGCATTAACTCTGTTCTTACATTCTTACTGTATTCCTTTTTCTGCAGTCCTGGATCTATAATCTCAGGACATTCAGAGAATGTTACCTTAAAGTCAGACCTGGGGCTGCTGCACTTAAAGCCCTGAGTCAAGTCCTACCAACTGTTCCATTTTGTTTCATCTACCCAACCTGCCTTCAAAAAGTTACCATCCCTAGAGCAGTTATAGAAAAACTGATAATGAAGAATCTTCTGTGCTGCCAAAGGTAAAATGAAATCAGTGTTGATTTACATTAATGTGCCAGCCTGTAAACCTATAAACTGCCATGGTTCAGACACTGTTTCACCTACTGATTAGGCAGTCTTTCCATGGACACAGGGCAGATATCCAGGCCAGTAACTTCTTAAACCAACGGATATATCAGTTATGTATGTTTGAGTCAACACTAAAAGAGTGCACTATTTATAATTAAAGCAAACGAAGTAAAGTTGAATTCTATTTGGTATATCATTGTATGTTTTTACTGACAGGATTTCTATGAAGCTGTTAGAAAGCAACTCAGCAATGTATCCTTCCTGGATAGACTTTCTTTATGCTGGGCAAGCATGTTGATAGAATATCGTTTATTAGTGGTTGATGTACGATTACCAGTCACCAGTTTCTTCTTAGACAAGCGTTGAGATCAGTGTGCTCCCTCATGAGAAAACCCCACATGGCTGCCTAATTTCAACACTGTTGTTCATCCTCCTTATCCTGAAGTGCTGCCTTTCTCTGCCTTGTATGATCTTCCCATCTTCCAGTTCTCTTATGATTCTAGCAGTCCTTTCAGCTTGTTCTTTAGAGAAAATCCCTCACATTTTGCCTACCTTCCTCTGGGAACTTCCATAATATTCAAGTGTTGTTCCTATTTCTTCGCTCTCTGCGCCCCAAACCTCACCATCTGCAAGATACTCTTAAGAAACAGCTCTGTCTTGATGGCACATCTGCCTCAGTATTACTGTCCAGTCCCTTTTGTTACCAAACACCCATGATACCACTCACTGAACAGTTCAAGCTGAGCATGATTGAAATAACTCCTTAGATCCAGACATGTCACTACTATCCCTTTTCAGTGCTGCGGACACAACTGCCGTTCTGCCAATCACTTGAATTTCTAACAAGTTTCTTCACATTTGATTTCTTAAATCCAAACTATCTCTAATTTTCTCACATTTGTTCTGCATGCAATACTAATCTTTACCTGCCCATCCACACAGCCAAAGCTCTGGTCCTGCTTGCTGAGCATCCTGCTTACTGAGTACACAACAAAAGTAGCCTTGCTCTGCTATGAAATGCTGCTGTGTATAGCGTTTCCCTACCCTTTGATCATGCACTGCTCTGTTTACAGTTTGCTTGTGACTCCTCTTCACTACCAAATTTATGTTATTTGTTTTGTGTTCATAACCTAATCCCACTTTATCTCTCCTTCAGAAACAAGAGATTGTCTCCTGCTTCTAATCAGCTACTGATAATACCCTCCATCACCCACTTGATTCATTCTCAAGCAGTTACTTTCATGTTGTTCACGCTTGGAAGAAACACTCCAAAGTAACATCATTGCTTTCCTTCAAGTCCCTTCTCCAAATCTGTCTTTTGACATTATGCTTATAAAAATACTTTGTGTAAATAAGCTGTAATCTTCTAAGATTGTTGCCTATCGGTATTGTTTATTTCCTTTTCTTCCTATGCTGTTTATCTTTTTGCTGTTTCTTGTCTCCAGTGTACGCTACATGTGTTTTTATGCAGCATACTTTTGGCTGGTGTTTGTAGGGCACTTCATAAATTGAGGTCAGACTTCTAGTTTCTGGGTCCTACTGTAATATGAACATAATTGCAGCAATAATAACTGCCTAAGGTTCCTCACAATTTTTATAATTTTGCTTTTTAATGTATGCACAGATGTGTACTATCTAGCAAGCAGAGCATCTGCTTTCCAGCCTAGGACAGTACTTGGGTGGAATGTAAGCATCAAGGCTTAAGGAGAGCAATTTCACCAGTCAGCATTGCAGGCCAGAAAGTTCTGTCAGCATGTTTGGTTTGGACCACAGAAATCTATAGATGCCCACACACTCACATCCTAGGCTAAAGAACTAGGTGTTAAGCACCACCACAACCCAGAATTTGTTGAAATAGACCTTAAGTACCTTAAGTACATTAAGTGTACTTCCATCCCTGGAGTTGCCCAATCTGTTTTCTGTACTTGTACTTTCATTAATGCAAACCAATAATGCTTTGAAAAGCAGATAGTGCAATGACTGTATTTTTTCCCACACCACAACACTGGCCAAGGAGGAGCTGTTGTGATGGGCAAGACCTGTAGCACTGCATAATAATCCAGGAGCTATCATCTCATCATAAGGGTGCACAAACCTAAATACCCTACTTCCCAGAAGTACACTCCTGAGCTATTGAGGGAGTTCAAGGAAACAAAAGATGAAGAGAGGTTTGCAGGTGGGCGGCAGCCCCTACATCTGGGAGCACAAAATCCTGGGGACAGGCAAATAACTCTATCTTCAAATTGAGAAAGTACCATTTTTCTTGCATAGGAAGAAGGAACCCTTAAAATGCACTCATCAAACTATGACCTCTATTTGAATGAACTCAGGAAAAAATGTAATATGTAGACGCAAATTTGAAGGTTTATTAACTTCCAAGAATTGTGAACTAAAGTCTTCGTCTCATTTTATATTCCTTTTCCCCTCAAGTTTCACTGTGATGCCTCTGAAGTGAAAAGCTGTATTTCTGTAAACAATATTGGGGTTGTGGCTGTTATCATTTCACACAAGACCCCTCTTGCAGAAAGAGCTCTGGAGAATATTGCACTATTTTTTTAAGCACCTTTGACAGTCTGCTGTGCTGAGTCGAAAGATTTCAAGGTACATTAACTTTAACAAAAGAGTGTCCGTGCCATAAGCCCCCATTTCGTTTCAAAATAACGATAACTGTTTTAAAAACATATATATAACTTAACCCAACTCCTATATTTATTATTATTATTTATTTAGAAGGTCCCTCAAGCAAATCCAGATAGAGGCTGATAGGATGGGATTTGCAGGAACAGGGAAGAGTTTCAATTTTGCTTTGAATTCAACATAATTGAGACTGTGGCATTTGAAAATGTGCAGTCTACAGATTAGATCATGTAGTTTCCCACCCATTACTGACTCTCCTCCTCACGGTGCACGATGTGCTCTGCCTCATACACACATTCTATTTCATTCTGCAGATAATCAAGGGCAAACTTTAGAACCTCAGGAAAAGGCTTTTACACAGCACACGAATTGCATCTTTAGTCTTTGCATGCCAGAGGATTCTTCAATTTGTTCCATGGAGATCTGTTTTCTATGTTATTCTGGCATTCTTCTAAGTACGTTTTCTCCTTTGGAAGAAGAAATTTCTATTACTTTTCTCTGAGTCCCTTACTCTGTTAACTCTGCAAAATAGTTAAGCTGAGTACGTTAAAAAACAGAAGAAAAAAAATCAGTAGTTTGTGATCTTTCACTAAATTGATGGGTTTTTATTTATTAGTATAAATAACTTCTTTCCTCTTTAAACTTTACTGAAACACAAGTTTTATTCCCCCTTGATCTGAATTTCATACAAATTTATGACTTTGTGTACTGTTATTGACTTCCTGGGGCTTCACATATGTGTGGTAGTGAAGCTTCAGTAGTCTGCTGTTATATCACAACAGTTTTCAGCTTTTTAAATTGAACAAGTGCACTTGAGTCTATGTCTAGAAGGTTCCAAGAAGAAGGACTTGAAAATTCTGACATTTTAGAAGAATAAAAAAAAAATTATCTCAAATGAACTCTAGCATTTTTCTGTCTTCAGTCTCTCTTTGCTCCGTATCATTGGAACATAAGACTTCATTCCAATTTTCCTGGAAACTGAGCAGACACTTGCAGCAATGCAAAGTGAGTGTAAAATGCCCCCAAATCAAAATAGCATTTTTATACTCATTTTGCCTGGTTGAGCAAATACGATCATAGTTGTCTGATAGCCCACACAACCACCCAGCATTCCTGCTCACATCAGCAACACTCTCTACCTTATGATGAGCATGGAGTTTAAGTAGCTTGTGCCTATACCTCTATCATAAACAAAACATATAAGTGCTTATTTTCTGGTCTTGAGGCCAAGTAGCCAGGTCTGTATACATTCAGACTTTCTAAAACAAAGTGGATATATCCAAACCACCTACTGAGAATTATCCTTTGGCTGTGCTAACTCCTGAACCATGCCTGGAAATTTTGGGGAAGGTGCTAGTTGTCCAGACATCATACTAAAAATTTAACACTAGAGAGAACCAGATCCAAAGCTTTGGGTTGTTTCCTGTATTTTTAACTAGTAAACTGAGTTTTGGTACTGCTAACTCTGTTAATAAGATCATATTTTTTTCATCAAAGAGGACTACTACTAAGCCTCAGCTACTTCTCAGTCTTTGGTTTCTTACCTTACCTTTCACTATTTTGATGCTCTTTATGGTTGCTTTGGTGTCTTGGTCTTTTGTTTGTGTCTTTTGCCTTGTAGTTTCCTGACTTAATTTCTGCTGTGGCCTAATTGATCAGAAAAGCCAAGTGTTACATACACCATGTGTTTAGCTAGTGGGTTATCTTAGGTTATTCCTTTCAGGCTTTAAAAGTGTATTTTTCAAGCTGCTCTACAAGCAAAAGTGTTTCCTTTCTATGATCTATTTTATTTGTGCAGTTTAGTCCTCTCCCTAAATATTGACCCATGAACCGTCTTTTCTTGTCCATTTGAGGTTTTCTGTGTACATTTCTCTAGTAAGAAATTAATAGAAACAGCAATAACCAATTAATGCCTCCTAAACTGCAAATTCCAAATTTGCTTCACCCTGTGTGCTGGTTTCGGCTGCAATGGTTAATTGTCTTCCTAGTGCTGTGTTTTGAGTTTAGTATGAGAAGAACGTTGATAACACATCGCACAAAAGAGTGAAATAGCAAAATAAGGTGAAATATTTGCTGACCGTGCTCGGATTATTTGTAACTTAAATTGATTCTCCACCAGCTCTCTCTTGCTAGAAAGACACCCACCAAAATTCACAAAGAAGAGTTCTCCTGCAGAGGTGATACTTTGCAATACTAGCCTTGTAAATAAGGATGAAAACGTAAATTTATATACTTTATTTTTTTCCCTATGGCCCTCTTAACTCACAAACTCTAATGGAAACTATATTCTTTGTTCATATTAAAGCTCATATCTTCATAAACAGATGCTCAGAAGCTCACATATTCTAGTGGCTTACATTTACTTTAAGGTTTATTTAAACTGCCTAATTCAAAAGAATGTACATAACCATCTTCAAAGCAGGTTAGCAAAGTTAGCCACACAGCTTTGGTGTATGACTACACACAGGTGTGCGACTAAATCTTCTTGAGACACAGCTCTAAAACCAAGATGTGGAATTTAATTGCAGTAGGTCAGATAAGGGTTGGGACTAAAATGGAAAAATATCCTTCATCTAGATTCAAATTTGCTGACACAGCAACAGCAAACCTTGGTCAGGTCACATACTATTACATCCCAATTCTGTTTCCTCTTTTATTCCCCAGGTTTTTGTACACTTCCCTGAAGTCGCTTAATGCCTCTTATTAAATACTTAGATGACAACTGTCATCCAGCAGCATCGATGGCAGCAGGTCCTACATTTGTAATGGAAACTTTTACTTATGTGCCCTTGACAATAGCAATGGATATCATTTCTATGGTAAGTACCACAGGCTGTAAACATATCATATGAATCGTATGTGCCATTATTGCTGTAAACAGAAACTAAAATCCAGAACTAATGCCAGTGAGTCAGAAGTGGGCAATGAATACTTGCTCAGAACCATGAAACTGACTTTTTTCAGAGGTCTTTTCTCTAAATAACAACCTGATGTACAAAGTGCTGATTTTGGGGGTGTTCAAAGAACAGATCCACATCTAAAGGCTTGTGGTTCAGACTTGTCTCTAATTAAGAAGTGTCCTGAAGTGAACAAAGGGCCACACAGTAGGAAATATATGCTTGCAGACACCAATTCACACCTGTTAATGATTAGTTTGCAGACACTACCAGATGTGCTATTTATCTGATGATCAGAGTAATTGAAATGAATTGCTCTGAATCAGTCATGTGAAATTGTCCCAGTTAAGCAGATACGCTGTTTCTCCTCTGTTTTCTTATGGAAAAAATGGAGCTAATCATTTTCTTTAACACTGTCCTTTACGTTCTTTACTCTTTACATCGTGCTCCCACAAAGAGTATGAAGTGCATGCCATACCTTTCTCCAAAAAAAAAGGACAATCAGTGTAGCAGTACAAAAAGATTTTTAAGTCCGACCATAGATAAGAGTTCACAAAGGCATTGGTTAGTGGTAAAAACAGGTCACATTTTTTATCACATATCTAAAAATCTGCAGTTCAATACTTACAAGGACAAAAAGTTAAACCCTACACATGGAGGGCTGCAAACTTTTAGAACTCGCTGCCAAAGGAACATAGTGGCAGCAGGCAGTATCATCACACCCCCCAAACATGAACAAGTGGAAAAACAACTTCATGTGAGTACAAAGGGAGAGTACAAAGGGAATGGATGCAGAGAGCAGCCAGGCTGATGCACTTTCCCTCCTTTTGCCACTGTTGGAAGCAGGTGCACAGCACTGATTTGACCCAGAAGGGCTTCTCTATTTCCATGTTGTTCCCTTGGCATGGCACGTTATCAAGCTTACTTCCTTTCTAAGAGACCTAAAACCAGCTATAGTATCAAAACCTATTTGACTACTGAGACATGGTCTGTGAAAGGACAAATAAGCAAATAGGAGGAAGGCCATTTTGACTTTTCTGTTGTGTATACCTACAAGACAGACCGATCACAAATTCAGCGTTTCATGCTGTAAAGTCCGTAAGTAGAAAGGAGGACCCGATAGGCTGAAGTGTATGTATTAGGTAGGCAAACATAAAAAGAATGTCATTAAACATAGTATAGACACACTGGTATGGGGTTAAATTCTTTGCTGTAGTGCAAGGTTTATTTTTATACATTGCTCCAGGTCTGTTGATGCCTTTGATTTAGAATGTGGTCATTTTTCTAGCTTTTTGCAAATTGATATTTTTCCTACTATCCAGGTAATCTTTCACAGTTTGTCTGTGGCAGATTTAAGTTTCTTTATATCTCCAGCACAGCCTAAAGACTACTGGTCCTGATTTGCCAAGAAAAAAAGAAAAAGAAAAAAACCATGGAAAATCTAATCAGAGAGATCAGAGAACTGACCCTAAGAATGGACCAGAAACAGAGGCATTAAAAGGCTAGCAAACTATGGTTTCCTGTAGATTTACTGAGGGACTTTGTGCACATTGAAAGTTCTAGCTGCAGTCTTGATAGTAATAACTTCTAGTTCAGTTTCCTGCAACCTCTTGCCAGAAATACTTGTCTGGTTCTATTTCTAGACTTACAACCCCACGCCTGCAATTGAATTTCCCTCAGGCTCGTGACCCCATGTCTTACATGAGGTCACAACACTTCATTTGGGAGGGTCACTGTTCCTATCTGAACAAGAACAAAGAAAGTTTGCTCTCAATTTTAGTGTATTTTTCCCCAGAATACTGCACCTCCGGCACTATTTATATGTTACTTAATGATCTCCGTTGTACTGCTGGGAAGCTGAAGCTCACGTGACCTGTTTAAGCTGTTATGCAGCACGAGTGTAAGAGTTGGAAGAAGAGCAAAAATCTCATAGCTCCCTGTGCAGTGTGCTGTCCACTGGACCATGAGCAGTAGTTGGCAGACATAACTAACAGCATTCAGCTTTCTGTTGGTGAAGGCTTATTAAAAATTCTAATGATTTGTGTTTTTGTCCCAGGTTATTTATCTTATTTTCTCTCTCTCCCTCTGAACGCTGGAAGGAGGTAGTCAGCATCATTACACCCCAGACAATTGAGTTGATTGCTTTTTTCATAATAGTATTTGAGAACAGAGTTGTGCAATTTTCAGTAGGCGACAGAATAGACAGAAGAAAAAGCGAGTGCTTTAAATAGAATCACTACAATGCTGCTTGCAAAATGTTCTTCATTAACCCTTAATAAACAGCCCATGCTCAGCTATTGGCATAAATTTATTCATTTAAGTTAGCAGTTTTCCATCCCTAGGCTTTGCCACATGGCTATTCCTGTCCTCGCTCATTCTGTTTCCCTTTCTTAGTTAGACTATGGTGAGCTGTTCCTTGAGCTGTGCCTGTTTCTTATCTCTCACCGACGCCTTTCTTTTTGCCTTCACTCAGAAGTACATTCTTTGTTTTCTAGGTGTTTCCTTCTCTTTCTTCTCCCATTTTTCTTTCTGTAGCGTATGCCATCTATCTATTCACAGAAGTATTAAAACTAGTGATAAGCCTTAAAAACATATGCTTTTAAAACCTTGCTTTGTCTTTTGCTGAGGTAGGATAGATACTCCAGTACTCCTCACAAACTTGCTTCCTAAATCCACCAGTTATACAGCTTCCACAACCATCTTAGTCAGTTCACCCACTGCCTAATTAGTGCTGCCTTTGAAGAAATTTTCTTAATGTCAGATTTCATCTCTCTTGTTGCCACCGAAATCCATCACTTCCTAATATCTCAGCAGGCGATAGAAACTACATAAATAAATTTGCAAATAAAACAAGCTAGGAACCTCTCTCTGTACCCAAGGCCAATGGGTGCTGCAAGGATTACACCCACATGGCCAGAACTCTCTTACTTCCCAAAATGAACTCCTCGAAATAAGCCGTTGGAAATGGTCCATGGTTCATGCACACAACCAAACTGTGTCCACAACACAGGGACTTGAGGTGGGCCCCAGTCAAAACTACACCATGCGCCAGGCTAAAAATTAAACACTGTGGACAGCCAAGTGCCAGTGCTCAGCCTGTGTCCTGGACCTGTTTAGTTTGCTTACACAGGTGTGCCAGGAAAGACCATGTCCTTGGGAAGCAGCAAGAGCAGATCTGCTCCAGAGCTGGGAGCTGAGGACCACCACAGCAGAGGCAGCAGCATCACGGACTGAGCACAGTCTCGCAGCATCTGAGCAGGGCCGGGTTGGTGATAGCGACCAGGGCCAGGGCCTGGGCCCCTGTCAGGGCATAGGAACAAGAGCAGCAGGAGCCTGCAGACATGGCTATCTCTGAATTAAAATCACCCTAGCACATAGGTAAGTGTGCTGCAGGGAATTCACGCCTTTTACTTCTTGCCCCCAGGTATGGGAAGTGACTGAAGTGTGAAGACCACGAAGTGGTAGAAGTTGCACTGTTTCAGGTGTGCATATTTATTTGCTGTTTTGTTGCCCTGCATCCTGACCAGCCAGACTTGGTGTGGTTTAAATTACGAGTCATTCTCACCAAAGCACACATCCTCTATTCGCACTGCTTCTTAACTAAAAGCAGGGCTCAGTTGATGCCTTTAGGGGAGTCACTATTCACTCTCCCACGAAAAAAAAATATCCCATGGCTGTCTAGGGATTTTAACCAATGTGCAGTGTGTGACAATGAAACTTTCCCTGCCTTTACCAACAAATTTCCCCAGACTTTGAAATCACTGCCATTATTTCAAGAAGCACATAAACACAAATAATAATAAACCCTGCATATAATTTCCTGCTTGAGTTTCATCAGCCTTCTTGGGCTGGAATCAAACCTTCTATGGACGTCTTCTTGCTTTGAAAGTCTGTTCATATTTATTTTCCACTCCTACACAACACTTGTTGTACGTCTTTGTGAAGTTTCCCTAGTTTATAACCCACCCCCCCTTCAAACCCTTAACATCTTTCTTCTGTGCCTGGTAATTTTCCATTCTCCAAATACTAGTCCCCTACAAAAAGTTAAAAGATAATTGGTTCTCTTTTCCTTCAAAAATCTCAGTACTATAATTACTGTCCAGTAAGTGTAACTTAACTTGTCACTAAGCTCAATCTTTTGCCATTGTATCAGGTTCATCAGAAAAAGATAAGATGCTATAAGCAGACTGTGTGCTCAGTCTGGAAGAAGCTTCAAAAATGCCACAATTTTATTAGTTCATGTCATGACTAGAATTTGTAATTTGTCAGAAAATTTCTTAAATATTCACCGGACAGTGGGTGACCGTACTATTTTAGTAATTCATTAGTGTTATGGACTTCCATTGCAGTTCATCCTAGAAATCACCCAAATCATCTTAGTACTGAAGCTGGCTCCAAGGCTCAGACACCCTGACCTTCTCTTCCACTTATGAGAAGGGCAGAGATCAGGCCCTGTGTCCTACATTATTCTCTCAGGGCTCCTCATTACTTTGTGTTATACTCATTACTGTCATTACTGGCTATTTTCCCACTCTCTAGCTACTTAAAATTATCTCTAAATAACCCTTCTTTCAAAATATGCCAAATCAAAGTGCATAAAAATATGAGAGTGATTTAAAATCCTGAATTTTTTACTAGAAGCATGGGAGGCCATGTATGACGAGACCATACAATTGAAGTCAAGCTCTGTTTAGATTACTCCTCTTCCGATCTAAATACAGTGTATTCTTATATGCTCGTTTTGAGTTTGAGTGGCGGTGTTTTGCTAGCAGGGGACAGAGCTGCAGGGATGGCTCCTGTGAGAAGCTGCTAGAAACTTCCTGGGCTCCAAGACAGACCCTCCTCTGGCCAAGGCTGAGCCCATCAGTGATGGTGGCAGCGCCTCTGGGATGACGTATTTAAGAAGGGGAACCTGAAGTGGGGGAGGGGATTGGGACGTGAGAGAAACCCCCCACCCAGACCCCGAGGTCAGGGAGGGAGGCGGGGGAGGAGGTGGGCCGGAGGAGGAGATGGCCCTGCAGCCCCTGGTGAGAGGGCAGGCTGTCCCCCTGCAGCCATGGAGGGGAGCGGGGGAGCAGAGGCCCAC
>JAVKLA010000017.1:20884739-20948468 GCA_034782735.1 Sagittarius serpentarius
CGCCCCCGGAGTGGGCAAGCAGCTTCCTGGTGCTTTGTTGCCAGCTGGGCTTAAACCAGGACAGTGCTAGGTTTTGTGATGAAGCTCATCGGCACACCCACAAAGGAGTTCAGAGAGACAATGACAGGAGGGGGAGCCCAATTGCAGGCCCATTACAAGGTCCATTAGCCCATCAAAGGCCTATCTGCACAAGCCCAGAGGAGCACAGGGGCACAGTGGCAGGCAGAAATCCAAATTACAGACTCCCAAGGAATGACCGCCCTGTACGGACTCCTCCCAGGGCTGCCCTAGCAGAGCCATCAGCCCCAGTGTCGGGGCATGGAACCCATCACCATAGTCATTGGGAGCAGCTCTCCAGATCCCCTTTTGCACTATGGGGGTTGCTGCCTAGGGGTGGGACATATTACAGGATGCAGGAAAAAGCAGTTCTGGATCATACCTATTATGGGCTGTTCAGGGGAGGAACCAAAGGCAGGACAAGGAAGGGCTTGATGTGATTTTGGGAGGAACAAAAATGGGAAAATAGAGGGGTAAGGGAACGAAAAGGGTCTGGCACATGTAAATAGTTTGCTGCTCAGAGCACTTGTCTGTCCATGCCCTGCATCTGACGAGAGCAGCCTGTCCTGTCTTTCTATTACATTCCCTTTAAACTCTGCTGAGTGAGGACTCCATGTTGTGTGTACACGTGTGTACGGGAGTCTCATTGCAGCAACTGGAGTCAGACCACAAGCTGGACATCCTGCGGGTCTGTGGTGCCAGCGAGTGGAAGGAGCACAAGTATGCAAGCAGTAGTGAAGATCAAGCTTGACTAGCCAGTGAGTAGGTGAAGTGGCCTGGGAGCCAGGGGGTGCAGAGGTCTCTAAGGGACAGCTCTGGGTGTGAGTGTGCCTGTGTATCTCTAGGGGTGACAACACAGAGGTGTCAGTTATGGGATGTGGGAAGTCCTGGGTGGCTCTGGGTGCGTGACACTCTGTATCAGCAACTGGAGAGGGACTACGGCCTTGGAGTCTTGTATGTCCAGGTGCCAGCAACTTGGGAGACTGGGATCCAGGGGCCAGCTACTGGACAGACTGAATGTCTGAGTCCAGCTGCTGGAGGGATCCTGCATACATATTTTACATATGTTTATGTATATATTTTCACGAGTGGACTTGCATCATGCCCAGCCAGAGAAGGGAGAAGAATGAGGCTGTTGGTGTTGTCTCAGTTTGCATGGGTGCTCTGAGTGTGTGTCTGTGATATGTGTGAGATCTGACCATGTGTATATGTGTTTATGTGTATATGTGCATAGAAGAAATGGCCTCAAGTTGCCTCAGGGGAGGTTTAGATTGGATATTCAGAAATATTTCTTCACTGAAAGGGTTGCCAAGCATTGGAACAGGCTGCCCAGGGAAGTGGTGGAGTCACCATCCGTGGAGGTATTTAAAAGACGTGTAGATGTGGTGCTTAGGGACATGGTTTAGTGGCGGACTGGGCAGTGCTAGGTTAACGGTTGGACTTGATGTTCTTAAAGGTCTTTTTCAACTTAAATGATTCTGTGATTCTATATGTGTATATATGTGTATATACATATGTGCATGTATACATTTGTGTGTGTATATATGTATATATGCAGTATATATGCATGCATTGTGTACGTGTGCCCTGCTGGGAATACATCTTCACTCTCACTGCTGGTTGTACCTGGGAACATGGAGCAGCAGCGGCCTCACCTATCTTGGGCAGTTGGATCTGGCATGATGTATTTTCCTTTAACACACACACACACACACATACAGATATATATGTATCATTTTTATATATACTGATACTTTTTCCCTGTGGAGGAATGTGAGTTTTGGAGAGGTAAATGGCTCATACAGAATCCATTGTCCCTGGAATGAACTGATAACGGTTGTGTTGAGTGATGTCTGCTTGCCAGATGAGGTTGAGGGGCTGAGGGTTAGAATCATGGTTATATCCCAGGCTCATAACCTCTTGTTTGTATCATTATGTCAGTCTCTTACCATAGTAACAGAAAGAGTTGAACAAGGAAGCTAACTTCATTTCATCTTTGCTTTTTCATAACATTTTAGGGTCTGCTTTTTCCCTTTTACTAGCCACATTGTGTTTTTTGCCATCTTTCTGCAACCACAAGAGCTGGAGCATATGCGTATTTTAATGTAGACTGAGCTTCTCCCATAATCTCATAACTCCAGGAGGATTTAACATAATTCTCAGTGATTATTTCCAGTGCCTGTCTTTGCAGGTGGTCATTGATTTCCTGAGCTTCAGCAGAGTGAAATTGATGTCTAGCCTACACTAGTAAAAGGTTTACTGGAATAGATATATCTCTCAGTACAGCTAATACCGGCAAGCACTCTATTACAGATGCAGTTCTGTTGTGGAGGAGAAAAGTAAAAGGTTTTCATCCAGTTTTTTTCTTGGGAACTGCAATACTGCTAGGCTTTTTGCTAGCATTGAGATGTTATTCAAAATTTCACCCCTAAATAATACCAGTAAGTTTTAGTTATAAATCCAGCTTGATTTTTCTCAGTCTCTCTGTTCCTCATATGGAGCTGGAAAACAGCGATGAGAGCTGACAAGTCAGCTTTAAATCTGCAGAAAGAAAGGCAGAAATGTTCTTTGCTTTCAGTCGGAGAAGACAAGCAGAACAGTGATTTACCCTTGGCCTGAGTGTGGAAAGCTTTCTCCAAATGCATGCCACTAGGCTTCTGGATTTTAAAGAGAAATTTATGGCTTATATAGCTTGGGAAGTTGGGCAGATCTCTCAAGTGTCCTTTTTTTCTCAGTGAGACAGCACTGTGACAGGTAACATGACAAGGGCACAGTGGGTGATGTGAGACAGGAGGAACTACCGCTCAAGACTGCATCTGAGGAGCTGAGCCCCTTGGAGGAGGGGATCCTGTCATCTGGCTCAAGGGCCAGCAGCATCACAGCACTGTGACCTCTCCAGATCCATGTTTCTACATAGAAAGCATCAAGGAGAGAACTGCACAACCTCAGGAACCTTGACATGTTTTATTAGTGTACAGCATGCTAAAGTGTGAATTTAAAGTGCAGTAACTATTTCTGCCATGCTCTCTGTGTGGACATTGGTAGAAAGAAGTGTCATGATGAAGACGGGAGCTCTAGCTAAGCAGAGTAGTTCATATTTGGTTGATTATTGGTCCTAACCTAATCTGCCTGTGATAGCTTCTGACTTGTTCTGGACACAATGACTAGTATAGGTAAGCCTGGTCATAACATTATATGTAATTTATTCTACTGTAGTTTAAATTAAGTATTGTTATAGGCCTTAAGAGATGTGAAAATGGCAAACATGTAGGGTTTATCCTTGCATAAGCATTCAGGGCGAAACTGTCCTGGAAATAATTAAGAATGCCATGCAGAAACCACATTGGGAGAGTTATTAAGGGTATTGTGTGGTTTAAATGCCTCTTCTTTGTCTGAGCCATTCGATCTTTCTGTAGTGCAAAACAGCTACACAACAGGATAGTTAATGATTTGGGTCTACATAAATAGCTCATTGAGTGTGGGGAAGAAAAGTTGGAGAAAGCATACTAGAGGGGCTGGTGTTGTTCCTGGATATAGAATATACTTGAGCTAGCTTTTAGTCCTCTTGGTTGCGAACTGCTGGCAGGACATCTGTGACCACAGAGTACAGCAAATGGGTTCACTGTACTTGTACTGATTTTTTGTGTCAAGTTGAATGTCCATGTTAACAGATTATATGCTCACAATTGCAAACTAGTTCTAATATATCTGCACGTGCTATGCCATATCTCAGCTGCAGTCGTAGAGAGTTTGCAAGATGCTGTGTTTTAGATTAGGGCCATGGTGCACTGCACTATTTTGAGTGTTCTTTTGTTTTTCTGAGCAGATATATATGTACATCTACTGCTTAAAGAACCAGAATCCTTGTAAAACTTTTAAGTTCAAAAGCAATAGTAAGAACACACCTAAATCTATGATAGTACTTTCTGTTTATATCAGCCTGGAAAGTTGTAAAATCTGCATGCACTTGTCACCACGCCAATGGTTCCTAAATATTTGGTTTTGACCAATGAAGAACACAATGTACACATAAAGCATTAACTAAAACCACTATGTGACAGGTAAATATGCAAATGATATGCCTTTTTTGCGAGACCATTTGCTGTGATTTTTTTTAAGCGATACTTTTGCATGGACCTAAGTTGATAAATTCACTGCATTGTACTGTACTCTGGTTTATTTTTTAATAAAAGATAGAAACAAGGTTCTATAGCGCTACATCTGTTAAGTGCCTAATGAAAAATCAATAGCAACTAGGTACCTTATTCCAAGAATTGCTTTTAGAAATTCTACCCAAGGGATATTTGTGAGAGGTAGGCTTAGTGTCTTAATTCCCACCAAGTCTGTAATTCCAGCCTGTTTCTTCTTGTTTGGTATTCATTGCAATACCTATAAAAAACTTAGTAAAGTGTGCTCATAAAAATTTAGTAAAGTTCTATAAGCATTACAATAAATAGAAAACAAGAAGAATCTATGGACCATCTCTCATGTACAGTAAAGAGAAACCAAGAAAAAGCACCAGTAGAAGGTTGTAAATAAATGGCATTCTTCAGCACACACACTAAGCAGCATTATGTTTGCTATAGTACTGTAATTCACTGGATATATGGAGTTGATTCTCCTCTTATTTGCACCACAGTAAACCAAGAGTTTACTCAACTAAGTGCAGGTTGTGGGATTTGCATCCTTTTGAACTCCTGTGTGTGAAATGAAGAATCCATTCCTCAATGTATACGTGTATTTTTTGAAATTAGAGAGTTTTACAAGAATAAAAGCAATAAAATATTCCATCCATAGAATCAATATTTCTACAGTTAAAGTCATATAGGTATTAAATTAAACAAATGAAGTTTTAGGACAGAACTTATAACCAAAAAACCATACAGTGGCAAATTAGCCTTTGTTCTTATCAACAAAGAAACATAAGCTGAGATTTTTTGCCTTGCCCTATTAAAATTCCTTTACACAGATTGCTAGCTGTAGAATAATTTTGAGATACTTTACTTCTGAGCAGTCAGTGATTAAAAGCAAGGTACCTATAGTTCCTTTTCTGTTAATTTTAGGCCCTGTGCAGAATTTCCTACATTATATAAAGTATTCTTCTGCTGCTCTTGTACTTTTTCAGAACACCATTATTTGAATCTTCAAACTAGACTTTGACTATGTGCTCAAGAAAGCAAAATGGTTGCTCATGGGAACGTATACATAATCTTGAATTCATTTTGTCAATCAGTTTATTATATTTCAGATTTTCTCTGGGCAGCACAGATAAAATGAACACTTAAAGAATAAATACAAATGCAGGGGGCTAAAAGTACATGCAAAAATGCATAAGGGGCATTAAATTTGAATGCCAAAAAGCAGTGTTATGCAAAGACAATGTTTATACACTGTTGAGAACCATTTTGCAACCTACTTGAAACTTGGAAGTTTTCTTTTTTGCTAAACCTCCCAAATCTGCAAAACTTGTCAAGTTTAATTTAAACTCCTAATTCTTCAAACTGTCATGGTTCAGTGACAGCCCTACAGACCAGGAGCCAGGAGCGGTGGGGCTTCCCACGGGGAGGGCAGGGCAGGACCCCACAGCCAGGGCCCGTCCCACGGCCCCAGTGAGGGAGCAGGGCAGGTGGGGGGGGCAGCCAGGAACAGCCCCAGCCCCAGGCTTCGGGCACCTTCCTGGGGTTGGGGATAATTGTATATATTGTTTAGTGAAGTATCCTACCACCAACTGAAAATCACTAGGAACTGCTGCTGCCATTGCGAATACCTTAGAGGAGGGTCCGTGAAACAGCTGCATAATCGAAACCATATCTAAGGGTGAATTTTCAATTAACTACCTACAAAAGCTGCTAAAATAGCATGTCTGTACTATACACTGTGGTCGGTTGAAAAGATATCTGAGCCAGCCATACATGGGCTGGCTTTAAATAACGAAAGTAATCTAGCCTAAGGAGTGCTGAGCTTAGCCAGGTTAAGAAATTGGATAAATTAGCTCATTACAAGCTTCCCAGTGTGCTAGGCGGCCAATTCCTGTACCTGAGATACTTTACACAGCTCTAGCTCAGATATCTTAGCAGCCCACTGCAGTATGATATATCATTTGTTTGTTTAGTTTCAAGTATGTAGGAGGGTGTTTTAGTACACTTGAAGTTCAGAAGGTACGTAAGTCTTCGGAGAGCATGGACTGCCACAGGGTGGGTGTCTTCTTTCCAAGACTTGGGAAACCAAAAGGGCAATTTAATGAATTCGCATGTTTCAAGTCTTATGCACCATTCTCATTTAAAAAAAAAAAAAAAAGGAATTCTCTGTGGTGTTCATTTGAGTTCCGTGATAAATTGCTGATCATAAACTCAGAGTTGCTCAAGCTTTCTCCTGATTTTATTTTTGCTAAGAACTCTAAAGGAATTTTGCTGTACCAAGTTATTCAAATTTAGAACATAATAGAAGCATAAGCTCTTATCCAGCAGCAGCCATATCTGCCTGCATTAAAATATCTAACGCTATTTGCTCAATCTCCAATTTACATTTATCTACTCAAACACAAGAACAGTCTGCAGGCTAAAAAAGAGAAAAGCATTCCACAGCTCCGACATGCAGAGCACACAGACAGAATGGAGTCCTTTGCCTGTAATGCTCTGCATTTGTCTACTAATGATTCTGACAAAACCAAATATAACCCAGCCCAGGACGTCAAAAGCTGATTTGAATAAATTTAAAGCAGGCAAGGGATGGATGCTTATTATTATTCATAGCGCCGTTAGACATTGCTTTGCCTGTGTTCCATTTTTAGAAGAACTAAGATTCAAACTAGATATTTTTGCCATGAGTTTTAGCATTTGAGAAGGTTATTTATGCGAACCAGAGCCATTGTCTCAAGCACTGCACTGATAGTAACATTTCCCCAAACCCTCATGCCACACAGTCCTAGATTTGCCCTTGCAGCAAGGGAGGCTAATGGCATCCTGCACTGCATTAGGAGGAGCGTTGCCAGCAGGCAAAGGGAGGTGATCTTTCCCCTTTACTCAGCCCTGGTGAGGCCACACCTGGAGTACTGTGTCCAGTTATGGGCTCCTCAGTACAAGAGAGACATGGACACACTGGAGGGAGTCCAACAAAGGACCACTGAGATGATTAAGGGACTGAAACATCTTCTTACATGTGAGGAAAGGCTGAGAGAGCTAAGACTCTTCAGCCCAGAGAAGAGAAAGCTCGGGGGGATCTCATCAACATACGTACATACCTGAAGGGAGGCTGCAAAGAAGACGTAGCCAGGCTCTTTTCAGCAGTGCCCAGTGACAAGACCAGAGGCAATGGGCACAAACTGAAACACAGGAGGTTTTCTCTGAACGTCGGGAGAAATTGGTCTTCACAGAGACATTGAAAGTAAGTCAACTTTTCACCTAAAAAATGTTTCAGAGCTCAGTATAAATCCACATATAAGCTTATTATTGTAAATAAATAACATTTACATGCAGGTGATTCAAATTTACCTCAGATGCATTCCATAACTGATAACACAGATATACAATATGTTTTGCCCTTTCGACAGGTCCACACATAAAACCAGGAATTATACACAAACTCCAGGACTGCTATTCAGTGCCACAGCTGTAAGAGTATTCTTCATACAGCTTCTCTGTTAAAAACTTCTAGAAGCAGTTAAACTCTGATTTTGAACTTGTCTTCATCATTATTACATGCTTTTCTGCTCTAGTGACACAGTATGGAAAGATCTTCCTATTTTCTTTTTATGCAAGGTCATTGGAAAGATGTTGTTCTGTTGTTCATTATGATTAATTGGGTTAATTGGCATCAGATCAAATTGGTTCCTGATGTCAGCATGATATTTTATTAGGGAATTTTGAAACACTGAAATTGGCAAGTTCCTGTTTGCAATGTAAGGGTTAAAGACATTTCTTTCCTCTGAGGTATTCGAAATATCTCATTACAATTCAGTGGGAGGATGACCTCTGGTTTAAGGCTAAAAATCTGCTTTACTGTCTGATTGGGTTTTATATAAAGTTCCACATAATTCTAGTTAAACCACAATTTGTAATGCTATGGCAAATTATCATTCAATTAGACTTAACTCGCACTGAAATACCCTTACATAGGAGGTGTTGGAGATTCATGAAGGAAGTTGCACAGGGTATGGATCATGTTCTCTTTATAAACACAGATGGACATTTCATTACAAATCAACAGGATGTAAGTGATGCCTGAAACAATTATTTTAATATAGTTAATTCTCAAAAACCTTAGCGAGAAGTAAATGCTTATCACTGAGCCAGGTTGTGTCACCTTTACGAACACTGAGCACTGCCTTGGTTCCTGAATTAGGAAAGAGTAAGTTTTTGTTAGTTTCCCAAGTAGGCCTACTTAATGAAAGGAAAAATACTCAGGCTAAATCTTAAGTATACTTGAGAGGCCTTGGGTCATGATCTCTTGGGATTATCACAGAACTCAGGTCTTTACTTCACAGAGATCACCTTTGACTTCAATGTTTATACAGTTAATGCCAAAAGCATGGCAATGGCTCGTTCTTTTCTTAGAAAATTAATGAGCAAAATATAAATATAAGTTTGACATCAAGAACTTGCTTAACATCATGGCAATTAACCTCAATCATTTCTAATTCAGTTCAGTCATTTTGGGGGGATATTAAGCCTACCTCTCTATGGAAGCTACTATTTTTGTTTTATTTTTTGATTTATTTTGTTCTCATGCATATGTGCACAGCCCTTGGAGACATTTTTAGCTTTAACATTTTAAAGAAAAAGGATGTGTTTATTAATATTAAATTTTTTGAAATGGCTTGTCAGCTTTAGCTGAACTAGGTGCATTACAGGATACAATAAAATGTCTTTACTTGTGTTAAATTCCAGCTTTTATGCCCATCATTAGAAGATGTTATCTGTTTAAAACTGCTTTCCTTTACCAATGAAAGGTTAATAATGTGAGTTGGCTTAGAATTGTCTGAAAAGCTGCAAAAAGGTTTTAGTTAGGCCATCTTATCTGTCTGATGTGCTATTGACTTCAGCTGATATTCTCTGTGGGATGCACGCAACAAGCTATTTTGTGTGTTGAAAATGAGGTCACGTTCTAAATTTTGGCTTGTCTTCCTTGAAGACATGGCATTCCTATCTTCTAGCTACAATTATTTTTTTCTGAAGAAAGTAAATGCTATTTTACTGTTGAAAGGCATTCTATTTTAAAAATAACTCCTGAAATGTCCAGCTTGGAGAGTTTTAACTATAACATAATGGAAGTCATGGTACTGGGAGTTAATAAGAAGGATAAATATGGAGTTCTATTTACCAAATCTGGAAAAGATGTCACCAGAAACCATGAAAAAAACCACACAAAGTTGTTCTATATATGAGGGACATTAATACTAGTTATTTACTTCTGTCTTATGTTGTTGTATATTTATTAAATGACTTTAGAGCTTTGCATGGAAGAAATTCCAAATATGAATATTCTAACAGTCAGCAAAGCAAGTGAACTGTGTTTGGTATCTGTGGAAGCTGTGGAAGTGTTCCACTACCTATGAGGAGCCCAGATCTGTGAGCAAAAGTTTAGTATACTTTCAGTCTCATTATTAGTCCATAGATTTTCAGTAGGAAGGTACCATTTAGGTGTTTGTCTGACCTCCTCCATATTGCAGGCTAAAGACCTTCACCTACACATTTTAACTACTGTTTAAGAAACAACACTGCTGAGAAAGCCTTTGAACTTTATTCCAGGCATACAGTTATCAATAAGATGAAATTCTACCAGCTAACTCAAAAAAGCTGATTATTAGACTTACTTAAACTGACGAAGTCAGCCATCTCCACATCTGAGAGTTTTAATATATCTGCCTATATCCTTTGTGGTCAAAATGACAAAAAATCATTCAGACAGTTTGCTCTTGAAAACTGGTGATAACCACACATGTGAGCCTACAGATGTCCAGACCTAAACAGTTCCTGCTGATACGCAAAGTGGCTTTACACTAACTCCAGTAGAGTTTGTTCAGGTCTGGCAGGACCATATATGTTCCAGGTGTAATTCAGATTAACATTAATTCAGTAGTTTCAGAGAGAATACCTAATTAATAAGAAGTAGTCAGCAATTGTGTTGTACTTAGAATATTAACCATCTGAATTTAGAGCTATACTGAATAAAATAAAACAAAGATTCTTTTACACTGATGTACTTTTGCAGGTTATCTAGTAAAGCAACCACACAGACATCTTTTCCTAACTGTAAGGAATTATTATCCTTTCATTACAATGCAAAAAGTAACATTTTCAAGGTTTGCTGTATTGCATAGGCCCAATTTAGATGGTGTTCATTTTTGCAAATTGTCTGAGACAGTCTCTTTATTCAACTCAGTTACTGACAAAGGTTTCAGCTCTCCATCACCCTAGCTGGAACATATTCCAGTCAGCACCCAATAAGTCACCTTCTCTTCTTCTCATCTTCCTATAGTTTTCAGTCCCTATATAGAGACAATATTTAAATTCCTTTCCTAATGCACTCATATTTTTATCATAGACAGATCAAAGGATATTAATTTGTTTCCATAATTTATACTGCAGACTTTTTAGTGAAAAAAACCCAGACCACTCTTGGCATAAATGTAAGGTGAAAAATTGATGAGCATGGCAAGGAACTCAAGGACATCTAATTTTTCATTAACATTCATAATGCAGCATCACTACCAATATACCCCAGCCTAAATGACTAAAACTGAAGTTATTGTTAGCACTGCTTATGTCCTACCCAGGAGGCTCAGAATAGGATCAGACTCCCTTTACACAAACCCTTATATCTACAGGGGGGAAGGAGGGAGGGTAGGGGCAGGAGGGAAAATGCCCCTATATTAATGAACTCTTATTTTACCAGTTATATCCTAAGTCTATTAGAGACAGCCTAAAACTATTGTTGAGGTTTTTTTGCTAGCCACGGGTGAGAAAAATGCTTTGGGTTTATTCTATGTTGTAGTCATGATTCATTAGTTAGTATTAGAATGAATAATCTCTTTATGAGACATAGAGAAACATACCAGACAGACAGCATGAGAATGAGGATTCATTAATGCATCTAATGGAAGGAATCAGACGATAAAAAAAAACTTTTCAAAACAAGACAAGAAATCCTGCTGAAAACTGCTCTGTGTGATTCAGATGGTGTAACAGCTCTCTTACTGAAACTGTAGTTTAATGACAGGGGCCTTGAAAGTATGTGTATAGGATGAAACCAGAGGCCCCAGGGCTGCTAACTCCCTCATAATTGAGTGCTGCTCATTCAAACTATGAAATGAGATGCAACTTTGAGAGCTGTGTCAAACTGTTTTAAGCAAAACAAACACATAAGGAACACCACACGTTTGTTCAACACTCACTCCACATTGAGGGGGTTGGAGGCCTGTGGCTTAGGGCCTGTCTAGAGACTCAAACATCACATAAAAGGTACTGTATGGCTGCCTCTACCCTGACTCATCAAGGAGCTTTGGCTTGGCCAGCCAGTTATCCGGGGCTGTTGAACAACACAACTGCGTGCGTGCCTGCATGTGTGCCTGTGAGCACACTTGCCTTGTGCATTCTGCACCATTCACACCCCAACCTGGTTAGCTACTCTTGATAAAACTAATGCAATGTAAGTTGGGCTTTGCTTGTTAAAAACAACCATGCCAGCTAATCTCATTAAACTTCAGCTTTCCAGATGTACTTTTTCTCGAAATACCTATCAGTCAGCACACCCAATTCCCAGAATAAAGGTGGCTAACCATAAGTGGTAGCACAAATTCTCTAAGTACAGCCCATCCTCTACATTAAGAATAAACGGAAGAGAATCTTAAAATAGCAAATTAGTAGTAAAAATAGTATATAAAAATGATGACGGAATAACATGTTTATGTGCATCAGTCTAAAATGCTGGGGTGCCTTGTATGTTAGTACTTTTTCTGCTGTAGTTACAGTGGAAATAAAGCTGTACTGGCTCAAAATTTGTACACCACACTCCATTTTACTATACACAGAAAAGCTATTTTGCAGAGTTGGCTTTTACTGGTAAATTTTCTAAACTACTCTTTCTCCTTGGCATTATTATTATTGTTAGAGCTTTTTGCTCCTGACAACTATATTTCTTTAATCATAGCTTTCAGAACATCAACTTTTCAAGAAAAAAAAATAAAAAAAGGTTCAGTCTATTTTAAATGTTCACATCTGGATGCACGTGTCATACCACAATATGCTGTTCTGAAGTGTATGACAATTTCAGCACAAACATACATATTGCGTTTGGTTTAGAGCTACCCAAATTAGCAGTCACCCATCCATCCATATACCCTACTTTTTATAGGGCAGGGACTCTCCTACACTTAATTATCCGCATGCTAGTGTGAGCAAATTTGGCTCCTGCAGATTGGTAGTGTTTGATATGTCACCTGAAAATGATGCTTGGGATCTGGGAGAAGGTGGATGGTAAAAATGAAAGCGAATCTGTTGCTGTGATAATCAATTGTATTAACGTATTTTGCACTCAGAGGAACACCCACATTTTTTGAAATAATCTTTTCTGCCAAAATCTTTTATTTGCATCCCTCAGGAGACATTGTAAAACAGCATTCTTTGTCAGATTTGAACAGCAATGACTGACTGTGAGATTTGTAGGGTTCATTCGCTCTAGATACCTCTCCAGGGAGGAATCCTATCTTCCTTTCCCCTAGGCAGATTGTTATAAGTTAGAGATCCTGGGGATTTCTTTGATTTATGTGGAAGGAAGTTTCAATACAAGCAGTCTAGAATTAAGAGGATGTAGTGCGAAAATCACATCTTGTTGGTACCTCCTTTTTGAAGTGCTAAATATACTTGGATCTTAAAACAAGAAATGGTACTATCCTTTCCAGGTATTACAGTATTTCTAGTACAGTTTAGGATAAATCACCAGGGTTTTAGCAAACACTACATGAATTTGTGCATGTAAAATCATGCCTGGTAAACTTTGTAGTTGTAAAGCTCACTACTGGAATTGCACCTCTTTGATTTAAGAGTTCTGAAGCATGGCAGTGAATACACAGGTAACACAAATATTTTCAAAGTGAACATTGTCAGGTCATCTGTTCTTGGACCAGTAACAAAGGCTTCAAGAAGAAGATATAAGATATCCATTTAATAGACTAATCACACCCTGGGGGTTGTACTCCACTCGTTACTAGTTAGTGTATTCATACTCAAAACATCAGGCCTCACATTAACCAAATTCCTTTAGTCTTTGCTATGGAATAAGTATCTTCGTGAACTTTTTATAAATATCTTTCAAAATTGTTGCCTATCCCCTTTTCTTATATTAAAGGTATAGAGGAACATCTGGCTTACTCATATTCTTTTCCCTACATCTGCCTCATGCTGGTTTTTTATGTGTCCAAAATTAAGTTCTTAAATGTCCAATGCAGATTAAATTTATAATCTTCGCAGTGCCTTTTTATACAAAGGACATTCCAAAACTCCACCCACTTTTATTGTACCTTTTAAAATTTCAACTACATTTTAATTAATCAGTGGGAAAGGAGAGGAAAATATTGAGCTATATGCAAAGACATATGAATCTTTGCTCTGTGTCAGTTTTGTGTATTTCTAAGAGAACAGCATGTGCTGTACTGCATAAGAGACCTGAGCATGCGATGCTCTTGAGATTAATTTTATGTATGAAGGAAACATTTATGGTTTTAGGTGAAAGCTTGCAATATTATCTGACTTCTAAATACTGTAAACTTAACCCAAGGGAATGTCTGTTACTTTAAAAAGATTTGTCCTTTGAGGTTTTTAAATCCTCTGAACCTGCAGATAGATGTTGAAGGAACCCTCTGAAAGTTGTAATGACAGAGACTGATACAACTGTACTTCTCTGTAACCTTTTGATATATTGTAAGCTTCATGCAACTTCATGGAGTTATACATGATTTATATCATGTGGCACAGTATTTTATGAAAAATCAAGATATACATAAACTCAGATCACTATCAAAAATTAATACATTACAAGATTACTAAAAAAAAGAAGTGTGACACATGACAACATGACATACTGTGATATATCATGAGGTGACCTAAAAGCTAGCTAGTTGTACTGCTGTTTTCAGGAACAGACCCCATAAATTCAGTCTCCACTGGGTCGAGGCTACACCAGTCTGTTCCGTTTCTTGTAAAATGAGTGGTTGCAAAGAGGACTATTCCCATTCTTACCTTGACAGTCACTATTTCAGTGCTGAAAATCCACAACAATGACAGACAATTTCTAAGAAGTATTACAGAGATAATGTTTTCTCCCATGGTGAGACATCATCATGTTAAACTCTTTAGCGCTACTGTGATTAAGTGAACATAATATCCTGCATAGTCCATGACCTTATCTCTCTTCAGTTCTCTAGTGGCAGAGGCAAGATGTATTTCAAATCTTGTGGTTTAAATCTGATTTCTAAACATTTGTGTTCTCCATTTCACAGTGTCAGGGAACTAGCTTCCACTTCACTATGTCACAGCATATCCCTTTAAAGTACATAAAAGACTTAAACTGCAAAAGTCAGACCCAGACCCAGCTTTCAAAACACCTAAGATTTCGTTCACAGTTGGAAAAGATCATTAAATGTCTGAGGAAACAAAATTCACAGCTGGATTCAGGTTCTGATCCAAACAATTGCCTTCTCTCCCCCCTTCATCCAAAGTCAATGCACACTTCTGTGCAAATATTTCTCTCCATTACCTTCTCTGTAACAGCCTGCTGGGCTGAAGGTCCTTCCACATTCCAATATGTGTACAGTCTATTAAAGTTTGCTGTGTCTACAAATGTAATGAAGTCACTGTCATTTTTATTCTATCATCTAAGTCATTAATGAAAATGTTAAATAACACTGCTGGATCTATGACAGATTCTCAGTAACCTTATTCTATTTATCAGACTAATTTGACAAATGAAAGGTTGGAAACAGTTGTGTAAATACATTTTTTCTACCAGTTTTGCACCATCCTTATGGTATTTGTACACTCCTATTATGCAGACCATGTTTCTCTGGCTTGTTTATGGGAATGACATCGTGTACAATACCAGAAGTCTCTCTGAAGTTAAAGCATTTGCAGCCTACTGTTTGACAACCCACTAGACTAACTATCACGTTACAAGAGGAAATTAAGTTAATTTAACATGTTGGGTTTTTTTTTTTAATCCATGTTGTCTGTTACTTAGCATCCCATTATTATCTAGGTGCTCACAGTTTGATTATTTGATCCATTTGTTATATTCCAGGGCTGAACTGAAGTAGACTGGTCTGTAAGTCTCTGGCTCTTTGTCTGCTTTTGAAGACAGATTTGTTAGCACATTCTGCAAAAGTCTTGTTAGCTTTCAACTATTATTAAACAGAGTAAACTTTCTCAGTAAATATGCAAGAAAAAGTCAGCTGAAATATGTACAGGTGGTAGTAGTAACAGCAGTAGCAGTAATAGTGTTAGTAGTAGCATCAGTAGTAGTAGTAGCAGCAGCAGTAGTAATACTGAGTGTAGACCAAAAATAAAATAAGAAATGTGAGTGAAGGTGCCTTCCCCGTTCTCTGCCAAATATGCTGAGGAGAGCTGTGTTAAACTACCTTGACATTTGGTTTGAATGAAAGCAGGAGGAAAAAATATTCTGAGAATAACAAAATTTTACTTCTTATTTTCCTGTTCTGAAGTGGCCAGGCTTTGATTTTTTTTAAAATATATGTTCTTTTCAATCATTACTTTAAAGAAGTCAAATATTAAAATCTAGTGTTTTGATAGACACTGCATTCCTAAGTATTTTGCAAAATATTTATTTCTAAGTTGCCAAGAAATCAGTGAAACTAGATTTTGACATCACCAAATCCCATTAAAAACTCTCTTCCTTTTTCTATTCAGCTCTACTTTCTTCTCAGCGAAAGCAGTTTCAGCTACTCTTCCAGCCTCAATGCTATTACTAACAAAGTTAAAGAAAGTAAAGCGTTCGAAAGTTGTCATCAGATCTAGAGGACAGACACAAGTTAAGAAAAACAGCTAGTACACCTGAGGTATTGCAGTTTGTTTGATCTGTCAAAGACTGCACAAAGTAGACTAAAAGCAAGTCAGAGTCGATACAGGAGCACAAGACCTCTCTCTGGAATTTTACCTGTCTTGTCCTGAACTTGCAATCAATCAGAAACTACTTTTTTACTTGCAGGAAGCCAAATCTTAATGTTTTGGTTTTTACACAGCTATAGGGACACTTTGATTACAGGAATGTTTGGCAGGTGGCCAAGAGAAACTGAAGATGTAATAAAAGGACAGGAAAAGTGAGTGACAAATTATTGAAGTGTTGAGGTGGGGTATAGGAAAAAAATAATTATTTCTGGCATGCAAACAGCAAATTAATTCTAACATAGAGAGATGAGAAAGATTCCCCCTGAAATGTAATTGCCTGTATCTAAGTAAATGAAAGGGCTCGTGATAGCTAATAGCTAATGACACGACTTTAAATAAAACTAGGACAGCTAGGCTTTCAAAGAGAAAAACAGGAATGCTAGGGCTGAAGAACTGAATTCATCAGCAGTAAGAGGACAATGAGGCACAGAAGAAAAAGAAAGGCCAAAAAGACAGAAAAAGTGCTTGTTCTCCATTATGATTCACTACTTGCTTTGGATTGCCTTTCTGCCTTCCTCAGGCCTTGCCTCCACCATCTTCTCCCTACTTCGGTCTTTCCTACCTAGAAATGCCCTCTATAACTGAATAGTGAAAGACAGGATGTAATCCAGATGCATTTTTTATAGGAAACACTCTGGTGTGATTGGGATAAAGTAATAATGGGAATTAGATCACTTGCTGGCTGTTTAAGCTCTGTTTGCAATTAAAAGCCTCACTGTGCCAGCTCAGAGGCAGGTGCACTGAAGTCCAGATTACCTTGTTTTGCTATACGTACTCTTATGGGAGGATAACTGGTAGCTGAGGAAGGGGTTCTGCCCCACTCTTCCCACACAGTTAACAGAAAAAAAGCAAAACTCTGGGGTCATTCAACCCACTGAAAATCTGAATTTCCTCTTTCTCCTTCTGTGTTTTTTCACTCATTGTGTGGATCTCAGCCAGACAGGCATCCTGAAGAGCAGGATCTTCATGGAATACAACAAGGGGCTTGAATATGTGTCCAGAGGAAGAACATTTTCTGACTGTGGGACAGCAGGTTCTGAATGAACAACAGGGCTTAACCTATGTGAATTGACCACTGCCCTCAGTGATGAGTGACGATGGGATAAAACCTAGCCCAACAACATTAAGAGTGGAACAGTTTTTATTTTAATCAAAAACTAAGGGCCAAATCAAATCAGTAAGCAATTGAAAAGATTAATCTGAGGGTTTACCGTTGATTCCAATAATCAATATAAAACTGGAATGTTAAGGGTTACTTATGCTTCCTTAAAATATTTTTCCGTGGGCTTCTTGTGTGGTAGGTCTTTAATTTCAGAAGAAACTGAGGTGGTAATCATCCTTATCTCTGAAGGAATAATTATGCAGTTATCACAAAATTTTTGTAGTCTTTGGGGAAAGAGGAGTTTAGCAGCTACTTTATAAGCATTGCTTGCTCCCTTCTGATTCACGCGACACCTGAATAAAAATAGAAAAGACTGAAAATTCGCTGGAAATACAAAGTGATACAATGGATAGGTCTTTGGTCGTACAGTCCCAATTCTGAGTCATTTCTTGTTTTGCCACTGATGTGCTCCTGAAAGTTGATTCACCTCTCCTGTCTGTTCAGGTTATTCACCTTTCCAGACAGCGACTGACTTTCACCAGGTGGTTGTGCAGTGTCTAGCACAATAGGTCTCCAGGTGCTAGTGTAATCCACTATTGTAATATGTTCAGCAGAGTTTGTTTTACATTCTCAACCAAAGCTATGGATGAAATGGGTGTGGCTGTTAGTTACATTCCTCTAAATTGTCCTATGACTGGATCTCATGCATTTAAAAAAAGCCAATTTGGATATGTGTTTCTTTCCATCCTCAGTTTCAGGTTTTCTTGTCTTCTATCTCCGTATGAATATAATTAATACAGAGATGCAGAAGAGGGTTAACAGCGGGGGAGATGATAGTATTTTTTCTGTTCTTATGCACAACTTCCATTAGTGGTAATAGGTGTTAAGCGTGTGAACTGAGAGAGCAGACATAACTTTATCTGGAGGAAATGACATGTAAAGTTACTTATGGCATGAAAGCAAAGAGCTAGAGTGTGTTTTATTATGGATTATCTCTCTGATTGATATCATACAATATAACTAGATATCTAAAGAAAATTTCATTTCGTACTGAACAAGATGACTTATTATACAGCCTGTAAGACTGCAGAGCTAACATATTGATTGGCAAAATTTGAACTTGAATATTTTCTCCCACTGTGGGAGATTTTAAAATGCTTTATTTTAGTTCTACTAATAAAGAGAAGCTTTTAAACCCTGTTTTGAATACTACTCTCTCAACAAATGCAGAAGGCAATGAAACAGGTGAAAGAGTTATTTTTTCCTTTATTAGTCACCATCAAGAATACTGTGAGTTTTTTAAGGAATGCAGGGGTTTTTTTTCCTGGCCAGTGAGTAAAATTACAAGTCAACTTTCTTCCATTTTACATATTATGTGGCAATTGCTTAAACCAACTGAGAAACTTTTTTAGCTCAGGACACTGAGCTCAAGTGGAAGTTGTCAGATTTAATAAAGTAGAATGGTCTTGGGGAGGAAATTTTCTGTTTCTGTTTCCAATGGTGCATCTGTTTGTGGCACATACTCTCCAGTAAATACCAGTTTGCCTACAACACTTGCAATGAGCTTTAATTGTGTGCTTTAGTAGAAAGTCTTAATTTGGATCTGACTCCCTTCAGGTAGCAGTGAGTTGACTCACATAATCACACCTCCCTGTAGCAGATAAAAATAACCACCTTGATTTTCCCTCCTTCCTTACTTTTTAGAAAATGGTTGTATTTTTATGAGTTTACTCTCACAGTGAGCAGGGATCTATAAGCTTTGGAACATAAGATGGTCCTGCAATAACAGCTATTTCTAAACCATTACAGTAATTAATCACAGAAGGAGCTACTGGAAAAAAAATCCTATAATTTTGAACATATAATTGAATTTTTATTGCTTTTAAACTGAAGTGTTTAGACCTTGAGAAAATCAGCTCAGCAGGAAAAAAAAACCTTCCTCTTTGCCTCTCCTTCCTACTGCGCTTTAGACAAAGCTTGGCAGAGCTCACAAGCTAAGCGGGAGCTGATTTAACAGCTCTTTATTTCAGTCTACCTCCTAAAGAAGAAGAAAAGGTCGCTTAAAAATGATTCTCTTAAAATGTACTGATCCACTGGAGGTGAGTTGGGATATAAAATGAAGACTTCCACATCCAAAGCTAGCACTGGCACCTTGCAGAGGAAGAAATCCATATGCTCAGAGGAGGCAAGCATTCTTGGGTTGCCAGTTATCCTCCCTGGTACTAACAGAGGGCTAAGGATGAAGCTGGGGAAGGTGCAGATAAGTGTCAGCAGGGAAATTTGACCCAACGAGAAAAATGAGATAAGAAAAGCACTTCAGGTTTATTGAATCATTATATTTAATGAATAAAAACTTTGGAGTATTTTTAGAACTTTTCTTTTTCAGAGCTTGTAATAAAAAATAGAAAATTTTATGCCAAAGATACCCCAAACCCCAGTTTTTAAGACTCTGTGAGAGGAAAGTCTTTAGTCTAATTTTTTTTCTTTCCTCTGAAAGTCTTTTCCAAATTCAACTAAGATTTTGAAAACTTTCTCAGACTCACCAAATTTGCACTTCTCTAAATATACTAAAATACTTGTTAAAATATTGTATTCTTTCCACTTAGAGGTCCCGTCATTGTACACCAGGAAGAGAGATGATAGGTGCGATGAAGGTAACACAAGATTTATGAACATTCTTTCCCTTCCTTCCCTCCCACAAATGTTCCTTTGAATGTCAGTGTTTAATTCTTGTATTCATCAATAATAGCTATTAACTATACTAATCATTGTAGGTTTTAGGCAGGAGCTAATAGGTGAAAAAGATGAAAAAAATATATGGAGCCCAAACTGGCCTAGAGTCAGTCCTATATTTATAATATAGTCTAAATGTGCCAAGGCAGTCTGAGTTGGATTACTAGTTTCATTTGCCTATCAGGTGAAATGCAATCCTTATCCCTCATTTTTTCTCATGTGACAACACGGTAGACTAAGCCTTTGCATGGAAAGATAGGGGAGAAGTAGCTATGTGATGTCAGCCATTCTGTGACTCTGCCATTCTGCAATTCTGTGAAAATGTGTAGGATAGGAATGTCCTAAAACACATAGGGCTGTGCTAAAATGTGAAGTTAGGAAGAAAAATGGTAAACCGATGCTGATCAAATGCATTTGCATTGCAAATAGTCTGACTTCAACTGGACTCTGATAACATTGTCCAAGGAATGATGATTAAAACAAAATGACCTACGAAGCCTGAAATGTTCAGACTCAAGAGATGTGTAAAAGTTGTTAGAAAAGAATTTTAAGGGTCAGCATACACATTCTGGATTATAAGCATCACCAAACATATCATTCAAAGAGAACTCATCATGAAATTTTATAATTCAAAACAAATGAATTTAATGAACTAAAAGCATTTAATTTTATTTTAAATGTTTAAGTTGGAAACTTAAGTTTTCAGTCTTTTAAATCTGAAATTTGAAATTTTGTTACTGGAAAAAATGTCAATAATGGCCTTTAAAGTTTTCATTCCCTTATTAACTTTCCTCCCTCTTCCCCACTTCTCTCTCTATTCTCCAGGAAGGAGATTATTAAATAACCTCTTAAAGAAAGCTTATGTTAGTCCTACTCTTCATTTTCCTGTATATCAGAATAACTCTAGATTATATTAGCGGTACTATAATGAGAATGTTGCCCGCTTTTCTACCAGAGCTATGGCAGGAATGCTTGCAGGGGGTGTAATGGTAGCTTTTTGAGGACAAATAACTTTTAAAAGGATCGACATATATGTTAATAAAATACGTGCATTCTAAAAATGATCCCAGCCCTACTTCTTCCATTTCTGAGCAGCATTTTTACAATCATGTTAACATCCTTTCAGTCAGTGGTATTTAACGTCTTTCCTTTCCCATGCCTGTCTTCTGTCATTTCCATGTCGGATGGCAGAGACGGTCCCCATACTAGTTAGTGTTTGAAAATCATATGAAATCCCTAGTTAATGCAGAAAACAACCTACAAGTGCTTCGTACACAGTGCGTGTTACATATGTATTGATTGGTTAGATTTTAGTTCTTTTTCATATGATAATTCAAGATATTTCTTTAAATCTCGGAAGCTCTTTGTGGGTGGAGGCTTTGCCAGATTGAAGACTGTTCAATACACAGTTTTTCCCCACTCTGACAACTTTCAGTTTTATTTAAGAATCCATTACTCGTTTTGTTTTCTGTTGACAAAATTAATGTCTTCTCAGTAGTATTCTTTTTTGTTAGGTGTCTTTGCTTGTTCTGCTGAATTTCATGTGTTTATTTTTAACACTTAATTTCACCTCTAGTACAAAAAGAAGAAAAAATTTTCCTGGAATTTGTGACTGTAGCTTTAGCAAATTCTGATCCTAAACTCATAAAACTTGTAACTTTTTTTCAACCAGACTAATGCTACAGATAGTCGTATTCCACATGCTTAATTTCATCTACAACAGTCAAACATGAATTATCATTTCTGGCATGAATGTCTGAGCCTGTCTTGTTGGTTGCATTGAATCTTTAGGAAAGATATGCGTAAATCTCCCAAAAGGCTCTCTTCACCAATTAGCCTAAAGTGCCTTGTTCCCTAGGTCAAAGTTATTGAGGATATTTCACAGAGTACAGTTCCTGCATGACTGCAGGAAACAGCAAGAGCTACTTTGCAACCTTAACTACCATTGTGTTAGTTGATGGATTACTCTCCAGTGCTGTCAAGAGATGGTGGATAAATTCTGTACTGGCTGTTGTCACACAGAAGCAGAAGCCTTGAGGTGGTTCTTCAACTCATCTGCCTTTAACACCCATCTTAGGGCTGAGCTGATTGTCTCCTGAAAATTGTATTTTTCTTGTCATTGACTATAGGGGAATAAGAAATGTCTGGTTTATACTGAACATTTAACTTTTAAGAAAGTTCGTATTAGATCAGATAAATTCCTTCTTCTTTCCATACTGGTCATATGCAGAATATTGGTATATACATTGTGAATATATTAGTATAACTAATTACAAATGCTATCTTTTAATAACTTAACATTTATCTTACTCTTTTCCTGTGTTGCAAAATCCTGTGGTCTGTAGTAGAGAAGAGTCTTGTATTCTCCAAATTTGCATATTCCTAACTTGTGTGATATGCATAAGCCACATTTAAGATGATTAGGCAGTAATCAAGCTATAATATTAATAATTATATATAATTAACAAGTTTTAATGAACTATCAACTATTAATAAACTTTAAGCTCCTTAATAAAGCAATTGTGACTTCAGACATAGCTCCACCATTCCCCCTATTTATTCTACAACTAATTTTCATTAAACCACCCTGTTAACTGTAATGATTTACTTGTATAGAGAACAAGGACTGTGTAGCTCAACAAATATGACTTTAAAATTATGTTACTAGTAAAAGGTGACAGGCTTTCTACTGACCTGGGGGTACAGGGTCTCAGGACTTGTCTGGACTTGTACTGGTCTGAGGTGAATTTAACTACCTTTAGCTGAGGTAGCAGTTTTCTAGTGGTTAGGTGACTACTGCCGAAATTTGTTTTAGCTTTAATTTATCTCTGTGCCACTGTGCGGCATAACACCTACTGCTTATTAATAGAGAGTAAAAACAAGCAGCTATTATGCTTGAGTGAACTGTCTATGACTGTAGGATAAAAATACATTATAGAAGAGTAGAGGTATCAGATGGCATCAGAAATCCCATAGCATGATCACAGGTCACAGTGGTAAATCATTTTTTACAAAGGAAACAACTCATCTTGTGAGTTGGGCAAATCCATTTTTAAGGGTAAAAAAGAGGACAAGTGGAACTGGAAAATAAGGGGGGGAAAGCAACTAAGCAACTGTTGTTGGAAAATGTGTAAAAATAATACCAGGTGGACCCAAGACTGAGGAGGAAGAAACCACCACAATTAACATCATATTCCTCCCAACAAAGAACTCGGGATACTGCCAGCTCAGTGCGACCCCTTTTCTGTTCCTGAGGATCACTCAAACTGTTGCCCTGTTACGTAGGGGGAGGAGGAAGAATGTAAATACCACCAGAGAAAAGGGTTATACTAGGAATTTCACATATTTTTTTAAATATATATATTATATATATTATATATATGTATATGTATTAATAGTGAGGCTTTTCTGTAAAAATTTGAATTTGACTAGAAGTGTTCATATCACTGGACTAATAAAAACTATTTGTTGGGGTTTGAGTAGACTGTTACTCTACGGTAAATTCTTGGCTTTGTGTAAAAGAGTGTTCTTTCTTGCCCGTAACAAGATTTAGACTGCAACAGTTGCCTTTGGTGAAAGAAAAAAGAAAAGGAAAATCCTAGCTTGTCCCTAGTTCAATTTGCTGTAGAATTAAAAAGACTATTTTCCTCATAGTTAAATAGTTAAGACATTGTATTTTAAAGGGCAGGGTCAAAATATAGTCTTACTTTCCACTTACACATGGTTAGAAGTCTTCTTGGTAAAATGTTGTATATGAATTTCCTGATTTGGGCATGTCTGGAGTGAGGAAAATGACTTTTTAAAATTTTTTATCTTTTTTTAAAGTTATTAATCTGTGCTGGTTCTTCTCTCTAGATTTGTACCTAAAGCCTGAAATTCTTCCATAGGCAGCTTTGAAATTTCAGATTTTGACAAGAGTTCACATGTTTTTGTTGAAGAGAAAATAATATTATTTGATATGGGTTAATGGGAGACCCAGGCCTGCACTCGTGTTTGTCTATATCTCAGTCAAACAGAAGTATTTGTATTTATATATCCATTGTATGTCCATTATATACACATTTACATTGTAAAATTATTATTGTTTAGTTTGAAAGAAAATTTGTCTTCTGCAAGAGAAGTGCTGTAATACAGTATTTGGTAAAACCCAGAGGTACATGTTAGAGAGTGTAACACAAAAGAGCCAACTGCAGCAAGTCTGCAAGCTTTTTTTCTTGACTTTTTTTACTGATTGTTAAAATTCACAGAATTCCACCTTCTTGACACCCCTCTGCCTTCTTACCATGTCTGAATGCTGTTAAGCCATACATGGGAAAAAAAAGAGAAAGTTAGGCATTTGAAAAAAGTTCATGAGTTCATGAGTTTTTCAGATGTTTTTGCTAGAAGGTAAATAGCAGCAAGGCATAACCTATGGCAGAACACGAGAATTTTTTTTTTTTTTTAGGTTACAGTATATAGGAAAGCGAAAACATAAAACGGAAAGAGACTCCCTGGTTAATCAAATCAGTCTCTTGCAATTGCCAGCATCCAAGTTTTGTAATTGTGTTCATGAATTTACCCATTATTTTAACTTCACATTGGTGGGCAGACGCTGCCAAAAGACAGCGAATGGCCCTTTGCCCAGGAATCTAAGGTTATTCTCAGAGAGCTCTCGAGTACCAGGAAGACGCTCATCCTTACATCATGCAGCACTGCAGGCCAGTATTTAATGCACCTCTAATAGATCATATGTCTAACTCCGGAGCATAATGCAATTGTGGGTTTGGCAGTGATTTCAGAGTTCTGTGCATGTGAGAGAGAAATGAAA
Source organism: Sagittarius serpentarius (assembly GCA_034782735.1). Taxonomy (NCBI): domain Eukaryota; kingdom Metazoa; phylum Chordata; class Aves; order Accipitriformes; family Sagittariidae; genus Sagittarius; species Sagittarius serpentarius. The sequence goes on from JAVKLA010000017.1 coordinate 20,909,614, forward strand.
AGAAGCTGAAGAGCTGCTTTCTCAAACATCCTCCATTTCCTACAGCGCAAACTCTGTTACATCTGCTTTTTACCTATTTCACACAAATGAAACGAGTTTTGTTGGAAGAGGCATCAGAAAATGCACAGAGAATTAACTTGCATGTATATAGAAAAAACAAATGAAAAGAAACTTCAGGCATTTAATTTTGGCTGTGTTTTCAACAGTATAGCTCGGTATTCGTGAAGTGTTTCACCCTCTCAACGCAGTTGTAGCATACAAAGTAAAAAAGAGAAAAAATTTTTGTTTCCTTTGCCATAGATCAAATAATACTCCTATTCAAAAAGTGTCACGAATAGTAACAACTAATAATAATAATTAAAACCCCCTTATAATTCAAAGCCTGTTTTGTTTTTCTATTTAATGAAGAGTTACCTAAAAAAAAACCAAACTTACTTTAATTCTCAGGGTTAAATTATGCCTGCTGCATGTGCACTTAAGAGTTCATATGTATCAAGTCTACATTCCTTGATTCAAAAATTGTCTGGAGGAGTTCTGAAGAAAATAACTATATTTGGGTTAAAGGTTATCACACTGATTGCTTTTACTTATAATGGCATATTTTTTCAGGCTGTTTAGCTGTACCTCTTACAGATATAAGCATTCACCATATGAAACTTCAATTAGCAATGATTTTCAAGATATAAAAAGGTGCCTATTATAATGGCATAGTGAGAATGTGTGGTATACGTTCATTTAAAGCGCTGTTAATTCAATTGCTTTATCTGATCCAAAGTCACTTAGATTATATTAAATTAGCCATCTGTTTGGCTTTCACCTTGGAATGTCTGCCAGATGCTGAGTTTGTTTATAGACAATTCATTTGCAGACACAGCCTTAACAACAGGCTTGCTTGTTGGGGACTATCCCTGATGGAAGAGTTTACCTGGAAAGATGGAACCATGCACTCCAAGCAACAACTGCTTGTTCAAAGGGGTAAAAATGTATTGAGTACTTTGTGTCCATTACGCTATTACAAAAATTATGTCCTCTTATTAATTTCTGTAATCTCTGTGATGAAGAGACTTAAATGGCTCCACAAAGCTGCATCATTCTATATAGTGCCCATTTATACATTTTATGGTTTTCTTTTTAATTAAGGTCTGGCACTAAAATTAATATAACATTTTGTTATCTACTGGGCATGGAAGCTTTTTACTAAGTCTCCAGATAGCTTTTAAAAGTCTATTAAAAAGCTGTATGTCATTCCACAGTTGTTAAACATGGGAAAAATATTTCTTCAAGGGGATGGTCAGCTTGCTTTCTCTCTCTCCTTCAAAATAGCGCTTGTTCTTCATCACAGAAATGATACAAAGCTGCTCACGAAGATTCCAGAATTAGACAGAATTTAATCAAGTGCTTTGATTGGGTTTGTTCATCAGCTATTCAAGAGTAATCCCCCACGGACCAGCAAATCTTAGTCACTGGTCCAAACAAACAGGGTAGTATGCAATCACTGAGCAAAAATCAGAAGTGGTTTATGCTCACCTGGAGAGATGTTTGATTAAATAATGGTCTCAATCCAGCCTTTAGTTGCCACAGATACCCAACAGATACTGACATTGCTAGTACTAGACATAGTGCTAGGTACTAATTACTACTGTTGGCAGCAAAAATAAGAAATTGGGTTTCTTCAAGCAGTAATAAAAGGTTATTTGTATAATAAAAATAACTAATTTTTGTTGTATAGAAGAATTAAGCATGTTCACTTATACGAAATAAAACTTTCGGAAGAAATATAAGCATTTTACTTAGCAATTAAGCCAATTTTTAAATGACAGGGTTTAGGAGATTTCCTTTCCTTAGGGGAACTTTATACCACCTTCATTTGTGGCAGGTTTTTGAGCAGAGGCTTTTTTGTCTTCCTTTGAAACATTTGGTCCTGACCAATGTTAAAAACAAGATAATAAACAGGATGGATTATGATCCAATCTGACTAAAAATGGAAATTCATATGATCTGACTGAATAAATATAGAACTTTGATATTTGATCACTAAACCCTGATACTCATCCATTCCAAAAAGGTTTGAGTCGTACTGGGATTTTGCATACTACAGCTTCCAAAGCTTTTGATTCAACATTCTTTATGTAAACTAAATCAATGCATAAATATATGGTGTATACCTAATTGAACAGCCAGTCACTCAGGTCACTTAGACTAAAGACAAAGTACCTTATTAAATGGCAGATTGCCAAGAGCAACCTAACTGACAAAGGAAAAGTTCTACCTGTGCAGGAGATGGCTCATCTGAGTTTGCACTGGCCATGATGCAAAGAATTTTTTTCAGCCGAGTAAGAATCTGGTTTTATGCACAGGTTAATCTTGAATCTCACAGTACTTTTTCAAAAGAACAATCCAAATACTAATTTTATATACATTCTTCCGTGGCTTGTCCATCTAAATTGTACTTTAGAATGTTTCTGGCAAAAAGTAATTCACAACATATTTTTCCATTAACCTCCTATACTCTTCATGAAGCAGGAAAAGGAGTTTCAGTTTCTACACTGATACAAATTTGTGTCCTTTGGGGTTTTATCCGTTGACTGCCAACTTCAAGCGCAGAGTGAACCAATGACATGGCAAAAAGAATGGGTGACATGAGTGGATCAAACAACAGGGAGGATGGTTTTACCACCAGAATATTTAAGGAAACTGAGCTGGGCAAAGGAACAGAAATCAAGGTCAGAAAATGGGAAATACTTTTTGTGAAGAGGTAAGTAAATAAAGGCTTGAGCAAGAGGTATTCTACGGAGTGGTAAAGGATAAATTCTGGAAATATTAGAAAGAAAAGTAGAATGAATTGGAGAAGTTTTGAAATTACGATCAAGATAAAGGCAACACTAAAATATGATCAGAGTGTGAGGCAGTGTTTACAAAGACTGCTTCTGCCTGAAACGTTTCACACTAATTTTTTTTTTACCTTTGGAAGCTCTCATAAAATCATCATGATTAAGAAATAGATTTTTTACTTAAGAGGTAGAATAAGGAAAAATGAATTTTTTGTTTCAAGTTCATTTTTCAAAATAAAGTGAACATTGGTGCAAAATAAACATAATGCATTGAATTAGTTTGTTTACTCAGGAACGTCATTTTTCCTTTTTATTTCAGCATTTTCAGTTTTTTGTTATGTGATGTCTTTCAGTATTTTGCTTTTTTTTTATTTGAAGGAGAAACTTGTGTTTAAATATCAAAATTTCCCACTGGATGAAAATTTCCATTTTACAACAAGCTCTAATGAGAACTATAATGTCGATAGTCATGACAGAATACGTGTACAGGCAGCAAGGCTTAGGAGGCAAATTAATTATAGTTTTAGCTGCCAAAATAACAATAATCTATAGAAACAGTGGGAATTTTCATTTTATTGCAACTTTCTAATTGGAACTCCTTTCATTTTCAGAAAAATGTAAATTTCTGTTAATTTTAAAAACAGAAAAAGAGAATTTATATGCTGTCTAGAGGCACTAACCCATGATTTGGAAGGCATAAGTTTAAGTAAGACAAATCAGGGATTAGTGTATCTGTCTTTTCTATTTTAGAAGATTGTTCCAATGCTCAGGCTATTAACTATTATATATAGCTTCTTTTCAGACCTGCCTTCACAGTAAAACTCAACAGATCTCTTTCTAGTACAAAGTCAGAATTAAAAAAAAAAAAAGTGCCAGAAACAATTTTTAAAAAAGAGTCCTTGTTTTAAAAACAAAGGTAAGCATAAGGGTATTTCATGGTGTTATGTGACTATATGAGACATAAAACAAGTTCTGCTGGTCATAAGAGTAAGATGTGAATCACCAGGAAAGGAGATCCAACCCAGTAACTGCAAATTTGATGAGAAGATCATCAAAGCCTGTGGACAGTTCTTTAGACAAAAGTTTAAGGAAAAAACATATCTATGTAGTGCAAAACTCCAGTATTTGTAGTGAAGTACATGTGAAATAGGTAACAATCAAAAGTAATTCACAAACACTCATATATATATATATAAAAATATGTATGTAACTAATATAAAATAAATATTAAATGTGTATGCATATAATATCTATATGCATATTATATACATATATCTGCTTTATATATATAATGCAAGCATAGGAACAAAGAAGAGTAGAATCCAGGATGGTTTTGGACTATATAGATTTGTCAGTGTTATGACATGGAGATTATCCTTCAAAATCCTGACCTAGATCAACCAATCTCTTTTCTCCTTCAAGTCCTTGATTAAAACTCCCTTCTTTATGAGCTTTCCTACCCTGATCTGCTCACCGACTTTATGTATGCTCCTTGAAAAGTGTTATCTAGCATAAACTGAAATAGATTCCATAAAATTGAGAATGCTCAGCTGTAATATTTTCAGTGCATATACTCTTTCATGTTTGTAAAGTATCTGGCACACATATGGCACGCTATAAATGCATTAATTTAGTTTGAATTGAATTAAATTCGTCCACAATTTGATATTGCAGGTCAATGTGTTGGCTTCTGTTACTGTAAATGTAGTTGTGTTTTCAGAGAAATATCACGCATGTAACTTCTTTCTATAATATATTTCTTCATAAGCCAACTGGCAGGAAAAAAGTGAATAGAGGGAAATGCAAAGAAAAAGCAAGCAGCAAAAGGGAGTAAAAAGTAGGCCAAGATAAGAGTGCATAAAATACTGATAGGAAAAGGGATGTGTTATGAGGGAACAGGCCAGAGAAAAAAGTGAGATGGTAAAGAGAGGGCCAAACAGATGAAATACGGATATAGAACAAGAGATACATAAATTGAAAACAGAGAAATTGGCAGCTAAATCAACACAAGAACCATGGACACAAAGTAGAAAACAATGTGCAAAAAACTAAAATAGCTAGGCAGGACAGTTAAATCTTGTTTGAGGGTGGAACAGTATTGCAATATTGTTTTTCTTGCTAGGACTGCCCTCGGGTTAAAAAATACACCTCTCCCTCTCTGCCATAGTCATGTGGCCAAAACCCTTAATCCAGACCCCGACTGACAGAAGAGCTCTGTTTTATTCCTATGCTGGTGATACACTATCAGTATAAGTCATGCCTTCACTGCATGCCTAAATTTCAACTGCTCTTTGTCCCTTTTAGGAACTAAAAATACTATATAGACTTCTGTGGATCTCTGCAAGTGATGCAGATTCTGGCTAAAACATACTAAGGATGCCAGTAGAAACATAATGCCTGGGAAGGTCCACGTACATAGACGAACTATGGAGCCAAAATTTTGACACAAAATAGCCTTCCCTTAGCTGTCACCTCACTTTGAAGATGGTTTAAATTGCTGAGCACCTGCTGGTTAAATTGTGTGGTTTCTTTCTTTATACACATAGATTTTGATTCTCAACTCGCCCAAGCCTAGGCATCAGCTACTCAAGACCTCACAACAGACAGGATCCAGAAACTGAACTTTAATAAGTCTATCTCACCTGATGGGTCCAATCTGCTAGCGAGCTATTTTTAAATCAAACACAACATACAGGGAAATTTATCTGAAAAAATACAGTTACAGTAATTTCCTCCAAAATACATTAGAAACAGCAGGTCTCTGCCCATTTATTGTTTTTGTTTGTTTGTTTTTGTAATTACACTTACAGGCAGAACATAAACCATGAAGTTGGAAGCCTGGATTTAATGTATTTCCCAATGTGACCATATTTAAAACTGTCTCCCAACAGCTCAAAGGCTGCCCTGACTTCAAGCCTATAGACTAACTGTGACACAGGTCACAGTCGAATTCTCCTGACATGACTGCTGCAGTGTTGGACCAAACAATCAAGACGACAAGAGCTGGAACATGAGTGGGGCCCTTGACTGATAGTTAAGGCATGTGGGTAGGAATAGGAAATAATGGGTTTCAAGCCTTCTTCCTGGCCCATTTCTGTGTTTTAATGTCGGTACCATTGAATGAACTGTATAAATAATATTATGAACGAGCTCAGGACTCATACTTCATCCACCTTTCCAAATGCCTTGACCATCAGACCAGAAGAAAAGACTGAGCCCCACTTGCTGCTCTCAGGAGCATGTGGATTGAGAGATCTACCTTTATTATTTCTGGATGAGGATAAAGACACTGCAGTTTAGTATGCCAAATCCTCAGATTTGAAGAAGTATGGAAAAAGTGATATCAAATGCATTCTTAGTGATCAACATTTGTTAGTGCATGCAGCAGTGGTTAGTGCATTTAACTAAATATTAGTGCAGTCCACTGGCTATGACATGCCCTTTCTTACAAGGTGGTGCTGGGATATCCTGCACGGCACGCACTTGCTGCTCCTGTGGAAGCCAATGGGAGTGTCAGACTAAGTATCAAGCAGAACTGAGCCTAAGGGAAACGTTTTATTTGAGAAAACTGTAATCATTAGTGACAAAATGGAATATGAGCGTGTCTTACTGCTATCTATTTAAAGCCTTAGATTAAATGTAAGGTAATTTCTCAATGCCTTAGGACTAATGTCTAGGAATAGTGTATTTAGAAACGTATACAGAATAAAAAGTTGGTGTTGACTAAAGCACATTACCATCTGCTTCTTTGTTTCATTCCACTAGAGATTAATTGAGTTGATCTGAGTTAGCAGATACTCTCAATGAAATTACATACTGTGTTGATGAGGATTTCAATTCAGCTACTGATTAACTTGTTAGAATACCCAGGTGAGGTGATAATTGTTCCAGAAATCTGAATACAAAATTTTAAAACCAAGTTACTGCTTGTTGTTGAAGGTTGTGCTGACTTAAGGATTTTTTCTCATTTGTGTTGTTATGAACCACACTTTAAAGAATTAAGCCCTATGTATGTACACATTATATGAGCTTATGTGTACATATTATATGTTTGTATCTGTATGTATGTTTAGGTGTATGTAGATACACATATATTTATTCAGACATATGTGAGAGTCCTAACAATTGCTATGGCAGGACTTTCACATGTGTCTGAACTGTAGATTTTTCAAATTATTATGACAAGAGATGTCCTTATTGATTAAAAAATGCCTAATTCCCTAAATCTGCTTCTGGAATCCCAGCTATGTATATTTTGGGCACTTCAATATATTTAAAAATCTTGCCTTGAGTCTCTTCTTAAAATGGTGCTTAGCTCCCAAGTAATTAACCTGAAAAGCATACATTTGAATGAGCATATGTTACAAAATGTTTGAAATTGCTGAATTAAATGGATGACAGACAAGAGAAATCAAGGAAGTTACTGTACAGCCAGCGTACAGCCACAGGCTCTGTGTTGTCAAAGTGATCTAATTTTATCCTTGCATACCATCATCACTGTCAATGCTAATATTTCTAAATGAGTAGCAATTACGCCAGCTCCATTGACTTCAGCAGGGCTCCAGTTGGGTGGAAGGCTACAGCTACATCCAATTGCAAGTTTGAAGGGAATGTTTGGAATATATTAGTTCTCCTTTTGAAATTAATCTTTGTTTCTAAAACAATATTAAAATTCCCATCCAAAAAGATATATAATTACAACTGGAAATGTATACTAGCTTAAGCACTGAGGTAGCATAAATCATTCCAACCTATTTATATTTGGGTGAAATAAAACCATCCGAGTAGTATGCATTTCAGGAATGAAAGCAAATTCCAGTTCTAAAGCATGACCAAGAAAAAGGTACCCACTGTTTTGTTCATTATTTTATTGAACTCACAGTAATTCTGTTTCACAACTTTATGTTCCACATAATACAATTATACACACCTGAGCCTTGACACCTGGGTTCCATAAGTATTTTTACATCTCCAGAGGAAAGCCTTTTGTGAATTTACAAGCAATTCCTGCAGCAGTGGTCCTGATGAAGTACACCTAATCATACAATAGGCAAAAAAATTGTTTTCCTTAATAACAATGCCTCATTGTTCTATTTAAACACATCAGCAGTTATACTAAAACACTGAATATGAAATGCACTCTTCTATTTAAGAGTGAGGATTTTTCTGTTTCTTCTCCTTTTTTTTTATCCTCAGTACTTCAAGTCAAGCTGCGAGGAAAATCTCTTATGCCTGCTATGCAATTTTATCTTAATCCAGGGAAGTGGGGATCTAGCAAATGAAAAATAATCCAAAAGTTAATGCGGAACAAAATATCTAGGCAAAATTTGGACAGCGCAAAATTCTTAATGTACAGAAAGCCTGAAGGAGTATTCTGTCTCTCTTAGTTGAAGAGTGATTATAAAGAATATCAGCCAAATCTCTTATTTCTTTATTATTGATATTAACATTGCTTTTTAATTTGACTGTGTGGCAATTTCTGTACATTTATGAAGAAAATGCAAGCAAATGTTATGGACTGATTTTTCATATAGGCTCTATTAAAATTTTTAATCTTCTATTAGAATATTTAATCTTAATATAAATGAAGATGACGGCCTCACTTCTGCAACTGGAAATGCAATGGCAAATTCCCAGTGTCTGTGTAAAGTCCAGTCAGTCTGAAAACTGTAGTTTATGGTTACTAGCATATTACTAGCATCATGCTTTGGGCTGATGAAACGTTAAAACTCCTTCATCCTATGTACAGATACTCTCCCAAGTTTCATTTTTCAGGTTCTCATGAATTCATTTTTGTTTAGGTTCACCCATTTCAGATTTAAAGAAGTCTCACTGCACCTCTTTGCAAGCAAGCTTTTGAGAAAGGCTTATTCATAGTATTTTTTTTTCGTAGAAAAAGAAAGGTGGCAGTTATTGAGGCTAAATGTATGCAATGTGTAAAATAGCATTAAGCTTGTTGAAAAAAAAAAGGGGACTAACAAAGTTAATGAAAACTGGTGTTTTCTTTCTTGGCTTCCTACAGGGAAATATACGGAGTGTTTGGCTAGATTTTTCTATTTTATTTTAATTAAAGGAGAAGAGATAGATTAAAGAAAAGGGATAGATAGCTGTTACGGCAATTATTACCTTGACTTGGGAGGAGTTAACACAGAAGTCAGGTAAAATATTGAAAATAAATATGAATAAAATACACTAACAAAACAATGCCAATTATTTTTATTAAATCAGGTTGTTAATAGACCAGGTTTTGATTCACAGCTAGATGAGGACTGAGGCTCTTTTACTACGTGACATTTCCTGACACTGTCTCTCCAAGATGTTTTCTATCTGTCAGAAGAGAATATTCAACACAAGTCTATAAGCAAGTGCTACTTGCAGGCTCTGATGGCAGCTGGCAGCTGGAACTTGGATTCAGTTTTCAGCAAACATGGCATATTTTCACCATTTTCTGTAAATGATAGGACATCATGCAGCAGGAATGCTGCAAAAGGGTCAACATGGGGTTTTAATGTTTCATAATTCATTGGTATAATTTTTTCATTTTTCTTCTTTTTCCCCTTCCTTTTTTGAATATACAGGTCTAAACTGAAACCCCAAACTATGTTATTTCTTTCTTTTAGTAAGCATTAATAAGTGGTTAAAGGCAGTCTCAGAAGTGTTTTGTTTCTAACTAAACAATAGCAATGCCAATAAGTAAAGTTTTCACTCTTGACATCACCCTGCAAAAGAAAGAGGCTCGTATTATTACTATAGATCCTGATGATCCTGAATGGGCTTTATAGAATCAGTCATGTGGAGGTTACCAACTCTGTAGTACAAGGACCTGGTCTCTAGTCCAAGCTCCACCTCAAAGCAGGGTCAACACTGAATTAAGGCTATGCTACTTACGATTTTGTCCAGTCAGGTCTTGCAAATCTCCAAGAGAATTTACAGCTTCTCTATGCAACCCTTCCAATACTAAATTATCTGCAGAGTAGAAATGTTTAGAGCTGAATTCAAGAACAGCTGGTTGGACTGATACAAGCAAAACTTTTGTTCAGAAAGTGCTCATTCTACTTGTCAGATGTTTTCTGAAATAAGCAGAGGTTCACAAAATTTCCATGGATTGAAGACTTGATCCTTGAAAAACTCTGATTCCAAAGTCCTGAATAGGATCTTAGTTTTCTGGACTTCACAGTGCTGAAAGTATCAGCTTGGCCACAGCTTCAAGGTTGCTTGGTGTGAAACTAGATGTGAGAAAAAGGGAAGTGGTATCGACTCACAGTCAAGGCTCTGGGTTGGAATTGTGGAACTGAGACAGCTCAGCCCTGTTCCTGGGCAGGATGGGTAGTTTTGATGAAATCTTTGTGGTCTTCTACAGTGGCTCAGTTTCTGTTACCTTCACTTTTGAAAACCGTTAGCACTCCATGTCTCATTGGTAATCTGATACTTGTGAGCTTCCCCAAGGCAAAAGCCATAAAAGGTCATTTAAAAATAAATAAATCATGTCAAAAGGAAACAGTTTCAGATGGTGAATGAGCTATTCCTATTAAAAATGAGCAAAATGTGCAGTCATGCCTAGCTTATTTTTGAGAGGCTTGTGCCTGCCTCTCTTGATGGCTGTAAGGCATAATGGTAAAACATTGACACTTACAAACCAATTCCTGTGCTTCAGTTTCATTGCTAAAGAGTCAATTTTGCTCAGGGCATGTCGAGATAAGAAGTAATGAAAGTAGCAGTAATTTAGTACCTATTTCAATAAACTCTTCCCTCGCATGCATCCAGACCTCACTGCTAAGATATGACATTGGAAGACTATGGTTATGGAGGAGATTTACTTAGACTGTCAAATGATAAAAAGACTCAACTTTGGCAAAGAATGGATTGCACATCCAACTATATAAGTATTCCATCCATTAAAAAAAATACATAAAACTTCCTTTTCAGTACATTTAAATAGATGGCAACATCCTTCCTGATAGTATCTCTCAAGGTAGGGACTCTGATCCCTAAGACTAACTAACAACAGAAAACCTGTAAACCCTGTGCTCCTGTAACTGCATTTTTTTTCTGGAAACCAACCAGTTTTTCCCTGAAATCCCTCTGCCTTGCAGCAAACATTGTATGGTTGCTTTGCTCTTCCAGAAGAGCAAGTAGGAAGGAAGACAGCTTGTTAAAAATCTTACCTAAGGAAACCAGATGTGCAACAAAATGTTTGTCAGAGGTGTTCAACAAGGGATGACTTACCTACCAAGAGCGCTTGAACTTCTTCATGAAGGTCAAACAGACTCCAGAGTGCTTTCCATGGAGTGCCATCTGAGTTTGGTGTGCAGCAGCAGTTGATGATGATTAGTTTCATTTCACATAGAATGGCTAAACATTAGAATTTAGCACATGCACATTGACTAAGTTCATTTTGTTTCCCTGAGCATTTTTTGTAGCGGTGCTGGCAGTTATTTTGTTATTAATGCTTCTGAATGATCAGTGATCTCAAAAAGTATTGCATTGGATGACACTTTCTTGTTTCCTACTGACTGTGACAAGACTGACTGTCTTTTTACATATGGAAGTAGCTGTATCTGTACACTGTTATGCACTTGAGGTAATCCGGTATTTCACTACTCAAACTCTTTAAAAAGTACATGGATTTCTTTACTAGTCATTCGGCTACTTCCTTAAAGAATGTTGTGTCATTTATCCCTTCACATTCTGCTGTAAGTCTCAGTTAGTAGATAACTTAAACTGTGTTTGAAATTCTTACTGATTCACTCACAGGTGGTAGAGACCATAGTTTTCCTTTTTGTATACAGTCTATTGTCTTCTCTAAGTTCACTCTTCTATTGGGGAAGGTCTTATGCTTCATCTGCTTTGCTATACTTTTTTCTGAAAAATGTTTCAAAAACATGTGTTACCACGTTTATGACATATATTTCTCCAAGTGCAGGGCCCTTCCTAACTAGATAGATTAGGAGACTCAAAGAATAATTTAAATTGAAAGGGCCCTATGTAGTTCATATGCTCTAATCCCCAGGTCAAAGTGGGACCAGTTTTGTTGTTACATTAGGTTGCTCACAGCCTTGTACAATTAAATGTTTAATATCTCCAAAGACTGAGATGCCTCACTGAGCAAACTGTGAGTGTTTGACCACCTTCATAGTAAAAAAAAGTCTCCTTATATTTCACTGGAGTCTTCTAATTTGCAAGTTGTGATCATTGTCTCTTGTCCTTCTGATGTGCACCTTCGAGAAGAGTCTGACTCCATCTTCTCTATAACCACTTGCTAGGTATTGGAGACAGCAATGAGGTGCCCCCTGAGCCTTCACTCAAGATGGATAAACCAGCCTCCCCCAGCTTTTCCTCATTCATACATGCTGTTTTCTAGCCCCCTAATCTGCTTGGTGGCCCTTCTGGACTTACTCCAGAATGCCAAGCTCACTCTTGTACTGGGGAGACCAAAACTAGGCACAATACTCCAGGTACTTCACAGGTACCAAAGAAAGGGGAAAAAGCACTTCCCTTAAGCTGCTGGCTACACCCTTGCGATTACAGCCCCATATACATATAATTGGCTTTCACTGCTGCAAGGCCACACTTCTGACTCATGTTCAGGCTGTTGTTCCTCAAAATCCCCACATATTTTACTGCAAAATCCCTGTACTGCTGTGTGTATGCAATGGCATCAAAGATGTCTTTGATAAGATTTTTTTAGCGTAGTAGAGTTCTGTCAATACAGATTTTCAAGGTTTGGTGGAAATATTGCCTCGGTCTGACTGTGCAGTCAGCTGCCTTATTTCCAAAGTGCTTTTACAGTTCATAGAGTCTCACAGTATCATTAGTAAAAAAATGAAAACATAACACACTGAATCTGAGATTTGTCAGAAATTTTGGCAAGGCTCATAAATCTAGTCTTGATGCACCTTTAACTCTACTCTCTGTTTAGCAGTTGTATTTTGTTCTGTGAAACTCTGTTTTTAAATGTGAAGTTAGTTCTATCACTTCTTTCAATTACAAAATAAACCCCACCAGTTTGACAATAATAGTATGATATTTAAATACAAACCACAAGAATCATGTTAAAGAACACAATGAACAGCATTCTTCCAAAAGCAGCAGTGTTCATAATGTTCATAATGAAATTCACAGATGTTAATTTACACACAGCTAACAAACCATTCTTAACTAGCCTGTCATCGCTCTAGTCTCTTCGTGAAAACTGACCTCTGCTTTCCTTACTGTATTCTCCCTCCCCACCTTCTCCCACATGAGGAAGAGGATACTTGTCAGTCGAGAAAGTGCCAGTTACTCCAATGGAATACAAACCTCTGAGATGAAGAAGAACAGGAACTGATAACTGCTTTCCTTTGTGACTAGGAGGACACTGTACACTCGCTTTACCAAAAGGGTGAAGAGACCTGTGTATGCACACAATTATATTAATTGCCCCAGAACTTTACCTCACTAGAGAAATACTTCTTAGGGGAAAATAGATTATCAATAGTACTCCCTTCTCAGATGCCACTTCTTTAGATCAACAACCCATCTGCTAGACCTCTGTCCACAACACGACTGTGCCATGGAAACGCGTGTCCTGACATGGGGTGAGGTACGAAACACCTTCTCATTCTCTCCATCCTTCCACACCATAATTTTGCTGTGAAATGAGGATGGGGCAACTGGGAAGAAAGCAACAAATCCTGTCTAATCTGGCACAACACTTCATCCCTTGCCTGAGAAGTGAGCTACACATCACCAGCTGGGGGTGTCAAGTTCAGTAGATAGGATTCTCAATTTACAGGCAGAACAGCTTGATTTAAGTCTGTTGGCTCATGACTTCAAAACGCAAATGAGTTACTGCAGGGTAACATGCTACTGCATATCAGCAGCTTCACAGTAGCTGTCTGAGTGTGTGTATATAGCTCACAGCAAATGTGAGATCATTTAAGCTATCGCAGATCTCCGTCATGGTTCAGAACAATACAGGGAGATGCTGTCTCTGACTCTGTGGTTAGTTAGTACATTTACTTGGAAAGCACAGATGTAGTTGCTAATTCTTCCTCCTACCTACTTTTGAGCAGGTCCAGGTATATTCCTGGATCTGAGAAATCAACTCATCTCCAAAAATAAAGTTTGCTTAATCTTGGAAGAAGACATATACTCATAGGACATATCAAACAAGGACTCTCAGAGAAATGCACGTATGTGGATTTACCCCAGATTTTGGAATTCTCATATCACTGATAAAGAAACAGTAAGTCAGAAGAAATGAAAGAGGATTTCATCATCATTTTCTTTTATCAGCAGAGTAGTCAATTTTATATCAATGCTGTGATAATAGCTCACTTAGTTCAAGCTTTGAGTTGGCTACATTTGCTTTTCTTTTCTTTCTTTTTTGCTTGCTGTTCAGGAGCATTAATGCCAGGAGAAATATAGCACTCAGGTCTATAAACAGAGGTAAGAAAAAAGCTCAAGGAGTTAGCATGGGCTTGTTGAGTATTCTTAAAGGATTAGTATTATGTGAACAATTAATGGGTTCACCACAGAACAGAACTGATCCAAGGTTACATTCTGACACCATTGTTATTGGTTCTAGCAAATTATTGGATACTGAGGAAAGAATAGTAATTTGCAACAATTTACTTCTTATTGATGTTTTAAATTGTGTGTAACTCCTGCATAGAGAGAGCAATACACAAGGTAAGGAGGCACTAATTATTCCATTGCAGTCTCTTTAACAAAAATACCTTTTCTCTTTGTAGAAGAAAGGACAAAAAAAATTAGAAGTGGCTTTCTTTTGACAGAAACTTTATAGCATTAATATAACTATGTGAATGGAAGAATTAAAAGGATCCAATAAAGATGTTGATTCTTGCTCATCTAAATACAGACTAACACCAATCCGTACTGCCTTCATGTGCTTTATTTTTGATATGTACTAGCTAATGAGTGGGCAGAATGGGTTATGCTTTTCAGTTTCACCAGATTAGGGGTGAGATAAAGGTTTATGTGTTAGAAAGGGCAGGCCAACACAACCTGTCATGGTAAGTGTCTGCTACAGATGGATGAAGAAGTGTACAAAGCCTTCTTTAGACAACTGGGAGTAGCCTCACGATTGCAGGCTCTGGTATTCATGGGGAACCTTAAACACCCTGTCTTCTGGAAGGGCAGCGAATCTGGCTGGAAGCAGTCCAGGAGACCCCTGGAATGTGTCAAAGACTGTTTCTTGCTGCAGGTGATAGATGTGCTAATGTTCATCAGATAAGCTGCTGGATCTGTTACTCACAAATAAGGAAGATGTGAAGATTGAAGGTGACTTTGGCAGCACTGCAGGTGAGATTGTAGACTTTACCATCCTGAGAGAAACTGCAAAACAAATAGTTGAAATATATGGACTCCAGGATCCAGTCTCGGTTTGTGGAGGGATCTACTCCACAGGATTCCATGAAAAACTGCTCTGGGGGGCAAAGGGGTCAGGACAGCCTGTTGATCTTCAAGGACAGTCTCCTTTGAGCACAAAAACGGTCTATCCTGATGTGCAGGAAGTTACACAAGTGCAGCAGAAGGCTGTCTTAGATAAACAGGGAACTCTGAACCGATCTCGAATGCCGGAAAAAAAAAAAAAAAGGGGGGGTGGAAATGCACAGACGGTGGAAGCAGAGGAAGGCTGCCCAGAAGAAGTACAGAGACATTGCTCAAGCATGCAGGGATGGAGTTAGAAAAGCTAAAGCTCAGCTGGAAATGAATCTCGAGTGGGATTTAAAAAGCATGAAAAAGAGCTTCTGTAATTACATCACCAGCAAAATGAAACTACGGAGAGTGAGAGCACAGTGGTCCTCACTGCTCAGTGGAGCAGGGGGCCTAGTGAGTGGAAAAGGCTGTGGATAAAGTCAAGGTACTGAAAGTCTTTCTTGCTTCAGTTATTACTGGTAAGATCTGCCTTTTGGTTTCTCAGGTCCAAAATCTCCAGACAGAAATACAAGCATATGCAGTATATAACTTTTGTACAGTGAGGCAAACCCCTTCAAGAAATGCAAAACCAACTGGGCATGAACACGCCAGCTGGGCAGTTTACACACAGTGCACTGAATACTGTACGATCCACCAGATTTATAGCATGGCTGCAAAGGAACTGCATCACCACAGACCTGATAAGCTCAGTGCTTCAGAAAATCTTTTGTTGCATATGACTATGCAAAATTAATTTGTTCAGCCTACCAAAAATCTTAAATAAACTCTGGCAAACTTACTTTACTTTCTTTCAGTAGAAGGATGGGATTAATTTGCCCCAACACAGACATCTAATACCATTTGAGATACCTTACGATGTCCAAAATACCTACACTGGGTTGGCAGATACGACACACCACTTTAGATAAACCTATGTCCTTCCAGAGGTCAGACTGAGTACTTGAGGGACTCTAAAATTACACTAGATACCTTTTAAGCAGTTTAGGTAAATGAATCCAGCCCTTTTGCACTTAGCTTTCAAGCCAGAAGACATGGGCTCAGCTCTGCCAGCTTCACATTACAGTAGCAAGAATATTACAAAACTATCTTTCTGGTTTCCTTAAACTGTAATTGAAGATACGCATTAGGAACATTACTGTCAATAAGTACTACTAAGATAAAAATAAAAAGGCTTTGGAAAACACTTTAGCCCTAAGGGTCTTTCTCACCAAGTCAACCAACTGCCAATTTTGAAAGAATTCTTCAATATGCATTTTTGCTATCTCTTCAAGCATAGCTACTTTCTTTAGGAATACTTGCCACCTTATCTACTTTCCAAGTCCAAAAGTAATCCACTTGAAAATGCAGATGTTATACCTTTGAGGTCTTATGTGACTAGTTCCAAGTCGTAACATGCTTACACTGTGCCTTTGCAAGCACTCTGAGCCACACATGAAAAACTAGGCTCTGCATTAGACGAATGCTCTCATGCTATATTTGAGAATGAGACATCTGTGGAGGAATTACAGGCTTTTTTTTTGATGCTGAATTTTTAAGCTCTTGTTTCCAGGGCTTTAAAAAATGTGTTTCAGCACCTGGATGTGAGATATCTTTTGAAATCCAGGAAGGCTCTTGTTACCTGCTAGGCTTAATTTAAGAATCTGGGGATATCATTAAGGGAAAATCTGTTTTCTTGTTCATCTGTGCTCCAACTTTCAGTAATTTTATCAAAAGCAGCTGCCACTTTTTATGATCGCTTATTTCCCAAGTCTGCAAAATATTTCTGATCTCTGGCCCCTGCTTTAAGAGGACTCTGTATCTACCAATCTATATCTTTCCACTCCTTTCTGAAGGCTTACTTTTTTTCTAGTATCAAAGATTTGGCAGTAATGAAACTCAGGAAAAATCAGATCATGCCAGTTCAGGGTGTCTTGTCTTTTACTCGAGTAACCAGTGAAAGAACACTTGTGCCTCCAGCTACATTGAAAATAAACCCAGTCAAGTCCATTTGGAAATAGCTGATGTTAAAACCTCTCCTATTCTTCAGGCTTTCCATGGTCAAAGGATTAGCGGCACCAAAAGCTGCAGGTAACTGCTGGACATCTTGCTTCAACAGGGAAATAGCAGACAAAAGGCTACTCTGTTCTTTGTGTTCTACCCCCACAGAGTCTGACTGTCACCCAGGTTCAGAAATAGAATCCTTCCTTTACTTGCAGCATCTTCGACTTTCTTATCCAGATAATGTTGTCCAAATGAGACTTGCCTTATCCTGCACCCCTGGGGTGGGTACTCACACCAGAATATTGTTAACTTGTTCAGATACAGTTTATCTGGATAATGTACACAAGATGACATTGCTCTCAGAGGACTTAAAAATATTTTTCAAGCTAGTGAGAATGTTAAAGAAAACAAAACAGAAACCACAATGGAGATGGTTCCAGTATAAAACATGTTTTAAAGCAGATTCTTTTTTTCACCTGGATCAGAAAAACCTACTGTGAAGTGCATTAGTGAAAATACAGAAACATCCATGTAAGCTTGCTTTTACTTCCAATACATGGAAAACATATATTATTCTGATTGTTTAGTAAAGTCATATCTATTTACTTAAGTGAGAGGAGGAAACATTTTTAATGTCCAAAAGAACCATGAATAGATTCCTGATGGTAGGAAATGCACACTTGTATTTTACTCTTCCCTGCTCCTCCACATCTAGGAAAAAAAAAAAAAGAGTTATGGGACTCAAAGCAGTATTTGATATGCAAAATCCTTCTTAGACTTGATTTACAAAGGTCCACAATTGTACTTTCAGAAGTATTTTTCGAATAGGAGCAACTAACATACCTTATGATGAATACTTTTCAGTAAAACTTAAAAATTCTTTTATTAGCAAAGTTTGAACTGGAGGATTTCTTTTCAGATGGACTGTAGGAGTCAGATATTTGATTCACATTTAAAAATCAGCAACAAGGCCTCCTGTGAAAATGCCACTGTTAGAGCCAAATAATGACAAATGTGTCAACACAGACACATGTAGGGGTACAGCCAAGGGGATCTAAGCATGTTCATAATAGTAAGCACGTATTTAAGCACTTTTCTGAAATACAACAAAAGTTTTGCTTGTTTTGCTCACTGCCAGGATTACAAGTTTCAGAAAATTTTGTCATATATGAGGAATTCCCCCCCCGAATGGAACTCACAGAAGTAACATCTAACTCAGGGTGATTCACTGGTGAGTAACAAATTACACAGGAGCTGTAAACAATGCAAAGTAACTCTGGAATATTGATACTACTTTTAAACACTGTATTGAAAGTTGAAAAAAAAAACCAAAACAGCCCCACAAAACAGCTATACTAGCAGAACATAAGGTTAATGAAACCTCCTGTCTCAGATAAAAGGATCATTGAGTTCAGTTACTAAGAAAATATAAGACATGATACACAAAAAGCACAGAGTAACTGCTGAAGGAGATGACAGAATTACTTTAAAAAAAAATATGAAAAAAACCCCAAATCCTAAGCTCACCATCCTTTCTATAACATAATAATTAGGGGAAGAAATACTGTCAGAAATACTATTGGTTAACACTATTGCAAAAGCGTTGCTGTAACATCATGTATATATGAAGACAGGTATATAGACTACATGATATTAGCAAAAATTATTGCAAAGTTGGAAATTTGGTACTGTGGAGATGGGATTTAGAAGTGATGTTTTTTCCTTTCACCTCAGCCCCACTGACCTTTGAGAAATCATTTCAGCTCACTGGTCTCTGCTTCTCACTCTGTAAAATAGAAATACTAGTTAAAAAAAGAAATATTAGTTAAAGGATATTTATTATGTTTACCCGTGTCTGAGTTAAAGACTTCCTTCTTAGCAGAGCTAGAAGATTGAACCTTTGGATTCCAGTTCTGGACAACTACTTGCAAACACACAGGCTAACATGTTACATCCCATGATTTAAGGCGCCTGTGCTTCTCAAGACCCAGTCCTCCTCAGAAAAGAAGTACAGACAACACCAACAGGACCAATACCTATAGGACTGTAAAATACGTCTGTGCTGCACATTTCAGCAAGATGAAGAGGTACAAGGTAGCTTGGGCATAGGAAGAATTTTCATTGTGGTAGTAACAGTGTTCATTTTTGCTCTAACTGAACTGAAGTTGCTTTTAATTCATCAGACTAAAATATCCTGTGCTGAGCACTGTAATTTTATGGCAAAAACTCTTCCAGCTTAAA
Source organism: Sagittarius serpentarius (assembly GCA_034782735.1). NCBI lineage: Eukaryota > Metazoa > Chordata > Aves > Accipitriformes > Sagittariidae > Sagittarius > Sagittarius serpentarius. Next base: position 20,929,110 of record JAVKLA010000017.1, read on the forward strand.
TCACAGCAGAGTCTATCATATCAATCTGCCATGCTCTGACCACCCTGCTTGACTTTCATGGATAGGTTTTCTGAATTTTTCCTTCTTTCATGCCATTCTGCCCTTCACCTTCGGGTCTAGGAGTACCAGAGCTTGCTATGGAAGTCACAGACTAGCATGCAACCGTGAACATCACCAACCTAATTGCTGATCAGCCTTTTACCGGATGGAATAATCTGAAACTTTAAAAAAAAATAACTTTTAACATAAACAAAACATAATACTATTTAGCATCTTTACATTACATGAAAAGCCTTGTCTACTTAACCATGCAGCAGCACTGGCCACTTTGGTGGCTACAAAGACTTAGGGGGTAGCAAGACCCTTTAGATTATTAACAGAAAAGGATTTTAATGTATGGTTTTCCTATTACGTAGTTAGAATATCAATATCACCCCCAAAGTTACTATGAAAAAAAAAAGGACTCAATATCAACAAATTCTTGAAAGAATATTGTACTCTTTAGATAGCAAACAGCACAGGTTTTGTCAGCCTTTGACAGATTTAACTCGTGTGACCAGCATTTTCACATGGCAGATGCTATAATCCGCAATTTTCATATTGGCAGTCCTACAGCTCTTCTGCAGCAGTCTTCTCATCTCATATGTATTCTGCCCATACACATATATGGTTACATTTTTTCCCCTTGAGCCACTATAAGCTTTCTAGTCATTATCTAGAAATATTAGGTTTGCCAATCTTTATTTTTCTTAATCTTCTAGTGAAGTGTGATCTAGTCATCTGGCTTTTGTTTGAGCTTCCTCAAGATTTATTCAGACCAAGTCTTTTGTATGAATTACCTGCAGGAGTAAGATAAGCAAGATGTATCTTTTTCATTGGTGCAGGGAAGTTTGAAAGTATATTCCTGACATAAAGCATTACTCATCGGTTAACAATATAAGAATTAGAAAAGTCATTAATATAGTTAATGAACCTTAATTACATAATGGAATGCCTGTTACATGATTCTTTAAGTGTCTCAGCATTTCCATACATTATTGATAGTCAATTAGGTACAGACGAAAGAGCTGGGAGAACTATTTGCAGCAAACAATTTATTTGATAAATTTAGCCTCCCTTTCTGTTTTTGAACTACCTATAAGCAGTCTTTGATTTTTACAAATGCCATTGTTACTCCAAGTAAATCTTGTAAGCAAGGGCCTTCCATCCTATGCTCTGATTGCAAACTACTTTACGTACTATTGATTTCTAGGTATGAGCTATTCTTATTTTTTCAAAACAATATTTATCTCTTCAGTCTGCTATCGTATTCTATTCCTTCACTAGATGAATACTAAACTCAGATTCTTCCTGATTCCTCCTCCTCCTTCAAGACTGGACTCATTCAGCCTGGGCCAGCCATAGAGCTTGACCTTACACTGGATTTGTTCTCCAGGTTTCTTTATCCAAAACAACATGAAAAACAGAAGGTCTTATCATCCTATTAAATAAATAGAACACAATTGTTCAACAGCCAGAATCCAAAGAACAGAAGTTATGGCTCTCCATCATTTGAATCTAATCAGAAGCTATATGTTTTACCATTTGGTGTCCCCCTCCATTAAGTTTTTAATTGCTCAGTTTACTTACATATAAATACAGACATCTTTCAATGATTTACAGGATCATGCATCCAGTTCTATAAAAAATATTTGTTTGGAGATATTAATGTCATCACGTGCCAAATATGACATGTCGACTCACATCAGTCCTTTGAGGGACTACAGAAGTCCTGATCGTTAGTCTAAACAGTGGTTGCTTATCAGTCATATTATTGTTTATATAACCTGCACAACTACAAAAATTAGAGCAAATATTTTTTAGGCTTTCAGAAGTCTGTTTTACCCAAGAAGTATTTACCAGTTCAGCTTCAGTTGGTGGAATTAAGCCCAACACTGTCACGTTTCACTGGGACAAACTGAATTTTCTTTTAAGGATAGCCAGCTCTGGTAGACTGAGACCTAGCAGGTTCTTACCTTCCTTTTCTGGCAGGTGTGGCTGCTGTTCTTCCCAGCTCCCATGCAGAGCGGCAGAGCATGTATTCCCAGTAGGCAGATACACACACTGAAGACATGGCCAGTTGCATTTTGAATATCCCCAAGGATGACGACTCCACAACGTCTCTGAGCAACCTGTTCCGTTGTTTGACCACCTGCACAGTAAAAAAAAAAGATTTTTCTTATGTTTAAACAAAGATTTTGTATTTAATTTTGTGCCCATTGCCTCCTGTCTTTTATTTAGGCACCACTGAGAAAAGTCTGGCTCCATCTTCTTTACTCCCCTCATCAGTATTTACACACATTGGTAAGATCCCCCTCAGACTTCTCTGTTCAGGCTTACAGCCCCAGCCCTCTCAGCCTCTCTTTGCATGTCAGATGTTCCAGTCCCTTAATCATTTTCATGGTCCTGCTCTGGACTCACTCCAGTATATCCATAACTCTGTTGTACTGAGGAGCCCCAAAATGGACACAGCACTAGATGCTGCCTCACCAGTGCTGAGTAGAGAAAAAGGATCACCTCCCTTGACCTGCTGGTGATGTTCCCCCTAAGGCAGCTCATTAGGCTGTTGGCCTTCTTTGCCAAAAGAGCATACTGCTGGCTAAAAGTCAACTTCTTGTCCTCCAGGACCCCATGGTCTTTTCTGCAAAGCCACTTTCCAGGTTGTTGTTCCCAGTCTTTCCTGGTGTATGGGATTATTCATCCACCGATGCAGGATGCCCTTTAGCAAAATCCATGAAATTCCTGTCAGCATTAAGGTATAATACTATACTAAAAGGATGAATAGAAACTCAAGCAGTGTCCTTCAAAAATAGCTACATTCAAAATCCGTCCTCTCTGCCTAAGGTGAGCTGCAACTCGCCTGGATGTTTGGTCATTCACATTGTGTGTGTGGTGTCAACAGATTTGCATAGGCTGGTTGTGCTGGGAAGGCTCTTAAGCAGTCTGGATGTTGGGTCCTTGTGGGGTCTTGCTCATTCCAGTAACTTCAGAGAAATAAATCTAATACTGTTATCTTTAAAACAGACTCTATGACTGTTTTCTGTAAAGCCTGTTTTAGGACTAAAGTATAGCTTATTCCTAATTCTGGTAGATAAAACCAGCTGATTTAAAGAGAAAATGTGAAAATGAATGAGTCTTTAAAAAACCAACATTTTTTCAGTTTTGTTCTCAAGCTACACATCAGCTATTCTATTTTTAAAAAAGTGTACCATATGAACTACTAATGAATTACAATTAGAATAATTTTTATTTTCCTCCATAATCTCCTCCAAACAACTTGAGATCTGTTTAATAAAATTCTAAGAGTTATTGTAATGTCTATGAATAATATCTAAATAATACCCATGTCATCAACTATGAAGAAGGATAAATAAGAGAATTAAAAACAAAGACCTTAGGTGTATGTATTAAAATTTGTCCTTCAGAGATTTTCAAGAGCAGATCTGCTACTAAATAAGCTCTGTAATATCCAACAAGCATTTCAGAATGAAGTATCTCATATTTCCTTCTCCATGAAGGCTAGTGATTGCAGCAAGCACAGAAAATAGTGTTAATTGGAAGTCTACATCACAGAAACTTTAGCTATCTTCCCCCCTTCCCCTGCATCCTGGCTAAACCCATTACTGCAGCTTGAAATTTCAAGTGACAGCTAATTTAAGTGTAGCTTCACCTTATGGTTTCCAAAAATTACAAACCTCTCCTTAGATTTATTTGCCAAGTCATGTAGCAGAACATTGCGCAGGACTGTCTGTAAACCTAGAGTTAAAAAGAGAGAATATGGTTTTAATTGAGTGATTTTAATTCTTTGTCTGTTTTGTTTTCTTTTCAGGAAGTGAACATAGCTCCGATAGTCTATCAGAACAACTGATGACTCCACTTACAAAATTCTTCAAATGTTAAAATTTTGGTGAACCATAATTTAAATATTGTCTTGTGAAACCAGGGAAAATGCTATACTCCTGTCTCTCACAGGCAAGGATAAAAGAGAAGAAAACACTCCAACATAGCCAAACCCTAAAAATTTTACAAAACATAACTCACCTTACCCTGAAATGGTTTAAACCATAACAGAAGAGAACAAACCTCTCAGTGTCTCAGTCACTGTAGTAACCAGTCAGCATAGGCATTTACACCTACTGAAAATAAGTCCTATTTACAAATCTGTTGAAGTCTCTGTACCCATTCTGTGAGCTGATGAGGTCATGAGAATTTGGTGAAACTACTGCTTTATCCCCTTTCAGGAAGGACGATGTTGCTCTTTATAAATGAAGGGTAGGAAAGAGAACTGCAACAGGGAGAGTAAGGTCCTGAGCAAACTGTGACGTATATAAAGTCAGCACCATTATCTTTACCTGGCATCTCCTATTCAGTACACATGTTGTTGATTGACAGAGACCTAACATGTTGATTCATGCTATTTAATTGTTAAGTCAATGCCTAAAAAGGTTACTGCCATCCATGATGTGATTGTTGATGAGGTGCCTGACTTTGCATACATTACCAAGGTCAGGCTGGATGACTCTGTAAAGCCGTTATTGGTCCAGACGTCTTCCTTTGAATCTTAGCTCATCAAACCTTGAGAAATGGCTAAAGCAGTGATACTGCAAGGCTTTTAATAGAGCAGACAAAGAAACAACAGAAAGTGGAACGCAGCAAAGCTCAGACTTGAGGTAAGATGTGTGCTTTTAATGATAAAGAAAATTTATCCTAGGGGCAGACTGCACAGTAATAACTAGTAGACTAACTCAACATACCATTGACAGTCCCAACAAAAGGCATTCTCAAAGTGCCTCTCTACAATGCAGCACAAACTAAAACAATAGCAATCAATGAGCACAATGTATTTCAGTACCAGAATCAGAAAAAAAAAAAGTTGCTTAGAATGAGATGCAATATTATGTGTTTTTTTAATATAATTTGTGATCCTAGGAAAAACCTTCCTCTTCCTTCTAGAAGTCTAGAAGCAATTACTAATATACAAGGCTTAAATTCAGCAATCCACTTTTTCTCTGCAAAATAACTGAGATCAGGACTAATGCAACAGTTGTACACTACACCTTGATTTACCACATTCAGGTGAGTGAATGTAAAGTTAAGAACCTAGATACTTGGTTTGACCTGGGAATTAATCATTTTAGAAAGTGTTAATTTGATTCCAGTTGTATTTAGGCGACATGTCAAATGAAGGATTTAGGATAAATCTTCTTCATATAATGCTGGTTCATGGAGAGATATTAGAGCTAGTGCTAAACAAGCTATCCCAGGTATCAGAAGATATATATTCCTGTTAGGTCAAGGTCCCATCTAGGGTATATTACACTGCCTCACCACAGGTGCTTCATTGGTAATTCTGGACCCTGGTGATATTAATTTGCATAAATCCTGCTTAATTTGCTTAAATTTTGCTTGAGGTACACGTGTATGTACAGCTAAGTGTTTTGTTGAACAGAGTAGATTTAAACATGTGCTTATACCATGTTGTTAATTCCCATGAAACATATTCATTAAAAAGCTTACAATTAACTTTTGTATTGAGTAAACAGTACCTGATACCATGCTACATTTGTGCACTGCACATGTATATATCATAGTATATTTTTGGTGATGGTTACCATGAGACTGTACGCTATACACCGCGAAATTGGAAGAACAATCAATATCATAAAGCTGAGTATTATTTATTGCTAAGTGTTATTGTTGCTGTTGCATAACATTTTTGCTCTTTTTTCTGTCCTTTCTTGCTTGCCTTTTTTTTTTTTTAAAAGAAAATTCGGAAAGAAAACCAGAAAGTTAAAGAACTGCCCATGAAGCACTGCTCTCCTGTGCTTATCCTTTTGCTCCAAGTCACTTCTGGGATTGTTGCTGTCCTTCTTACTGTAACCCTAGGTTTGACTGTGGTTACATAATTTTTCTAGTTTGTGAGCTTCAAGGTCAGTCTCAAGTCAGCTCAAACATACCAAGATTTACTTGCTATGAAGCAGAAAGAGAATTTCAAAATGATGCAAGTAATATTTTGCCCTTTTGAGAGTGGTGGGCCATTCTTTTTTCTGTTGTATTTAATACTCATAGAAGACAAATTAGTTCTACGGACTAGGCAATCTGTTCAGAAACTGTCAAAATGTCCATGTTCCTGAAGATATTCGGCCTTCCTGTTACCTGAAGAGTATTGGCCAACTGGTATTTTTCAGTTAAATCCTTCAGGCAATAAACTGCCTAGAGAGACCACTGAGAGCCTCTTGAGAATGCAGTCCCACTGCTTGTGTATACAGGGAACAGCTGAGAAGAGAAAAGTTCAGAAAAACAGAGAGCAGTAGAAGGAAAAGATCCCTAAATTGAATTGCTGAATAGATTTTCCTCTTCTAAAATTACAAAATCTACCCATTTGCTTCAAAATAAATGCTTGGCAAATTGCATGGCATTTCACGCTGGAAATAGCATTCCCACATAGAACTTAAGTGTGCACATTTGCCCAAATTCATCGTGCAAGTAAATGTGAGGAAACTAATCTGCTTCAAAATGCTTTTATATATATATATATTTTGGAAAAACAGAATTCAGTGGAATATTTTGGGTTTCATATGAAGGGCTGAAAAAAGTTCTATTCCACCCACAGTAGGAGCCATCTTGATACCACTGTGTTCTTTCATGGGAGGTGATCTACTGGTGTATCCTGATCTCATTTTCTATCAAAGTCCTCTAGTCTTTCTTGTAGGATACCTCACTCACGATACAGACTGTGGCCCTCTCGCAGTTTTTTGTTACTATAATTCATCTTAGGTCACCACATTCATAGGTAATGTAGGATATTCGAATCTAGAACTACCTGCCATGAGGCACATTCTAAGAAACAGAAGCAGCAGCATATGAAATAACAAAATATTCTGGTGTTTTGATGGAAAATCACGTATTTCACCGTTTTATGCCAATTTAGCTTTCAACAAAAAAAAGCAGACATTGATCAATAAGTACCTTTCTAATCAAAAGCTTTGCTTGGCATAATCACATCATTTCTGTTATCTTCTACAAGTCCTGTGACAGTAATACATATTTGTATGCCACAGGGCATATACAGATGATAGTAATAATCAGTAGCAATAATCATGTTTCTGATTTCATCCAGTTTCATACTTTTCAAGGCCTACTGTTACCAGCTAGTTGAAATTCTGCAGCTGTGGCTTTAGAAATCCCCCTTACAGATTAAATCTTACTGTAAGTTGACTTTGTATATGCATGTATATGCATGAGTGTTATATTAAAATGAAAATATTATTCATTTAAAAAAATGATCATTAAAAATGGCCAAGTTAACAGGCAAATGCCAGCGAGAGATTAGTAGTGAAAATACACTATCAATAGGTCATAATGAATAAACTTATGTGTTACCAATATAACCTCAAAATATTTCTGGCCTTCTCTTATCTTTGGCAGACTAAACTTCATGTCTCGCAACCTGGACATTTCATTTCCCAAGGAGCTTTAATGCTTGTATGAAAGGTTCTGTCCTGACAGCAATCTTCAGGCATTTCACAGACACTACCTGTGAGTTACAAAAATTTTCAGTAAAACCAGCATTATTTCCCTTATATGCATCTGCTGGAAAAAAAGCCCTTTTAAAAAGGGTTGCCCAACGTATTCTAAAGGTTCTTCTTGCAACCCAAAGGTGGATATAGCTGGAAATTAAAACTGAAATATTTACAAGTGTTTCTCTGAAACTGTAAATATATTCAATATTGCTGAATTCAAAGCTTTGTGGTCACTCTAGCCCAGCATCCATGCTGTAGCATTATACTAGCAGCACATTTGCAGAAAACAGATGTAAAAACTTCACAGGAAGACTTGAAGAGACTGAGGTGACACCTAGGGAGGTATCGCATCTTCAGTGAGATGGTTCTAACTGTAAAAGACAGGAAGTCACGAGCTCCCCACTTTTCAGCTGAGATCCAAACCTCAGGGTGTTCTGCTGTCACAGTATTTTGTCTTTATTCTTTCTCCTTCCTTGTTTTGGGTTTCCTATTCCTCTGTTAGAGTTCTCCTAAGTGCTTTGTTGATCCAGAGCTTTTCTTTTTTCTCTGCAATGCTCAGTGATTTTTTTATTCCCAATTCTGGTATTCTTATGACGTATCTTAACCCTTTCTCTGCTGTAAATACACGTAAAGCAGGTCAGAAAAACATAAGCAGGAAAACTTCATATTCATATCTCCATATTCATGCCAGAAATGTTTGCGTGCTTGTCCAGTCTCATAAAGAGAAACCATGTCATGAGACTTGTCTAGCTTATTAGATTCAAATAACTTTTCTCTAATTTCATTTTTTTATGATTAATCCATCAAAAAAAAAGTAAAAATCAAAATTTGCGATAATAATTTCTAAGGAAGATTATAAGGAGAGATGCAGCTTAAAAATATGAGGCTGTTCAGGGACTGTATGTTCTGAAAGAGGCTAAATTTATCAAACACACTCTTTGCCACTATTTGTTCTAATTTAATTGGGATACATAGGAATTAGTTTCTGGAGCACAAGCTGAGTCGAAGTTATGTCCTGTGCAAATTAAGCTGTAGTACCTATTTGTGTGGCTGTACAAGTCCAGAATTGTATTAACTTTCACCTTGTCTATGCTCTCCATCAGCAGTTCAAGAAATGGGATATTTATCAAATTTAGAGACCATTTGACCTTCTTCAAGTTAATACAAAATCAGATTGACCTGTGGTTGCCCGTATCAAGAGCTAGTTCACTCATTAGATGACTTCTAGATAGAGATGGCCAAACGGTTTGACCCGAGATCACTGATGAGCTACATCCCATTAACCTCCAAAGAAAGAAGGAGAGACAAGAAAAGGAAAGAGAAATAGGGGACAAAAGAAGCTTCAAAGTAACAGCTGTGTTTGTTAAAGAAAATAGCAGAAATATAGTATAATGGTTATATACTTGATCTGCTCAGCTAAGACAGCATCCTGGGGATAAAGGGCAGGAAATGCTTTAGTATTTAGCTGTCCCAGCAAACTTTAGGGCAGCCACCTCCTCGTGACCACGTTCTTGCCTTTCCACACCAGCAGTCAGCCTTGCTCTTCTCTATGCATTAGACAAGTCTTGCCAAAACAACAGAGGCAAATGAGGGAATCTGTCACGAACTTCATTAACTCAGAAATGGTAAGATGCTTCAAGAAAGCAGCTGATTTACATGAGAGATCGCAGGAATGTGATTTTTTTTTTTTTTCTATTTAGATTCTTACATCATACCCTAACACATCAAATCTCACCTGATTATATAGGAGGAGGACAAAAACTGGGCTGTTTGAGTCAAGTCTGGTTGCAAGTGAAGGGCTAGCCATTCATCCAGAATACTCTTTTTGTTTTTTCTTTCTTTTTTTTCTTAATGTGCACAGCTAATCACAATGTCCCAGGACACTTTGTCACAGAGAAACTACAGTTGATAAGAATTCTGAAATAATTTGTGTTAAACTTTGAAAGGGTAATTCCAAGGCCCTCACATGATTCATTCCACAAATATATGTCCAATGAATGAAATTATGAGGGTCTTCATCTATTATCAGGTGTGGGACCTATTCCACCACCTTTGAATTCAGGCCAAAGACAGAATCAGCTGGCCTTCCAGAAAGGCTGGACTCAATGTAGGAATCAGTTTTATTGGTATCTTTATTGACACCAGTTAAAATACCACAAAAGAAGGAAGAGATGTCTTTCTGAATCACTTCCTTAAGTAACTTTTCTGTTCATTTTGACTGGTGACCTATACATAGCTATATCAGCATATCTGGTGTTACCCTCTACCCCAGGCTGCCATCAGGCTTCCTGCAGAAATGTTTGTCCTGGCTGGGGGTATTTTCACTCTCTTCTGAAAGTTACTATTGTGAAACATCAACATCACTACAAAATCAGACAATGCAGTCTAAACAGCCTCCTTCAGTTCTGTGTTGTGAACTGTGGAGAACCACAGTTGAGGACGTTTGCTTCTGGCCATGTATTTGTCTCGGCCACCCTCTGCTGTCATAAGGGGAAGAGTCAATGGCCGGGGGGCAGCCAGTTCCTGCTGATGCAGGAGAACAGCTGAAGGTAGAAATACCTTGAACTAGCAGAACTCAGTCCATCTCTCTTGGAAAGAAACAGACTTTTAGAAGGTATTCAGATGTTCACAAATGGGCTCAACCCACATTGGCTTCACTCTAAATAAGGAGGACATTCTATTTATTAGGCTCTTGGGAAAATGGTACAATTCACCTTTCTGAAAAATTTCGGATTTTTAAGTTTGAACACAGAAATTTTTATATTTTTCATTAAAGTAAGAGAAGAACCTCCAAATTAAAATTAGTCTAATGAAGAGACAGGCTTGTAATATTCTTTATTACCTTACTAATGTGAATTTTGGGTTAAAAACTTTACTTCTTTATTTTTTGTTTTGTTTTGGTTTGGTTTGGTTTTTTTAAGCCACTGCTTTTGCACAGTAAAAACTTTGTTGAAATAAAGCAAAACAAAACAGGTCTACTTTACTTTAATTTTATATATTCCTACTATATGTCTCTCTGCACACCTTGAAGGCTAAGAGGACAGTAAATTTGCCTAAATGCATTTTGTGTCAAAGAGTGTTGCCAATGTCTGTGTGAGAATGCTTTGAAGAGAATACTTAGGCAAAAAGAGAGAACAGCCCCTCTCTCCCAGTGCACAAAATGAATCCATGAAGAATCCAGTAGATCTCTGAATTAAACTTTTTTATTGTCTAGGTGGTGTGTTATTCTATTTTCAAATCTGTATAACCATTTTATAATTGCTGTTGCCCATGAATTATAGCTTATATCGTATTCATACCCAAAGTGAATCAATAATATGCAATGGATCTTTTTACGGTTTATGCAATCAAACATTATAAAGATACACTCATGCTTCAAAATAGAAAACTATTTAATCGACTTAATTTATGTTCAAAATTAAGATAGAGATACTAATCTATGTTCATTGGCTCATATCGTTATAGATCCTGTTAAATAAATAGGAAAATACATTCCCTGCTCCTTAGAATTTACAATGTAATTTAAGGAATTTTCAATCTGGGAGCATATCACATTCCTTCATAGATATTTCTGAGGATCAGCTAGCTTAATTCTGCCTTTAGAATCTATAGAATGCTCCCAAATTCTTTATTATTTTACAAATATGCCAAATCCTGACTTCTCCATTCAATTTTTATTTTCTGTGTCCAGCCCAATGACAAAGAACACCCAGCCATGTTTAATGTGAAAGTAAAAAGCCAGTTGTGTTCCTTGGCTGAACGCAGGACAAAACTGGAGTTTCTTCTGGCACCTGGCTGAAAGAATGCTTATAAGGCTCTGTCCCCACATGGGAAAAGGCCAGGCTCTGGAAGATTTGGTATTCCTGTATCACTCCACCAAATAATGGTACTCTGGTCATCAGTGAAAAATATATCATCATCCCACTGGACAGATCCCTTTCTCAGGTTCTATTTCAGGATCTTTATCTATAGGTTCAGGAATTTCAGTAGTCTGCAGGGCTGAGTCAAAGGCTAGAGCCTTCCCAGGTGATGCCCCATCAGTAGCCTTTGGTGGTTCATCTCCTTTCTCCACAGCGTCACTTCATCTCTCCAAAGCTCGCTCTCCATCAAAGAGAAGTAATAATACCTTCTTCCCTTTGAATCATGGTTTCGGAAATGCAAGCTACAGGCTGACTTCATTTTTCTGCGTAGGTAAAAGCCCAGTTTGCCGTTGTGCTATTGCAGAGGGGCTAATATTTCCCTTTAGCTTTAATTTATTTGGACCTGAGAGCTTAGCATTGCCATTTCTTGACTGAATTAAGAAAGAAAGCCCGTAATGAAAAGGTAATGTATTAAAAACAAATCTTCTTATTCCCTTATTATTCACATTCTCACTAAACTATTACAGCATATTCATTCAATTATGGATTAAGACAATACTGTCAGATCATAATATCAGTTATAACAGTATTTATTATTTCTGTTTATGTTGGACTACCTTTTATTTAATATATATATATATATGTATATATTTAATGGGTAGTTGTTTTACTCCTCAGCAGAGACAATTCTGCTATATACTGGTTTAGGAGATAAAACCTGTCCAAACTTCTGTAAAGATCAGAGTGTCTTAAGTTGGATTACTACTCTTGCAGACTGAGACCAGATAAACAAAGCCCTTATATAACTTCAGGGCTGTTGTGATCAATTTGCCTGGTGCACGACTCTGGGGACCATGCTGTTTTACCATCTTGATTGCAATGATAAATCCATCATTATATTCAGTGCAGTGGAAACAGCTCAGAGCCTTGCCATTTGTGGCAAATCTTTTCTATGGCAGGCTCATAGTAAATCAGTCTAACCTGAGCTGACAATGATTGATTCTGAACAAATTGTCATGAACAATCAAATCCTCCGTTTTCTTCTTCTTTTAAAACTGAAGAGATCTAACCCCCTAAATCTAACCAAATTCCAAATAAGAGAAAACAGGGAGGGGTTGTTTGTTTGTCTGTTTGTTTGTCCGATTGATAATTATGAAAAAAAGAGGAAATCTAATTCACATTTTAGAAGTCTAAAGTGTGTGGCAAACAATGCACCTGTTATTTACAGTCATTAATCATTACTATCCTTGAGAGTCAGAGAAACACATATTTTAATCCACACCAGAGTGCATGCGTGGGAAGGAGACAGGAAGATTTATTAGCTCTTGGAGGCAGGTATTGTTTCTTTCCTCCTGCTTGCTTAAACCCCTCCCTTAATGGAGCTGTGGTAATGATTGGAGTGTCTGAAAAATTTCATAACACAGGTGACATCAATATTATAACACAGAATCAGAATCATCCATTCGGCCTACTGATGTATCTTGGGTGTTTTTTTGTAGACTGACAAAAGTTGTTGGAAAGGACCCTGAACCATTAGGGGCGTTACAGGTAACCTAAAGTTCTCCCAGAAATCTATGTTGGTCAAAGTTTAACATTTGATTGAACTTAGTTGAAACAAATCCTATATTCCATTGACAGAAAATGTACAGAAAAGAACAGAAAACTGTTCTGGCCCCAAAGTCAGATGTTCTAAAGGTGGGCATTAATTTTATCAGTTAAAATGTTTTTTTGAGGGTATATTTAGAAAAAAAGATATTTTCATTATATGCCTTAGAGCAGACAAGATGCAGAACTTAAAAAGGACATGAGCAGATATTTCTGCTTTACAATTTATGAGAAAAAAATGGTGTTAAAGAAAAATAGCTTTGGCTTTTGTGCGTACTGAATAGAAAATGAAAATGATATAGTCACTGAAATGATTACCTCATTTATTTGTTTATCTAGAATATTGGATGAAAGAAAGTAAAGGAATTGAAATTAAATGAATTGTAAGCATCTTTCAAATCTATTCTTTTTCTAATATACAGAGATCAGACACTTTGGAGAGGCAATCAGCTTCAACGTGAGGTAGAGCAAACAGAAGCATCTTCCAGCTGAGACAAAAGGCTTTGCAGAGCTCATGTGTTTGTGAGGAGATGTGAAAAGAATAGCTTAAATTGACTATCAGATATTTTTATACTCTTTTGGAGGAGTGGGAATCTTTCAAATTTAGTATGTGAATACCATGCTTGTGAAACTGAAACACAAGCAGAACTTGCTATAGATGGGGTATTATTCTTTGCGCAGCCCTACTAATGCAACTACCTCTGACCTGAATTAAAATAATTATTCCTATTCACATTTTTTAATCAGAATTGCTAGGGGAAAGGCAGTTCTGCTTCACAGAGGATTTAATTATATCATCAGGTTTTGATATTCAAAACTTAGTTTAGTTTTGATTCAGAACAAATCCCAAAAATTCTCACTGACAGGAATAGTCCAAGGGTTCTTAATACAAAGACAATCCACTCTGAGAGACTGAACCTGAGCTGCAGTTTCTGAAAGCCCTGGGATTTCTGGATTAGAGGCAATCTCCCTGCTTGGCTGCCTCAGTGACACGAAGCTTCATAGTCTGGTCTCTTCAGTAAAACCAACCAACAGTCACGTATATGAGTTTTCAAGAAACCAGGGATGTTTAGAGGATGCCTGTCAGGAAAGCGTCTTCTGCTTGATTTCTAAAATAACTGCTATTAAATTGAACTCCCTGTGGACTTTTTTGTGTCATTCCCAAGTAAAACCTTTTTTTGCCAGAAATTTTCCAGTCAGCATTAATCATGCTGTTATGGCTATGCCTACATTATCAATGCAGCACAAACAAGCATGGGTTTGTCAAGTGAGGCAGCTGGTGCTGAGGACTTACGTCCACACCGTACAGGGAGTTTTGGGGAGTTTTATTTGGACTGGCTGTAGTCTGCCTGTGGACTGTAGTCTCCTTAGTCTGAAGCCCATTTCTGTTTCATTTAATCCAAAAGGAGTCTCATTACTGATTTCCTTCGTGAGAAACGGTGTGGTGAGTACACTCCTAATTTGAATGAAAATGCTAGGGTAAATATTCCATCTACAAAAAATTAGACCATGACTTGTGGTCTCACTGCCTGGGGATATCCTCCATGAGACAGGCACAGTTGCTGTTCCATACTGTGCCCAATAGCAACTTCCAGAACACTGCGTAATACTTTAACAGGTGGCAGTGAAATTTTTGCCTTCATCAGGGAGTTACTGTGAAGTAAATTCAAGTCTAAGTAAGTCATATGACACCATTATTCTAGCATGGATCCCCTTACAGAGTCAATTAGTAGACATTAACTAATCCAAGCTTTTCCACCTTAAATTCCAGCTACAGTGAACAAATCAGAAGCATCAGTCATGGGGAATTAAGTGGAACTTTGTGTGGAGAAACTTGAATATAAGGATTTTTTTACATGAGAGGCAGTCGGGAAAAGATATAAGGTGAACAAAATACAGTGACTCTTAAAGCTGACTTTGAGTTGTTCATACAGGATCTTAACATAGTTTGAAATCAAACTTCTAGTTAGTTCAGATGAGCTTTTCCACATGTTCCTGTGTAAGCAGGCTTTTTGTGGATAATTTGAGCAGGTCACTATGATTAAAAAAAAAAAACCACCAAAAAGCAAACTAACCTATTATTCATTAGGACTATGTAAAACCTGTTGCCAGAGAAGGCTAAGAGGTTAGCAGAATTAAAACAGAAATTATAAATATGGACAGATAACAGAAGGAGTAGTATAACAGCAAATACTAAATCAGTCAATGAACAGCAAAGTCAGCAAAACACTTTCTGAACTGACAAAACTGCTTGTAAGACCAAGCTTCAGACAAACTCACCCCATCCAAGGTTTGGTAGCATTTTTTGGGAAGGCTTTTCACTGCTTCTTCTGAAATACTTGGTGCCAGCCTCTGCCGTATATGCTACAGGAAACTAAATGAACAATGAGTCCACACATTGTATCTGTAAGAAACACGCATACATTCATGAACTTATTTTGTATTTCTCTTCAAATATCAACACAATCTTAACATTTAAAAAAAATCTTCAGTTTATATTTCTAGAAAACTTTTTTTTTCTGACCAATGCTGAGATCATTTACCCCCTAAAAGTATACCTATATTAGCAAAATAAATAGGGTGAGGGCTAAGGCCCATGCAACAGTACCTGACTGTTCACCCTGGCCCAGTTTTGGCAGACTTCCATTCAACATTGGGACAAGATCTGAGTTTGGCACAGTTAGGACTATTCCAGCAGTTCAAGTTGTGCTGTGTCACTAGGCTTCAGAGACAGAAAATATTGCCTTGCACATTTTATTTATTAAAGATTATAGGTATCTGAATTCCACTGAATCCCTTTTTTTTCTTTAACAAATCTAAGCCTTTCTTAACTTTCTCAAACATATTACTCCCAGAAATGAAAAATCCATTGCTGGCATAATTCTATGTATATGAACAGTCCCTCTGTTGACACACACTGGCTTCAGTGGCTACATGTGTACTACCAAAACACAGAAGTGCCTAGGCTCAGGGACTATCCCACAATTATCCATATGGTCAGATTGTAAGTACTGTTGTAAGGGGACTCTAACGCAGTCTTGGCTACCTAAAACTCTCAAACAATTTTTGGATGTGGATAAGTGCGTGTAGCCTTATGGATGTGAGTTATGCTTTATTATTACAGTCAGAGTGGTCCTTGGGCCGTTTTACTCACTACTATGGAAGTAGCCAGTATAGTATACTATAGATGTAGCTATACTGTTACAGGACAGTGCTAAACTGACTCACTGCCAAAATGCTTAAGATTGATTTACTCTCAAGCAGACTGGTAGTGTCTAAACTGCATAGTACTTGTCCGTGGACCATCTCTGGGCTCCAGTGGTGCCTGTGTAGCCTTAAAATATAATTAATATTTTATGTGCTTTTCAGTACAAAGTGTCAGAAATAACGCGAGACCTGTTTCAGCGCAGCAGCACAATACTTTTATTGCACAAAAGTAACGATAACCTTTAGGACACTGCATGACTGGATATTTGAAGGTGCAAAGGCTGTGGGGATAGTACAGAAGGAAAATGTGGGGTGGACAGCACCAAACCTCATGCGGTTTCATCCTCATTGCCTTGAAGAAGCAGTCTCTGCAGTGTGCAGTCAAAGACATCTTGGCTTCTTAGTGACAGTTAGAACAATTAAGCAACATAAATCATCAGGGGTCAGAGACTGTCTTTGCTCCCCTGCAGTCTTTTATTCAGCAGCGTGGATTCACCCAGCATGGTTCCTATGACTGAAATACGCATACGTGTTTTCAAGATTAGGAAAGTAGTGATTTATTATCTTTTCACATGCAATTGCCTGTAGGATGAACAAGAACAGCTGTTCAGTAGTGTAGAGCAGCAATACACAGTAGTCTGCTGCAGGGTAGGAAAGGAAGGAATTCCATAATTTGATCTGGTAGGGGAGCTTCCATCCACAGAACACAAGTGGCCAAATGCAGGTTTATTCAGGAAATCTTTGTTTCACTGTGAAAAGTGCTATTGTCTCTTAATTACTATCACGGATAGCCAAGTCCTATATTACATCTGGGCTGAAAGGCAGCATCCTCCAGGATCTCGCTGAGGCGTTGCCTGTGTTCTGGCAGGGATGATGCAAGACCGTCCCAGAATAACAGCACCCTCTTCTGATCAGTCGTGGGGTTCTTGGTTTTTCCACTATCTGTCACTGTCAGCTCCCATTACTGTAGTTTCTCAGATCCATCAGGCTCCCAGCACAGTGCAGTGCACCACAGAATGCTATAGGAAATGAAACCATTCCCGCAAATACAGGTTCCTTTCTTTTTACTGAATATAGTGTAAAACGACGCAAGTTCACATGCAAGCGGGAATTATATTCATGGAAGTGCAGAAGAGAAAGGATGGAAATGATTCCTGAGTCATCTTGTGTTATTCCCTTGAACATGTAAGTATTTTCCTCTACTCCCTACTGCCTCAAAGTTCTTCGTATTCAGCTTCACTTCAGCTGAACAGACCATGTCTGTTGGTTGGCTGTGCTGCTACAAAAATACTGTCATTTGGCAACATACACACTTGCCTTGCAGAGGACACCATTCACGAGAATGTATTATATGCAAAAGCACTTGCAGGCATAGGTAGGCCTAGAATATGTTGCATTTTAGGCAAAGCTTCCAATAAGTGCTACCACATTTGCAACATCAAGCATTCAACAGTCAGTACATGTGAAAATTAAAGTTGCATGCGCAAATCTGTCCTCTTTTAAATGTTTTTCAAGTCTCTGAATTGCCTACAAGCAATTGCATGTGAAAAGATGATAAATCACCACCTGCCTTTTGTACCTTAGGAAAAAAAAGTCCCTTTTAACAAGATGATCAAACCCGAAGGTTTGAAATTTGCACTTGAGGTTATATATGCACGAGCAGTATCATTGTATAGACAACACAATGAAGTGCTCAGGACTTGTTATGTTAAGACTTGGCGGATTCTTTTGACAGAACAGCATTGCTTCATCCTGGCTGCTCCACATTAGAGATCACTTTCCAGATTGTGCAACTTTTAGATGAGGTATAATAAGAAGTGAGAAAGGCACAGATTTAAGAGAAGCAACTTAATGAAAAAAAGTAAAACTTGAACTTATGGTCTTGTCATTATCAGCCCAATCTCCCTTCCGTATGAACCCACAGTATTGTTTAAATGAGGAAAGAGCAGCTGGAAGGGAACCAGTTTTGCATGATCCCATCTGGAGCTTCATCTTTGTGGCATACTTAAACGAGATGCTAGGTTGGTGCATGGGCAGGACTGATAGGATGCTGACGGATTTTAGCAGACAGCCTCTAGCAAGCTCTAGTGAGGAAAGCACAGATGGGGAATAGTGATTTTTGGCAGCTTACAATTCAGCCAACCTGAATGGATTGAAGACATGAAGAGAGTAAAAGGCATCTTCCTGACCCCAGGAGAGCACTCATACCAAATCTCAAGTTCCTTTTGCAAAACATGGAAGCATTCAACTACTTGAAAACACCAAATACAAATAATTGTATTTCTTTTTAATGTTGGAAAACATTAACCAGATTTTTATGCGTACTAAAGTTAAAGATAGATACCACTTTCCAAACAAAAAGTATGTGAACCCTTACTATTCCAGTCAAGTACCACATATTCCCATAAGCAGCTTGATACCGTCTCAGGAATTTGATGCCTTCCCAGAAATAACAAACAATTCAAACGCTAGACCTCATATGGAGGAACCAATCTATCCTCACAATAGCTCGCAATGAGTCTTTATGAATCTCCTTTCACAATGCAAGGGCAGTGATTGCCAAGGAAAAAACTCATGTAAAAATGCAAGACTAAATAGCCAGAGAGAACAAGTATAGCTGCATATGCTGTTGAAATGAGTATCCAATGATTTTTTAAGACAGTCTTCTGTGTGAATATCAATGAAGCAAGTGAAAAGATCTTCCAGATAGGCATATTTTCCCTTTTTAATATTTTTTTAGAATCATATGAGAAACTAGAGGTCATAAATGAGCCTGCCCCTACCCTAAAAAGTTTAATACCCCAATAGACAGGAGGATAAAAAGAAGTATTATTAACTCTGTATTACAGAAAGAAAAAATGCCTAATTCTGAGAGATCCCAACAGTTATAGCTCTGGTTTAAATAGACGTAACTTTTTAGATACTGTATTAGGTCTGGCTGAGATGGTAGTCTGTATTGCTAGCTAGAAAAAGTGTTGATAACAGATGGGTGTTTTGGCTACTGCTGAGCAGGGCTCACACAGCACCAAGGCTGTCTCTCCAACATTACCCCCCACCCCTCACTAACAGGCTGGGGGCTGGGCAAGATCTTGGGAGGGGACATAGCCAGAACAGCTGACCCAAAC
>JAVKLA010000017.1:20964533-21012445 GCA_034782735.1 Sagittarius serpentarius
TGGGGACATTCAAGGCCAGGCTGGACGGGGCTCTGAGCAACCTGATCGAGTTGAAGGTGTCCCTGCTCACCGCAGGGTGGGGGGAGGGGGATTGGACTAGATGACCTGTAAAGGTCCATTCCAACCCAAACTATTCTATGATTCTGTGATTCCATGAATGCTCAGACCATCCCTCCAGAAAAAACACAAGCCCCCCAAAACAGGGAGCCTGCATCTATATTGCTTTCGGAACAGTTCCTGGCCCACGCTGTCCACCAAACTGTGCCTGAGCGTGGTCCAGGCCGAATGTGGCAGACATCATGCTTATCTAACTCCACTTATCCCAGTAAATGCAATATTGCCAGCTTTGTATAGAATTACTTTTGTCTTAACTTGTTTTGGCCTGGAGCTTTCTTTTAGCTTCTTGTCTGGAACAGCAATTTTTCTAAGGACCAGTTGGCTATGCCTTCTTTGTTTCACTTGTGCTTACCTTTGCATGGTACAACTAGAATTTTTATATAGGTAGTAGTGACAGGTACTTTGTGTAAAACGAAATAGTTATGACTTTAACAAAATGGTCTCAAGTACAGGAACACAGGCCTGGTATAACAACAAGGTCCTCAAAAGTAGGTACAAAGGATGCACTGTAGAAGAATACAGGCTTGGGATGGTAACAAGAGTGGCACTGGCTCATGCTGGAGGTGCCAGTGCTATGAAGAGCTTACCAGCTGTGAGATAAATTAATGGAGACCTGGGAGCTGGGGAAAACCAGCTTCAGTGGTAACAAAAAAGAACATGGGAAAAATATCTACCATATGTAAAATGCACCATGTATGGTGAATTTGGTCTTATGTGTCAATGAATTAAAAAACATACTTGCAAACATAGAGAAAATGACCTCCACTGGATCCTAGAGTGAGGAGGAAGAACCAACGAACATCACACACCTCCAAGGATGATGACTTGCCATACTCCTCTGCCCAGCTGAAGCTGTAGACCTTAGGACTCAGAGTGGCAGCAGAGAGGTGATCATAACAATAGATAAAAGGACTAGATACTAGGAATTGTATGTATAACAATTATAGCTGTCTTTTTTTTGACTGAGATTTTTTTTCTGTAATGGTTTTATAGTCTCTATTTTGTTTTCCTTTTTCTACAGTAATTATACCTGGACTAATAATAATTCTTTGATCAGACTGTTAAGATTTCCATTAACAAAATCTTGACTTTAAATATGAGATGTTTTCATTCCTTCCCATAAGATTTGAGCACAACACTAGCAATTAAACAGTGAGACATTGATGGTCAGTGCTCAAGTTCATGTCCTGGACATGTCCAGTTTACTAGCTAAGTTGTCTGAAAGGTCAAGTCAGTTCATCCCACTGTGTTTTGGCATCTGAAATCTGGAATGCCCAGGTCAAGTCTCCGTGCTCTATTACCTGGAACACAAATGTTATTAGGGCTGGAGCACAGACAGAGATAGGTGTCCTCCCATGGGGGTTTCATCTCTGCAATAGTTACAGTGGCTGCTTTGGAATGCAACAGTGACTGGAAAGCTGCAGGTCCTGGTCTGCCGGCCAAATCAGGAACCTAGAAATGCCGTTTATTTTCAGTGTTGGGACAAAGCATATGCAAAAGGGTATATGAAATTACCAAAAAGCTGCAAAGCTTGAAGAGCACTATACATGCTGAGATGATTTAGGCATAGGAGTAATAAGAAACTACTAAGGAATAATTAGCAACCACTACAGGGAGATAGATGAAAATGATAATGTCATGTATGTAAGCACAAGAGCCCCTAAGGTCACCTACCAATTACAACCCCTCATTGCATGCAAACTGTTTATTGGGGGTTTGGAGGGTTTTTTTTCACACTAAAAAAGTTGTCTGCTCTGTGTGTCTTACCAGTAAGATACACATCTCCCAGGAATGGAAAAGTAAGATTTCTTAAATAGTGATAGGCTTTTTCAGTATGGCTACAGCAATAAATTTCTAATGGCATCTTTCTCAGACACATCTGGACAGGTCTGACAGAAATTATTCATAACAAATCAGCTAGAGGGAGTCATCAGGAACAGGAAATTTCAGCCTGACTCGTTAGAGCTAGAAAAAGCTGTATGCAGCTGAAAATCTTCTAATAGGAAGTGTCACACTACAACCAGTCCTAAATATACTACCTAAATATACTAATCCATTCACTCTCAAAAGCTTTTATATGTCTAATAATGACAAGGTTACTTTATGATTCAAGTTAAGTGGGATGAACTTAGGCCACACTACATACTGCACTGTGGTCTTCATTCTGTTGGGAGTCATCTGGAACTATTGCACAATGAAATATAATTAAAAATTTGGAGAAGACTTTATATTGAATTCTGTTATTATGCTTTTCTAAGTTACAAATAAAGTCAAACACAGAAAAAAAATTTAAAAAACCCTCTTCAATGAGATAAAAAAGTTGTATTCATTGTGAACAAGCAAACCCAAAAATAAAGTGGTGCCATGAGGCTCTGAATGGGGGCATTTTTAGCACAGAATGTTTTGAGCAAAGATAGAAAATCAAGTCTTTCATACATTCTTCATATGTGGTTATTATCTTGTAAAGCACAGAAAAGAATGGGTCAGGAGGAGAAGTCTGAGCATCATTTAAACCCTTAGTTACAGGTTGAGTCAGATTCGTGTCCCTAAAGTATTACTTTCCTGATCATAGTCTGAAAGGTGCTGTATAATGGAACATAACTGAGGTCATTGGTATCCACTTTCAGAGCAGTGTGATTGACACTGGCATTGTAAGCTTTCTTTAATTACAAGATTGCAGTCTCAGAGAACAAGCCCTTACCCCTAGCAAAAGAGAAATATGATTAGTTAATTCCACAGGAGAAACTAGGCTAGAATGCAAGAGAGCATGAAGAAAGACTACAGAATTGATCTACACAAGGAAAATAAGACATACCGTGAATGAATAGGGTGTCAGATACATGTGAGAGAAAAAAAAAAAAAGAGAGGTGGTTTTGAAACTTCAGACAACTCTATGTCACGCTTACTTCACCCCTAGCATTTGGAAACTTAAGGATCAAATTTGCTGTCAGTATAAGTCTACTACCACTCCATCAACCTGCATCACCGCTACTGGGCCTTATGTACATTTTTTATCTGAGCAGGCAATTCTGTGAATTGAGATTTACGTCCGGTGTTTTCCAGCCATCCAGGAAAAGCGTTCCCCTTCCCCAGTTGTGGCCACTGAATCAGATTTGACTTGTGCGGTACAGGTTTGCTTTACTGTCCCCCAGCGATGGAGGGCAGGGCTGCCCAGCACCACCCTCGGGCAGCACCAAACACATTTTTCTCAAACCTGATTTTTCATTTTTCCATTTCTTGACCATCTTTTCTGCTTCCCATGTGTCTCCTTTTCTCCACCCATGTCACTCCCAAATAGTTTTACTCCTCCTATTCAGCTAGTTTAACCTCAAGCCAGGGAAAAGTCAGAGACCTAGTCATCTGCCTGCAGCCCTAATATTATTTTTTCTATACTAGGCTAACACTGAGATGAATGTCAAAACAAAAAATCTTTTGCAAACTATAGGTGTTATTATCCCAAATTCAGCAGAACACATGCCTACTTGGTACAGTGCTGCACCATGTTAGAGACTCCCTGAACATGAATGACTTCACGGCACAGGGCAGCAGTCTACAAAACCGGCCATTTGGGTCCTGAAAACCTCAGTACAATTTTATATCTGCGCTAATTAGTTCTGCTTCACAGAGACCACATTCTCAGCCCCACAGCTAGATCAATCAGCTCTGCGACCATATATTGCACACATGGAAAGAAGTGTTTCTATAGAAAACAAGGTGAAGATATTGTCATGAAGGACAAACCAGAATGAAAACAAGTATTTCCTTAAAAATCTTAGAGTAAATGAAGCCAGGTTGTTATCAACTTTATGGAGAGGAGGGATAAAGGGAAGAGACAAAAAAGAAGAAAATTACCATTGAATTTAGTAGCATAAATCCCAAATCAAAATAGTGCTTCAACATTTTAACAGACATACCTGAATACATAATCTACTATGACCCTTTAAGAACATGATTAGTCATAACAGCATTAGTTCTTATATTTAAGATTAAACATACTTAAATGCTTGCATATTGTTTTATGTCAAAGTGAGAACAGCCTGTTTCTTATATAAACCGAAATAATTTTATAGTTTCAAATGTGGAATCACAAATCAAGTGAAGAACTTTCTCTCTATCCCATGAGTCCAGTGACGTCAGTGGTATTACCGCTATAGTCAGATCTTCTCAGCATGGGTAAAAATGGCAAACTGAGCCCTAATATCGACTTGAAAGAAATGGGAAAAGTGGCAATTGGTTTAGAAATTTACTTTTCTGTTGATAAGAAAAAAACCCCACCCTTCTAAGCCCATGTGAAAGTGATTTATTATCAAGTAAGCTGTCTATAAAAGAACATTCATTCCAGATGATGTGCTACACATTAGCTGCATGTAAATGTGTGTATCGGAACTACTCCATTAGTTATAATGAACCAAACAGAAGGTGTTAAAAAGTAAATAAATAAAAAGTCCACAAGAACACAACTCCTCATAGCTCGCAGAAAGAAATAGTCTGAAAAGGAGTCAAAAGAGACAGACATCTGCCATTTTCAGTGTGGTTCTTGAAAACTAAAATATATATGATTAGAATTTATATAGTTGGAGATAATACTAGAAGACCTAAAGGTCACTTCTGGCCTTAAACTCTATGTCTGTGACAAAAATTAAAAAGTATGTTACTTGTCAAGTTCATGAGGAATATCAGTCTCCCAAATGACTGAGGGGAGAGAAAATTGTTGACCATCTATCCCAGAAAAAAAAATATTTTTTAGTCATCAGGTCACACATGCAAAAATACCCTGGTCCTGATTGGGAAGGTCTGATTCATGGTTTCTAATCTATACATGCAAATGAGAAGAGGTTTGACAACAAAGGCAAGGCTGTAAATACCTGACACAAACCTGTAGCCAGATTCTTATGAAATAAGGAAATGAACAGCTTGAGAATGTAGAAGCAGAGGACACTGAAGAAATAAGATGGACAAGTATTTTTTTGTAGCTGACCGTGGGTAAAACTCAGCTGGAAACTCAGCTACCACAAGTGGTATCAGCAAAGAGCTTGATTTACATGTTTTACCGTGCTAATTTTTGCTCCAGCTACTAAGTAGGGCTGCTGAGTTGCACGACACTAGTGTGAAAAATGAGCACGCTTTTTTGTTTGACGGGTATGAATGAGACCTCCCAAACTGGCAACAAGGATCCATTCCTGCTCTATAAGGAAAAACTGTTTAAAAGCAGCCCAACCCGCAACGGTTTAATTTTGCAGGGTATAAGGGAGGGAGAATTGCAGCATCTGCCTGAAGAGCTTGTATACCACCTTTGCTCAGTCCAAAGCAAATTAAAACAGCTGAGTTATAAACCCCACAGATGGAAAAGGGGGCTACAGCAATGATATCCTCTTAAATACAGCCAAGTTGCTTGGGTGCCCCACATAACATAAATTTCTGAAGCACTCAAGTACTTATCTAGTTACAGTATGTGAAATTGGGTTTAATTTGACAATGCTGTAGCTCAGCATTGTTTGCCTTGCAATTGTATACATTGATTAGACTTTGAACATAATGAGCTCTTGCCTGAAGGGGTCTGACAACAAAAGCAGTATTTTAGGAACTCAGGGCTGTAGGGTTGTAAAGCAAAAATTTTGCTTAAATACAGTCTCAAAGCAGGCTGTTTTAATAAGTTAATATTCTAAAGTCCTGTGGTTAGAAGATGCAAGGCTTCGTTACAACTCCTGGTTCCATATAAGTAATGCAAATGTTATTTTTATTCTACATGCACATTAAACACATAATCCCCATTTCTGTTAAAACAACCCAGGTAGTAAACACTCCAAATGTATCTTGGGTTAATATGCACAAGATGGAAATTAAGTTACACTATAGCATACATTACAATAAAAACTAGTGAAGTGTGTAATTACTGTTACTATGCGGTATGTTACGGTATATATCGCTCAGTGTAGCCACAGCGGTAACCATCTTAGTGTCACTGTCTTAATTATAGCAGTTTTATTGTTATTATTATTGTTAGTCTTTAAGCTTTTACTAAATCCAAAGTCAAATCCAGCAAAGCACAGAAGCATGTGCTTAATTTTAAGCAGGTGCGTAGTCTTATGGAAGCTAGTAGAATTACAAAAACTTTAAAAATACACCTTTTGGAATGAAGGGGATTAGTTACACATCTCATATTAATGATAGGCACACCAGGGATTCGTATTTCCTTCAACAGAAATATTAATTCAGTGAAGATTCTAAATCTGAGCACCTCGTTGACTACAGGTGATTTAATTTCCATTGAACCAGTCCTAACGAGTTATCTATAGTCTCCACATCTCCAGTGTCTTTTCAGCAAGGCTGGAAAAGAAATATACCTCGTTCTGTCAACTGGAGAATCCAAATCTGAAGCCCTTTAGGTGCAGCATGCCTAACAGCCTGCCTCTGTTGGGTATTTTTAGCTCTTTCTGCTGTGTTTATTTTGCTATTTCTGCTGCCCTTCTCTGTATTCCCGATGAACACGAGGTATTTGTTGACTCCCAATGTTTTTACTCAATTGCATTCAGACCGATGGGTCTCTGCCAAGATCTGGGGTCACAGTGACAGGATTCATATAGATATAGATATAGGGCTAGAATCACAAATGGATATAGGTACCTGAGCCTAAAATTTCAGACCTCAAAAACGCTTTAGCTGCTGCCTAAGTCTAGGGGTCCCAAATGTCCCCAGGTCTTCTAACGTAATAATAATGTATTCTGTCTGTGAATAACTGAAAATCAATATGATTCATAGTACAGCTATGCAGATATCTGTCCTCATTCTTCTATAGATTAGATCAAATTATTATTTTTTGCTTTGGCAAAATATACAAGATCTCCCCATGTTGCAGTAAAAATCCTTTAAAAATATAGTATTTCTTCAGTTTTTGTTTAGCCTGCACATTGGTGTGGTTGGAGCCACATCCCAGAGGAGCCCCCCTACCTGAATGTTTGGTCTGGACAGGACTAGGCAGCACTGCCTAAGCAATAATCCCGGGTTTTATTAGGAGTGATGATGAGAAAGGCAGCCTTTCCTTTGTCCTTGCCCCTCACTGGCTGCACAATTAGCAAATAACTGTGATGCCTAGAGGAAATTATCCCTTTTCTCAAAGAACAGTGCCCGAGAGAAACGTCTTCATGTTCTCTAAAGGTGTTTTTTGGAGGCGATAGAGCAACAGTCTTTTATGGGGAGAAAGTAATGAATTTTCTGGCTAAGAGAAACCAGGGAACTAAGAGTTTTGTGAAGGTTAAATGGCATGTAGCTACAAGAAAGGGGCTGTTTTCTTATAATGCACCAAGCAGTGTAAGAAATAGACCGGTTCACCTAAGGAAAGAATGAGTCTATTATAGAGTGTCATTTAAAAATGTGAGTGGCAGCTCATTCCATGAGGACAAGGAACTGAAAGTTCACAGGAATAATATGTGAATAAAAATCTGTTAGCTATTGAGAAAAACAAGATGTCATCCTCCACATAGAATTCTCCAACACCCAGTGAATCGAAAGGAGAATGGGTTATTTCAAGAAATGCTCTATGAAAAATTTGGGCCCAGCCTTCCAAATGCTGACTGTTAAAAAAGAGGAAGATTTGAAAATGATTGCCAGTAGAACAACAACATTTTAATCACAGCGACAAGTGTGGGAAGGTTCATATTTATTTCAAAGGTTAACGTCTTGCAGCAGAATTTGTGGACAAGATTCCCAGCACTGTAGACTCACATAACTTTAACTTCTGCATTGACTGAATATATTTTAACTGTATTGACTCAATGAAATGGCAATGTTTCTCTTATTTAACAAAAAGCTAGCTATAAATGAAATGGGGGGGAGTGCTACACCCATTTTTAGAGCACATTATTAACAAGTATTTTATCATCTCTGAGTTATGTATCAACACTCCTGACAGATGGGTAGGTTGGAAAAATAAGACTGGGATTTGCAGAAAGCACTGAGATAAATGGGGAAACACCAGGGCTAGCAAGAAGAAAACTAAGAAAAAGATAGGGCCTACACCTATTCCGTAACAGGTGTTACGCCAGTTCCCTAGGAGGTGTTGTTATAGAATGGAGTGACATTTTTTTCTATGAATAGTAAATTCTCTGCACAACAGATTATCAACTCAAGCAAAAAATTTTGACCAAAAAAGAGGGATTTTTTTAAGTAAAAATATTTTACTTACATCTCTTTTAAAAAAAATGCTTCATTTCTGAAATGCCATAACATTTCATTTTGGCATTTTTAATGAAACCTTGTAAATTTTTTCTTCTTAAAATGTCTTTTTTTTTTTTTTTTGAAGAAAGACCTACATTAGAAAAGGCAGCTGGAAAATTGGACAATATAATTTGAAATTAACTGAAGCAGTTTCTCTTTTTTTTATATTTGTTTTGCCAGAATATGTTTGTATTATTTTGATCTAACTGAAATTTCTAACTGAATATTTTTATTTCTGCAGCTTAAGTAAAACTTTATCCACTTTTTGTGGATATCTAACTGCTAAAGCAGTTTGAAAATACATTAGCTGTGAGTCCTCTCTGAAACTAGGCAGTAAGATATGGCAGCTATTTTTCGTTGGAAACCAGTAAGTTATTGAGTAAAATACTAACCTAGGAAACCGAAGACCTGTTTCTTATAGATATTTTAGTAAATAGAAAAGTCTTTAAGAAGATACTGTCACCTGTCACAGAATAGTAATGGCTTCTGATTCAAGCATTTCTTCCAAATGAGGAAATAAAAATAATTTTTCCATCCTATAGATGAAAACACTAGCTGCTAAGTTATTTGATCTAGTAGAGCAAAGCCGTTTCGAAACCATCCCATCTTAATTTGTTGTTTGTGGCCTCCTGATCTCGAGGGAATGGAATCTGCACCATCAAAAATCTACAACAGGAGAATGACAGCCAGGAACTCAGAGGTGAGGTAGGGCTCTGAAGAGTCTGGTGGTCCTTAACATTTAAGGTGTATTTTCTAACACAACAGCTGCTAAAACCTCTGTACCTTTGGTAAACACTGATTCCAGATTTTCTCTGACTCAGGTGTCAGGGCTGGATTAAGAGGCATAAACAGTGGGATTCATCACAATTAATTTCAGACATACAAATGGTAACTGAATTTCAACAAGTCATTCTCAGACTTTTTTATAGTCATTGTAAAGAAATATGATCCTCCAGAGCATAGTTAATCTTACCTGGTTTAGCCACATTTCCTAGTATCAGACGGCTTGTGCATTGGAGCTATTTTTCCCCCAATGATTACAGGGATAGTCCAGGGTGACTAGCTCAGATTTAGACATCTAGATTTTAGGTATCTAAACTAAGCGAGTTTAATCACACCCAAAATGGTAGGTAAGAAATCGGAGAGTGATACAAGTGCTGAAATCCCATGGACTGCATCTAAACGGATCTATGAAGGTATGCCACAGTACACATAATTTGCTTGGTTCTCCTATTATTTTTAAATTATATTAATTTATTATATTATTTACTATTATTAATTTACTATATTATTTTTAAAAAAGAAAAAAGGAAGACCCAGGGAACTACAAGCAGTCAGTCTCACCTCTGTGCCCGCCAAGATCATGGAGCAGATGCTCCTGGAAACTATGCTAGGGCACATGGAAAATGAGATGATTGGTAACAGCCATCATGGATTCACTAAAGGCAAACTGTCTGACAAATTTGGTGGCTTTCTACAACAATCATTGTAGAAATTGGTGGGTAAGTGAAGAGGAATTGGCGTCATCTACCTGGACTTGTGCAAAGTGTTTGACACTGTCCCACATGACATCCTTGTCTCTAAATTGGAGAGACATGGATTTGATGGATGGACCACTCAGGGGCTAAGGCATTAGCTGGATGGTCGCACTCAAACAGTTGCAGTCAACGACTCGATGTCCAAGTGGAGACCAGTGACGAGTGGTGTTCCTCAGGGGTCAGTACTGGGACCGGAGATGTTTAACATCTTTGTAGGCGAAACGGACAGTGGGGTTGAGGGCGCACTCAGCAAGTTTGCTGATGACACCAAGCTGTGTGGTGCGGCTGACACGCTGGAGGGAAGGGATGCCACCCAGATGGACCTTGACAGGCTTGAGAGGTGGGCCCATGTGAACCTCATGAATTTCAACAGGGCCAAGTGCAAGGTCCTGCACATGGGTCAGGGCAATCCCAAGCACAAATACAGACTGTGCAGAGAATGGATTGAGATGAGCCCTGTGGAGAAGGACTTGGGGGTATTCGAGGATGGAAAACTGAATATGAGCCAGCAATGTCGCTCACATCCCAGAAAGTCAGTCACATTCTGGGCTGCATCAAATGTGGCCAGCAGGTCGAGAGAGGTGATTCTCCCCTCTCATGAGACCCCACCTGCAGTACTGCATTCAGCTCTGGGGTCCCCAGCATAAGGACATGGACCTGTTGGAAGGAGTCCAGAGGAGGGCCACGAATATGATCAGAGGGCTGGGGCACCTCTGCTATGAGGACAGGCTGAGAGAGTTGGGGTTGTTCAGCCTGGAGAAGAGAAGGCTCCGGGGAGACCTTATAGTGGCCTTCCAGTACATAAAGGAGGACCTACAGGAAAGATGGGGAGGTACTCTTTATCAGGGGGTGTAGTGATAGGATGAAGGGTAATGGTTTTAAACTGAGAGAGGGTAGATTTAGATTAGATGTCGGGAAGAAGTTCTTCACTGTGAGGGAGGTGAGGCACTGGCACAGGCTGCCCAGAGAGGCGGTGGCTGCCCCATCCCTGGCAGTGTTCGAGGCCAGGCTGGATGGGGCTTTGAGCAACCTGGTCCAGCGGAAGGTGTCCCTGCCCATGGCAGAGGGTTAGAGAACTGGATGATCTTTAAGGTTCCTTCCAACCCAAAACATTCTATGATTCTATGATTTTACGATTATCAAGATGAGGGACCTGTCAGAGAGAATATATAGAAATCAAAGTACCAGACAGGAGACCAGAGAGGTGTCTGAGCTTGTCTGTGTCTTGTCCCATGTAACTGTCCTGAGAGTTTCAAATGCAAAGTACTTAAACATATATCTTCATGAATCTTGGCCTTTGCCACCTAGAGAAACCATCCAGCCCACGCTATGTTCTTTTATTCTTTATTAAATACATGGAGAGCTTTAAGCCCCTAAATGCACATCTAGGTAGTTGGGTTTTTTCTCACCCAGGCTACTCTGCTTACTGTCTTGGAGGGTCAAACACAAGCCTTTATCTAAAGCTCCATAGCAAAAGCTAACACTGGGCCCAAACGATGGTAAATCAGGTAATGGACTCTGTGTCTGCACAAGCCTCTGTGTTTATGTCTCACAAAGAATGGGCTTAACAGAGGCCAGGAGAAGCCCTTTACCAAATGCCCTGTTACAACCATGTTCAAGTAGGTCTCAGAGTAGTTGTATCTGAAGACTGGTAAGAAAGAACTCGGTGGACATGAGTTGCTGAATTGTGGCATAATAACCACTTCCACAGAATAGATAAGACCGGTTCCTGACAGCCTGCATGAATTTATTTCAGAGTAAGCAGTGATAGCATGATAGGGGGGACTGGTCAGTGAGGAGGTATCAATCACCGAAACAAGAGCAAAGAGGTAAAGTGAGGGTCTCAGCTGCTGAAACCCTCACTCAGAGAGGATTGATGCATGTCTCCTGGGCACTTGAAAGCAAAGAGCCAGCACCTGAGGAGGTACTGTCTGTTCCTCTTGTTCCTGTTCCTGCTGGTACCTGAAGTTGTCCAGGTTATGAGCAACCAGCACCACCGCTGCTATTGTTAGTGGTACTTAAGCAAAGCTCAGGAATTCTTGCACCATCTGATAAATACTGATATTTAAATCTAGCTATGCTGCTTTTTATATTTATAAATATATAATGTTACAGTTGATTGAATGTTTCAGAGGATAACTTTTCCACGTACAGTCTTAGTTTATGTATACAGTGAGTTGTATGTACTCTAGAGCCTTACTTTAAATCTCTCAACTTTGCAGGATTAATATTCTCTTCTGGAAAATGGGGCTAGCAATAATAATCTTGACATACCTCACCTGTAAATGAACATGTGGTATAAATGTTAAATAGCCTTATTACTCCAAGTTCTTTAACAGACACCAACCCTTTCACTGATACCATCAGACATATTTTCAGCTTCAACAGTTTCCCTGTATTTCCAAGGCAACAGGAATTTCTGCTTAGTAGTGTAGATTTTTAAAGGCCTGTCACTCCATGGCTCTGAGATATTAGGGACTGAAAAACCTCATATAGTAGAAAATTTAGACAGTTTTTCCAGCAAGTGTAGTCTGCTAGTCGGTTCATGATTCAAGGATACAGTTTTTTACCCACAGTAGCACATTTGCATCTCTGACCTGACACACTATGTTGGTTTTGAGTCTCAGTGCTACCTATAGTAGCAGTCAAGTATGACACCCATATTAAAAGTTAAGAGCTTTTTTCAAGCCTTTCAATAATGGCACTATCATAATACATCATAATATACAGAAAAAAACCCCACCAGCCACTCATTGAGTCATATACCCAAGAGGTGTGTGAATTACTTGGACTATGTCCTGCCTGCCAGAAGAATGGCAAGCTGACACTTTCAGAAGAGTAACTTATGCAAAACATCTTATTCAAAGCATTACCATAAGTATAATCAAAGACTGCAGATCATTTGACTTCTGTTGTTTATCAGTTAGTTATTAATGTTAAGCATGTCAGTGTGTTGTCACCTGGCATTTGATGCAGAGGAGCAGAGAAAAGGAATGGTTATAATAGAATAAAAGAGCAGTTCAGAACAAACAATTCTCTGTCACTTTACATAATGCAGGTACAGCCAGACTTGCGTGTTCAGTAAGGAAAGTATTTGCATTTTTCAGGGTGCTTTGAGGTCTCTCTCTGAAGTCTGCTGAAAGAAAAAGAAATCTTTCCACTTTTTTTGTCTTTTTTTGGTATAAGATCAAGCTCTGAGTAGAGGAATAAGATGTTACACAGCTGTAGGAATGTAGCGCGTATATACCTGGTGAGTCAGAGGATAAATGATACCTGAAGAACTACAACTATTAAACGAGAGCAAATTTTGGCATGTGCTAGGTAAACCTGATTGCTGTTCACCTCTCAAAGAAAAGGTATGCTTCTGGACAAAATACTCTGCTAAATAGGGTGATTTTATGTGTATGGAAACCTTGAGCATTGTGGATGGGGTTGACCTCCATAATTTTGCCGTCTACAGCTGCAGATACCATCATCTTATCTAGTCAAGCTGACCTCGTTTTCCAACCAGTGGAGGTAAATGAGTACATCCAGATTCATCACAGGAAGACCTGTCTCTCCAGTGCTGAATGTTTGCTCTATCTATAAGGGCAGATTAGGGTCACTACTTCGGGTGTGGAAATCAATTATGCAAATGGAACTTCCTAGCTATGCACAAATGCCTGATACCACAAGCCTCTGTATCCAAACCAAACACTTGGGTGGTAAGATTAATTATCTTTACTAATAGAACTCTGCATTCTTCTTTAAAATCTGCGGCCTTTTTCTAGATGTTTTCAAATTCAAATTCCAGACATAGGCTCCTTATGTAACATCTATCGTTATATGAGGATGTGTTGGAAACAAATTTTTCATGGAAGGATTCACCGGATGCAGTCATTTTATTTTATGTTTTTTCCAACCTCAGGCATGATGCTATGATGCCTACAGACAAGCTACACATATTTATTAGCTGTAATTTTCAAGACAAAATTGCGAAGTTAGCCAACTAAATAGTCTCATTTGAAGTGCTGGTATGTAACCAAAGCTACTATTGGTATTAATAGTTGTTACAGGCACTCCATATGTTTATCTAGCTTGCTTTTCTGTCAGTGTTGAACTTCAAGAGCCATCATCAAAATAATTAGTGATTTGCGGTGCATTGAACTTCAGATGTGTAGCTCACGATAACTTGAAGAGTCCCATTTTCAGGTGATGGGTAAAAATTTATTTTTTCCTCATTGTACCATAGAAAATATTTACAGCAGTAAGAGTTTTATTGTGGCATTCACAGTAGCAGCTGAAGGATGTAAGCATATTGTTGTATAAGATTCTTCATGACCGTATGTCTTGGTTTCATTTGGGATAGAGTTAAATTTCTTCCTTGTAGGTGGTACAGTGTGTTTTGGATTTCATGTGAGAACAATGTTGATAACACACTGATGTTTTAGTTGTTGCTAAGTAGTGCTTATCCCAAGTTAAGGATTTTTCAGTTTCCCACGCTCTGCCAGCAAGCAGGTGCACAAGAAGCTGGGAGGGAGCACGGCCAGCACAGCTGACCCGAACCAGCCAAAAGGATATTCCATATCATAGGACATCATGCTCAGTATGCAAACTGGGGGGAGTTGGCCGGGAGGGGTGGATTGCTACTCGGGCATCTGTCAGCGGGTGGTGAGCAATTGCATTGTGCATCACTTGTCTTTTCTTGGGTCTAATTTCTCTCTTTTTGTTATATTCCTTTTCATTACAATTATTATTATTATAATGTTTTTATTATTGTTATTATTATTATATTTTATTTATTAAACTGTTCTTAACCCACGAGTTTTACTTTTTTTTCTGCTTCTCCTCCCCATCCCACTGGGAGGGTGGAAGAGTGAGCGAGCAGCTGTGTGGTGTTTAGTTGCTGGCTGGGGTTAAACCATGACACCACACATGCTCAGGGCTTATGGTTTTACATCTCTTCTGAGAAGTACATGCATGGTAGCAGTAGAAGTGCACAATATAAGTACATCTTTAAAAGCAGCAGAGTATGACAGCAGCCGTTGCAATTTGAAGTGAAAGCAACAGCAAATGAACGTGCCTAGCAGCTGCTTTGTGTAATGACAATTACATTATTCCAGATAAGAGGAGCAAAATGTTCACTATAGCATGTGGGGAAGTGCTCGAATCTTGTGCTACAATAGGCTGGTGAAAGAAATGTGATAGGAAATAATATTCCCCATTTGTAATTCAAGCCCATTGACTATTGCCTCTAACTCCCAGTTCATAATCGGTGCCAAATTGTGCATTCAAATTTTTGTGCGGGTGAAACATCACATGCAATAATTTTCAGAGGATCATTTGAAAACCAAATTTTTAAAAATATCACCTTTCTAGCCTTCAGCAGAACCACATCACACCCTCTATATTTTATCAGAATTTTGCAATCCATGTAAAAACTGGTTTTTGTCATTAAATGATCTTTTTTTTCTAACAATGGACTACAGGTCAATATGAGCTATTTACTCAAAGGGCTGATTTTTGACATCAGAGGTGACAGAGGCAAAATTCTGTTCAGTACTGAAAATTTAGCCATGGTTATTTTAACAGATAGATTTTGCCTTTTCAGCTCCAGCTCAGAATCTATAAAGGAGACATGTCACTTTTTTTTTTTTTCTCTCCCTCTCGTTTAATAAAAAGTTACAGTTCAGTTCAAAAGTGTCATTTTAATATTTCCACCCACTCTTGTTCAGTTTGGCTGCTATGGAAGAAGGAAAAGGTGTTGTGCATTCCTAAATAGGCACTGGTGAGCAGATGGACTCTAGCTAAAAAATTCTGGGTGAGAGAAATCAGAAGTGTTTCATTTCCATGTCTGCTCTATTGGCAATGCAAACTCTAGTTCTGCTCAGACGTGCAGATTCCAAGAGGCGTGGAGTGGGAGAATGGAGATCTCAGAAGTTTCTGTGAAGTTTTAGAAACGCAGTGAAAAATATGATGTATTGTGAAAATATGGAAAGTGTGAAAAAAAAAAAGAGAGCAAAATCTCAAGAGCATAATTTTGCGATTACAAACGTGACTGCACATGCAAACTCACTGCCTGCTTACTATCAGTATACTCCTAAATTTCAAAAAAAAGCTATCAAGATAATGAAATGGTCCAGGTATAAAGCTGACATTGTGGTTCAGCATATTTAATCAGATCTATTCTCTGTGTGTCATTTCTTCGTCCCTACACACCATCTTCCTTGCAAGATGTTCTCAGTTTGGTAATTGGCAGCAGAGTACTAAAGACTTGGTTTTAATAATTATTTGTAGGAGATTATTGCCTGAAGACCCAGATCAGATTCTGATTGTGCTGAGTTTGTAGAAACAAAACAGAGAGACAGTCAAAGACTAAAACAACTTGTTGGGATCGGAGACTGTGTGGTTTGTATAGAGCAGAAAGTATATTGCAAACATTTACCTTCCCCAGCGAGGAAATACTGCCCTGGGTCCCTTGCAAATTAAGATCAGTCATGAACATTGTAATTACCCAGAAGAATCATACAAGGGTACTGAATCTAATCCAAAAAGTCATAAATTCTGTTCTATATCCATTCCTGTACCTTCACCACTACATACACAAAAAGGTATTTTGTCTCCTGAGCTTGGTTTTGCCAGGCCAAATTGCTAGAGAACGAGGAGAAAATGAGGTAACATTTTTCCCTTCCCCTACTCCAACATGCTTCATGAGTCAGGGATGAAGTTGATTGAGATTATGGGGCCTGATTACTTCACATCTTCAGTGAGTATCTATCACATGGAAGAGGTTAGGGACAAGAGAGAAGGAATTGTTCATGACTCAGCACTGAATTTGCAGAAATCAAGAGTAAACTGACCGGGCTGCAGTTGTCTCATTGGTGTTGCCCAGCTGGCAGCTCAGCGCCAGGGGTAGGCCATGCAGACCATCCTTGTGTTACCATGAGGCCTGCAGGAACTAGTCAAAAGTCTTTCCTAAATTTATGGATCAAAGCAGACAACATTATCAAGCAATGTTTTTATCAGAGACTTTGAGGAGAAAGAAACAGGTCTGTCTTTGGTCCCAGGAAATTAAAGTCACATGCTAGGCAATACATGTCACCTGCCTGCTCCTAGATACATGTTCATAACCTGAGATAAACATTTCTCACCGTGCTGCCTTTATTGTTAGATAATATAGATTTCCCATCTTAAAAATATTTCTATCAAGTATCTCATAACGCCTGTGCCATAGCAACCTGTTAGTGTGATTTACTTTGACAGGAGACAATGGGTATTTTATTGTTTGACCCTTTCTTCTCTGGCAATGTAGGTTATTTTTTTTCATAGGAGCTGTTTTATTTAATCTTACAGCAGGTGGTATTGAATCTTCACATCATGTTTTCCCTTACCAAGGTATGCTCTTAGAGTAAATAGCATAATGAAAATCCAAGATTTCACAGAAAGGCACCCACTTAAGAAACCCTGCACTCTGTTATCTCAGAAAAGATCTGTCTCTAAAAATGTACGCATTACAAGCAATTCAAGGAAATCTCTTTTTCTTTAACATGCAAAAGTAATTATGGATTCCCATAATTAAACCCGTTAAGTTTAATGAGAAACCTTCAAATAGCTTAGATGGGGCTTACCTCCCTTAAAAGGCCAATGTCACAACTACTGAGTGACTGTCATGGTGCCCATCCTGAGAATCAGGTATATGGGAGGGCTCAAGAATTTTTGGCTATTTGTTAATGAGGTTAGTAAATTTACAAGGGAGAGGGAAGGAAATAACCACCATCTTGCCCCTTATCTCATAAACAGAAGTTGAACCATACAAAGTCGAACCATGCAGTTGTCACCATAAGAGGTTCTGGTCTCTGGGAATCAGGCACAGAACTGTATAACACTCATTTATGAACAGAATTAACATGTATGTCTGAAGGAACTGAGACCAAGCCCAATATCAGTGCTTGAACTAAACATATCATTGATGTTCCATTTGTAACATTTGCTTAAGTTTGGGACCTCTAGGCTGGCAAGTCAGCAAGTCTGAGTCTCCATTAAGCTGACTGCTTCTTCCAAACATTTTGAACCTGGCCCAAAGGCTTAGAAATAGGGTAACTTATACAACAAACATATGAATGCCAAAGCCAGAGTCCTAAAACAGTGATCCTCTCTGATAGCAGCAAGAACTGCTTGTGTATGAAGGAAATCTAAATGATCAGTTATACTTCAAATAAGCTTTCTAGGACATAGGGGCTTCCAAAACTCTTCATCAAAAATCAAGTCAAGGCAGCCTGTATCAATCGCTGAGGCAAATTATCTACTATGCCCCAGAGACTGCAGTCTGCATCACTGCAGCCAACATGACAAAGGAAAGTTTTAAGATGGGATATAAAGGAGAACAACAAAGCGGCTTTGTTCATTAAGCGCTTTTCCCAAGCTGAAGAGGTAGCCGGGGACTGTTTCTTTGAAATCTAGTGAGCAGATGACTGTGAGCAGCTATCAGAAGAGCTGACCCCTTGGTATTGAACAACAGGTAGCAAGAGAAGAGATAAACCAAGTAGGTTCCCTACAGTATTAGTTTAATACTTGTTTGAATGCTTGAAACTATGTTTGAAGTTATTAGAGAAGAGATGCAAAAAAAGCAGTGGGACAGGTTCAAAATAACAAATAAAGAGGGCTATAATGGGAGTAGCGTTCTGACTTTTAGTGGTATTCCAACCTTTTGCACTGTAATGGAGAGGGATTTCCTGGATGAATACTTTTCTTGAGGCTGAACCTGATGGGGCTGCCACAGGCTAAGGCTTTTGAAGAAAACCTTATGTAGTGGATCATGTTCTTCCTCATAGTGCCATTTCTTTAATGTACAATGTGAAAGTGGAAAAAAACCCCAAACCCTCAGAGTACTCCCTAAGTAGTTTTCCCATATTCATCATCTGATATGTATAGACCTGCCAAGTGAAGGTTCAGCTGCTACTTTCTGCTGGACTTTTAGTCACAATTTTAATCATGTCTTGCATTCAATCTGAATCAATTTAGGATCATCAGGTTTCAGAGTTTCAGTTCAACAGAAAACATTAATAAATGGAAGAATTAATTCCAGCACAGAGTAGATCAATCAAATCCTCAGCTTGGGAACTACTTACACACTACTGTGTCTCTTTGTCTTTTTCTCATGGGTCAAAAAGTCACCCCCCTGCTACTATGGTAACAACCAAGAAAAAAAATTAGGCAAGAACCCCAGTCAAAGTGACAAGACAGATGCCACAATTTTATTTGCAAACAGAAAGCGTTGAACTCTGCTCTGTAGCCTTTTGTGGTGGGGGGGCAAAGGGAAGGGGATAAGAAAGGCTGGTTTGGACTAATTAATGTATTTTCTGGTTGTGAGTCTCCTGATCACAGAGAAGGTGGTGTCATAAAGAAGAAACACAATGTGTCCTCATTGGTTAAAACCCTTTATAGAAGGGAACAGGTTGCAGGAAAGGAGGACGTGTTACAGAGCGCAGGAAGGATCCCTCTCCCTCCTTCCACGCTCCCTGCCCTGCCCTCCCCTCCCATGTGCTGCTGCCCTCAGATGCAGCCAACCAGCAGGATTTACATGATCCTGGTCAAAACGTAACATTCCAGTGTTGTCTCTGGCTCATTTAATTTGCTCCTGTAGACATAGTCTGAAAGAATCAGAATTCATTGGTTCTCGCCAGAAACACCGTGAGTGCCAGGGCAGGCACGTACAACCTGCACCTGCTCTTGCTGGAGTCCCAGCATCCTGCAAAACAGACTCCTCGGAGTGTTTGCTGCACACCTGGGGCAAAATGGTGCTGTGGTAGAGACAAGGTAACGGCTGGTGCTGTTCCCTTAGCCACCCACTTCCTTTTGCTTTTGTGTGATGATACAGCTTCAAGATTTTGAAGATAACTTATTGATTATCAATTTTTTCTCCAGCGCTCACATTTCAGTGTAATATACAAACTCCTTTGCTGACAAATTAAAATGTGTTAAAATCACAAAACCATTTTGAAAGCCATTTCAGACCTCCCAGCTGGCCTAACTCTTGAATATCCAAAGCCAAGTTTGTTACACAGGCAATTAGGGATATTCTTGGCTTTTTAAAGAGGCATGTACATTTAAAGCATAATCCAATTCAAAATACAATACTGTAGAAAACATGACCTGGCATAGATAGCCTTACTATTATGCCTTATTTTTCACTTACTAGTTAGACCAAGGTGTTAGACCTTGGTATGTAAATTCTTTTTGTATTATTTCCAAAGGTATTATTTATGTGTCTGTGGAAGCTAAAGTTACTAAAGCTATCTTTAGTACCTGAGAAAATACTGAAGATATATCTTTATTTTAAGGATTCTGTGGCATCTTCACAAATACGTCACTGGTATTTCTTATTCTCTCTGCAAGAAGTGTTATAACAGAGCAGCTCCACTTTTATGGCTCAGGAAAGGCAGCTGGAAATAGTTCCTCCTGGATCCCATCAGTGTCACTGTTGGTGTCACTCAGAGGAGGTCTTTGTGGAAGAGTGCAAAGCACTTAGCCCTCTGGGGCCAGCAAAGCTGTTTCCATTGTATTATTTGTTCCTGCTGGCCCAAGGAAAAAAAAGAAAACATTTTAAGTCATAAACCTTGCGAAACTGGAAAACCATGTGTCAAACTCTGCCTTGAAATGCATGCTTGAATTACTTTTATTGGAACCTGTGGAGCACTGGATACAAACAGGAGCAGAATTTAGCTTCAGACATGATGGGACTCATTTTTCTAAAGCTTCTGAAATTGCTCCAACTCTGCTCCAACTGCCATCAGGACAAGTTTTACTATGTAGTCTTTTTAAGGATGAAGATTGGAACTCATATCAAAGACTTCTTTGAAAACCTCAGTGCACATTTTAAGGGGTTGTTTGGGCTTTTTTAATTATATTGATAAATTTGGAGTCAAAATTGTTTGAATAAATGAATCATTTCATTATTACTTTGAGTCAGGTACAGATTACACAAGTGTTCTATAAATGAGGACCATTTTTTCAGAAAACTTATCTTTGTCGGCCTCAGTGGTTAAGGAAGTTTCCTTAATTCTGAAAGCTTTTAGGAACCCGTGAAAGCTTATCAACATCCTTAGTTGAAGAACCATCACATAACTTGCTAGACAAACCCAGACTTGGTCATGACTAACTCTGATTAGGTAACAGGTTTTCTTTACACAACATGGTGGTGCTCGTGTCTTGCAGGCTAGCGTGTTTGCTTTAGAAAC
Source organism: Sagittarius serpentarius (assembly GCA_034782735.1). Taxonomy (NCBI): domain Eukaryota; kingdom Metazoa; phylum Chordata; class Aves; order Accipitriformes; family Sagittariidae; genus Sagittarius; species Sagittarius serpentarius. Next base: position 20,985,619 of record JAVKLA010000017.1, read on the forward strand.
AGGATTCCTGGGAGAAGGGCAGCCACATCCCCAGTGAGTTTTCACTCATACTGTTCATTTTGCAGTCAGGTACCCTAAGAGCAGATCACAGGGGACTCTGCATGACAGCTCATCTTTTTTCCTGTTGAAACTGGATCGCTACAGGTGCAAGCATCATGTCTTCAGAGGAAAAAAGCAATACAGAGGGCACAGGACATGCAAATAGCAGCGAGGAATCCTAGTGACTTGATTTACTTTTTTATTGTTCATATAGAAATTTCCTAGTCTAAATTATAAAAATAGGAAGAGGTCTAGATCCTCATATACTAGATTTCTGCCAAATACGTTACCCTTTATTCTCATTCTTCATCAGTGACAAATCAGTTACTTATCTTAACCTGATGGGTATAAAGGCAAACTACAATCAGGGCCTTTCACTTCCCAGATGTCTTTCCCTGCTTTTGCCTTAAAAGACATTGCTCTGATAAGTACCCATCCTTAGAAGGTGATGGAGAAGCAGAGTCTCCGCTTCCCTTAGGTAGATTCATTGCATCTTTGGTCATTTATTATACAGACATCACTGCCTGTCCCAACGTGTTCCAATCACATTCTGTCATAAGAAATAGACATTTTTAAGGAACCAGTTATTACAAAACAAGGAGAACTTAACAGTCGTCCAGTTCACCCTAATAATTTATCATCTTCATAGTTAAAAAGCTATTTGCACATTATTTCTGATTTGAAAGCATCTCTCTTTACCTTCTAGTTGGTGTTTTTTTGCTACGCCTTTCTCCGTTCAGATAGAGTCCCTTGAAGTAGCTGATGGCAGAATGAGACACAAACATCACACACTTTTGACTACCACTCTTGTTCCTTAACTGCAGAACTGTGGGCTCCCTATAAGAAAATACAGAGTGGATCATTCTTTGAGATTCCTAGATTAGCTAAGCATATACCATACGTATTAAAAATGGCTGTGACATGCTAGATTATGGATGCACTGCCTTATGTCACATCAAAGCTATCATAAAACTAGTCTATCATCTTGTAAATGACAAAAGATTTCTTTTTCAAAAAAAAAAAAAAGAGGAAAGACATTATTTCATACTCTCCCTGTCAATTTGGATAGCCTGCTTAAGTACTGCCTTTTAAAAATAAAATATAATGCTGCAAGAAATGAGCATTTTATGCATATTATTATCATATTTATTTTTATATTCAGCTACTCCTACAGTATAAGTCAGTGTGGTAAATAGCTCATGCTAATTACTTAAAAATCCATTAAATTTTAAGTCTCATAGCAGATGCAAACACCATTTCAAATGTTCTCATTGTGTTGCCTACATAATTCATGAACTCTTATTAGGATGCAGAATAAAAGCGGGCATTTGGTGTGTGAGCCACACTCTCCAGCTTTTTATGTGTTCCTGAAAAAGTGGAATACACGCCTACAGAGCCTCAATACCAAATCCTTCTGTTCAGCAGCTATGCTGACCTATATTAAAAAGTGAGAGGTCTTGTAGGATAGCAACCACAGGCGATGCTGGAGTTGCACACACAGGAGTGTGGGTAGATCAGGCAGTCACTCCCAGAGCCACAGCTGGGATGCCTGAACAAACAGCCAGGAGGGACCTCAGGTTCCAGTCCCCAATACCAAATCTATTACATGATTTTATTCGTTGACTCCATTGGAGTCCATCTCCCTCTTGTTTCTCTTTCTCGGGACCTATAAATAATCATGAGTTCACAGTCTAGTGGTAGTCCAACCTGACCAGGAAGAGCAGAGGACCGTCCTGACCCAGCCCTACCTCTGCCTCGGTGTGAGCTCAGCCACGAGCCAGCTGAGGATGGTGCCCTTGTTAGTGTAGCATCATTAGCTTTGGCTGTTGGTTCCAAAGGGCACTATATGTCCTGTGCTGTATCTGCGAGAGGCCTTGGGTGCCCTCAAGTATTTAAAATGGCACTAGATACCTGTGCTCAGGCACCTGAATCATTTCCTACATATATGAAATTTAGCCATTTAAATCAAAAGTAGATATTTTAGGTTCCTTTTATAGATGAAATTAGATGCTGATTCATCCCACCTGTGCTAGTTACCTGCCTAAGCATGATATGTAGTGCCCTTTGGAAATGACTACTCTCTCTATTCACCGTAAGACAAGTTTAGAGTAACTAACTTTAGACAACCAACATTTATACTGCTATAAGCAAGCAAGAAGCCTTAGGTCTACCCATTATGGGAATGTGCTAAAAATTCAGTGATCTATAAATAGTATCCTGAGTCCCAAAATAAGATTTTCTTAGTGTGGTAAATAATATTTTTTTCCCCAAATGAACTAGTAATTCACCTTTATGTTCTCTGTCTGTAATACACGTATAACAAGATTTCCATAGTTCTCTAAGGTATTCTGATACTAAAAGTATTAACAATTGTGAAGTACTCTTTAACTGCAGAAACGGGAACTCACAAGTGCTTCACAGAGTCACTTCTCCAAGTATAGCTGTACTTTAAGAACAGACCTCTGTATCCCAGTCAGCTTTTCTCTAGCAAAGCCCACCAGATCTGAAGATCCAGTGGTTTTGTACTCGTATTCAAAACTCCACTTTTCTGAGTTTAGTGTCTTGCAGGTAAATGGATACATGGTGTGCAAAGCACAGGCAGTCAGCATATTTTAGTGTTCTTTATATATATTTTAAAAGCTTTCATACAGTACTTCGGCTATTTCTAACTTTTATGCTTCAATTCCCTATTCTATCCTGTAATATTTTATCTATCTTCTTCTCTGATCTTGCACTTTGATAGGGGTAGAAAACCTTTGGGAGAATGATCTAACATCTCTTGCTATCTTTCTTCTTTGTTTTTTCTCCAATATACTTGTTTAGTTGTATTCTTGCTATCTTATATAATACCTTTTGTGTATAACAAATATGTCACGATTTTTCCTTTTAGTAGAAAACCACAAGATCAGATTTGTTTTCAACTTTAACCCTTCGCTTTAACCAAGAAGCAGATAAAAACATTAACAAATAGTCCTAATCCAGGTAGAAGAGGTTTAACGGAACATCACCCCTTCCTTTCTTCACAGCTTCATGAAACTCCACTATATAAATACCTAAGGATCAGTTTCTCCAGACCCCTACTTTTGTCACATTGAATAGTATCTGTCTTGCACAGTCTTACTGAGCTTGGGGAAAATAGCTGTAGGGAAGGGAAATACTTAAGGACAGCTTGAGATCCTATAACCATGGCTAAGAAAAAGTAGGCTTTCACCTAGAAGGACTTGCTCTTTGTCAAACCCTAGCCCAGATTACCTCCACACGGACGGGTGCTGAACCCACTGGTACTTATTCTAGTTGTGTTTCTCCTGCATTATTCAAAGTCCTTGATACGTTCTTGAGTATTTTAACCCTCAAACATAAACGATCTTTTTATCACTTAGGCCTCTCATGCTTGAATCTGATTGTGTATATATATTCCCTCTGGTCCAGTCTTACATGATAACAGTGTTAGAAATTCAATTACTTCTCTCAGAAATAGTTTGATAATCATAATAGTTCTCATCTTTCTGAAATTTTCCTTATGCACAGTCAATTTTTGTGTTCTATGAATTTTAATTTTTAATTCATACTTGCTTTCTACCAATCTTGTTTCTACTCTTCAAACACAGATGTATTTTAAAGAACTCATATGGCACATTTCTCTGTGCATCATATTCCTGGGACTGATATAAGTCTGTGTAGAGAAATTTCTCAAATAATAAGCTGACAAATAGTAGATTACTTCTGTTTTGGTAATGTCTGTGGCCTGAAACAAGCTAATGACTATAAAGTTTTAAGTGTTGAAGTATTTTTATACTACATAACTGCTTTTCTTAGATAACTATTGAATAATTAGAGAGGTTTTGCTGTTCATCAGTCTAATGTATTACCCATCCCCACAGAAGATATTAATCCTTTAGAAAAAAAAAATCTTGTGGCTAGGGGTTCAAGACTTTATGATTGTGCTTTAGATCCAAGGATTCTTCGTGAATCACAAATGAAGACAAAGGTGATGCCACAATATTTTATTAAATGTTACAAACTATTTCAGCTTTTATTTCATTTTTTACTTCTTCCTCTCCTTTGGAGTCAAGATAACAAATCATCTTCATCTCTATTTGCCTCCAGCAAATCCAGAAATGGGAGCTTTAAAGAATGATGCATGATATCACACTCACATAACATTCCATTTTGTAATGTTGAATTGTTGACGAAGGAACAGAGTAAAATCCTTATCTATGAGTGCCCTGTGCTATGAAAATTCATTTGAAATATATTTCAGGGGGTGACAAAAACTCAGAAATTTCAGCAGCGGAGTAAGAAATAATCTATAAGGTGTGTTCCCTGAAAAAACACCTGCTTGTGAAGCTATTTTTATTGCAGCTTTTATTGTAAACAATTTTCAAAGAGGTTTAGAAATTCCATTTTCTTTCTGATCATTTTGTAAAATTTCCATGATTTACACATTTTTCCTTGGTCCACTTTCAATTTATATTTCAGTAGATTTTTAACCAATTGACTTTTTAGTTTGCTTTTCTAAAAGTATAACTGGTAAAACATGTCAAATTATTCTGTCATCATTAGAATTGGTGGACATACTTAAAAAAAAACCCACCAAAATATTTCTCTTCCCTGTTGTTTCCATCCTTTTCCTTCCCTTCTTTTCCCTTCACATGAAAATACAAGTTTGTGGAAATTGAAACTTTTAAAACATTGGATTTGCACTTGTTGATTCTTCCTGAGGTTGCCAGAGCCTTTCTTCTTTCAGATGCTCAGCTGGAAAACAAGTCACTACTGCCTTGTGACAGAGCAATGACCCCAGATCCCGTCTCTGACAGTAGCCAGAAAATTCTGCCACTGAGTATTTCAGATGAAGGTGAGGTATGCATTACCTGTCCAAGTGTATCACTACTAGAGCACAAGGTAGACTTCAGAGGGATGGCTAGAAGTGACGACATCATGCTCTTGGCCCTTCTGTAGTTGCAAAGCCTTAACATGACATCTGTTCTGTAGGTAGTAGTGTCTTATATTATCTTCGGTCAAAAATAATTCCTGCCTCCAACAGTACAACCAAAATGTCCTTCTAGTCCCTATTTCACCACTATTACCTCTGTTTTTTTCCATAAACTTGGGGAAAAATACCTCACTATAAAAAAGTCAATAAAGTTATCTTGTGACCTTCCTTCCCTTTTCAAGACTTCCCCTCCCAGTCTTTTAACACAGTTGTGACTATCAGACATACAGGGAAAAAGTATCCAGGTGACGTATTCATCCCTCTTACCCCAAAATGCATCTCTTCAAACATAATTCTTCAGCTTTCTGAAGGAGGACATAACTATCTCTTGCATGATTTAAAGCGGGTTGATCATGAATCTTCACTTCTCCAAGGAAAAATATTCTCTCCTGTAATACTTTTAACTGTACTCACCTTCCCCTGTACTTAGGTCTGTGCTGCAAATGTGCACTACATTTTCAAAAGTCTAAGATTTAGAATTTTCACAAATAAACACATTACAGCAGTTTCAGGTCACTGTTTTCCAAGTCATATTTGGATAATGGGTACAGCTTCTTAAATAAACTATGCGCTGTTGAAACTGAGATTTTCAATCTATGCCTAAATTAAACTCAGTAAGGTTGCTAAGTTTAAATTCTTCCATATGGATTATTGATGTCCAGTAGAGTTTCTCGACCTTTATTTGTTGAACAAAGTTTTGAATAAATTAAAAGAAGGGAGGAAATGTTGTTTAATGCAATGACATTTAATAAAAGGTTTTCTTTTTTGCACTGACAATGGTTATTTCAGATCTACTAATAATCTCTTTCTTGAGGACTCAGAAAATCATTTTTCCTTCTGAGATCATATCACACTTCAGATACGTTCTAGTTTCAATATTTTACTACGTTTAAACTGTCAAAATAGAATGTATTGATGTCATTCTTATCCATCCTGCACATTGGTTTGTCCTTTCTCTCATTACACTCATATTGGACTAAATGATTTACATTGCCGTCTGCTTTATTACATTGTAGAGAAGAGCATTGCTGAGTCAGAACATACATTGCAATATGATAAAACTATTTTCCATGCATATAGCCACTCTTGTACTATTACTGTGATAATCTTTGTGGAAATGACAGATTTTAATGTCTGAACTACTTGGTCTGCTATGTTGATTTAAACTATCATCAGCCAAAGATATTATTTTGAAATTTAAAGGTCTGTGTATTGAATCTCATCTCAGATTTGTCTTATTAATTATAACAATATTACTTTTCTATGTTGTAATGTTCCTTATATCTGATCACTAGCAGTAAATAAGATGTTTCCTCACATTCAGAACAATCTGAGAAAGAGACCCTTTCTGAAGTTTAAAAAATTGTATCTTTAATTGCAGGTATAACACCTCATATCTGAGCATTGAAATAGGTTATTACTTTTAAAACATATCCAGAATCAGTGATCCTGGTATATTTTAGGGGCAATACTTATTCATGTTCTAAAGTACTATATCAAACATGAATTAATTGCTGTGGAAAAATAAAAGTGACAACACACTGGACCTCAGTTTTTGTGGGAATGTATAGCTGTAACAAGGAGCATGAACAAAGCAAATGTAAAAGATGCTTAATGTTTGTACCTAACCCTTTGTGCAATGGTTCGCTTTCACACAGTATACGTGTGCATATATATTTGGATTAAAAAAGCATGTAGCATATGATTATTTCAGTGACATAATATTAAGGCAAACCAAAAATGTAAAGTTTTCTCCATTACAGTCACAAAATGGTGAACTTCCTCATCTCTTTGCTTGCAGAATGGAGATACCTATCATTTCATGTGACTAAGATTTTTTATTTTACCTAGCTTTCATTTTCTATTAGCAATTGCTACTGCTGCTGCATTGTAATCTGTAGCATGCTTAGGATATTTAATATATGAAACATTATAATGTTTCTTCTTTACTATGCCACCAGTATTCATTTCTAGCTAATGCAATATGAACATTTTATGATGAATGAACTCTATTGCAAAAGTAGTAACATAAAATCTTCAGATTGTAGCAACTGTTCCAGGAAACTTTCAATGAGGTAACAAGGCACCTCCAGGGGTCATGTAAAATATGACTGAAAAAGAAATAACTGAATGAATGAATTGTAAAACCAGTCCAACTCTCAACTTCTGGGTTTTGTCCCATGTTCCATTCCCCCATTTTTGTTAGGTTTCTAACTCTATATAGCATTCCATATTTGGTCTACCTAAAATACCAAACATAAAAGAAGATCTTGTTCAATGGGATGTAAAAAATCAAAATTTATCTTTTCAGGAATGGTAGAGATGGACACTACTTATACAAATAATTAAACATTGTGATTGTTTAAACATTAAATATTAATGGTGAGGTAAATTGAACCCTCAGCAAATTTGCTGATGACACAAAACCGGGAGGAGTAGCTGATATGCCAGAGAGTCAGGCTGCCATTCAGAGGTACCTTGGCAGGCTGGAGAAATGAGAAGTGCAAAGCCCTGCGCCTGGGGAGGAGCAAGCCCATGCACCAGTACATTCAGTTGGGGCCCCCCAGCTGGAATGCAGTTCCGCAGAAAAGGGCCCGGCGGTCCTGGCTGGACACCAAGTTGAACATGAGCCCGCACTGTGCCCTTGCACATTGGCAGTGGGCACAGACTGAAACACAGGAGGTTCCCTCTGAACATCAGGAAATGCTTTTTTCCTGTGAGGGTGACCAAACAGTGGCACAGGCTGCCCAAAGAGGCTGTGCAGGCGTCCTCCTTGGAGTCATTCAAAAGCTGTCCTGGGCAAGGGGCTCTGGGTAGCCCTGCTTGAGCAGAGGGGTTGGGCCAGGTGAGCTCCAGAGGTTCCTTCCAAACTCAGCCATTCTGTGATTCTGTGATCTCTTTCCTAAACCGTTCTCTTCCTGTCTTTCAGCATACAAATTCCACAACAGCTACCAGTTAGGGCTAAAAATAATAATAAAATAATTTAGACTCTGAGTATACAAAAGACTTACGCAGTAACTAAACTTAATAAAGCCTGTATAAGTATCTGCAGCTTGCACATAAAGTCTCCCTAAAGCTAATATTAAGAATGGTTATTCCCCTGTTCAAGCAGAGCTGCGTAGGTTCTGCTCTGCAATCTGCACAAAAAAGTAAGGCAATGTCAATTTGAAACATTTCCCATTTTAAAAGAATATACTTTGCCTTTCAAAACAGCATACTTCTCTCAGAAAGAGTTCTAACAAAAGAAAGAAAATTGAGGAAATATTCTGCATAAACTCCATGTGAAATGAAACCTCTTGTTTTAGCAGAAACAGTACCTTTCATTATTCAATTTATTTTCAGTCTTCTGAAAGCATCAGACCCAAAAAGTTTTAGTTCCTGTTCAAGCCAAACTGACCAGTCCCCCATTTTTTTTTTTAGTTTGACCACTGAACGAAAAAGCACAACATTTGACCAGCTTTATTTTAGTGTTATTAAAATAAAAAGTTGTATGTATGTTTAGGGTAGACTCAAGTATTATTCAGTATCTGAAACTGTGTAAAATTATTCACAAACAGAAAGAAAACACTGAAAACTGATGTGTTATCTCTTTCCTATTTCCTAAAATCAACAGTTTTTCATATTTATGCCCAACATCTTCTGTACTGTTCATCCCTCACCTGGAGCTATGGAATTGATTCACATAAACTTGTTAATATTTGGTCATTTAAAAACTGAACTGAGAATATTACCTTTCTGTTTTGTATGCCTTGCTGTTTATTTGCAGTTGGGCTGGAATATAACCCTTGACTCTGGAGGGACAATTCATCCCGTCCTCAAGTGGTTCTCTAAAACAGGCTAAATGAATAACTCCAGCGGTGCCGATTTTTCTTTGGCTACACATGGCACCTCCGGTAACTTTCTCAGGTACAGATGTTTATACTGAAGGTGTCTAAAGTTTGCTGAGATTAATGCCATAGCTAAAGTTAGGTGGGCTGTATTCACCTTTCATGTATAAGAAATATGTGGTTCATAAGAATGTGTATGTAATTCTTATATGTGTGTATAAGAAATACACTGCAGTTTCTTAAAATATCCTTTGAGGATACTAAAAAAATATCTGTAAGCATACCAAGAATGACTGTGTTGTAGCCAGACAAAACCAAGTAAGAAAAAAGTACAATTTTTTAGACAACTTTATAGAACATTATGGCTTTTTTTTAAAGCAGCAGCAGAACCTTTTTCAGCAACATTTTAACCGATGATGTTTCCATCTACCATTTAACAATGGTTTCATTTATTTCATAAGATTGTATTTAGGTATGACTGTTTATCCATGTCAGTCAAAGCAATCCTATTGTGGTAAGATGTAGGTTATTTGTACAAGATTAGCACCTGCTGATACATCTTTTTACTATGAAATGGAAAAACCACATGTGTAATTTTAAAAACAGTCATGTAGCTTTTGTTTTGCCTCTTTTGGTGTAAATTATTCTAACTCTCAATCGCCCCTTGAAAACAAATCATTCCTGGTTTCTTTTCAACTTATAACTCTCTCAGAATTTTTATCTAGAGGCAATTAGTTACTCTGTCAGTGTGTCAGAGCAGGTACATTGAAAAAAAATACTACCAAATGGTGGAATATCTATAGATTAATTACAAGCAGGAAAACTGAAAAAAGAGGTTCATTGTTTGGTATAAATTGTGAAAGGATCTACGACGTTGGTGGCACTATGTTGCTTTACACCAGTAGAGGATGTAACACTAAAGGTTTTTGGCTCCATGTAAGACTGCACAAACTTTGTTCTCATCCTGGCTTAGGATATGCTTGGTGCCATTTTCTCTAAGTGAGTATCCAAAATGCAGTACTAAAATCACTTAGAACTGCAGGTTTTCATCCGTTATGAAAATCAGGTCAGTGTAAAGGGTTCTACAGGTTTATTTCTTTACTGTGTTGGAGTCTCTGTTTCCCCCAGAGGTACTTGCCTTTCTAGATACCTACCCACCACTTAAAACATGTCCTAAAGACTTTACCTTGTAAAACAATGTTAGATTGATAATGCTGAAAATGTTCCAGCAAAATGCTAAAGGACAATCAACAAGGCACACTTCCAGCATTAAATTCTATCTAGATGCCTTTAATTAATTCATCAATCAATGGTGGGAAAATCTGGTCCTGTTACCTTGATTCTCAGATCCTAATCAAAGGCTAATTAGCATTAAAAAGATCAACAAGCTCTCTAGAATACACACCTAGAGTCATCCTGCTGAGTGTAAGGGGAAGAAGATGCTGATAAAGCTATTTAGGTAACTGGTATCTTAATATTACTTTGTGCTTGGAAACTTTGCTTATTCAAGTTCAGGGAGAGAAGAATAGTGGAGAAGATGTGAGCAGGGTTAACTCATTAGATTCTAGAAGTACAGGCACTTTTACCAATAGTAGGGACAGAGTTTGTTTTAGATCTTATGTAAAGGCTTAGGCAGATCTGAATTTAATTTGAAAACATTTTTCCTCACCATGGTTAAAATCCACCCTCCTCCTATTTTCTACACTTTATTCAGAAGATTCCTTTCATACTCTCCTCCACAGAAGAAAAGAGCAGCTGGTTTTTTTGTGCTTCTCTCATGAGACTGGTCATGCCTGCAGGTTTTTTTATTGAGGATAACTCACATATAGGTGGCTAATTTTTTTCAGCTGCTGAACTGTATGACTTTATTAAGCTTCAGATAAGATACATTGCCCATTCATCAAAAGGATCTAAGGTTAGAGAGCTGCAAATACAAAGCTCATAAGGATTTCACAATTCTAAAATAAATGGTAGAACTAAAACCTGGATCAGTCATCAGAAAAGATTAAGACCTCTAAGTCTTATTCTGGTATTTAAATATACTGGATTCTTCATTCCACCTCCTAATTGGGGTAAAAAGCTGATGAGAAAAGCCATGTTCAATACATGTCATGAGCAAAAGTATCCTGAGCCTACAAAAATCTGGGTATAAACTGGATGTTTGTCAGCTCCATCTACTGGCATGTTATTTAGTATTTGAATACTGGTGAGTATAAGGCAGTAAGGATTACAGCCTTCCTTGCAATTCAGTGGATTGTTATTTTCCCAGTTTTCAAGGGGACAGTTTGTTGAGTGCAGATGACTAATTGATTGAAAGAGAAATAAACTGTCGTGAAATAGCACTGCTGATTTCTGATCAGATACCACAGAAATCCCAGAATCTATACAAAGGATATGAATTCATATATGTAAAGTTGAATTCTCAGGAGACTATGTTTACTGATGTAATTACTGATGCAATACTGTGCGATAACGTCATACATCAGCTCAGATGATCCTGTCAGGTCACAAGCTCTGAATGGTGTCCAGAAATGGGGTGGTGAAATGGGAGAGGGCAGAAGCCAACACAGTCATAAAAATCTGGGGACCAGAACTTCGATTAACACCGAGGACTGAACCTAGACTACATGCTGGGTTTTTTGAACTAAAGGAACAAAGACTTCTTTCTATTACTTTTTTTTTCAGATTTTTTGATCAAGCACAAAGAAAAAGGTGCACAATACAGTACACAATAAACCATACCAGTATGTCCTGAAGTTTGGCTTGAGTCCACTAGTACAAAGGAGGCATGAAGCTATTACTGCTAAACGTGTTTGACATCTTTAAAAGGAGGAATTGTATCAACCTGTGTGCTGATGGGCTGGGGTAGAGAAGGTGCATAAAGAGTAAGAGTTGTCTCAATTTCTCTTCAAGTTTCTATATTAAATACTTGGTGTAAATCAGAACATTGCCAATGACTTCAGCTTTTATTCTTACCAAGTTAAAACCTTAACTTTCTTTCTCTGCATGTTGCCAAGATACAGTACATACCACAAAATTCTTGAGGAGGGAAAACACTTAAAGAAGCAAGAAAAAAGTATGTAAGAGGGAGAGGCTGTGTGATTGATTTGTTCTGGAAATGAAATAAGCCTTTTATTTCTGAAAATGTCTTTGCACTATAGCAAAAATGCAATGCTCATCAGGTGTCACTTGTGTCTCTTGACTCATAAGCAAAATAAGAGCAATGACAATACAATAAAAAAGTCTCAGAGACAAAGAAATATAATAATAATAATAACAACAACAATAATAATAGAGCCTTCTTTTAGAGAAGAGAAAATTTCGAACCCAGAAGACAAAATTTGTGATATGATATTGATTAGACAACTCATTTTTTATTAATGTGAAGCAGGCAAAATCCCTCAGGTAAGGAGCAGGTTTCTTTTTATATTAAACATGTCTTTAAAACTACATTTTTGTAAAGAATCTCAATTTATCTTTTGTCATTGTCTGCAAGATGAAGCTGGTCCATGTTTTTAATTAATCATTGATTTAACACCGGGAGGTCTGGAATTTTCCTAGTGGGGCAGAGACTTTCTGCATATTCACTATTCCCTTGGGCCACGATGGGTCTGGAAGCTTTCTAAGTATTTAGGTACTTACAAGTTAGTGCCTCATGCCGCCTTTGAGAAGATGTGCTGTTGTCAATACATAACTCTTCTATGTTTAAGACCAACAACTTCTGTATACTCAGTTGCTCAGTGCTCCTCCTCTGCGCTTGTATTAGGCCACAGATGAAAAGTTGTAATGGTTTCCTTAAACGTGCTTCACAAGCACCTTCTTCATAGATGGCTGGCAAGCTTGTTCCTGGCCTGCTAGGAAACTCCCATCAAGTTTAGCCTTCTTTCTCCTTCTTTTCTATTTATTGGAGATCTGGTACATCAACTAACTGCTGGATCCCTTCTACAATCCATAATTCTTCACTTCAAAGTTCAGCACCAAATAAGAACTTATATTGTTTGGTGACCTTTTGTACAAGCACTTCAGCAGCAATTAAATGTTCCTTTCCTTTTGTGCCATGAGAAGACCCAGACTGTCTGCTTGCTTTTCAAGTGAGGAGAAAAACAGTGCTGTTAAGTGCAGTGACAGCAGCCTCCTTTTTCATTAGCAGCAACAGTACGAAAAGTCAGAGAAGGCAAAGCAGCTGCTATAGTTGATACCAATGTGCCAATATTCCAGCAGGAGTATAATTTGATTTCCAACTGTGAAGTGACACACGCAGCACATAGCTGTAATTTTTATATTAGTGCATAAATAACACTGTGCTCAAACTCAACATTCATATTTTCACCTATTGCAAAGAACAGGAAGCCAATTTCCTCCTCACAGTTTACTGTGCCTTGGTGTACAAGTTGTAAAGGCTTTTAACTACTAAATAGATATAATCAGTGAGTTTTGTTCCTCTGTGTAATCATTTTTGTTTGATAAGAATAGCTAGTGGAAGCTGCAGGACTGACCCAGTTCCCTGGCTCATTCTGTGTCTGTCACTTGTCACCTTGGCTTGTCCACACAGACGTGTTAATTGAAAGGCTGAACAAGAAATGATGAAAACCATCATATGCTATTTATTAAAATACCTTCTCAAGTATTGTAATAGTGAATATTGAGTTGGAATTAGGCATGTTCTTACAATGAGAAGAGCAAATTAAAGCCTTCATGGTGCCTACAGGCTGAGAAAAAAAAAATCTGATGCCATGTGACAAGAGCACTGCAGCACATCAGTTTATATTCAGTCATCAGACCACACAAGGCACAATGTAGCAAAATTCAATATGAACCTTCAAGTTGTGTTGAATCATGCATTTCAAGAAAAACAAAACAAAACAAAACAAAAAACCCTCAGCAGAGAAACTGAGATCTTTCCATTGACTGGCAGATACCCTCTCAGCTTCTGAGGTCACTGTAGCAAAAGACTGTCGCTATTCCAGTTGCTTACCTTTCTGTCGACACCCTCAGCCACATTACTTTAAAAGTAACTTTTCTCTACTTAGAGTTGTTCCATCGCCATTGCACTTACACATCAACTGCGCAGCTTCTACACTTTTGTACACTGTTATATTGCACTTGTGAAGAGCAATGTTCTGGTAAGTATATTTGCATACAATGTGCATATATCATCTACCTGATTTAAATCACGGCATGTTATAGATTATGTCTAGCTGGAAATTATTTGTTCTGTGTCGGAAAAATATTGCCAATCCCAGTGATCCAGCTTTGAAATTTGAACTTTTGAAATGCTGGTAAATACTTTTCTTTACATCAATTAGCACTACCAATACGAAAGAGAGCAACCTTTTTGACCTTTTCAAATGGTCACCATAAAACCTAATACACTTAGTGTGTCATTACCTCTTTCCTATATGAAGGTTGTGAGTTTTTCCTCTCAGTTACTTCTCTGTAGCACCTATTACGAAGTAATACACATTTTACTAAGAAGATTATAGTATTTCAGAGTCCACTACAATGTATACAATAAGATATTAATGTGAGCCACTTAGGTTATTCATCTTTCTGCCCATTCAACAGTAGAACATGTCAATGCGAGGACATAACTCACACAGAAAATGAGATGTTCCTATTCCGAACTGAATACTTGCTTACATTCTTGCTGTGCCATTTTAATTAAGAATGTGGGCCCCCGGCATTTTTCAGGCTCTGAGGACAACTGATGTAGATCACGCTAGTTCACATACACATAGCTGAATTGTGCCCAGCCTTTTCTGAACGAGAGCTAATTGGCCAAAATCATGCTAGGGAACATGCAAAAAATTAAAATATGAGCTATCAAGTGCCAGTACTTCAACTCTGCTCTGCCTCATGTAGCTCCCTAGTACAGATGTATGCTTTATGTCCCTAAGGCGCAACATGGAGTATCAAGACTTTGAAGTGGAGAGCTGACTCTCTGTTCCCAGAAAGCGGGAGCTGGAGGTCTGGACCCCATGTTTTAAGTGAGAGAGGAATTTTTGCACATGGTCAGAACAGGACCAACCCCTCTTCCTAACCACTGGAATCTAATACTATTTTAGAGGAACTGCCAAGAAACCCACACAAGACTGTTCTGCACAGCAGTTGTGGGAGGCCCATAATGGTCTCAAATGGTGCAAAAGGTGGGCATAGCACCCACGTGAAGGCAGCTGAATCAAATACAGGAATAGATCTGGCTCCGTATTTTGACACCAGAGTGTAAAGGACTACATGGGTGTGTTTGTATGTAAGGTAGGTGTTGAAGTTAACTACATTTTAACTATGTTTATTTAACTATATTTAAAACATATATATTTAACTATCTTTAAAAAGATACATAGTCAGTCTGTCTGTGGAGTCTTGAGTGTGACTACAGTGCAGCTGAGCCGCTCTCTGTTACCACGCTGGCTAGGTGATGCACATGGACTGTCATGGGAGCTTGGATGCCTACAGCACCTGTGGATGCCTATATGGAGAAACCTACATTATGTGACCTACTTATTGACCTAATAGCTTGCAGAGAGACCAGAATAATTAGTAGTTCTCTTTGGCCTGTCAGCTCCCAAATCTATATACCTAGTTTTCAGCCACTCAAACACTCAGTATTTTTTCTAGCAAGTTAGCTAAGTAACAAAAGAAAACTGGAGTAATCCAGAGGCTGTACAGAAAATGGGATGGTGCCATGCAATGGCAAGAGGAAGGTGAGTAAGAATAAAGCCCATAGGAACTTAGCATCTTTAATTCTGATGCTCAGGTAAAAATTTACCTAAATATATAAACAGTGCTCAAGGACAGAGGTGCAGAAAAGCACTCCAAATCCAATTTAAAAAATGCATTTTTGAGCTACAATAAGGGAACAGGGGGTGTGAATCAGCCCTGCTCACTTACACTGTTGTTCTGAAGTAAGGAGCTTATATGGACTGCATCTATAGTCAGTGAACTGAGAGAGGTATTGCCAGAAGATGATTTCTATTTCAACGTAGGTTAGCTGAGTCACTTTTTTGAGATGTCCCTCTTTATCCTTCAAGTGTATTGACTATGTCAATATTTAAGCATTTTGATTAAATTAACATGGGATGACAAGAAGCAGCAAGCTGCAGAAACGAACTTTTTGATGGAGAAGGAAGAAAACATGCATTCAGGTGAGCCGAGCTGTCCATAAATGTAAGCTACAAGGAGAAGCAGCATAGTAGGCACAGAGGGAGGTAGAACCACACAAGTCCTTCATGCTGAGGTCGTGTTTTTTGTACTGATACAGTGCAAGATGAGAATTCAGTACTGCCTCTCAAGGCTGCTGGCAGGAGAGGTGCCATACAAAGCTAGCACTGAACACTGGTCAAGCCACCCCGTAGCCCTTCATATACTGCAAACTTTGGCAATTACCATTCTTGAGAAAGAAAAAGCGCACAGCTGCTACAGAAGAGATTTTTCTGAATATACAGTACAAGTAGATAATACATACAAAGAGAGAACAAATGCTGAAATGCCAGTTGGAAAGGATGCATTATGGCCACAAAACCAATTGAATCATCATCATGCCCTTCACAATCACGTTTTCCCCTTGCTCTGCAGCATATTGGTAATTCACAAGATTATTATGCTACAAATAACCTATTCAAAGCAAAGCGCACTGTACCCTGCCCTTAGTATAAATGTGATTCTTTTTATAAATGCAGTGGCACAGAAATACACAGGGAGATAAACAAAGTGAGACAAGCAGGGATATTTTTTTCTATTTTGTTTGGGTTTTTTTAAGGAAGATGTACCACATCTGGAGTCAACAGAAGACTTTAACAGCGAATTTTATGATTAGAACAGAAGAAAGTTTTGTCCAGTCAAGAAGGAGATAAACTACAAAAATTGTCAGAAACACATAAATCAAATTAGTACAAATACTTAAGAAGAATGTAATTTCAAGAGGCGATATTGACTCTTATGGCTGGTTTTGAGGTGAAGAAAACAGAAAAAGAGGAATAGCAAGAATCACCTAAAATATGGCGTACTGAGATTCAAATCCTATGGGGTTTGAATAGCTCTATTATATGGGGAAAAGAAGAAATTTTAAACATGAAGAACAAAAGTAAATTTGAAAACCTCAATATGTGTTAATAATAATAATAATAATAATAATAATAATAATAATAATAATAATAATAATAATTCATGCATGCCTCCTGAGTTTGTTTTGACAGCTGATTATTAAATCTTAATAATCAGAAACCCTAAAATTTATACCCTTTTTAACAAGTTTAAATCTCTAGACAGGAATTCAGTAGTGATTTTATCTGGCACTCTCCTGCAAAGATGAGTTAATATTATGTTATTCTCATTCCAGGGCTAGAGAAAAAGTAGGAAAACAAAATTACTTTTTCTAGGCTGTACTTCAATCAATAGTGAAACCTAGACTAATATCATCCCCTGGCTAATACATATAAAATGCCTTAAACACAATAGAATTACTTGGACTGTAAATCCTCTGGGTCAGGAATAATTTTTAAATAGGTGTTTGTACAACATGAAGCATATTATAAGTTCTTACGTGCTTATAATTGGGGCTTCTAGATATTATTGCAATCCAAATAGTAAACAGTAACAAAAGAAGACCTTAATCTCACTTATGATAACTATAATTAGAAGAACAAGAAATAAAAATTGATTCACAAAAATCTTCCAAAAGAATGCCTCAGAAATCAGAAACAGGTCTATGAACTCCGAGATGAGGAAAGTATGCTTTAAAATGTAGCATGGAAAGTTAACACTTTTGGAAACTAACAGCAGATAGCTTGGCTCACTTTGCCATGGAGAGTACAGCATTATGGAAATTTTCTTTCAGTTGAAGCCTGCTTTATAAATTTATATAAATATATATATACACACACATGAAATATTCTATTGTCCTGCAAGTATCTGTAGGTATTTTACCTCTAGATGTAAAAAGCTAGGCTTTTCCTTTCTTTTTTCCTTTCTTTTTTTATTTTTGGTTAATCTCTCATAATTTCTGTAATTTATTTATTTTTTTTTATTTTGTCCATAGGATGTAATTTTACTGTAGTATTTTGTAACATGGGTGATATTTGTGTTTGTGTCTAGGATAGCAGATTCCTGAAAGGCTTTTGTTGCTATTACGGTCAGAAAAGGGCCAAAGAGCACAATTCCCATCTTTTCCAGCAGTCCAAAGGTATAATCTTAGGAAATAATGCTTTCCTCCAATTTTTTACTTTAGGGAAATTTCAAGAGTGACTGCATATGTTAAAATTTACTTGCATCAAGTCTGATAGCTACTTAAAGTGACACTTTAAACTCAGATTTGATGCTTTTGCAAATTTCATGCTTAGAAAACTGATAAATACGGCCTGCAATTCTTTGCATGGTTTGAGAATCTGACAATCCTTTCTCCACAAAGAGACATTACTTTTCCCCCCTGGAGGCCTGAACAATGCCTTTGAATAACGGGACTGCTTGCATGACCGAAGCTAAACAGCAGCTCCTGCTGTGGAGGATGGGGACTGAAATAAATCTGAGCAGAACTCAGTGGGACTGGTCTGCTTCCAGCCCTGTAAGCCAAATCAGTGTGTCATGTCTACAGATCCTTTCGTTCGTTAGGTTCAGCCTAGTTCAATAAACGTTGTCGAGTAGAAAGACAAATTCCAGCATCCATAAGTAGACACGATCTTATCCCTGCCCTTACTCGTGATTAGGCCATCAGAGGCATAATTTTGCATTTTTCACTTGTATCTTTTGTTCAATAACAGCAGAGTTCTTACACAGATATCAAACCAGTACTGGATCCATAAAGCCTGCATTGCAGAAGATGCCCATAGGAAGCGCTGATGCATTGAGATTGCATATTTAAGAATGTTATAATTCTTATTAATGATCCTGAGAAGTTAAGCTAGAGAGCTGACATGCAGCCTTTCTATGCTGGAAGTTAACTTTATTGTTGTTCATTTCAAATCCCATCTGTTTCCATAATACTGCCTAATTTTGAAGTTGTAACATTTATCTTCAGTAGAACATAAATCAAAAATTTCACCACTAAATCAAGTATTTGCACACATCTCTAATCCAAAACAACAAAACAATAATTAGTTATTTTCTTCCATCAGACACTTCAGCTGGAAATACGTAAATTAATTAACTGCCACTTCTGTGCCTTTTTTTCCCCTAGTTTGTTGTATTCGTTATTTCTGTGTTTGTTCAGGGTACTGAACATTCATGGGAAAAGGGGGTGAGTAGAATCACTGTTCCCATTCTCTCCCCAAGCATATGTTGTTGGAAAGCCTTCTCTCTCTACATGAATGGCAATGCAGGGATTTTATGTCTTCTGTTTCTTTGACAAACAAGGGTAATAGAATGCAAGAATCCACAGACATAGTGTCCTTCTAGCAAGTTCCAGCTGTGTGCCACTTTGAAAGTCCAAAGGCAGGAAGGCTTATGTAACAGTTTAGGTGTTGGTCAAAGACTTGGATTGAATTATTTTTTTTTCCCTTTCTTGAATAATTCTAGCAATGTGTGGTTTAGAGATTGCCAAGGAACCTGATGGATGCACTTCAGGTTCTATGTAACACAAGCCCCCTTGCAATGCAGAGTAGCTCCAGGCAGTAATCAGGACCACCACCTGAAGGTGCAATTACCCGCCTCTTCTCTCACCGGCTGTACAACGGCTGTCACCAGACAACAATAACCACCGGGGAAATAAAATATCTCAAAATCATACACCACCCACTAACTAATATTCAGAAATTCTCTACTATAAATTGGAGGTGAGACAACATAATTGTTGCTGTCCTGATGTGTGGTCAATGGTGCTGTCAAGTAGCACTAGATCATTTAATGCTCCTTGAATCGAGGTTGTGGGACTGACTTATCCTGGCTATTGGGCTGCTGCCAGAGAGCTTTTTGTGAAAGAGGGCTTACAGCTTCTGATCCCTTTTCCATGGCTCTGAGGCAATGATACCCATCCTTTCTTTCACAGCTTGTCTCTCTCTAGACTAAGAACATCACATCAGAGCTATATCCTGTGATACTGTGATTTTACTTTGTCAACAAGCTAACATCATTCTGAAGAACTGGCAGCAACTCAGTGACCTCAAATCATGCCACTTTCTGGTATCTTATCTGTGTTGTGTCTAAGTCTGCAAGATTTAATGTCAGTTTTTAAGAATTTTAGTGTTCTTGCTGTCAATTTTCAAATGAACAAAACATCCACAGTGGCAACCTATGCATCATTGTTTACATCCTGTATTTTACCAGCACTAAATACAGGTTTTGCAGCCTCTTTTTAGGAGGCACTTTATTGTTTTGACACTGTTCTCCACAAGCTCACTAGATCACACAAGATAGAGATGGTTGTCTTGTCACTCTATGGGCCACTGTCAGATTTTATTATTGTTAGCCTACTATAGATGTGACATGGTGATCACTACTTTGGAAATCATATCTTCTACTTAGTTTTTCTCAAGAAAGTGAGAAAAAAGATCAAGGACAAGTACAAATATTTTTTCTGAATGACATAAAAAGTCTAATTTCTCTTCCCGGACCCATTTTTTGGAGTCTCAAAATTTTTTTCAGCTACCCGATGAGCCTTAACAAAGTTAAGAACATTACTAACAGCTCTAACAATATTGTTACTACTGTAAATGAACCACAGCTTTTTAAGGCTTTTCAGTTTATAACGATCTTGGTATATCCTTCAAATGTGTTTTCCTTGTAACACCTTAGAAATGTCATATGAATGCAAGTAAACAATATCCCATTCTTCCTCTTAATAGTAGAGGTTAAGGCTTACTTTTGATCCTAACGTCTGCAGTAGAACCAGATTGGACTGGATGCTAATTTTTATTTTATATAATTTGATTAAGATATTTATATAAATGTGTATTGTATGGTGCTCATAAGCTCTTGAGTCAAATGCAGGAGTGAGTGTGTGTCAGTAACCACCAAGTTTCAATCAGGTTTGAATTCAGTTTGTAACTTGAGAATTCATAGGAAAAGATGTATGTGTGTGTGTGGGGGGGGTGTTTAGGAGGTTGTAGTACATGATCTAGAGGCTGAGGAAGCTGAGTCTGTTCAGGCTAAAGGAGAGAAAGGAATCTAACCACCGTCTTCTACTACCTAATTATGGATTGCAGAGAAGACAGCATGAAGCTCTTCTCAGAGGTGCACAGTAGATGGACAAGAAGCCATGAGAACAATGTGCAACAAGGGAAATTTGAATTAGACACAAGGAAAAAAAATAATCACAATGAGAGCCATTAACCACTGGCACAGGTAGCCAGAGAGGCTCCTCTGAAATCTGTTCTTACACATTTCTAAAGCTCTGCTAGATTTGATCTTATTTTGACATTCACCTTCTTGTGCAGCGGATTGAACTAGGACACCTCCAGAGACGTGTTCTAATCTAATTTTCTATGAATCCATGATATCTATGATTCCATAGAATCATAGAATTATAGAATCTTTTAGGTTGGAAAAGACCTTTAAGATGATTGAGTCCAACCGTTAACCTAATACTACCAAGTCCACCACTAAACCATGTTTCTAAGTGCTACATCTACATGTCTTTTAAATACCTCCAGCAATGGTGACGCCACCACTTCCCTGGGCAGACTGTTCCAATGCTTCATAACCATTTTGATGAAGAAATTTTTCATAATATCCAATCTAAACCTCCCCTGGCACAACTTGAAGCTGTTTCCTCTTGTCCTATTGCTTGTTACTTGGGAGAAGAGACCAACACCCACCTCTCTATAGCCTCCTTTCAGGCAGCTGTAGAGAGCGACAAGGTCTCCCCTCAGCCTCCTTTTCTCCAGGCTAAACAGCCCCAGCTCCCTCAGCCCCTCCTCGTAAGACTTGTGCTCCAGACCCCTCACCAGCCTCGTTGTCCTTCTCTGGACACGCTCCAGCACCTCAGTGTCTTTCTTGCAGTGCGGGGCCCAAAACTGAACACAGTAGTGGAGGTGCGGCCTCACCCAGTGCCGAGTACAGGGGGACAATCACTTCCCAAGTCCTGCTGGCCACACTGTTTCTGATACAAACCAGGATGCTCTTGGCCCTCTTGGCCCCTTGGGCACACTGCTGGCTCATATGCAGCTGCCTGTCAACCAGCACCCTGAGGTCCTTTTCTGCCAGACAGCCTTCCAGCCACTCTTCCCCTAAAACATGCATATGTGTGTATATACATACAAATGGTATATATATATATTTACCTTCAAAAGTAAGAAATACACCCCCTATATATACTACACACATATTTATACAACATACAACATACAACATATTTATACACCATATGAAATATACTATAGATCAATCAACTGATTAATTGATTATAGTCATAAACAAAGGCTATTGGCTCTTTTTCCCCAAATCAATAGTATTTTATGGCCAGCTCCATCTGAGTCTGGATTATCATAAATAAATAATTTTCTGTCCATAAACTAAAGCTAAATAGTTCTTCGCTGCTTGAGAATCGTGGCTTTCTGTTTCACTAAAGATACATAAGTCACCTCTTTCCAATTTTGGCTATATTGATGTGAAAAGGTGGTGTCGGTTTTCTTCTCAGTGGGGTCTCTGGACAACACAGACTTCATGGTCTTGCATGACTGTGGATTTATTAATCTACTCCTTTGGCTTCCCAAACCCATTTAGAACTGAATCCTCTGTCCCCTGGACATTTTTTGTAAAGTCCTGCTATAAAGCAAGCATTTTGTTTTGTGGTCGTTAGTACTTTCTGGGAGTCTTTGCATCCTTCCATTGCCTATCGGGATGAGACTGATGATTATCTGAACTTTACCTGTGATCTCTATGTGCACCTTGCTGTGTCAACATCTCTCCAAGGTGTATTTCACATGTTACATTTTTCACTGTTCTGTGCTAGTCCAGCAAGTCTGACCCTGTCATCTGTCTTGATCTTACTATCCTCTGTATCATCAAAAAATTATTGCATTTGTATGCAACATATTGTCTGCAGAAAAAAATCTGTGTGACCTTCTGGAAAACTCTCTGGCCAAAGGGGTATCAATAGGTGCAAATGCAGGAAGAGGAAAATATTTGGGGTCATCCATCTTTGCTTCTGCATCAGGGATTATTCTGTTTTAAATTTTAGGCACTGATGAAGAACCATTAGATACTCTGTTTTTATTCCTCTTCCAGAAACCATCATGGATCTATTTATCTCTCCTTTGAGTCTTTTTATTCTAGCAAGCAAAGCTTTCTCTGAGGGTAATCTGGTACTTTTTCAGCTCCAAGGCTACAGTTTAAGAACTGAGCTCTTAACAGTTAAGTCTTGCTAAGAATTGCTGGGCCCGTGGGTTGTGACATAAGTATGGTAGTCTCATAGGTGACACAGGTAATAGCTCTATTTCAAGCAGCAACTGTGACTGATTCGTAGCATGTTATATGTGAAAGCTGGGACAGTTGGGCCAGTTCCCTCTTCTGATTTGTACCCAAATTCTGATACACATCTATCTGCTCAGTTCCAGGTTCTGGGAGTGTATCTTGTTTCCAAATTTTGGCCAATAGCATTGGACTAAATGCCCAACACTTCTTCCTCACAAACTATACCTATCTGCTTCTGAACTATAAATATACTTCTGAAGTAAATATAAATGGTCCCAAAATATAGGTTTCTGAATATAGGCTTCTGAAAGCTTCTTTGTATTACAAGATTTCATGAAATTATTCCTCTTTTGTTTTAATCTTTTATCCCTCCAATGGATGTACTTTTTGAGAACACAAAGGAGTTGATACATTTTTCCTTGTATAGCAGGTACTTTTGCTCTTGGTGCAATTCTGGATTGTGCTGTATTTTTCTCAAGTTTATTATTTACCCAAAGCTATTGTTTGCCTTCTTGGTGAGAAGCTCATCACTTTGAATCCTGTTTTGTATGTTCACCTCTTATTATTGATGTTTGTTTGATTTTTTTTTTTTTAATTATTATTTATTTTATTTATTTATTCCTGGGCTGCTATTACATTTTCAGTGACATACTGGCTTATGAACCTGTGTACCTTGAAGTTAATAAATTCTCTGTTTGTTCTTTGACTACTACTCCATCCATCATTAGGTATACCTCATTCTTGTATAAAGAATTCCTTGGAGCTAAAGGTAGCACTGTCATCCTCTTTGTCCACGCTGCCTTTCTTGCCTTTTCTTGCACATCCTTGCAATTGGTAAAAAACAATGCAGTTCCTGACCCCTTTACTAATGCACTGTATTGTATTGCCTTATTTGCCAAAGTAGATGCTGCTCTGTCTATTGTTTTCAGTGGACTCCACCTTGGAGCTCTTTGTGCCTTCCTTCATCAGATCTAAGCTTTAATTTGATCAGTGTGATTTCCTTGCCTTAGCAAATTCTAATTGCATTTGTCAAGGTTTAGTTTCAAGTGTATCTTTAGACATTTTTCATTCTAGATACCAATCACAGTCTGGCATCTTATCAGAGTTTTGCTTCATTCTCAACAAATTGCAAGATCGGCTCTTGAACCACAAATTTTCTATTTTTTGCTACCTAAAAACAAACCAAACTGAAACAAAACAAAAAAAACCCAAACAAAACCCCAAAATATTAAGGCATATGTTTAGGGATGTGTTTTGAAATATAAATATTCCTCCAATTTCTATAATGTTTTGGTTTCATTTTGCTTTGGATTAGAATTTTTCTGAAAATTACAAACATATCAGGGTAAGATGTTATCATAAATCCTCACCACCTCCCCCTTAGTTGTAACCATTACTTGGGGATGCAAAGAGAAGTGGTGTCTAAATATTTCCCAGTTATCACATACCTAACATTTCCAAGGTTGTTTGTCTTAATGAATTGGCAAAAGCTGGCTTTGCTCAGAGTCAGACTTCCAACTAGTTATCACAGGGAAATGTGAGCTTCTGCACAGCATAGCATCCTCTTCCAA
The DNA here is from genome assembly GCA_034782735.1 of Sagittarius serpentarius. Taxonomy (NCBI): domain Eukaryota; kingdom Metazoa; phylum Chordata; class Aves; order Accipitriformes; family Sagittariidae; genus Sagittarius; species Sagittarius serpentarius. The sequence goes on from JAVKLA010000017.1 coordinate 21,010,392, forward strand.
CCACCTTTGGTGGGAAGTGCTCTTCCCCACAGGCAAATCATTTAGGCACAAAGCTCAGGGTACTTGAACATTGCTCTGGGCAGTGTTATGATGTCTAAATACCAGCAATTGTGGTAATTGCCCCATGTAATTTCATTCCTGAGCAATGAGGCTAGGATTTGGGTAACGAAAGTGCCTGCAGAAGGGATCTGGAGAAGTCAGACAATTGTGTCTCCATCTTAAGCTAGTCAAGAGTGAAATGACACAGAACAGATGTAGATCCCCCAATTTGCAAACTTCTCCCTGGGATTAGAGGAACCCTAGCCACAAAGGCACTTAGATGGCTAAACCTGATCATTTTACCTCTCAGTCTGGGGACCTGAGCTTTCTACATGTGTAATTGTAACTTCAGGGTTAAAAATCAATCTGTCTCTCTTACTGGAGCTCAATGTGATTGTATACGTAAGTTTTAGCCATAATCCCTGAGAGAAAACATGAAACTTATAGAACTTGTACAGAATATAGGATGCCATATACAATGCCCTCAGTCCAGAAAACCCCTGAACCTAGTACTGGCGTAGTTTTGCTGCATTAAGACAGTTAGGCTTTGGTACAGGATGCTCAGAGATGTTGCGTAGTGTCTGTTGTTGAGAATTTTCAAGATCCAACTGCATAAATCCCTGAGCAACATAGCCTGACCCCAAAGATAACCCTGCTTTGAACAGAACATTGGACTAAAGACCTTTTGAGGCCCCTTCCAACCTGTTTTATTCTATCATTATATGACATAATGATTTACTATTGACAGAGTGTCCTAGGACAAGGGATGATTAAATTTCTGTTCTTCATTTACAATTCCCCACACTTTTTGGGATATGCTCCAATGCAACATGAAATACGGATTAGAAACCTAGCTTGCAGCAGTGTTGGGAGGATAAATACAATAAAGATTAGTAACTGTTCAGATACTATGTTAATGGGGGCCCTATAAGTACCTCAGAGAGACCCAGAGCCCTAAATCACTATTAATGAATTGTATCGATTTCTCTTTAATTTCTGAAATGAAGTTATTATAATAAAGCTTGGCTTTATTTGACCTTTATCCAATGTGGTAATTATAAACACTATTTAACAATTATTTTATTCTTACTCCCAAAGGAAAATAGTACATGCTAATCTAGTCTAGGCTGAATGTTCCCTTTTCTGCTGCTTCTTTTGTCTTTCTGGGATTTTATTCTTAGGCAAATCATATCAAATTATTTTACAAAAAATAAATCAATTGATAGAATGATTAACAGAGTAGTAGTTAAATTTGGGACTGGAGCCTGAGCATATTGAATTCATTCATGTTTAGTCTAGCTATGTCTAGTGTCAAAAATAATTAAATAATAGAAATTGAAGAGACGGCCTGGTGGGAAAAACCTGGCAATAGAATGAAGAAAATTTGAGTCGAGTTGTTGATACTTTATGTTTCCTTTATGACTCTTCTATAAGTTACTGAAAAACAGAAACATAAAGACCTTAAATACCAAGTCCTATCCACAAAGTCAGGTTTCTAAAAAAACACCTCAAGCCTTCGCCTGACACTGTAGTTCCCAAAATTCTTTTAGCACTGTGGGTTTCACCCACTAATCCATGTATGTGCAAATGTACCCAGATCCTGATAGTAAGAGGAAACTCAAGGATTAACAGAAATGGAAAACTTTTCAGGTCCACAGACAAAGCGTTCCTTCTCCAGACCCACAAGTGCAGTCCAGTCCAGCAGACATTACCTGAATACACTGAATATACATAAAGGTTTAGACCTTGCTAACACAAAAGAAAAAGAAAAGAATAAAAGAAGAGAGCAGAGCAGAGCAGAGCAGAGCAGAGCAGAGAAGAGAAGAGAAGAGAAGAGAAGAGAAGAGAAGAGAAGAGAAGAGAAGAGAAGAGAAGAGAAAGGAAAAGGAAGGAAAGGAAAGGGAAAGGAAAGGGAAAGGGAAGGAAAGGAAAGGGAAAGGAAGGGAAAGGAAAGGAAAGGAAAGGAAAGGAAAGGAAAGGGAAAGGAAAGGAAAGGAAAGGAAAGGAAAGCAAAG
>JAVKLA010000017.1:21012545-21048077 GCA_034782735.1 Sagittarius serpentarius
AAAGGAAAGGAAAGGAAAGGAAAGGAAAGGAAAGGAAAGGAAAGGAAAGGAAAGGAAAGGAAAGGAAAGGAAAGGAGAAAGAATAGAAAGGAGAGCGGTGTTTCAGACTGCTACCTCCCTAGTACCTTGTCTGTGCACTCAGGGATTAAATGAGTCACTGAAAATGTGGGCTTCCTTGTCTGAAGAGTTTAAGAGTTTCTAACTCTCAGAGAGTGCTCCAAAAATTAAACTATTCAAGACAGGAATCAGGGGTGGATTTAGTCTCTCAGTCTCTCTTGGGAGACACTCCTCTTTGTACTGATGCATTAGTCATGCAAGAGACCAAGAAGAGCAAGTATAATTTCCTGCCATGGCAAGCTTAATGACATAGGTACGGCATGACACAGCTTTGAGTATGGAGATCTAGATACTAATCCACTTTCTGAAACAGCAGTTAACAAATTTACTTGTTGATTGGTTTATGTGGAATACACAAACAATGGCCCTGGAAGATTGCTCTCCTCCTTCCCTTATTAATGGAAGAATACCTTTGCTCCCTTTTGGAAAGAGCTCACTTCCGCTTTTCTGAAATGAATGCAGAGTTCAGAGATGAAAGGGAACAGCTTCTCAAGGAGGAACAGTTTTCCTATTACTTCTCCTTGCTAATTAAGTTATGACTTATTGTTTAGAACTTTCATTTAAAAGGGAACTTGTACTCTATCAGAGGAAGGTAATTATTGAATGTAGGCCTTCCACATCTTCAGTGCTTCATTAATCTGAAACGCTGGATGAAAGGAGAGGGGCAGCATCTCCACAGAACTGTTGCTTGAAGGAGTGATTGTCTCTAGCTTTTGAAAGAAAAAGAATAGGAAAGCTTGGGAAACCCTTGAGGGCTGTGAATCCTCCTTTCAAAATAAACACCTCTGTTGCCTGAAAAGATCCAAGTCCAGGTGATTAAATCACCAAGTCCCCCAAAAGGTTAGCAAGAGTATTCAGCTATTTTTTAGGCAGAGGTCTAGCTAAAAGTTAGGAGTGTACATGAACAAATGAGCAGTTCTCCGGAGATCCAACATAGCTCAGAAGAGCCCTGCCTTGCCCAGACGTCTGTCTCTGTTCCATGAAAGGGAGTGGACGCTCTCCCTGGAGGTCGTGGGTCCCTCCTGTTTGGTCTGGGGATGTTCTTTCTGCCATCCCAGCACCACCTAACCATACAAGGCCATATAGGGGCTCTGCCAGCAACAGCACAGACCATTAACCAAGGTTGATCTGCAGACAGCTCCATGTCCTAGGGAATTTCTGTTAACCAGGCTAGTGCCAGATTGTAAGTAGCACAAACCATTCAGGTGTATTCACCATTCTCCAGCCTATAGTCTCTGCACTACAGCACCAAAAGCTGAGGAGGAGCTCCAACCCATAGCAGCTATAATCTGTTAAATACCCCTTAAGACTGGGCTAGAAACTCCAGATGAAATGTGAAAGCCCCAGACTAGTCAAGACATGTCAGTACCAAAACTGGGAAGCAAAACCTGTAGTACTACAGAAGACTTTCCATCCAAATTCAGCAGCTCCTTGCTGTGTTGCTTTTCTGTTTATAGGATAACTGGGGTTTACTCATCCACTCTGGTTATCCTGGAACTCGATGAACTCGATGATTCCATATGGCCCATATGAATTTGTGACTCATTTGCTGAAAAAGTGTGAGGTAAGGCTTAAGAAAGAGCCTACCCTTTACGACTTCTTATTGCATATCTTTAGTATTGGTTTTTTAATATCTTAAACTGTTCCTTGCTTCAAAGGTTAAATTTTGTGGCTCTCCCCTTTCTCACATGACCAGATGAAATCCAGCATTGTAAATATTATTTTCATACTAAAGTATCTAGCTTCTTAAATTTTAACACTTACATTCTGGGTCTTACTTCCCTATCTAAAAAGCAGTAAATCAAACTTCCATTAGTTTGCCTTATTGCTGTAGTTTAACACCTGTAGGCAGTTAAGGAACACCCAGGCACTTGCTCACTCCCCCCCGGTGAGATGGGGGAGAGAATCAGAAGGGCAAAAATGAGAAAACTTGTGGGCTGAGATAGAGACAGTTTAATAAGTAAAGCAAAACCAGGACGCGCAAGCAAAGCAAAATAAGGAATGCATTCACTACTTCCCATCGGCAGGCAGGTGTTCAGGCATCCCCAGGAAAGCAGGGCTCCATCATGTATTAATTGGGAAGACAAACGCCATAGCTCAGAATGTCCTCCCTTCCTCCTTCTTTCCCTGAGCTTTTATTGCTGAGCACTATGTCATATGGTATGGAATATCCCTTTGGTCAGTTGGGGTCAGCTGTCCTGGCTATGTCCCCTCCCAACTTCTTGTGCAGCTCCAGCAAGAGAAGCAGAAAATGCCTTGATGCTGTGTAAGCGCTGCTCAGCAATTATGAAAACACCCTTGTGTTGTCAACAGTTTTCAGCATGAGTCCAAAACACATACCCACACTAGCTGCTGTGAAGGAAATTAACTCTATCCCAACCAAAACTAGTACACTTATTTAGACTGTGAAATGTTTGTATTTGAGACTAATCCTTACTATGCATTTGTGCAGGCCTTTTTATAGGGATACACTCACTTGTATCCCCAAGAATTATGTGAATTCGTTTGAATTTTGTTTCCCAATAGTTTCTGTGAGAATCCAAGTAAGTACTAATATTCTAGTGATGACTTGCCTCTCAAAATAACCTTGTGTTGGAGATCTTCACCAACATATTCCTTTATCACCAAACCTAAATATCCAAGCTCTTTTGTCTCATAGAGTGCTAGATAGCTTAACTTTATGTATGGTAGTATTTTTCTCCATGAGTTTGGTTCTGAACTCGTGAAATACTGAGTTTAACTGACTTTCTTGACTCTAATGATGTAAGTGGGGATTGAAATCATTGAGTATTTTATTGGTTTAGACCCCTTAACTTCTCTAATCTCAGAAGATTACTTCCAGTCACACATGGTCAGCAGGGTACTAGCCTTTCTAACATACTCTTTTAGAGCAGTTTCAAACATCTGACTTCTTCCAGCCCTCTTATGTCTGTAAGTTTTCTCTCTCTTGGTACAAACCAGCTACTCAATAGGTCTCAAAATAACCTTCCTTCTTTTACACAGTATTTTGTTTGGTTTTCACTGACAGTAAATTCTAGTGTTATGGTTCACCATGTGATCCTGCACTATTCTTGTTAATTATACAGTGAGATGATCACAAGCTGAGAGTTGTAAAATAGATGAAGTGAAGCAACGCCTTAAGCCAAGGCTACATTCCCTGGGTTGCTGTTCACACGGATAATAGCATTACCAAAAAATAGAAAAAACAGCAGGTAACTTTTTGATGCCTAGTAGACAAAAATCTAACCCAAGTGCTGCTGGGGAGGAAGATGCTGATATGAAATAGACTTGAAAGGAAAAAAAATGCAATGGCATGTCCAGCAAGTTGCCAGTAAAGTTGTCTGACCTCTAAGGGAAAATGAATGAAAAGAAAATAGATAAGCAGAGCAAAACTAAAAAGCTCAGAATTCACAGATTGCACACCTGCAGAAATTATATTGCTGAAACTAGAAAACCTAGAAAACAGTAAATATAGAAATAATATCACAAAAGCAGTTGTGCTGGTGTAGGGTAAGAAGGCTCTAGTGAAGGTGGAAGTGCCCTTAATTGCTTTTTTTCCACAGCTAAAAAGCTTCCTTTCCTTACTGAGTATCCACATATGTTTTCACCAGAAAAATAACCCCTGAAAACGTTCCAGGCTTCTGAAAATCCTCCACTATCAAAATAAAAAGAAATTAAAAATGGGGATAATCTTGTGATTTGCAATAAGAGAATCCAACACAGTCGTATCAGTCAGCATGGCATTCTTGTGTGGGGATCTAATGCAACTGAGGGGAGTTAGGAGAAATTGGAAGAATTAGTTAAAACAATGTCTTTCAATGACAAGAATAGATCCTAAGCCATTTCCAGGGATTTTAAAAGGAAACCACTACTCAGTTTCTTCTCCTTCTTCTTTAAAAAACAAAGAAAGCATCCCACTGAAAACGTGCATATGAAAACCACAAAGAACGGCCTTTCCAATGTATCACAAAAGAAATCCAAAAGGACTAGCCTAGTAGGCTATTGACCATCAATGACTGGAAAAAATACAGTCAGTGAGTAATCTGTTCAGATTTGCAAGGGACAGATGATCACAGGACAGAAGTGGGACCTCTAGAGAAAACCAGTTAAATTTAAATCTGGTGTCAGTGCAGCCCTTCCCAGTGTAAACACAGGCACTTTGAGCGCGGGAGCTGATGTTCTTTGGGCATCAGCAGCACCCCAACTAACCACTAAAGGATGTCCCCAAAACCCTCCTTGGCAAAATGGCCTGGTTGCTGGCAAGTGGGGACCTCCAGGTACACGCATGGGACCTCGAAGAACAGTGAGCAGGGACACTCGAGTGCACATGTGCAATCTCATGGGGTTTTCTCCTTGTCCTGTGCATCAGGGGTTGCAGGGAGCAGCACAGACCCATGTAGTCCTGGAGCATCTGCATCTCCCATGGAAAGGAGGTGCGTGTAGACACTACACCCTACAGAGAGGGATGCGGGTAACCCACACAGGTGTGAGGTGTGTGTAGGGGGGTGCATGTAGCCATGTGAATGTACATGTGTTTGTGCGCATACAGGTGTGATTAGAATGTCTCAGGATTTATTTTAGAAGGTTGTTTAGAAATTTGTAGGTATGCATTAGCATTCTGTATCTAGTATTGTGGTTTGTCAATTGTCTTGCTGATACAGATCCTGAATACATAGTTCACTGATTGCAAGTTAATTACATGCTGTTAATAAATCAATAAACTGCTCCAATCCTATTCTGACTTTAACTATGTGAACTGAGCAGTTTTTCCCTGACAGGCATCACAGGGTTGTTTTACGCTTGTGGGTTTTTTGTTTGGTTTTGGTTTTTTTTTTATTAGAGGCAAAATTGAATTTGTTTTCACGCTGAACCCATTAAAAACTGTGAGAAGAGCTAGAGGGGTGGGCAGACATGGTTTATCAGTTTGGCCTCAAAACTCTGCAAACAAATCTTCATGGCCCTGGCAATGATCTCAGAGCTCAGCCAGAAAAAACCTGAACCTGTTCAAAATGCCAGCAAAGCAAGACCACATTTGTTTCATGTTTGTCATATTAAAACAATAGTTAGTGGAAGCTTTCTATTATGTGAATACAATGCAAAGAAAAATCAATGAGAATGCCTGATCTGTCACTCAGTCAAAAGGAAACAGACCATTTTTTTTGCCAGAACTAAACTAGATTAGAGAACTGGGAATTCAAAATTTTCAGTCAGACTGGGCCAATAAAATTTGCCCTGAAATACTTAGATGACAAATTAAAGCAGTTTCAGTGCTGTGTACTGGAACACCAATCAAATCATATATTGCTCACAAAAAAGCTTTGCTTAAACACCGGCCAAAATAGGTCTGGGCAGTGAACTATAGCCAATACATCAGCACCTTATATACGTGTATAGTAAAGTGTGTGTGTAGAACCGTACAACCACTGTAACATTTCTATTAATCAGGAAGGAAGTACTGAGCAAAATTCTGATGGGGCCTCTTCTGGGTCTGCTGCTGCTCACTGTTTTCGGTAGTGACTGGAGTGGAGAGCGTACTTACGTGTATGGCCACCATCTAACACCACTGTCTCCTGTTCAGCTTGTGATCCACTAAGTGGCCAAGATCCCTTAATAGAGGACGGGTACTGACTCAGTAACTTCTTTCCCTCCTTTATATACTGCAGAACCAGATCAGAATTTTCTTGAGAAGTTGGAGAAACGATCTAAGAAATAAGCTGAAAAAAATGACGCACAACTTACTAAGGTGTGTAAAGAGCAATATAATTTGCACAATATGAAATAGGTCTTTCATTTTCCTCAGCGCTGCATACTGTGCTCAGTCTCAGCAAGCACACTGTGTTTCGTTTTCTGAACTGCATTTCAGAAAAAGTGTGGACCAGTTTCAAAAGAAGCTAAAGGAGACCAAGTGGGAATTATCAGCGATCTAGAAAGCAAGACTGATGGGGAGAGTTTGAAACAATTGGAGTAGTTTAGTTTATAGAAGAGAAGACTGAGAGCAGACATAAAAATGTAAAAAGCTGTAGAGAGTAAAGGACTAGACTGTTCATGTCCCCTGTGGTTACAGCAAGGGTAATGGGTTTAAGTTTTTTCAATAGAGATTCAGCTTCAACTGCAAGGAAAGAAAATCTATGAGTCCTGTCACCAAGTTTAGGGAGGCTGTGTTTTAAAGAGCATATCTGTGAGGAACAGTCAAGGGCAGTTAATCTTGTATTGGGGCTGCAGAATAGATGAGATGATTTCTTTATCTTCTTTCAGTCCCATTTTTTTTTAATCTCATGGTTTTTCTGGATCACATGTAATTCAGAAGTAATGGAAACCTTCCTGTGGCTTGCAGTGTTTCCCTTACCAGAACTGCATCTTCTGTTCCATCTGCAACAACATGCCGTAGTGCTCTGACGACAGTGTCTGAACAAATCAGCCGTAGACATCTTCCTCCACACTTCTACCAAGGAATCCATGCTCAGATGGTCAGAGGGGCCTGTGAACACATGTTTTGCCATAAAGGCAACTGTCATGGTTTGGCAAGGCAATCATCCAGACATAAACTCTGCCTGATGGAAGAACAAGGGAAACTTGCTTCTTTAAAAGGTGATGGAGCCCCTTCTGTGGACTGACAAGGGAACTCAAGGAAATCACGTTTAGAAAGACAGAAATTAAAAATGGAATGGCACTGTCTGAAATAACAGAAATATTGTGAAAGAATTTGTATTCATGGTGAATTCCAGCTCTTCTGTTACAGAGTTAGTGCTGTAACCTACAAGATTGAAGGTTACAGCAGCATACCATCTTATTATATGAAAGAGAACTGTATTTTATAATAGATAAAGAGCAAGCTGATAAAAACTGAGGGGGTTAATAATAAGAAATTATGTTTAATATCAAGGAAAAAAGTAGGAGCATAAAATACTGGCCCCTTAAAATGAGGGAAAAATAGGAGCTGAGGAAAGGTGAACGGAAAAGCCTTGATATTTTATCAGCTGAGACATGCAGAATGGTATTATTCTAGCCTTGAATCCACATACAAATTACCCTTTTATATTCAGTATCATTCTGTTGGTTTGTAACATGCCGTGTCTGGGTAAATTAGCTTTTCAAAAACATTGCAGTACTGCTATTCAGTGCATAGTCTAACCATGTCGCAAGGTGATGTACTGCACTTCCACTGTGCTATCTACTGATTTACATCAGTGAATTATAAAGCATTTGATACCTTTAATACAGCAGCATGTTTTGTTGTTTGCAAGAGTTGTGTATTTGCTGTATAGTCATAGCAGTATATTTTATTGAAGTAGAGCACAAGTAGCGCTGAGGAAATTAACTTTACAAATAAATATTCACTCATGCACAGAACAAGATTTTCCTTCTAGTCTCACAGAAAGCACCTGTAATATCGTCTAATAATAATGTGATAGAAAGAATCAGGTTCCATTCACCAATGATAAGCATGACCCATATCCTCTGAAACCAAACTTTACTTTCTTCTAGTTCGTTGAACATCTGGTGACTCTCTTAAGGACTAATTTCAAGTATCTTCACAGTATTCTTCTTTTTTGGGTTAACAAATCTCAAAATTCTGAAATATGTGGGATTAGATTATTATATTTTTCACAGTTTAACTACAGCTGTGAAACAGAATCATTGTTTCCCTTGTAGCAGATTTGATCCAACAGCAACATACAGGACTAAATTAGTGGCATCCCCTAAACTACAGAGGCACGTTGGGGATAAGCATCCCTTACATAAAGAGCCCTACTGAACTCATTTCCACTCTCTTTCCACGAACAAGAAAATTTCTGGTTGCAGAATACGAATATCTTGTGATATGCTGATATGTCCTCTTCTGGCTCAGTAAGTCATGTCACTGGGATATCTACATTGGATGAAGAAAGACAGAAGGTGAGGTGCACTGCTTTTACCAATTAATAAAGAGACAGATGCCTTAACAAGAGATTTAAATAATGCCATAAAACTAAAGAAAGTGACATCAACTAATCTTGCAGTCATTACTTTGGCCAGAGCCTTAAAAGTGTTAAGGCATCTAATTGCCACTAATTTCAATCAGAGGAGTTGAATACCTCTGGAGATAGGGCTTTAGATACCTTAAATAACCCTGGGAATATGGATCATTGTTCATCTTTTGCTACATTTCTCCTCTATGTTTTTCTTCTTTCTTATTTTCATACTCAGTCATGGCTCATACCTTCTAATTTATTTTGAGATACTTAATGTAGTACAGAATCAGCTGAGGCTGACAAGGGCCTCTGGAGAGCACTTCATCAAATCCCTCTGGTCAGAGCAGGGTCATCTAAAGCAGGTTGCCCAGAACTGTGCCCAGTCAGATTTTGAATGTCTCCAAGGACAGAGCCTCCACATCATCTCTGGGCGGCCTGTTCCAGTGTCTGACCACCTGTCACCCTGCCTTCCTGACACCCTGCCCCTTGACCAACATTGTCAGAGTAAACAGACCGCTGACACCATGCCACTTCACACCCTGCCCCTTGACCAATACCGCCAGCCCAGGCAGGGTGCCACCCACATACAATGTCAGGTGTGATTCCCTCAAATCATGACGCCACTGATGGAGCCAAGGGGTGCTGTGACTCTTACCTACCTTCAAAAGGCATTTGCATGATTGGCCATTGCTGCCAGATGACCCGGACATTGCTTATGATCCTGTTCGTTATCAGTGATCACGTGAGTAGCTGTATGGGCACATTGTTGGTCATCTTTCTTACTGCCTTAACAATGTTTGGTTTAGAATGTGTCGTCAGACTCCATTACTGTTTGGACCACACCACCCTCACAGTGAACCGAAGGTCCCAGGCTGAGGTGGAGAAGAGGACGCGGGTGCAGGCTTCAGGTGGGGCTGGTCAGGGACATTAAGGCCTATGAAGTGCCATCAGGGTGTGTCAAAACCCCTTTTTAATTCACAGTAAGCAACATGCACTGTTATTCTCTCAGCCACCCAACCAGTAATCTCATCCTAGAAGGCTATCAGGTTTGTCCACCATGATTTCCTGTTCACAAATTCATGCTGACTGCTGCCAATGACCTTGTTAACTTCCATGTTTTTGGAAAAGGTTTCCAGGATTATTTGCTCCATCACCTTCAGAGGAGTGAGGTTGAGGATGACCAGCCTGCAGTTCCCTGGGTACTTCTTGCCCTCCTGGACGATAGGAATGACATTCGCTTTCTTCTGGTTCTCAGGAAATCTCAGCACTTCCTTATTTGTGTGCATATGTTTAGGGTGGGCCACTTCTGCCCTGTTTTGTAACTTTCAAGATCTCTTGTCCATATCTAGTACTTATTACTAGAAAAGAATAATATATTATTCTTATATATTATAGTGCATACTATTCTGCATGTGCCAGCACAGAGAAATTTTCAACACAGTGTCATAGTCCTGACACAATTAACAGCTAACTGAGATTCACTCTTTCAAATGGAAAAGTGTTTTTGTTACAGAAGGAAGATCCCTGATGACACCCTAAAATCCTCATCGGTCAGGATACATAACAGAATGACAAAAGTAAAGCTTTCACTGAAAACAGATGTGTTGTCAGACTAGAAATAGAAAAACAAGAAAAGGGCTTTCATCAAGGTGAACCCTGAAATAAAACCATTTGTTAATATTTTATTTTCTAACCCATTTCTTGCCACACAGAATGATAAAATTGTTCATGCAAAAACCTTCTTAGCACCATAACAATTAATTAGACCTATGTTTCAGCAAAAAATAATCATTCACAAATAATGAATAAACTCAGCGAGCCAATAAATCAAAATAATATGCCTCTACTAATCCCAAATTTTCTCTTATACTCTGGCTAAAAGTGAGTGGAAAATTTAGCATTTAACAATGCAATCACTAAATGTAATCTTTCTACTGTTGTTAATTCTACATATGTGGATGTACTTTGGTTCTTATTAGTTTTGTCATTATTTGAAATTATTCCATGTATGGTATATGTAGTTTCATTTTAAGCTATAGGATAACATTCTCAAAACCTTATGTTTTAACTTAATTATGCCCATTTGTATTTGGCTTCTTCATATGATACAGTTTACAGCAGCTCATCAGTGCATGAGAAAACACTAAAAAGCTTGTACTGTGGTGATAAGAAGGGTTGTAGTGTCTGTTTCCACAAGCATTCCAGTGGATGCAATTTTTCTTGCATGAGTACTTAAAAGACAAAAAAAAACCCAACAGGAAGGCCGTCAAATTAATTCATTATTTTCATTCAAGCATGTTCTGTAGTATTTGGCCTGCCCTGGCATTGTCACTCAGTACCAAATGCTTTGGTTTGCCAAGTAAAATGTGAAATGGACTTAGAAACCTAAATATTGTTTGATTGTTGTCATCTCTTCTCTGATATTAAATGAACAAGTGTTCAAATATTCCTTTCCAGAGAAAAGATTGTCTTGGGTTTATAGCTCAGGAATTTACAATGAAGGCGAATTAAATCCTGGGCTGCATCTGCAGGGCCATTACTTGCAGATAGAGATGTGATCCTTCCACTCTACTCAGCTCTTGTCAAGCCACACCTAGAGTACTGTGTTCAGTTTTGGTCCCCACAATTCAAAAGAGATGCAGAGACCCTGGAGAGGGTCCAAAGGAGGGCCACCAAGATGATCAAAGGGTTGGAGAACCTGCCCTGTGAGGAAAGACCGAAGGTGTTAACGTCTCGTCCTCCTGGAGAAGGCTCAGGGGGAACCTCATCACAGTATGCCAGTACCTAAAGGGCAGCTAGAAAGATGACAGAGACTATCTGTTCACAAGCAGCCACATGGAGAAGACAAGGGGCAACAGGTACAAGTTGCGCCAGAAATGGTTTCACCTTGATATAAGAAATAAATTTTTTACAGTGAGAGCAATGATCTACTGGAACAACCTCCCCAGGCATGTAGTGGAGTCCCCATCATTGGAGGTTTTCAAGATGCAATTGGACAAGGTGCTAGATAATCTCATCTAGGCTCCCTTTCCCACGAAAGGTTGGACCAGATGGTCTTTCAAGGTCCCTTTCAACCCAGGCTGTTCTATGATTCTATGAATACCACTCCTGACTCTGCCACAGCAGCTGGCACCTAAAAGTCTTAGGTCCAGAACCTCAAAGTTATTTAAATCCCTAACTCCTGATAAAAATAAGAGTAAGGTGTCAGAGCAGGTTTCCTGGCCATTGTCTTTAGAATGAAGAATAAATAACTTTTTTTTTTTAAATCAAATTAATTATCTATTTGTGATAATAAACTTCTGAGGTATTAATGGTCTTGTAGCTAATATTCTGTTGCTCCAGTCTTACAAGGCCTTTGGCTAATACACTATTATAAAGATAAAATGCAGTTCACCAAACAGCAGCAGAATTCAGCAGAAATATTTCTATAGAGTTTCATGAGATTTTGCAGGACCCATCAATATTTGGGGTAGAATTCTCTCACCATTACTCTGGAATAGTTCACTTCTAAAATAGCAATATCTAGTTCTGACTGTGTATAGAATTCCTAAAAATTTCTAGAACATGTTGACCAGAAAATTTTCTTTTGTGTGCACAGTATGGGGAGATACATTCTGTGGTTTGGAGTTTTTCTTTTTTTTATTCCTTTTTAATAACTGTTATGCATTCTTTTTCCACTAACAATAAGTTCTATTTACAGCTTTATATATTTTCATGAAAACCCAACCAGATGTTCTTCATGAAAGTGGATATTTTTTCAGGAACATTTTGGTTTAACTGAAAAGCTGTTTCATATTATTAAATGTGGAAAACCTTTCAGCTAATGCTAGTTTTCACAGATTTCCAAAAGATTGAAGGATACTTTGCAGACCTCTTCCTGAGAGCCAAAGTGGGAATAACAAAGTTGATCTTTTATCTTCTTCTTGGCATTCTGTTGTAGGTATCATTAAACATGACAGCTTTTAAAAATCTTCTGTTTCAGAATGCCCATTTACAGAACTCAATACAAACCCGTGTCTCCTATGAGAGCACAAAGCAGTTTAAAATGCAACCTGATTTAATATAATTGCCACGTTCCAGTCCCTTACCTCTTCACTTAAGAAAACAACGATTTTTATGAGTTTTTTATTTTTCCTTTTTGAACACACTTTACAGATAAAGTGTAGCAGCCAGCAATTTCTTTCTCCCTTGATAAAAGTACAGTGAAAACAAGCTCCCTCTCACACTCACCCTTATTAAAGAAGACACAGAAGGAACACCTGTCCTATCAGGTGAGTCAGAGAGAGCTCTGCCAAGGGTAACAGAATGAAAAATGTGGGTTTCATGACATTAGACAAGTCATTGTCTTCATTCCATAGTTTATTCAATACATCTCACTTCACAAAGACGAGTAGATGTTCTCAGATGATGCATTCAAATACGCCAACCTCAAGTCTTCTTCCTCAAAGAACACATTACAGCATGTGTCCCTAAAGCTCCATCCTGAAGATCCAGTACGGGAAGCCAAGGGGAAGGCATTGAATCTTCCATCTCCAGATCTCTGATGGTTTGTAAGACACACTAGCTCTCCTCTTTAGCTGTATAGTCCCTATTAAAACTGGTAAAAGTGGTTTCCCTCCCTTCACAAGGTATCAGTGGTGGTAGTAGTAGTAACAACAAATGGATTTATACCACTAGCAACAAGAAGAGCATTAAGAGTGGTAGAAGTGTTGCTTGTATTAGTAAATCCCTAGTTCCCCAAAGTCTGTTAGACACTCAACAGAAATACATCAAAGCCAATAGTGAGCCAAATTCCTTGTTAACCAAATCCAAGTGCTTAAAGTTAATAAACCGGACCTTCTTCCTGCAGCCCTTTCTGGCTTCACCCAATGAAATTACGAAAGTGGCATAAATATTTGAGAATTTACACAAATGTACAATATATGTATGAGTTCTATTCATCTTGTGTATTTGAAGCCTTGACAACTTACTGAAGCTGTGTTTTCAAGCTCTGCTTCTCTACAAAGTTGAGATGCAGATTTAAAAAAAAAACGTTGAGATTCTCACCTAAACACATCTCCTGCAGCCAAGATTTTAAGAAAAGCATCACAAATGGTAAGACCACCAATAAAATTTTAAGACCTGACAGCACTATAAGCATTTTCCTATTGAAGTCAATGGAGTTATACTGATTTTGTACTAGCTGAGAATCTTGTCCATTGTTTCTACTGCAAATAATTTACAGTCTAATTAAGAACTTACTGCTCTGTCAGCACTAACGCAGCAGGTAAGGAACCAGAGTTTTAGAGAGGATATCTCTCTTGAGTTTACGTAGTGACCAGTATTACAGGCTAAATTGTTCTAGCAACAACAAGGACAACAGCTTGTACAGCTTCAGATGTCACATAAATTAGGCAATTTTTTAAATCCTTTGAGGGTCTCTCTCTAATTTCTGCAATTACAGGCTAATTCAGCAGTTTAGGAACCCAGCACCAAGCCATGACGTACTTGTGTATAACATTCTGTGCAATCACAGCCTGGAGCAAGCAAGAACCATCTCTTCCTTTCTGCTGCATGGAATAAGAACTTTTTAATTTACTATCATATGCCTACTTCCAGTGCCCAGCAGCAAGCCTCCCCTGGCTCAATAAATAAAGTTCTCTGCTTTTGGAGCAGAAAGAACTTTGTTACAGTAATGTCAAAACCTATTTAATCATCAGAATTGAATTTGGGCCCTCTGAGTCCGTCCTCTGCCTCAAGAGGTGCAGCAGAGAAGCACATCAGACCACATCAGGCTCAGCAAGCCCTATGACAGTTCCAGTCACCACTAGACAGCACCAAAGAGAAGGATGAATCCAGCCGAGTCAAGGGAAAGGGGTAAGAACTCTTAAAGTTAGCGTTCAAAGAGCTGCTCAGACAAACCTCTATAAAGTCTTCAAACTTCTGTGATCTGCATGTAGAATGACCAGACATCAATGCAGCCCAGGAAATATTGATGGAATATTGATGATTCACTTGACTTGCTTCTCCTAACTGGACAACATTATTCTTCTCTAAGCATACTCTAGATTCTGAATTGTTGACAGAGAATGCATGGACTTTGACATACGTATTCTGAAGAAGTAACTGAAGTGAAGTGCTGGGAAGCGCAGTACACAAGTGTCGCAGAGGTGGGGGATGCTAGTAGTAGCATATTAATCATAATGGTTGTTTAACTACTCTAGATCTTTATGAAAGATGGCATAGTTCTCACAAAAATTTTAGGAAAGAACAGAAAAAAATCGTGTGACTGCTGAGTAAAGCCCTGGCCATTACAAAAATAAATAAACAAACAAACAAATAAATAAATAAAATAAAATCATCGTGTTAAAGGATCTAAAGGAGGAAAGCACTTTGAAGGAGGAACTGGTGGTTGTGCTGAGCAAACTGGGGGAGATACACCATTGAGAACCTTGAACAATGTCAGTAAGAAGAAGCCTAAACAAGCTACAGAAAATGTTAATAATGCCTTGGAGGAATAACTATTAAAGACATGAGCGGTCTGCAAAATCTGTATTACAGTGCAAAGAGAGAACTGAAAATAACAGGAGAGAATAAAATGAACTGCTATCAGAAAAAAGTAATTACTACGTGACCCAGATTAGTCAGAAGATTGAATGGTTGAGAGAGTTTGAAGGGAAGTAAGTGGCTGAGTCAACTGAAACTGAAAAGCTGATGAAGACAATGGAGTTTATTTGGAAGTATGAATCTTATATTTTGATTTTTTGAAAGCCAAGGAGGAATGAAAGCAGAAACAGCAGAGATGGTACATAATGTTATATATATGATTAGACATTAAAACAACTATATCAGCACAAAACTGTTTTAAAATGACAAAAATGCATCATAGATTTGAGATAGAGGGATGAAAAAATATGATAATCCACATTTGAACAAGAACCACATGAAAGGAAGTGGAATCCACACAGAGGAACAGAGTTTAACAAACTCACACCCTTTGCTTTTCTACAAGAAACTGAAGTCGAACTATGTCTGCATAGCAAATTTACATGGAAAAGAAGATACTTTACCTGAAATAGTTGACTAGGAAAAGTGTAGAAACATTACAAGCTGATACTACAAATATTTAAAAGTACTTAACTTCTGATGAAAAAATAAAGATATATCAAAGCTATTCTGGTTTGGACAAACGGCAAACTCTTGGGGAAGGGGGACTTAATGGTAAAAAATATGTCCAAGTGTCCTTGTTTTGGCTGGGATAGAGTTGGTTGTCTTTCTGGTGGCTGGTGTAGTGCTGTGGTTTGGGTTTGGTATGAGGGGAAAGTTGATAACACCTTGATGTTTTCCATTGTTGCTAAGTTGTGTTTGGATTGGGTTGGGGATTTTTCAGCTTCTTATGCCCAGCCAGCAAGAAGGCTGGAGGGACACAGGAGGGTTGGGGCGGGGGGGCGGGGAACAGCCGGGACATCTGACCCAAACTGGCCAAAGGGGTATTCCACACCATGTGACGTCATGCCCAGTGTATAAACTGGGGAAGTTGGCTGGCGGAGGAGCACTGCCTGGGAACTAACTAGGCATCAGCTGGCAAGTGATGAGCAATTGCACTGTGCATCACTTGTTTTGTGTATTCCAATCCTTTTATTATTATTGTCACTTTATTGTTGTTATTAGTGTCTCTCTTAGTTTCTTCCCTTCTGTCCTATTCAGCTGTTCTTATCTCAACCCACGAGTTTTACCTTTTTTTACAATTCTCTCCCCCATCCCACTGGGTGGAGGGAAGTGACAGAGTGGCTGCGTAGTGCTTAGTTGCTGGCTGAGGTTAAACCACAACACAGAGTTAGAAAAGACGAGTTACATACAGATTTACAAAAGAAGGTGTCAAGTTTTAAATGGAATGCAAACCTGAGAAAAGAAATTAAGAGCAGATTTAGGTGTAAACCCGTACATTAGATGTCTAACATCCTTTTATACTCAATGGAAAGAATAGAGTTCAGTAAGCTGACAAAAATCTGGATGTCTACTTCAAGATAAGCTAAAGTTACACTGTGTGTAATGAGTAGGGGCTTGCCCCCATGTACATGTCTCCTGCCCTTTAAAATGCCCTACGCGAGACTTTAGTGGGACCTGGGCACCGTTGCTGGAATGTGGGCGTCCAGCACCATTTCTAATGCTCTAAGGAATTCCACCTGGCCTTCTGCCACTCCAGAAAGGCCAGGGCGGGTCTCATAGTTCTGCATCACAGCTAACTGCCTTATGCAGACAACTTTTACAACATAAGGCACCCATAAAGACCATAGAAGTTTGTATGCACTTAAGTCCCAAAGAAGCCTATAGAAATATATACAGAAATGGCTAAATGTAAGTATCTCAAGTTAGAACTAGTTTTTACTCAGAAATTTTAGTTATGGATATATAGAAGATCACTCAAAAAAGATAAAGGAAAGAGACACAGTAGAAAAAGTGTAAATCCAGAATGTACAATATGTGACCAGAATCTAGAGATTATTAATCATATGTAAGTGGATGTACCAGATTCAGTAGAAATGAATATAAAATACAGAACTGACCATCTTAAGTGCTAGGAGCTTTGCAGGAATTATGGGCCTAAAACAGAAGAGATGCCATATTGCCAGAAGTGCAACAAAATGGTAGATAAGAAAGATACAAAAATGTTACTAGACTTTTGAAAATCATTGATGTTCATGAAGTGCGTTGAAGAACACCAAAATGAGTCTTATAGAAAGGAAGGGAAAAGAGTGGTCTCTATGGACTTTGATGTTTTATAATTCATTTAATTAAAAATTAAATAGAAAAATGGCAATAGGTTCCAGTAGGAACCGAAGAAACTGTGGGGCATGAAAAATATAAGCATAAAACCAACTATTTGCTGTGTACTGAAATCTCATGATACATTATCACAGCAGTAGTATGCACACTGAATATATTCACACTGAATATAGACATGACAGAAAGCAACCTTGATGGGAACACTTGCAATACTGAAGAAGGTGATAAAATTCTGAATTCACTTACAACAGTCTAAGTTAGAGATACATTAGTAGTTATGTTCCCATTGAGATCGCAGGTAATGGGAAGAAATAACAATAATATATAGTTTTTATGTGGGATGATCCAAATGCCTTTGACTTCACTAGAGCTAAGCAGTGAGCATGTATATAACTTTGAAGTCAATGACTTCATAGATATTTCAATAGAGATGAATCTCACTTTCTAGATAAAATAAGCTATGGATTTCACAAGTGATTCATGTATTTGACTTATGACTTTTCACTGAACTAGATTATACGCTTTAGAAGATCACCAAACATGATTTATTGGCTTTAAGTGATTTTGCATCTACACATTCTTTACTGAATAGATCAAATGATTAATTACCACTATTGTTTAAAAAAAAATGTTGGCCGATAGTTATCTCGAAATGTACAGTACCTGAAATATGATCAGTAGATTAAAGTCTTCATTGCCAGTCAGGTAGGTTAAGGTGAAGACTTCAGCTGAAAGAAATACAGTAATTTTCCAGACTGACACATGCAAAAAATGCATTTGGCTGTCAAATTATCTGGACTTTTTTTTTTCATTGACCCTATATATATGTCACATATATTCTGAAACTCAAAAACTGAGGAACCTGAGCTTCTGCTGTAAGTTGGGCCTATAGAAACTCAACATTTTTCTACTGTTAAGTCTAAATAAACATTCAGAATCCTAACTGTACTTATCCTTGCTTGAAATGCTGGTTGTATATGTATACTACAGACTGGAAACTATTCTTGTGTATTGTTTTTTCACATAGATGAAGAATAAAATAAGAAATACCTTTAGTCAGTGTGAAAATACATCTGAGAGAAAGTATTGATTAGAGCAGCTAACACAAGGTTGAACCAGCTAACAAGTTAACCAGACAAAGAATGGAGTACCTAAGTGTGTGGCAGGTACACCTGCCCTGAGAGAGGGAGAAACTTCTCAGCCACTGGAAAGAGGAATAATACCTAGAAGCTGCGGTTTGGGGGTCGAGCAGCCCCACCTGCACAGCGGGGGTCGAGTTATGACTGCCTTGTGCACACTTCCGTCGAGGAATAAGTGTTGGCCCTTTGCCGGTGAGGAGTAACGTGACCTTATTTGACAACAGATCAGATTTGACCAGGGTATAAACAGAGCCCCGCCAGAGGGCAAATGGAGTCGGTCCTCCTCGGAGCAGCGGGTCTGCAGCCGGGGACTCTCCCCGTGGGTCGGGATGCCGCCCAAGGTAACTCCTGCAGGTTGAAAGCCCTCATCTTTTAGGGGAGTTACATGCACATTTTGGGTCATCATTTGTAAAGCTTAAGAATTCTGAAGTTCGTTGTGCAGTATTAATTTCCCCTTACATCATTGAACCTGTGTTTACTAATGTCAGAGTTCTAAATTATTTTGATTGAAGAATAAATTTTGTTGAGTTTAACACCTGTTTAATTTTATTGTGTGATCCTCTGTGACACTGTCAGACAACAAGAAATTTTAGAGTGAAGCCTGTGTCTGAAATTCTGGATCATTACTGTTTTTTTTATTTGAAGTAGTAGAAGAAAATTTTTGGTAGTCCTTAAAGACCATACGTGGCAGTACTAGCCTCTGTCCCAGTTTGCAAGCCTCTGCAGAATCTTTATGAATAGCATACCCCAAAGTGCGCTCCAGAATATACCATGAACAAACAAATGAGCTAGAACTTGCTTTAAGGTGTTTTATTGAAGGCAGTGGCAGTTGTGTTTAATTTTCAGTGATAGAATTTGTCTTTACTCAAAACTAATCTACCTTACCCAGAGAGATAATGCTAGACTAGTATAAATTTATGAGATAAATTCAGACAGCTATTCATGTGAGATGAGAATTTATCCAAATATTGTGTGTTCACCAGTTCCAGAGCTCTTTTCAGTGTTTGAGCCTAAAAGTAGGTTGTTTTTTTGTTTATCCATAACATAAAGAAACCTCCTGAGATTATTTCAGTTGATTCTCTTTACAACAGAACCAGTTTGTTCTAGATTAGCGAGTAATTTAATCAGTGTCTCCAAGATCTTAGTGACTTAAAGATTTTAAAATCAATATTTAATAAAGATAATTCTTAGTATGCCCCACACAGAGTGGGTCTTGTCTGCCTTTTGTAATAACGTGCTGCTCTCCTCCATCTCCAGTAGTTGCATTCAGAAATGAACTCATTTAATAAGTGAAGCATTATGAATTACTCTCAACTGGTTTTGCAAAACTAATTCAAGTGTGAGAAGAGACTTTTCTTCCCTGAAGTGTAACCTCCCCCCTGCCCCACCTTTTCTTCTTGCAGAGAAGAAAATAGTTGTTTTCCCTGTGAAGAAGAAATGTGTTCTTTGGGGAACTGAAGAGCCACACACGCAGACACAGAGGGGTAGTGCACCTATTGTGCTGTTCAGACAATCAGACAAGTAACATTCTGCTTCCCCCATGTCAGCTAACCTGGATTTTTTTTTCTTAACCTAAATCAAGCACTAGTACAGTTTCTGTTTTGTGTATACACGCAGCAGAATAAAGTGCAAATAGAGGATAGAAGTTTTCAAAGTCTGGACTACAGCAGTATTCATACCATGTACTCAGAACTAGGTATTTTCTTTTCTTGTAGGAAATACAAGGGAAAACATGCAAGAAAGCAATTTCCTCTCAAATCAACTATGAAAAGCTCTGCTTTTGAATGGTAATGGGCAGGGGGAGAAAAGAGAAAAAACAGACTATTTGGGGATAATTTTTCAAACATTTTGTCAAGAAACCAAGCTACTTTTGTTTAATATCTGTCGTGGTTTAACCCCAGCCAGCAACTAAGCACCACGCAGCCACACACTGACTTCCCCCCACCCAGTGGGGAAATAAAGTAAAGCTCATGGGTTGAGATAAGAACAGTTTAATAGAAAAGAAAGGCAAAAACTAACAGTGACAATAATAACAATAAAGTGACAATAATAATAATAAAAGGATTAGAATACAGAAAACAAGTGATGCAGAATGCAATTGCTCACCACTCGCTGACCGATGCCAGAGCAGCACTCCTCCCCTAGCGGGCTCCCCCAGTTTATATACTGGGCATGACGTCCCATGGTGTGGAATACCCCTTTGGCCAGCTGAGTCAGCTGTCCTGGCTGTCTCCCCTCCCAACTTTCCTGTGCCCCTCCAGCCTTCTAGCTGGCTTGGACGGAGAAGCTGAAAAGTCCTTGACTTAGTCTAAACAGGAGTTAGCAACAACTGAGAACATCAGAGTGTTATCAACATTCTTCTCATGCTAAACCTAAACCACAGCACTCTACCAGCTACTAGGAAGACAATTAACTCTATCCCAGCCGAAACCAGGAGAATGTCAAATTATTTTTAATTGTGTCTGAAATAGTACATGTTTGAAGCTGTAATTTTATGAACATAAAAGTACTATCTCCCTTCAAGGAGTCACAGAATATCAATATAGATGTTGTCTACAATTGTTATCTATCACTACCTAGTCATTGTCCTCATTCATATCGCATATCATTGAATTTTCTGAATTCACTGCTATTTGAACTGAACACAGTTCAAACTGTGTAATCTTTTGTTTCTTCAAAAGTTTAGTTTTCCACCAAAAATAATTTAATAGGAAAATTTCTTCCTAGACGTGTTTAGGAATACAATACACAGATAGATTTTAAATCGACGCAAAAGAATCTGTCTTTAGACAGAAGCCTGATCTTAATATATACCCAGTGACACTCTCCACAAGACTAATAATTCTTCACTAATGCCCTCAGGTACATGCTATACTAAACCGGTCCTGGCACTTTATTACTTTTTAGGAGTTATAATCATATCTTCTGCTTTTTTTCTGGAAATAGGTTCTTTAAATATTTGTTTCTGCTATGTGATTAATAGCAGTATATTGGCTTTATCGTCTATAAAATTCTGAATATCTCTCCAGGTAATTGTAATCTGGTATATCGCCGCACAGAGTTTGATAAAAGAAAGCAAAAACTTCTGTGAAACCTGCAAGATCAAGTATCTGTTGTGTCAAGGGGTGTTTTAATTTAACTAGTTTTCTAGATTCTTGTCACTACTATAATTTGGAGACCAGAAGTCTGGCGATCCCATCACTGTGTTCAGAGTTGTTGATGGATGTATGTAAATTACTTACTTATTTCATCAACAGGCAACTTGCTGAGGGCCTCTGCAAATTAGCAAAACCTCATGTTAGTTTATTGTGAATTCAAGGCTGTTTTCCTTCATTTTGTTACTCTTTTTTCTGTTCTTTATTTTCTCTTTCCCTCCCCTGTCCCAAGGCAACCTTACATTCCTTATTATTTTTCCTGTCAATTGGTATATTTTTGCATACCATACCGAAGTAAATTTTTTGTCACCTTTTCCCCCACTTTTCAATAATCTTCTCCTCTCTCCTTCATGCTATGTTTCAAATAAATTTATTTGGGAGAGAGATGGAAGGGGAAGGGCTTGATTTTTAAGGCCTAGGGAAGAGCTAAAAGCTTTCTTCTACCCACAGGCAGAGGTGATGTCATATGTATCAGGAATACAACATGATGAGTAAAGAACAGACGAACCATGGAGAGGACATGGGTCTTCTTTCTTACATTTAGTGCAGAAGCAGCAGCATACGAACTGTCCCATTTGTGCTTATTTTAACTTCTGCTTTCGTCTATCACTGCTATTATTGACAAAAGCTTCTTTTCTACTTTTCCAGTTAATGGAAACAGCTGTCTTCAAAGATTCAGAGTATAAAACTAGAAGGGATTGAATAGTCTGTGCTTCTGCATGATACAGGCCATTATAAAGATTGTGAATTAGTGTTCTTTTGAAGCAGAGCATATGTCTTTGGAACACAGCCACTATTGATTTTAAAATTTCTAGTGATGGAAAATCTACACTAGCCCTTGATAAGTTCTTCCCATGTTAAATTGTTCTGTTTGTTAAACACATAGACTTTATTTCCAGTCTGAATTTGTATTTGGTCTTCTAGGCACCGTAACTTGGTATATGTGTTCATTCTGTACTGAGCCAGGGCACCTTATCTCAGAGGCACAGTCTGGGCAGCATGTTAAGTGTTTCCACTCTCTCCACAGCGAAGAGAAGGCATTCTGTGTTTCTGAAGGGAGACGCCAATGTCCCAGGCAAGCAACTTCCCAGGGCTAACCAAAGTGAATCAGGCATGAGGAGTTTCCAACCACCTGTCTGCAAAATACTTTCAGACTTACAGCACTCATTCAGAACATGCTAAATACAGTCTTTAAGTCCTTTTTATTCATGAAGGTGTTTGAGTCTTCCCGGTTTACATCTTTTCCAGATGGGCAGACTGCACAGCAATGAGAATGCACGTAAGTAGATGGTACACTTCCTTTCTCCTGTGGAAATTGTTCCACTTTGTAGGGATAAATACAACTACTGAAGGTGAGCAATTTAGTGGTATCATCACATTGCATAGTGAGACCAGAGATCAAATCTGTCCAATCTTAGCTGAACTGCCAGTGCACAGAGTAACATAATTGTTTTGCTGAATCTAATAATAAATCATGTTTTTATTTTCCATATTAAAAATTGAATGAGAAGGGCAGAAAGTGTCAAATTCCAACATTGATCCATGATTTGCAAACTTGGCTGCTCTGAAATTTACCTTTAAACCTAAGTAATTATTCTATATGTAGTGCATGTTCTTTCCAAGGGGTCACTGAGGAATCCAGCTTCACTCCCTTGCAAGCGACTTTATCTAGGCACTAACCTTCAAAACTGAGAAAGGTTAGCAAGAAAAGGTTAGTTCTTCCTTCCTTACAGTGGGAAGAACATTGATTTTTTTTTTTTTTTTTTTTTTAATTCATGCCATTCACTGAAGCCACATGTAGGCCTTTAACAAGCACTCTGCCCAGAAAAATCTTTTGCAAGCCCTTCTTAAAGTGAAAAAAACCACCAATAAACCAACAACCCCCCCACACCACCATACTTGCAATGCTGCTGTACCGGTCTAGCAAAAATTGTAGATTTGTTTCCAGGGAAGACTATACATTTCTAGAGACCTTTAGCAAGCCAAGAACTTGATAATATTAGTCATAGATGAAAAAACTTTTGGGATTCAGAGATGTGGGGCTGACAAGAACTGAAGTCAGAGATGAGACTACTTCATGGGTGATATAGTCCAGATTACTGTTTTGTCAGCCTCAGAAAGATTGCAAGGTCCCCAAAGAACTGTAGTCCTTGGATATTCTGTCTGAAATTGAACTATGTTTATTATTTTTAAATGTTGTTTACTGTAACAATTGTGACAACCTTGATTGGCAGTTCTTTTTCTGCCTGGGAAAACTGGTAACAATTAGCTAACAATATTTCATATATACTCATGAGTTGAAGATACCTGCTGGAAAGGAAAATATATGAAAAATTCATGTGGCCAACCCAACAGAGAATGAATAAGTTACCATAAGATCAGATTTGATATTCCATCTCTGGTAAATTGAATACAGAGATAAACCAGTTTATTTCTGTGTTAGACTCTAGGATACGAGTAAGAAAAACTAAAAAAATAAACTTTTTCCTCTCTGACTGTTGTATCATGCATCTGCAGCAAGCTACTTTGTTCCCCAAAGGGGAATGTACTAAAGTTATCATATTCATCTTCCCATCCATCTACTTACCTCATCAGTAGAAATGCCTTGCTTTCGGCATTTAGGTCTTCCTACTCTTTTTAATCCATTCATCTTTTTCTCCTTTTCAACTTTCATCCTAAGTAATTTCTAAATAGATTTCTAAATTTTAGAGTTGCAACCTTTAGAAGACAAAAGGATCACAAAAGAAATGACAGAATAAGACCTTAAACTCTTACAACCTTTAGCTAAGAGAACAGACTCCCCCTCTGTTCCCATATTCTCTCTCTAAAGACAAATACTTAAGCCCATGGTATATTCTTGTCATTAATAATGATCTCTGCAGCTCTGCTTCCCCAGTCTTGAAGCTCCATGACAGAGCTGTCCCAAAGGCAGGGAGGCTGGAAGCTTGTTCCCAAGCCAACTAAGGTATTTGCTTGGTCATGAATAATGATCCATTGACAATTAGCCTCTAAGCGTGCACCATAAAAGTAACTGCAACATAATTCAAAAGAGAATGCTGGGTTTTACATTTATTAATTCCTTTCAAGACTAAAGAATATTAAGACACTATTGGAATTATCTCACAATTCTTGTTGGTTTGTGTTATATTTTCCCTTGTAATGCCCAAGCCAGATCTGGAACAGACCAGGACTTGCTTTTTGACATAACCATTACCTTTCTTTTGTTCCTTTTATCTCATCACTAATAGGAGCAATGCAGATAAGCTGCAGAGATGAGTTAGGAGAATGTTGAATGGAATGGAAATATTCCTGGTGAAAAAAAATCACCTGAGAAAATAAACCAGGCTGAAAGTTTTGGCTGAGTAACTTGGGCATAACATCACACCAGCAGAGCTGTTTTGCCTTAAAAGCTTTACCTGAACTGTATTAAGTGGGCATACTTCCTTAGGTCAGCATTAGCTCGGGTATCTTTATATCAAAATGTGCAATGTAGCCATGCAGTAGACTCAACAGTTATGAAGTGAATACAGATTTTTATTATAATAGAGTTACCATTATATTACTGAAAGGCTGACATTTTATCCCAAGTTCATCCCACATCAAACTCTTCTGGATGAAATATAATCCCCAGAAAGTACTGGTTTGTAATGGAAATGCTGACAGGCCCTTAGCTATAGAAGCTCTACCAGCTTTGCTATTCTACAGGGTCCCTAACTGAATTTTTATTCTCTAATTCAATGAGAGGATTTTGCTTCCAAATCACTTTTAAAATCCTCCAGCTGTGCTATTTCTTAGTTTACGATAGCTACATTACTTTTCAATTAAATTATTCCAATGTTCATATATTTTCTATATTAAATCGTGGTTATATCTATGCTTTTCAAATATACTGGGATCTGCCCATCTCTCTCATTTTGCGTTATAAGTACCCAAGTGTAGGAGTTTTATATCATATTTAAGGCTAGTGGTGACATAAGCTTTAAAGTTTCTGGTTTATTTTATCAGTCTCTCTCCCCAAAAACTTAGTAGACCTTGTTGTGTTCTCTCAGGGGCGGCAGAAGCAAATATATTAAGAGCCGCCATCTTAAGTATGAGACAGACACAGAGAATTTGTGTCACAGCATGTTGTTGACATCTCACTATAACGACTTCAAATAAATGTGTTAATTTGATACATGCCACCTCTTCTAAACATTGTGGTCATTTGAAATATATCTGCCTGAACACAGGTATCTAATATTCTTATTCAAGTATGATGAAGTTTCCCAGTTGTCCTCCAGATGCTGGTTGAGAATGATGCGATCTTGTGTTGCGTGCACCAGCCCTGGGTGGACATCTAGGATCTTCCAGGGCATCCTAAATGACACTAGATAGCCATTCTGACTATGCTGCTGCATATCAGTGGCCCTGGGGCCACATTTAAAGAGTAGATTCATCTTCTCTCTATGGAGCAAGCTTGAAGCAAGCCTGAAGCAAACTCCAGGTTCTTTCTAGAGCACAGGGGCACACGTGCGGTAGAACACACTGCCGCACTAATACACCAGCAGGACTATTTGGAAAAGTCTCTACAGTCAATCTTCAAGCTGTCCACAGGCCAGCCATACGGACAGAAGGTAAGCAATATGTTGACCATGGAGTGCCGGCAGCCAATCTAGAGCAAAGTAAGGAAAACCCATTAACAAAATCCAAAAGCACTTTTAGGCAGATGAATCTCCAGCTTGTTCACTGTCCTTTTGGCAGTGTTTCCTAGGAGAGTGTTCTGACTACTGTGTGCTTTGTAGAAGTAGGTTGCCACACTGAAGATTGGGAACACACTACTGCTATTATAATTTCAAATGAAGCTTGTTCTTCTTCATTGTCTTGTGATACCAGGACAATTGTTATGTCTCAGAGCATGACTGTCATTAGCAGTATATTTTGGGGGTGGATGTGGGCTTAGGTTTCAGGAGTCTAAGCAGTTAGGGGAGACTTATGAGGTCATCTCCTTGGATATAGATACCTGATTTATATATAAATTTAATTTGAAGTATATAGGTGTTATTTTGGCTTTCAACCTATATCCTAAACTAAAATTATAGGGAATATGCTGTCATGTTAGCAAAATAGCGTGGAAGCATATATACGCGAGCTTAGAACCAAGGTTTTGTTCTTAATTTTAATTTTGGTGGTTTAAAGCAAGATTTATCTCCTTAATTTAAGCAAGGGAGGGAGGATTTAATCAGAGATTAGAATGCTTATTTTAAAATGTCTGTATATAGATTTCGGGGGGGACATTAGGGCAGGATTCAGCTTCCTGAACCTGTGTCCACTTATATTACCACCATGGGATATATTACATGGCCTCCAGCTGTCAAACCAGAATGCTATGGGTCTTCTGTAAGTCATGTGTCAGTCCTACCAGCCCCATGTGGTGCTCAGTCACCTCAGGGCCTCTCAGCAACTAAATTGCCTCCTACTTACCTTCTTTGGTCTAAGACCAATCACTCTCCAGACTTTACTGATTTCATTTACTGGAGTTCAGACTTCTACTACTTGTTGACACTTAATTGTGGTGCACACCCAAATGTAGATATCTCAGTCTCAAATGAAATCCTACTCTAAGGATTCACAGTTGCTTTAATATGAGATCCTTGTATTGGGACCTAATAATCTAGATCCAATGTGTAATGAAGAGGGGAATCGTCATTTCTAGAGGGCGATTCATTTAACTTAGTGTGGTGGGTTGGCTTTGGCTGAATGCCAGGTGCCCACCAAGCCACTCTATCACTCCCCTCCTCAGCAGGACAAGGCAGGGAGAAAATAAGATGGAAAAAAAATTGTGGGTCAAGATAAAAGCAGTTTAATAAAGCACAAGCAAAGGCTGCAGGCAGAAGCAGAGGAAAACAAAAGATCTATTCTCTATTTCCCATCAGTAGGTGATGTCCAGCCACTTCCTGGGAAGTAGGCCTTCAGTACACGTAGCAGTTGCTCTAGAAGACAAATGTTGTAGTAACAAATGCCTCTCACCCCTCCTCCTTTCTCTTAGCTTTTATTGCTAAGCAGACGTCATATGGTGTGGAACATCCCTTTGGTCAGTTTGGGTCAGCTGTCCTGGCCATGTCCCCTCCCAAAATCTTGCCCACCCCCAGCCGACTGGTGAGGTGGAGGGGAAACACTGGAGAGGCAGCCTTGATGCTGTGTGAGCCTTGCGCAGCAACAGCCACATCACTGGTGTGTTACCAGCACCTTTCCAGCTACCAGTACAGAGCACAGCACTGTGAGGGCTGCTATGGGGAAAACCGACTCCATCTCAGCCAGACCCAATATACTTAGCTGCCTATTTTAAGGGTGGAATATCCCCATTGAATATTTCCTGACTAGCTTAGAAACAGAAGTCTTCAAAGTAGCTAAGATTAAGGTGAGATGTTTCCTACCCATCCTTATTTCTAAATCAGACCTTTTAAATTATGAGAAAAAAAAGAGACGTCTACAATGACTAAGGCTCTGGACTTTATTTTTTAACTAGCAAGGAGTACATATTTGTCTTCAATAAATTGTTACCTCATTGCATAGATGTGGATTTACAAACCGTCAAACTTCGGGAGCTTTGAAACTGCCTCTAATCAAAGCAAATGAGATCTACACAGTTTGATGTAAAGCAAACGTCAGAGTACTTACACTGACTTTAGGCTGTTGCCATAGTCTTTTCAGCTTTGAAGCTGAAATCCAGGTAGGAAGATGATTATACTAGTGGAAGACATTATGCAGTGTACTGTTGAGTATACCTATCCAAAAAAGTCGTAAGTTTTAGACAATCCACAGAAGATATTTTCAGATTAAAATGCAGGACATGGGGTAAAGAAGAACAGAGATCTGTCCTTCAGCTGGCTTCCTGTTTTCATTTTGTGTAATTCTTACTACCCTGATCTGTCTCCTGCCTTTCTCCTTCCAAATGGACACACAGGTGGCCCCTGCCATCACTAGCATGAGTTTGTAGCATTTCCATAGGTGGATCGTCAGCTCCTGTATGTGCTACATTTTCTTTATCTCCCTGGATGATTCCAGAGCTGAGGGATTCAGCTAATCTACATCATAGGGAGACTTCACGGACTGTGTGGGAAGAGAGCAGATACACCTGTAATTTCACCAGTGTCCTTGTCTGATAGGAGCATTAGTCCATAATGACAGTGAATTTTCTGATAGCTTCAGTGATCTTTTCCCTGAAGGTCTTACGCAGCTGAGTATATTAAACACACTCTCACACATACAGTAACTTGCTTCCTTCATCCATCTTGTCTTCTCTAGAGGGATTTTTTTCACTTTTATATGTTGCTCACCTTGTTACCACTCATCTTGTCGACTCTTTCCTCTGTGGTTTCAGACATTTTATGCATGGCTGCTTATGTCTTGTTTTCAGATTCTTTCTGCCTAGGCCTGGAATAATTTTTGTCGATTCAATACTACACTCCATTTCCCATATAGAAAAGTTTAAATTAATTTTTGCAGTATCTTCCCACCTACTTTCTAACACTGCCTAGGCTTAAACATTGGTGGAGATGGGGTGGAGAGGAAGAATTTAGTGAAGAGGAGATAAGTGAAACAGCCGTGTGAAACACACAGTGTGTGGCAGGTTCATTTCTCCAGTACAGTTTACGATGTCTAGAGCAGCCTAACTCAAAGCCCACTGAAATCAACTGTAAATTGCAGTCGCCCTTTTGCAGTTTTGGACCCCTTGAGACCAGATTTCCAGATCTGGAGAATAATTAAGTGGCATGAAGTGAATGTTGAGATGGGGGTGTAGCGCAGATGGCCTCACAATGAGGGCACAGGAGACTTTCTGTAACAACTCTAGCAGTCTCCCACTCTCAGGCCTTCACACTACAAGGGAATTTGAACCATCCGAACATCTGTTGGGAGACAACATGGAACTGGGCAGAGGGTTCTGGAGGCTCCTAGATCACACTGGTAACAATTTCCTTATGTGAATGCTTGAGGGGCCAACCAGGGATAATGCTGAACTTGACCGCTGCTCACAAATGAGGACAACTATGGTGACAGTGGTCATGCACAACAGGTTCGAAGCGAGTTGAAATCAAGAGGAAGGCTGGAGGCTGGGCAGCAGCATTAGGACTCTGGCCTTTAGAAGAGCAAGCTTCAGCCTCTGTAGGGAATTGCTATGCAGAAAGCCCTGGGAAGGCACTGTGACTAGGGAAGGTACCAAGCAGAACTGGCGTGGGTTTTTTAGGAATAAACCACCCTGTTGTGCAGAAGGAGTGAGAATTTTAGCCGAAGACTAAAATAATTTTTTTGTGAACTGATACACAAAAAAGGGACCATACAAAAGGTGTGGGGAAAAAAAAAAAAGGACAGGCAGCAGGAAAGGGGCATAGAAGCCCACTCCAGTAGATGAGTTGGATTAGTACCCTCTCTCTTAACTTTTTCTTCCAGTGCAGCTGTATTATAAAGCATTTTAAGTGGGATTAGGCAGAGTAATGTGGAAAGGGTGCTTCTGAGTAGAAGGCTGAAAAGCCCAGTAAGTGTAGGAAAGGAGGAAAACAGGGTGCTTTCATCATGCCAAACATAGGCAGTACTCTTCCTCTTAAACTTTGCTGTAAGTTCTAGTCTAATACATATTTGCATTAATAAGAATCTGTCCATTGGCTTCACTGGCTTTGGTTTCAGATCCCTGTATGTCTAAGGATTATACATGATAAAGCAGGAAATGAGGAATCAGGCAGTGGAATTTTTTTAAACCTCATTATCCCAGCAAGATGTATTTGCCTAGCCAGGTTTTGGTCTCTGTTTCGAGATGTCATCTCTGCACCTTTGCAGTACCTTTTTTCTTCCACATTTTGCACAATGTGCTGGTTTTGACTGGGATAGAGTTAATTTTCTTCATAGTAGCTAGTATGGGGCTGTGTTTTGGATTTGTGCTGAAAAAAGTGTTGATAATTCAAGGATGTTTTCATTACTGCTGAGCAGCGCTTCCCCAGAGCCAAGGCCTTTTCTGCTTCTCACCCCACCCCACCAGCGAGGAGGCTGGGGGGGGCACAAGGAGTTGGGAGGGGACACAGCTGGGACAGCTGACCCCAACTGACCCAAGAGATATTCCATACCATGGGACATCATGCTCAGCATATAAATCTGGAGGAAGGAGAAGGAAGGAGAGACGTCTGAAGTGATGGCATTTGTCTTTCCAAGTCACCGTTACGTGTGTTGGAGCCCGGCTTTCCTAGAGATGGCTGAACTCTAGCCTGCTGATGAGAATTAGTGAGTGATTTCGTTGTTTTGCTTTGCTTGTGTACACAGCTTTTGCTTTAACTATTAAATTGTCTTTATTTCAACCCCTGAGTTTTCTCACTTTTACCCTTCTGATTCTCTCCCCCTTCCCACCAGAAGAGAGTAAGTGAGTGGCTGTGTGTTCTTAGTTGCGGGTTGGGGTTAAACCATAACATGCAGTCCTGTCATAAAGCTCTTAGGCAATACAAGGCAGTCTGGAATTAAGGTGTGAGTAACAGCAAGATTATCCATTATTCTATTAGAATGTTATTCTAACATCCAATATTCTATTAGGAAAAAAGCTTTCTGATTCCTGCAAATTTCGAGGATTAATCAAGTTTTAGCTCATCACCTGCACCATTAGCCTTAAGCACTATGAAAATCTTCTGCATAATCTACTGAACATAGACCCAAGTTAGTTAAAGGGAATTTTTCTTTCTGATATCACCTAATCATATTTAGGAAATTTGAATCTGCAGTTCTAAGATTTTTCCACTTCTGTGATTCACAAACAGATTGACCAGGACATACCTCTCTTCTATAATAATTACTGTCCTACCATAAAGACTATTCTGCATCAAAGGTTATTGCTTAAAAATATTTCTAGCAGGCCGAGGAGAAAGCTGGAAATGTGTAATTCCTCGTTTTCATGAAGACAAATTGCATTTTAAAATTCTCCTAATGAAGCAGCATTCATCAGCCCTCCTTCATCTATCTTTTCAGAGTGAGTTTCAGTGCACAGATAAGATTAATGCCTGTGAACTTTCCAACACTTTTTGTGCCGTTATACTGGTACCCTGGTGAGAGGAATTAAATCCATATGGTTACTACTGAGTCCAGAAACATTTTTACATATTATGATATTTGTCCATTTTACCTTTCTATTATAGGTCAGTAAAGATAAAATAAAGCTATTGTGAACCTGATTGGAACTTTGAATCTCATTTCAATACCTAAGGACTCTTAATGAGTAGAATGAGTAGGACAAAGATCATCAGCATAACAATTCTTCCAAGTTCATGTGTGGGTGTGATTATGCAAGCGTATATGAATATAGGCATCCACCAGACAAGTTTGTTTTTTTTTTTAATGCTTAGGGAGTTTGCAAGTTTCTTATTTAGAAACAGCAGAATTTTCATGGGGTGTGTCCTCAGCATCCTACCACAGAATCGACAATCAACTTCATTTGGATACTGACCACCTTGTCACACAAATCCCATTTTTCCAGCTTCCTTATTATATGACCTCAGAGAGCCGAGCTCCCAGAGTTTCTGTTCAGACCACAAAATGCCATGCTTACAGGTTTCATCTGTTAAGAGCTAGAATGCACTCACTCCTTCTGACTAGCCTCTCATTCCACGTGCCTTCCCATGGAGGCAAGTAAGGCTGGTGTAGCATAAAGGGCTATCCAGAGTTCGTAAAGATATAATAATCTGGTAAATGTGCCTACCGGAAGTAATGTTGATGGAAAGAACTTGCAAAGAAGAGTATTAGGTTAAATTTATTTTCTGGCATATAAGAGGTTTCTAATCAGAAACTAAATTGTGTTGTACAGTAAGACATCAGAAAAAAAAATAAAAGCTGCATGATTTGTGAGAAAAATCAAACCCAGTCTAATTACAGTGTACTTAGACAGGATATTTGCAAGAAAACACCTGTAGCAAATTTTTTAGATCAAAATGTTTTGCAGAAGGTATTTGGCAAATAGTTTTAAATAATACACATAGCTGAGAAAAATCACAATCTGTTTAGACTCCCTGGTGATGCCAAAATGGAGGGAACAAAAACCAATAGTGTCTGTAGACTAAAGCTGTGCCAAAATCTTCATGTCGCATGATTCATACGTGAAACTACTCCAAACACTGTTAGCAATACCATGAGGGTCAATCAGCTTTTCTTTACAGCAGTGCAAATTCAAGGTAACATCAAAGAAAGCAAGTAAGTAAAATCAGGATCAACCCCTTGATTTTTGACATATATACATACATACACACACACATAAATGAACCAGGGCTCCAGCACAATGTGCCAAGACTATCGGTGACATATTACAGGATGGCTTTTTATCTATAACTTGTCTCACTGGAAACAGCAGTTTGACATGCCTATTATTTCAAGGAAGCATTCACATTTCACAAGATGCTGACACCTCCCTCTCATGGGTTTTCAGAAGGAGCTTTAATTCAATTATTTTTGCATGACAAACTAGTGGTCAGGAATGTTTTCCAACTCATACAACTAAATGAGTAAGGTTACAGTTTGAATAGCTTTCAGATGACAGGGATAACCCTTATTATATCTTTAAAAACATACACCCCCCTCTTTTTTTAATACAGATATTGGTACATAAGACAAAAGCCCAAATTCACACCAACCTAATTTTTCTTATTCTTATTGTTGTGCAACAGTTCAAGACAGACAGCGAAAAGTAATGGATTGTCATTATCATTTATTTGTACTAGCAGGGCTGTTAATGGACCAAAACTTAACCATAGCACACACTGAACAAACTCAGACTCCCTTCCAAAAATACTTAGGTTTTATATATATATATACACATTTATAAAGCTACCAGTGAATTTGCTGTATGACATTAATGTCATTCCATTAGGAGTATCTTAATAGCTTTTTCAAACTTCCTCATAGACATAGATATTACTACTCCCATTTTAGAAGCAGCTGTGGTTTGCCTCATATAGAAACACCAGTGATAAAGTAGAAGTATCTCCTTTGTAAATTTTGGACAAACCCAAACAGAAAAGATGGTCCTTGCCACAGAGAGCTCACGACCTACATGTAAAACAACCAAGGACAGATAAATATATTTGTAGATTGCAAGGTGAGTGGAAAGAAATGTTGTTTACCATGATACACAGCTAACAGCAAGAATTTTTTTTGGTAGCTATTATGTTTGACTAGCTAAAAGAAGGTCTTAGTGAAACAGTGAAGTTGTTTGTGGAGTTATTCCAACTTTGAGTGGCAATAAGAAGGGAAGCAATGAAGTATTTGATGAAAAACTTGAGCTTGGTCTTGAATACATGGCCTAGATATTGTCTCTAAAGAAGCAACTGTTAAGGACACACAGTAATAGTACCCAAATATCCAGAGAACTAGAGCAATCTTTCACTCCCACCCCATAACCATGGCAGACAAGTAGTTGGCTTAAACTCCAGCAAATAAAAGTCAGATTTCTGATATGAAGATATTTAAGTATGAAGACAATTTACTGGGCAGGCTCTTAGTTCTTGGTCTTTGGAGGTCTTTCAAACAGGCTAGGCCTAGTCTAAGGACTTGATGTCTGGTGATTGTTAGAAGTGATAGACTAAAAATACAAGAGTCTTGGAAGTAAACACCACTAGCTTGTTTTTAATGTGTCTGAAGGGGAGTTAGTGAAGGGTTAGAGGGAAAGTTGTAGCATGATCTCACCCATGTGATGGGAATCTATGTAGCAGAGCAAGCTGTAAGTAGGGTGAGATTTTACTCCCTAGGGCCAAGGAAAGCCTGCTCAAGGAGGTAACCCAAATAAGTGATCCAACTGTATGTGGTTGCTATGCTTTGTTTTGGAATATCTGCATTAGCATAAAGATCTGCAAAATGATCTATCTAGTAGTCAGTTCCTCATCAAATTTATTTCTGGGGATCCTCATTTGTGTTGTTTATTCCAGAAAATACTGAAAGTCAGCGAAATTGTCTGCTTGCATTAGGCAGCAGGTCAGACTAAATGATCAGAATTACCCCTCCTGGCATTAAAATTATTAAATCCTGAAGCATACAAATATATATTGCACTTACAAAAGTAGCCCGATATTCTAGTTTATAACAAGCAAATGCAAATATGCGATGCATAGGGCTTAATGCCAGCATTTTGCAGTATAACTCTATAGCACATACACCAGTACAATATACATGAAAAGTTATGTTAATGTACATACATATGCTATCTAAATTTCAGTGTTTATAATATACATACACCCCATTATTAGTGAGATCAAACAACAAAGGCTCCTAAAATATTACCTGCTGCTACTATGAGCTAAGACGATTACACCACCTTGAGAGTTCTCCAGTGGCTAAGAAGACACACAAGGCTTATAAGCACTGACCACAGCAAAGAGTGGTGAACAAAATGCAGTGTCCTAGGAGCATCTTTTTAAAGACACCACCCTGTGCATTGTGATCTCCTTCCTGCTTCACCTTTGCTTATGAGAAGGGGGGTAGCATTTTGCTGATAGCTCATCTCATTGCTAGATAACACCACCCCAGAAGTTACCTTGCATTCATATAACTACGTAACAAGGAAACATCCAAGAATCCAGTCCCTCCCTAATTATTGCCTCTTACCTGTAAAACATAAGAGGAAAGAGCATGCACTTGTCTAACTAGACAAAAAGCTGAGAAAGTTTACAAAAAGCTGGAGAAACACTCCTTTTTTCTTGAAAAATATCATTTGTCGAAGTATGAGGTTTTGCATATCCAAGACATTTCTGTCAAATATTTCAAGTTCATATGTTGAGGTTTTGCCTTTTGCTAGTGGAAGTGGGATTCACCTCACCTAATGTTATGTCTCTAGTGCAAACCTCTGTACACTGAATTAGTTCTCCAGACTGTCTTTGTAGCTTAGGGAGAGAAATGAGCACTGCTAGATTATAATTCATATTGTCCTCCTTCATATATCTAAACTAGATCAAGACAAATTGCTGCCTAGAAATGCCCATTTCTCTCTGTTGTTTATCAAATTAGTCTGGACTGGCTGGTTCAAACATAGATGTTTACACTGTGGTCATGGGTGTTGTCTTCAGTGACTCAGTTGTTAAGGGAAGAATAAAATGAAAAGGATTTGTGGGATCTGACAAAGCTTAACTACAGTTTTCTGAGTATTAGCAATCTGTGAAGAAAATGAGCTTTTATTTTTCTTACCACTTTCACTATTGTTATCTTTATAGACCTATTGGAATAATGCGCAGAGAAGTGAACAGGAAGTATATGGTAAGTGGTAACAGAATGTGCAAATAATGCACAAACTACCAAAATCTTGCTAATGCAGATAAAAAAGTAGGATCACAAACTATATGGGTGTCGTGGTTTAACCCCAGCCAGCAACTCAGCACCACGCAGCCGCTCACTCGCTCCCCCCCCACCCAGTGG
>JAVKLA010000017.1:21048177-21060596 GCA_034782735.1 Sagittarius serpentarius
CTGAACTGAAAACACAGCGCTGTACCAGCTACTAGGAAGACAATTAACTCTATCCCAGCCGAAACCAGGACAATGGGAAAGCTATAAAAGTATGTTAATGAGTATTTTGGGTCTATGTGGATTGACCTATCAAAAGCAAATGTAAAACAGGAAGAGTTAGAATGGAAGATTACTCAGACAAAAGAGTGTCATGAAGTCTCTAAATGGAAAGCTTTGATACCACTGAGATGCCAGTTATAACACAATGCTTAAATATACACAAATCTAATACTAATACAATAATTAGATTATCTTGGGATATTTGATATATCATGGTCATAATACAAAGTGTCTATACTTCCTTTCAGGTAGTTAAAAATTCATCTTTAAGAATGCCAAATAATGGGGTTGTGTAATAATATTTGAAAACCTTACAGAGAAGAGATACAGAAAGGCAAAATATGCGCAAACAGGGAAAAAATAGGACAAAGATAAAGTGTAAGTACCATAACATTATCATAATAATCCCATCATAATATATACCATAGAATCACTAAGAAGACAGAACAAACTTGAAAAGGCAGAGTAATAAAAACAGCTGATTCACAGTTGGTATCAGGCAGAAAGAAGTAAAAGCAAACATAGATGAGAAAAATCAAGAGAAGAGCAAAAAAAGGGAAACAGGCTTGAATGTATAAAATAACCTGTAAAATAAATTACTACATTGCACATTACAAAAATTAGTCATCTATTTGAAATAAGTTATAGAATCATAAAACTATCTAAGTTGGAAAAGATCTTTAAGATCATCGAGTCCAACCGTTAATGTAATACTACCAAGTCCACCACTAAACCATGTCCCAAAGTACCGCATCTACATGTCTTTTAAATACCTCCAGGGACAGTGACTCCACCACTCCCCTGGGCAGCCTGTTTCAGTGCTTGACAACCCTTTTGGTGAAAAAATTTTTCATAATATCCAATCTAAACCTCCTCTGCCACAACTTGAGGCCGTTTCCTCTTGTCCTACCACTTGTTACTTGGGAAAAGAGACCAACACCCACCTTGCTAAAACCTCCTTTCAGGTAGTTGTAGAGAGCGATAAGGTCTCCCCTGGGCCTCCCTTTCTCCAGGCTAAACAACCCCAGCTCCCTCACCCGCTCCTCGTAAGACTTGTGCTCCAGACCCCTCACCAGCCTCGTTGCCCTTCTCTGGACACGCGCCAGCACCTCAGTGTCTTTCCTGTAGTGAGGGGCCCAAAACTGAACACAGTAGCCGAGATGCGGCCTCACTAGTGCTGAGTACAAAGGGACAATCCAAAATTCTCCAGTTGCAGAGGTTCCATAAGGAACATCTCTCAAGAGAAAAACATAGGCCTCTCCAAAGGTCTTTATATCCCATTTGACGTAGATACTTATCTAAGGATGGAATGAATTGGCATCTGAAAGTGCCAGTTCCTTTCACTTGACTGCTAGGGAGAGCTAGTATTTTATATTAGTGGTTTTAATATTATAAAATCTGTTTATAATAGAATAATGAGTTTATAACAGATATCTGCATTTTAGTCATCAAAGACAAGTAAGATTAATCCTATTCTTATTACTGGGTTAAAATATCCAGCGGTTTTGGTAAAGTCTAGATCCCTTAATGGACAGCTAATTTTAGTTGTTTAGGTTAGCCAGAAACAATTTGTAAGTTATGCTATATAGAATGTAATGGGAAAAAAAAGATAAAGGCAGTATTTGGAGAAGGACACAGAATCACAGAATAATTCAAGTTCGAAGAGGCCTTAGGAATTCTCTTGAGCAACATGCTGTTCAAGGCAGGTTCAGCTGTGAGATCAGAATCTCTTGTTCAGGACTTTCTCCAGTAGGGCTTTGAATATTTCCAATTATGGAAACCGTACAGCCTTTCTGAGCAACCTTTCTGAGCAGTATGTGGCGTTTGGAGAAGAAGGAGTGTTTGTGTTCATATAGGGGTATCTATTAAAGGTGACAGATACTTTAAAAAATAGTTGCTTATATTGGTTAGGCTTTTCTTGTTTCTGTGTTGACATGTTGCTATTGATTTATGATATGGTTGAACTAGCACTTAGAGACCTCAGTCAGGATAAGAATATATTGTGCCAAAGAAGGTATTAGTCAAGAATGTGATCTTTAATAAGGAGCACGACCACTTAAACTGGGAATGTGAGACATTAGAAGAAAGGGGAGAAAAAGAAAAATTGAAAACATTTTTAAACAGATAAATATGATGTGGAATGATAAAAATATAACAGTTGAGTGTCCTGTTAGGAGAACTACAAGCTCTAAATTGACAACGAATACCCAGAGTAATCTGCAGTTTCTGTTCCTCATTTGAAAAAGTGATCAACGCAAAACGTTTGTCCTTAAAATGCCAACATAGGTATTATGGGAAATACCTATTAGGACAGTTCTCTGTGTCCCAGTTGAGTCACAGAGTGCTCTCTTATCTCAGTGATCTGCTTCACGGATCTGTCAGATTCCAAACTCTTGATTCTGCATAGAAATTCATAGAAAGCATAGATTTATTGCTCTACATATTTTATTAACTAATCTATATTACTGGAAAAATCATAAAGCATCTATAAAGAAAATCAAAAGAATAATGGTTAATATCAAATCCTCAAAGTAACCTAAATATCAGATTGAGTCCAACATATTTAAATTATTAGGTCATTCAAGTGCTATGTTATCATTTGAGAAGACAGCAACCTTATTTCACTATCAGCTGTAAAAGTGATTGGATATTGTCAGTCTCAATTCTGAACAATATATATTTATAGTGTTTCCAGCAAAATGTCTGGCTGCATGAGGGTCATATCACTGCCAAGTTTAAACTAATGCCAGATAAGGCAGCCTGCCCATATTACAACTCCTCACGTTATGCAGGTCCTGTGTTATACACAGGAAGACACATTAGCTGATTGTAGAATTCCTACTGACTTGAAAATCTATGAATCTAAGATATACTTCATCTCTTCCCTGTCAGAATAAGGTTTCAATAAAACATCCCAATACAAACATCCCAAGGTGACACAGATTGTTACATTTCAAATTCACATGACAAATTTAGGTGAAAACAACATGAGCTCTCAAGATTAAACGTACAACTTCCAACCCATGAAATATATGCATGTGTGATCTTTTAGACAGCAAAGTTGTTTACCCAGGGGCTGTTTTAAGTATATGAGGAACTCTCCTGTCAGCACTGTTTTCAGATAAATTCTGTAAGAAATAAACATTCCCATGCATACACCAATCATTTGTTGCATTAATGCAAGAATGCTGCTTGAGTCCTTATCCTGATAAGTGAAGGAGAAAACAAGCCATAAACAGTATTCACCAGTATGGCTGTCATGACGAGGAGGTATTAATAAGATGACACTCTGGTTTCACTGGCTGTTATGTTTAAGGGGTGGATTCTGTGGGTCAGGGAGGTTTAGTTCTGTACAGGTGTCAAATATTAGATATTTAATGCCCATGGAGTATTCACTGCTGTCAGTGTTGATGGACCCTCCTCAAGACTGACCGGGGCACAGGAGAACACCCTTTCTCAGGTGTAGTGTCACAGACTGAGGCCAGCAAGTGGTTTATCATCTCTGTCATAGACGTTGCATTCAGGAGCTTCAATTCCTCCTGTTCTTTCCATTTTTGAGGGTAGAGGTCTAGAAGAGAAGCTCTTCTCTTGGAAAAGAATCAGCATAAGAAACAGTCATGAGAAAATGGAGTGCAGTTGTATCGTCTTTGTGTAAAAGAAAAAAATTCCCCATTCCAATAACTGGGGGCTTGGAAATGCCACAAACCCAGAAGTAAAACCAGTAAGTTAGTTAGCTAGATATTTTGACATATTTGAGGTCACAGTCCACAAATATTATCTTAGCTTCAAGATGATTTTTAAAAAATAGCAACAGGAAAATAGAAATAAAATTATCCAGAATACATTAGTCAAATTTGTTCAGCCATTCTGAGAGGGATAGTTCCTGCTTTGCACTTACCTTTAGATCCACTTTTATATTTGAGTATTTGGCAGCTCAACTTTGTGTTTCAAAAAGTAAAGATAAAATCAGCCAGAAAAGTTGGATTTTAACTTGACCAAAGTAAAAAGTTTTTTCTTCCTAAAAATCAGAAGTTGGATTGACAGTTTTTAGTGTGGACCTATCTACCTTACGTTATAAGGCACATGTTGGAATTTTTATTCTGATTTTGTGTGAAAAGATTATCATAGCTGGTTTAGCTGTGACTTTTATGTGTGCAAAACAGGAGCAACTCAAATGAACCACAGTTATACACGATTTATTATCACTGTGACTGGGATCAGAATTTGATCTAAAAATTAAAATATTACAAACCCATCCAACTGACTGTAAAAATCAAAGGAGATGATACCAGCTAAACCCATTGTTCTTGAAAGTCTAAAATCCTAATTGCTCTCTTTAGTAGGGAGGTAAATTCCAGATTTGGTTAATTTCTTTTTTTTTATTACTTTTTAATCTGATGAATACATTTTCCTTTTTATAAAGCCTAAGAGATGGTTGATCTAATTTCAAGCTTATAAATTATACAGTTATATATAACGTAATTACAGTGTATAAATCTAATAGACTGGTGATCTTTTTTAGAGATTCAAAGAGTTGTTCAGTTCAGCACTCCATGGATGATTAATTTTCAGTGGTTATCTGGTCTAAAGTTGTGAATTGTTTAATATGATTTTTCCATGTGGATCACCAGTCTTATTAAATGGCAAAAGTGGTTCAATTAATTACTAATACCTTTTTGAAAGAGGGCTTTTTTTTTTTTTTTACAGTAAAGGCTGCAGCTCCTATTCAAAGAAACAAACAAACAAGTCAACAACAACAACAACAAAATGAAATGGTCATCATTTATTCAAAAAGGCAGGGAGAGTCCACTCTATTTTCTTTTAAACGACACGTTTCATGCTATTTAAAGTACTCTTGCATCACTCACTATCTTCAGGTTTCTTGACCTTAGGAAAAAGAAACAAGAATCAATTTTTCTACAAAATACCTTATTCTGTTGACTTGCTAATGACTTCCCTTGAAAGACAGCAGAATCACCTTTTGTATTTGAGGTAATTTAGTTTCATTACCAACTCTAAACGAAATCCTTCTTGAAATGATGCCATTAGCTGCACAGCAATAACAACTGCATGCTGGCCCTTTCACCCATCAACCTGAAGCAAATGGTATTCCATGAACACTCTTTTGATACACAAATGTGTGATCATGTCATTCAAAAATGTACCTTCCAAGACTATTTTTGTTCAGGTGAATGTAAGAAACTGGAACTGTGCCAAAACAATGAAGTTTAAACCTGCTTTCTTACTAATATTTCCTTAGAGCCCTTGAACAGACATAATTAAACTAGAGCTTCATCTTCATCAGTCATTCAAAATAAGACACCTCACCTTATGTGTTGAAATTGTAAGAATATTCTGACAATCCCAATGCTTTCTTTTACAAAATAAAAATAGTAACTCAATAAAAATCACAATTAGAAAAATGCCAAAACTGCTACAACGGGACAGTGCCATTCTTCATTCTTTTTCTAGCAAAAGATCATATCTGGATAAAAGAAAACAACCCACACATATTTTAAGAGAGGTTGGACACTGCTACTAGCAGGTAAAACTATTCCAAAATTGCAAAATTTGATATATAAACTTCAATAGCTGTAATAGTCATAGAAGACACCATTACAATTGCAATCCACCTGCAGTGACCAAATTTGGCACCTCTAGATTTTAAATATAATGATAAGAAGTTAAGTACATGAAGTAGCAGTATACTTGATACAGCCAGTGGAGTGAGACAAAGGTCCATCTGTACTATAACAGAGGGGAAAATTAATGCAACAACAGGCTTCCAAATGAGTTGTTAGTCTTGGTGTACTGGATTGATTTTATAATGCTGTCTATTCCCAGCCTTTGAAATTCTTCTTAAGAAGCTGTGAGGTTTAGCTTATTTTCCTTACTTTTCCTTCTTATGATTAAAGAGAGCAAAAGCAGATATATCTTCCACAAAAATACCCAAAGAGGACACATCACCTTCCATTTACTCAGCACTGTTCCTCAGTTTCTTGGCTAAAAAATGTTGGCTCCAAGGAAATAATATTATGGTGCCCAAAGTACTGATAAACTGCCAACAGTCATGCCAGCTTCGGATATGCTGAAGTCTTGCAAAACTCCCCAAAAATCATTAGCCGAGTTTCTGAAAGTAATATGTTGTTCACTTATGTCTTATTGAACATTTATTACACAGCACAATAGTCAAGCTTTTCTCCTCAGCTACTGAAGGTTTAGGTAATTAGTAAAAACTATAGTCTTACCTCATAGCTATCCCCCAAATAAAAAGATGTACGGAAGAAGGAAAAGCATATTAACTGACAGTGCTGCACCCATGTAGAGGTGTAATTTAGAGATTCTCTAGCTACATCTGTGTCAGTAAATTGAACCATGTCAGGGACTGCTTCTTGGGTTGGATACCCAATGACAGTTTAAGTCTCTGGGAATAGACAGAAATTTAACTACACAATGTAAAAACACGACAAATCAAAATACTTTGGATTACTTTCATGTCACAGATCTGTATCCTCTTCTGCCCTGATTTATCCATTGGTCCCTCACTTTCTTCAACATGTGTAAAACGTCTCTTGGAAGCCCAGGATCTCCCCAGCTTGTAGCTGCTTTTCTTCCCATCATGGATATACTCTGCTTCTTCATGCTCCCATGTCCCTTCACTGTAATTACCATTCCTTCAGCTCTCACTTGCCTTCTGTCTTCTTTCTTAGCCTCTGAAACTGATCACCTCTCCTTATAATTTCAAGGCCCCTTTAGAAAGTGACCTCCCTGTTAACTTCAGCATTATCAAAATCTGTTTCATCTTATCCACTGCTGGTTACTTGCCCCGTGGGCAGAGGAGGTTAGTAGTAATGCTCCATTCAAAGACAGATTTAAACAAACAATCTAACAGGATTTAGCAACTCCTCTGTTAGATGAGACAAGACAGACGTATCTTTCAGTCAAAACTGAGCTTGTCATTTGTCACAAAAGTAGTATTTTGAAGTCTTATTTCAGGTAAAAAATCAGTTGCTACTCAAGTAAGTTACTAAGTTTCATAATACTGAAAGAATCAACATATTGTTTAAAAACAAGTCATCTAAA
The DNA here is from genome assembly GCA_034782735.1 of Sagittarius serpentarius. Taxonomy (NCBI): domain Eukaryota; kingdom Metazoa; phylum Chordata; class Aves; order Accipitriformes; family Sagittariidae; genus Sagittarius; species Sagittarius serpentarius. The sequence continues at coordinate 21,055,360 of JAVKLA010000017.1, forward strand.
TGACCTATTACAACCTCATCTCTAGCTTGTCTGTTTTCCTAACATGGAACTGTGGAGATTAAGGAATTCAAACATAGACAATGCAACCTCCATCAACCGTCAGGATCTTAATACCAGCCCATGCTAGTGACAACAGGTTTTTTTCAGTTTCCCAGATGTGTGGTTTGTGCCATATACACTGCAGGAACTAAACTTTAATTCCATTTTCTCTATTCAGCTTGCTGCTTTAAATATTTATATTACAAAACCACAACATTCATGCTCACTGCAAGTCCACTGAAGGGTTAACAACTGAATTGGTATGAAGGACTTTTCCTGAGGAAGTTTCTGTGGACAAGTTTGAAATATGTTGATAGAGTTATTTCCCTGTTTGCTACCTGTTATTTAAAATTAATTTTTAAAAGTATTTCTTTAGATTAAAAAAAAAAGCCCTAAATACTCAAATTCAGTCTTAGGCAAAAAAAACTATTCTGCTTGGTTTTCAATGTAATTTTGAAACTATTACTGAGTTCCTCCTGTTTTTGCAAAATTTTTGGCTTTGAAAAATTTATAGTATTAAACTCAAAATGGTTTTAGCTTAGAAACTGGGAAAGGGTGATATGCTTTTAGGAAGAAAATATATAAAAATTTATAAATAACTTAAATATTTGAGGATTAATAAATATCTTCTTCCCTTTTCACCCAGAAGTTAATATTTCTAGTATTACAATCAATAAAATGCCTGGACATCTTGTTAGGTAAACAGGTCCTTATATTTAATAAATAGCCAAATAAAACACACCAAAACTAAAATTTAGGATTACTTTTGTCCAGACATAACTGCTTCTGTCTTTGCCAAAGAAAAAATACCTTTAAAATAGCTAACACCTTCCTGAAGGCAGAATAAAAAAAATTCAGTCCAAAGAACATGTCTTCATCTCCTGAAAATAAACATTTACACCAGAACTAAAACTAGCATCCTTTTTTTTCTGTCACCCTGTATGTGTATTTTACAATGATGAAGGTAATAACTAATTAATTTTGTCTTACTTTCACCAGACCCTGGCAGAAATGGTGACTAGAGGTACAGGATAGTGCTCAGACGTGAAGGCTAGGCAGATTTTTTTTTCTAAAAAAAAGCTATGCTGTTGAGGGGATTAATTTGAAAGACCATCATGTTCTCTGTTTAAGCAATTTATGTGCCATTACCAAGTAAATATGATATATCTTGTGCCCTCACAAAAAATAGACAGGTTACTCTCTTCAGAAAAAGACAGTCCAACGGGAACATCTGGGATCTCCACAGACCATCCAGCACCTTGGTGGAAAAAGCATCCATGTGAAAAAAAGTGATGATAGTCTACTCATTTGTTTTAAAAGATACACTTGCTCTATGTTCATTACCCCTGGGGAATGTGGAGTTGATTAAATAGGATAGGTCTGTGGCAGAGTGGAGAACTTTGATCAACAAATGAAAGCAGCTGGTGAGTGCATCCATCCACATTGCCATGCTGTGAAAGAAATTTTTAAAGTCAGCTCGAGGAGGAGTGTAGTCCTGAGCAAGCAGGTCTGATTCCAGGGTCTTGCTTTCTCTCAGAGGCCATGTAGGACAAATGGAATGAGTCAGACAATATGAGACTTGACATCAGTCTTGCCTGGGTTTCTCAAGGATCTATCCTAAATGCTGTTGTGTTCAGTATCAGAATTAACAACTTGGATCGTAGTAAACAGCGAGCCTGCTTACTGAGTATGCAGATGTAGAAAGCTGAGAGGGACTCTGAGTATGTTGCAGGTAAAATTACAGTCAAAAATTATCTTTTCGTTGAAGAAATAATGGGGAGGGAATGTCAGGAGGAATTTTGATGTTCTATTTTCAGGCAGAAAAGGAGGGCAAAGAGAGGATGGTGAATGGCTAATTAGCAGTTCTTCAAGGAGCATCTGAAGGCTATAAAAGGGAAGCAGTCATCATATGACAGCAGACAGTAAATGCTCTATTAGCGTTTATAAACTGCAGTATAGCTCTGATGCAGAGCAAGAGTCAGGAAGTGGTGCTTAAACCCCACGAAGCACTGAGAACACTTCAGTCTGAGCGCTAGCTGGTTTCCAGCATTGCACTTCTGTAAGTTGACCTAATCAAAGAGAAAAGTAAAGGACAGATCTAGAAAACACACAAACAACAAAATAACAAAACCCCACAAGTTTGTTAAATCTACAAAAAGAAGGCTGAGATATATGAAAGTAAGCTGTTGAAATAGAGGAAGAAATAATCTGTGCTTAAAAGACTAAGACAAAGAGTATGGATAAAAATTTAGACTGGACATCAGGAAAAAACATTTTAATACTAATATTGATTGCCTCGGGAATCTGTGGTGTTTCCATCATTAGGTGTCTTTTACAGGAAGCTTGAAAGCACCTATCAAAAAGAAATAGCAATAACTTATCTTGCTTGGGTTCCTCTCTTCCCTGGATGATCCCTTCAATTCCTTTTCAGCACTGTTTTTTAGTGATTCTATGACTTGAGAAAGCTTTCACAAAGATAATGGCACTTTATTGCTACCTAGATTTTCAGCAGCTAAGTCTCATTAAATTTAATTCTATTTCTGAATTCATAAAGCTAATTCTGAAGTTCCCATGGGAATTTTACTATCTCCTAATCTTTTTTCTGCAAATACCCTTTTATCAAAGGATTCCTACCAATAGCTCCAATTTTCTCAGGAGATACCTGTAACTGGTAATGTAGAACCAAAATACTCTGAGGCAAATGAGAATTAGGAAAGGTCATTCTGCAAGTCAGAATTATAGTTACAGTATCTGGTATCAGGTATTAGGTATCAGGTACTGATTCGTTATCTGTAGGAACTGTAAAAAGTGCACCTGACTGCAGGTAGTATAAATGATGTGTTTCTAAGTAGGCTCTTGTTTCATTTTCTTTTTTTTTTTTGATATGTGTGTGGTTTTCAATTGACTGCACGTTTCATTGTCTGCCTCACCATGGGAGAACACTACTGCAATCTGGCAAAAAGTACGCTTTTGAGCTCATGTGTGAACTGAATGCCTTCTCAATACTTGCAGCTGAGTTCAATGGAAATTATTATGCACCTGTGATGATACAATCTGATAATTCGTGAAGCTCTTTGCTTCTTAGTTAGCTCATCAAAAGAGGATAATGCTTTTTTCCTCCCTCTCTTCATCAGCATTTTGCTTCAACTTCAGTTTAGAATGTTAGCTGTAGAGAAAAACAGATACAGTTTTGAAATTCATTGCCATAAAGCAGGACTGAAGGGTATTTATGATGAAAACATTTAAGTGTGCATAAGTATATATCAACATTTTGACTGAAAGACATCAATTTTTATTGTTGCTCCAGGCAAGTACTTACTGGGGCAACTCTTCTATCTCTCAGTTTAAGAAACTTAATCTTTAACCCATCAGTCATAATATTATATGAGTGTTATAAAGATATATGTGTTGCTGATAGTATAAGTGAGGAAACTAAGGCACATAAGACAAAGCTCTGATGAAAACTTCTCTTAAGAAAGGATTCAGCAATTTGAAGGGATCAGTAAGCTGTCTTGATCAGAGGAGTCAAGATTTATTAAGGTGGGAGAATCCTTGTTCATCCAAAGTTGTCACAGCTGGACCTTTGCTTACTATAGTGGCCAGCTGGCAGTGAGTGTCAAAGCCAAAAATTAAGCAAATTGTAATACAGAGATCCACCATGTTGTCATAACACAATGACCTATAACTTCCATTAAAAGCTAGAATGTGTTTGAACACCTGAGGATTGCTCTAACTTGTGTAGGGTCTCATCTGGTTTTTCAGCATCCAGTTGTGAAGTAGCAAGTTCTCCACCTTATTCATATTTACCTTCCTTTCATTGAATGTACTCAACTGTGCTGTTACCAACTATTACACTCTAAGTTCAGGTGACTTGATGAGGGCCATGAATTTACTTCAAAGGTAAGATTTAGAGTTTGCAGGTCATATAACAAAATTTTCTGTGGTAGATGTAGACAGATAATTGGGAAGTGTTAAATATCCAGAAGGTCACAGAGGCTTTTTGGAACACCTGATGATCTAGTACCTGAATCGGTATACGATTCATTCGTGTGTGTGTGTGTCTGTTATACTCCAGGTTGTAAGGAAACCTTTATTGCCCATGGTATCTACAAAGCTATCATGTTTAGAACATTTCCAGATTTGTTTTATATACTCAATAGACTGTAAAGTTTGTTTTCAAGTTCATCGTCTATTGTGCACACGTAGACCCTCGCATTTCATGATAAATTGATAGTTGACCCAACAGAACATTTCAATAGTTCCGCCTGCTTCATCACATTATCCTAAGAGTACCTAAGGTCTTGGAAAAAGACTGATTCATTGACTGCCATGTATTCTCAGTTGATTAAGTATATCTGGTAAATATTCATCAGCTATTTCTGTTAATATACTGTATACTATAAGGTGTTCTCAGTTAATCACATTCAAACAAAAATAAGGCAATTGCTTTTAATTTCCTTTTTTCCCAGTGGTTAATTGCCTGAAAACATTCAGTGTGTGACAAAAATATAATGCATTCATTAATAAAGCCATCCCTCCACAATGAGATTATGAGGTATCAGATCACACAGTGATTCTCTTCACAGTTATAAAGTCATACAGATGGCTTTTTTTTTTTTTCTTTTTCTACAGGCTTGATTAGGGTGCCCCAAGGGATGCTGTGCCCCAGAGACAACCCTGGGAGACAGACTCACCCTTTTTTGCTTCTTGCCTTTTCTAAGGAATATATTTGTTGCTTGTTGCCCACCTCAGCAACTAATTACAGCATGGCTGTGATTCTCTTGTGGCAGAGAAGAGGTGTTAACTCGTGGTTAATTCCTCATTGAGCTTTTGAAGAGTAAACACATTTCTGGTACTGCAAGTATATGTAGTCAATACAGAGCACAAGAGGAATTACATTCTCACTTCATTCCCAATGTGGTCAAATTTTTTAAATAATCCAACTGTAAATGTTCAGCAAATGAGAATGCAAGGTCAGTAGTCTAGAGGGTGGAGTGAGCAGTCTCCATAAACCACAATGAGCAGAGGAGACTGGCTGATCAGGTCCCACAGAGGTATGAGGGCCAGAAAGTTGGATTGGAGGCAGAGAATGGGACTGATTTCAGAAAAGATGAGTATCTCCCTGTAATGGGTTTACGTGGCAAGGTTTTGGTAGCGGGGGGGCCACAGGGGTGGCTTCTTTAAAAGTTGCTAGAAGC
>JAVKLA010000017.1:21064209-21093520 GCA_034782735.1 Sagittarius serpentarius
CAAGGGCAAGTCCTGCCTGACCAGCCTAGTGGCCTTCTATGATGGAGTGACATCAGTGGACAAGGGAAGAGCTACAGATGTCATCTGTCTGGACTTCTGTAAGGCCTTTGACACAGTCCACTACAACATCTTTCTCTCTAAATTGGAGAGACTCGGATTTGATGGATAGACAGTTCAGTGGCTGAGGAATTGGCAGGATGGTCGCATCCAGAGCGTAATGGTCAATGGCTCAATGTCCACATGGAGACTGGTGACAAGTGGTGCCCCTCAGGGGTCTGTACTGGGACCAGTACTCTTTAATATCTTCATCAATAACATAGACAGTGGGACTGAGTGCACCTTCAGCAAGTTTGCAGATGACACTGAGTGGTGTGGTTGACATGTCTGAGGGACAGGATGCCATCCAGAGAGACCTGGAAAAGCTCGAGAACTGGGCCCATGTGAACCTCATGAGATTTAACAAGGCTAAGTGAAAGGTCCTGCAGCTGGGTCAAGGCAGCCCCCAGTATCACTACAGGGTGGATGATGAAGGGATTGAGAGCAGCCCTGTGGAGAAGGACTTCGGGGTGCTGATGGACGAAAAGCTGGACATGAGCTGGCAATGTGCGCTAGCAGTCCAAAAGGCCAACCAGATCCTGGGCTGCATCCAAAGCATTATGGCCAGCAGGTCAAGGGAGGTGATTCCGCTCCTCTACTCCACGCTGGTGAAACGCCACCTGGACTATCCAGCTCTGGAGTCTTCAGCACAGGAACGACATGGAGCTAATGCAGAAGAGGGGCACAAAAATGGTAAGAGGCGTGGAACACTTCTCCTATGAGAAAAGGCTGCGAAAGTTGGGGTTGTTCAGCCTGCAGAAGAGAAGGCTCTGGGGACACCTTATTGCAGGCTTTCAATACTTAAAGGTGGCTTATAAGAAAGACGGGCACAAACTTTTTAGTAGGGCCTGTAGCGATAGGACAAGGGGTAATGGTTTTAAACTAAAAGAGGGTAGATTTAGAGCAGATGTAAGGAAGAAATTTTTTACAATGAAGGTGTTGAAACACTGGAACAGGTTGCCCAGAGAGGTGGTAGATGCCCCATCCCTGGAAACATTCAAGGTCATGTTGGATGGGCTCTGAGCAACCTGATCTAGTTGAAGATGTCCCTGTTCATTGTGGGGCAGGGGGGTTGGACTAGATGACCTTTAAAGGTCCCTTCCAACCCAAAGTATTCTATAATTCTATGGTCATATGCTATAAACTGCTGAAAAATAAAAGAATCACTGAACTTGTGGAAATAAAACACTAAAGTCTAATTGTTAGATAAATATACAAACACAAATAAAACAACCAAGAAGAGAAATCTTGAGACTGAAAAAAATCAAAATAGTAAACATTTCACCAAAGGAAACTGGTGTGTATTTGGAGTACATAGAAGATTTCATGTAGTAGAAAAGCAAATTCAGAAGTTCAATGGATTATTGCAAAAACAGAGTCTTCCTCATGACAACAGATTATTTTCTTTTGCATTGAAGGGTTTAAAACAAATTTTTACTGATGTCATCAGGGATATCCTTTCATTATTGCCCAATACCATGGACAAAAACTAATTTTAAAGTATCTGGGAAAAAATTGTTTGTAATTATAATAGTTTGTGTGGAAAGAATGATTTTAACAAATCTTCCTTTTTTTAGAAAATCATAATTTATTTGCAAGAATTTAGAAATTTAAAGTCCTCCAATATAAAAGTCCATTATGGTTTGAAATGTCAGCTAATTTATGCCTATGAATATTTTAAAATGGAAAGGTAAAACTCAAAAAAACCTTTTCTAAATAACTGAAAAGAAGCTTTATGATGGATTATTTCCTGTTTTTCCCAGAGCACCTGAGATACATGTATTTTAATATCAATTTAGCAGAGAAACAATAAGCATTTTGTTGTTGTGAGTTTTCTGCAGTTGAGACTGATAATACTGTTTGGGACGTAACTGAGAGATGCTGAGTAGCTGAGCAGATGATGTCTTTAGACATGGTAGGTCTCTTTCATCACACAATGTACTTAGTGTAGTAACAAATACCACTAAATGACTCTTATGAACAATGGTATCTATGAAGACACTGAAAGTGGAAACAAATGGTCATTTCCTGCTGTTCATTCAGGTACATCCTTCACCCTGTGCAACTTTGATTTCTAATTATCGTTACCCACTGAGGTAATGTTTGCACTGGCAATCTGAACACATCAACCAGCGCACTCAGCTAGTCCCTAATAACTAGCTCTTTGGTTGGTCTCAGTACCCAACACACTGCAATGTTTCTTCAGTCGTCCCTGTGTCTTGTCATCTGAGAATGGATTAAGGTCCTCCAGAGACATCTCCCCAGCTGATTGTACGGTCACTCACAAAGACCAAATCCCACACTGCCCCAGCAGCGGTCAGCTCTAAACAGCTTTTGTCTGGTGAAGAGCTTGGTCTTGTTTTATCTCAAACTCACATGGTAAGCCTCCCTAAGGTCTGGCTAGTCTTCTAGATGTGAGGGAGTTCCTTTCCATCAGAACTGGCATCAACATCGACCTGCAAAACTGCTTTGTGAAAATAAGCACCATCCTAAATCCCTTGCATAACCTAAGACCCAGCTGCTGTACAGAATGTTTCATTTGTTATATTTGGTACATCTCAGGTCGCTATGTAAGCTTACCACCTTCCAAGATTGGAAACTACTAAGCCATATTCACTTGAGGATGTCTTTGAATGCTTGAAAGATCAACAACATGGAGAGAAGAGTTCTGTGTTTGGAAATGCTACAGCTGTCAGATATCTGACTGAGTTGTGTTTGTAGCTTTGTTTTGTTTATCAGTCTTTTGATGTCAAGTGATCTTTCAGGAGGGCACGACATGAAATAATTTTCATATTTCCATTATATGTTTGTTTACATATATATAGTATGTACACTCACTAAAAGAGAAATAACAAGATTTGTTTCTGGTATTCCAAAAAAACTCCAAACTTCAAGCATGCAAAATAAAGAGAGAAGCAAACATAAGCTACTGATATTCCTCTCCTATCTCTCCCCACATCAACAGTTGAGTATATGTCTAGAATAAAGTATTCAGGGCCTCACAGTATTAGAAAAAATCTTGACACATTGGAGGAAATTCAAGGAAAAGCAACATAAATTATTAAGGGGCTGAAAGGATTGACTTACGGTGAAAGATTAAAAGAAATAAATATGTATAACTTGCTAAGCAATGACTGGAGGGGGGAAGGGGAAGGGACATGTTAACTGTTTACGTACATTTGAAGGCTGTAAACATCAAGGATAGAGAGGAATTATTTAAGGTGTTTTTAGTGTATAACCAAGATTAAATAAGATGCACTGCAAATTAATGTTGGTAAAATTAAACCAGAATTGAAAAAAACTTCTTAAACTGTACATTCTTTTCAAACGCAGAAGAGTCTTTTAAGGGAGAGATGGTTCTTCAGAGTTGTTAGCAGCCTTCTTATTTGGCCAGGACATGGGAAAAGCGCATTCAAATCCCTCCATTGTAAGAGATATGAATTCAAGTTTTCCAAATTCCCAGTGAGTTTTCATGCTGGTGGAACTTGCTTTGTTTTGGTCTTTTTCTATCTTTTTTGTTCTCTCGTGAGTTTCAAATGGTCTTTTGATTCAGAATGAAAATAAATGTTGAAACCTCTGTAGAGAGGGGGCTCGTGTTTTGGGTTGGGTTGGGTTGGTTTTTTTAAAAAAATTGAGTTGTTTTCTGTCTAGGCCTGCACTAGATAATTTACCATAGGAAATGTTCTTGCACTGACAAGGAAAGGGATGAAATGATCTAATAGGCTTATTTCATCTGTAATACCTATATTTATGTGACAATTTTTTCAGGAAAACAAAGGCTTCACACTCAGACAGTGATCAAAAAGCTCACAAAATAAAGCATAGAGATAGAATGCCAAAATAGCCTGACAACACCAGACTTTAAAGTACTTTTTTTTCCCTGTATCCTCTACTCTTCCTTGGAAAAGTCTCTAATTCTTTTAAACTGCTGGATTGTTTGTAAATCACAAAAACTTGGTTTTAGCTATAAATGAGACCTCTAAAGTTGTTCTAAATCTAGACATACTAGAGTCATTAATGTAATTTTAGATTTCCATTTGTCAATAATGAAGAATAGATGGAGTCATACAGGTATCATGGCATCAATGCTGAAGTAACTTGTTAGGTGACTGAAAAAAAGCTCTGGAGAAGAATGGATTGGAAGTCAGCTTTTTATTGTATAAAGGTAGGTTGCCTGCTAGCTGGGGAAACCTTAAATAACAATTTCTAGTAATAGTGCATCATTCATCTTATAAATATAATTTCTTTAGACCAGGGCTTTTAGGAGTTGCTGATGGAGAGTTTACTTTCAAGCAGTATTAATGGCCTCTATTATTTTTGCTTACTAAAGTGGATTACTGGAATATAATAAGTATAACATGTCCAGGACTCTAATTGGAAACATTTAATGGAGTTTTTTTCCTGTGTTCGCTTTGCATCAGGTAGTAAATACAAGTTTATGATCCTTCCATTCATATGCCCCAAACCTCGAAGACAAATGGAAGGAGTCTCAGTCTGAACCTGTAAGCATATACCACAGTTTTGCCAGCAAGAGTTTGTGCTGAACCTGCCAAGGTAGTGAATGTCTGTGTAAGCTGTAAAGCAAGAGAGAAGCTGCTATTTAGCTGATATTCCAAATATATGGAAGAGTTCTGAATGTTCATTGCAACCCTGAAGTGTTGGCTGTTGTGGCTTAATCCAGTAAGCCCCCCAAAATATACGAAACTCTGCCGGTGTAACAGACAATGTACCATTTACTAGTTAGTTACCTTTAGCATAGCCACGTGGTAGACCAGGCCATGTGTCAAAGCAATCAACTGTTGGAAAGTACTTCAAGTTATTCTAACGCTGGAAAGAAACTTGAAAAGGCATCTTCTAAGAGCGTTCAGTTTTGTATGGGAGAGTGCTGTGTTTAACCCCACCCAGCCACTCGCTCACTCCCCCCAGGTGGGATGAGAGAGAGAATCAGAAGTGTAAAAGTGGTAAAACTCATGGGTTGAGATAAAGACAGTTTAATGGGTAAAGCAAAAGCTGCATGTGCAAGCAAAGCAAAATAAAGAATTCATTCACTCTTTCCCATTGGCAGGCAGATGTTTAGCTGCCTCCAGGAAAGCAGGGCTTCACCACACATAACATTTACTTGGGAAGACAGATTCCATAAGATGCCCAACTCTCCCCTTCCTTCTTCTTTCTGTGAGATTTTATTGCTGAGTTTGACATCATATGGTCTGGGATATGCCTTTGGTCAGCTGGGGTCAGCTGTCCCGGCTGTGCCCCTCCCAACTCCCTGTGCACCCCCAGACTCCTTGCTGGCAGGGCAGTGTGAAAAGCAGAAAAGGCCTTGGTTCTGTGCAAGCACTGCTCAGCAATAATGAAAACATCCCTGTGTTATCAACACTGTTTTCTGCACAAATCCAGAACATATCACCGTACCAACTACTGTGAAGGAAATTAACTCTATTCCAGACAAAACCAATACAGAGAGAACAAGAGGAACACAGCTCTGACTTGCTATAGTGAAAAAAATTTTCACCACGAGGATAGTCAAGTTTTGGAACAAGTTGCCCAGAGATATTTTCAAGATCTGAGGGGAGAAAGCACTGAGCAACCTGGTCTGATCTCATAGCTGATCTTTGAGCAGGAGGTTGGGCTAGAGGCCTCCTGCAGTCCTTTCCAGGCTGAATTATCCTGTGGTTTTGTAGGGGTGGCTGAATCTGGCAGCCCAACAGAGGTGAGGCTGCTCTAGCTCCGTGTGCCCATGTTCAGCCACTAGCAAGGCTGAACATACACTCCCAATAGGCACACAGACAGAAGTAAACAACACATACATAGATACACACATGGCCAGCCACACAGATCAACACAGACAGAAACACAAACAACATTCACACAAACATAAAAAGCACCAACAGCCTCATGCTGTTCCCTTCTCTGGCTGATAAGGATAAAAGCCCATTAGTGGAAAATACATTGGCATATACAGACATATATACAATGTGGATCCCTCCAGGAGCTGGCTTTGGACACTGTTTGTTTTGTGAGTGGGTAGCCTGAAAGCTTTAACATTTCCCTAGTGATATTCTGCATCTAAACTACAACATGATCAAATGCAATAGGAAACTGCATACTTGAATTTTGGATCCAAAGATCTGCATTAGTGAGCTGGGATTTGATGAATACATGAGGCAGAATTTTAGCACTAAACCTTCTAGGAGAAGAAAAAAAACCAAACCCAACCCCATCCTCTTACCCTGAATATTGGCTGAGTAATCCTGAAGCCACAAGAAGTGAAAGATAACACAGGTTCAGGGTGGTTATATCCTTTACTTTGTATTTTGCCTCATTTTTAACACTTGAACCTGAATGGCGTTGAACACTCTCTTACCTTAAAGTGTCTCCAGCAGACATTGAAATTACTCTGTAGTCATTGCTTCGGGAGTACCTCTGATGTTTTTTTTTTAGTTTTCAAAGCAAATTTTTATCTATTCCAGATAGTTACTGAACAGAGATATTCAATTCATGAAGCTGTTTTCCTTTAAACTATATCATGATGCATCTTTACATGATTGCTTTACATTCAAAAGACTGGTGAGTAGATTCCGTATTCCTTTATGTATGAATCAATGTTGCTAATTATTGCAGTTTTCTCACAAGTCTCAAAATAGTTGGTAATGATTTTAAAGATATTATTCTGGAAGCAAACAACTATATGATACAGCCTTCTATATTTTACATGAGTGAATTTTGTGGTTTAGCTTGAAAAAGTCATTAGTAGGTGACTTTCAAAAGGTTTGGAATGAAGATATGTATGCATGTGTGAAATTATCAATATATATCTGTGTGTGTTTACATGTTAAAATCAATGTTATATCTCTATACATAGGTTATAACATGTATATATATACACATAACATGTAAATACATATTTAACGTTGTAACAACATGTATCTGTGTGTTAAAATGTTAAAATTAACTCATGAGTTTTGAACCTTTTAATTTTCCATACCATGGCTGCAGTATATGCTGTCCTATAATAATAGATTATCTGACAATTATACAGTACTTTTCATCTCTAAAAATCAAGAGGCCTATTTCTCAGCTTCACAGAAACCATTTTACATTTCATGGCAATATAATGGACCATTTGGTGGACACAACTTCACTTTATTCTCATTTGCAGATCCCTTTAAACTGCCACAGATGTATAATCTAGCTTTTGTGTGACCAGAAATCACAGCCAGGATTGTCATTACAAGAATCACTCTGCTGATCACTGTCTGAGATTCAGCAACGTTGCATGACTCTTAGGACAACAAGGGAAGAGATATTAGATATGAAAGTAAAGAGACATCTTTACAAAATGTAATTTCCATTATTAGGATTGACTGGCAAAACCATTCCTTCTAAAAAAAAGGTTGTATTTAATTTTATTAAATATCACTAAATCACTCAGCAAGAAAATCGGAAGGCTTCAGTGAAGGAAAATGTACATGTTGAAGTCACTTAGGAACATGTCATGACTCTGAAAGCTTATGTCTAAAATCATACATAAACTAAAGCTGTAGGAATTCTATCTTCTTGCCAAATGGCTGCTGAGAGGGCCACTAGAACAGGATCATCAGTGAGTTACTGACTGCTACAGTCACTAATGCAACAGGAAAGATACCCTAAATCCATATGGTTCTCAGAGGCAGCTGGGAAACTGCTAATCTACCACCCGTTCATATGCCATTGATCAGGCTGAATCATTCTAAGGCATTGGAGAAGAGAAGGCTCCGGGGAGACCTTATTGCGGCCTTCCAATACTTAAAGGGGGCCTCAAAGGTGGGAACAAACTTTTCAGCAGGGCCTGTAGCAAGAGGACTAGGGGAAATGGCTTTAAACTAAGAGGGTAGATTTAGACTAGATATAAGGAAGAAATTTTTTACAATGAGGGTGGTGAAACACTGGCACAGGTTGCCCAGAGAGGTGGTAGAAGCCCCATCCCTGGAAGCGTTCTAGGCCAGGCTGGACGGGGGCCTGAGCAACCTGATCGAGTTGAAGGTGTCCCTGCTCACTGCAGGGGGGTTGGACTGGATGACCTTTGGTGGTCCCTTCCAACCCAAGCCATTCTATGATTCTATGACTGACTAAAGCAGCAGAGGTCAAAAGGGCCATTTCCTTTCAGAGAGAGATTGGTCTGGGATAATGCTGGTTCTCCGCCTTCTTGACAGAGCCACCTTGCTAAAAAAGACATTTCAGCCATCACAGCTTCAATGGCATTCCCTGCAGCAGGGTCACTGGAAGTCCATGCTTTCAGAGAGCCAAGATGAGCTCTCAGAGATAAAACATCCCATTCTTATCAGGGGCATGAACTACAGTGAAAGACACAGCACTAGGAGGACAGGGCAGTTACCAGAACTGCTTGACCAAAAAAACGGTCTAAATAGAGCTACAGATTTTAACACCTCCCAATAGCGGGACATGCCTTTATTCACAGAGAACATTGCTTATGCTTGGTGATATTTTATATCTACATTTATATGTATGATAAATAAAGCTGTGACCTGTTTTTTAATCCTTCATAAATTTTCTGTATCATCTTCAGTCACACACCCAGGCCAAAAGGAATACAGTACCAACAAAATAATCAGCCTCAGAGTTTATAAGATATATGTTTTCCCCCTCCTTTTAAGGATGTGACCTCCCTACTCTTAATCATCTTTCTTACGAGTTCTCTTCCATGAATGATAGACTGTTGTTAGCATTAAAAACCTCAGCTGATTAAATCTCAGCAGGAGTGACAACCAAGTTTTAAATTTCAGGGATTCTAGAATAAGCACCAAAGTCAAATAGCATTGCTTTGGACTCAGACTGGTAAATGTGAAATCATAATGTGGAGCACCAAAACATTAAACACCTTGATTTTGTATCTCAGTACTTCATACTATACCTGTTTAGTAGTCAAATGCCACCTTCTAAATCAACAATACTTCTTGTAGACTTTCTTTAAAAGACTCCTGCCTTTGTACTACTCTAATCACACCCAAGTTCACATCAGCTACTGACACTGAGATGTCTACACCCTTCTGGTCTTTATAAATATATTTTTTCTTATTCTGAAATCTTAAATGCATCATTACAATTCTGCTGTGCTAGGAAAAACCTCTAGCAAAAGTTTGTCAGCCCACTTTCAAGTTTATGTTTTAGGGTGGTATTGAAGAAAACTTTCTTGATTATGGTAAGATAAATTCTCCAGACAATTTATGTTAATTTTTTTAATGGAAGGGAAGTTTCGAACACAGTGATTATTAAAACAGGGAAACTCATCCAGCCTCTTATTAGATTAGATAAGGAAGTCATTTTGCTTAGAGCAACAAATTTGAAATCTCTTAATTTTCTTTCCCACTCATGTGACTCTAGCAGTTTAGATAAAACAAGCAGTTAAAGCAGATGATGAGTATCAGATCTCAAGTTAATACAAAGTAAATTGAATTCTGAAGTATCTCTTCTCTTTATAACTTTGCTGCAGGTGCCAAGGTTCACTCTGTGAATAGCTTCACTTATTTAGCAACATTGCAGGGGTCCCAAAGTCAGCTAGAGGGAGATGAACTTAAACAAGCCTCTTACAGCTTGACAGATTTTCTGCCCCAAACAAATCTGAAGCACACTTCAGATTCACATACTGGTTTTAATACAAATTCACATTATAAATCATCATCACCATCACCATTTTCCTTTCCAAACAGCTATTTCCTATTTTCAACCATTTGGTTCATCAGCATACACACTCCAGGAAGCCTCCCAGTGGAGATGCCTTAATAAAACCTTGCAGTGGACAACCAAAACACTTCAACTGACATCCATGGGTTTTCAGTCAGGCCTTCCTTAGACACTGCACATCTCTGCTCAGCACAGCTAGATTTGGGACTGTGCCTAGGAGTGTGTCCAAAGTTACTTGGTGGGGGATTATAAGGCTGATTTTACATTATTCTGTGAGACTCGGTGAATTCACATCTAGTGATAAATTCAAACTAGCACATGAATATCTCTTTTCTCTTCAGGGCTCACCAAAAACACTTTGGAAAGAGAGGCTTTATTTTCCAGGGTCAAAAGAGCAAGGAAAAGGCTCAAGGGACTATATTTATTGGCTAGACGGTCACTCATGAGTTAGGCAGAGCTCTGAATTTGACTCCATTTGGGGGGGTGTTCCCCCCCCACTGGAGATGATACACTTCCTTCCATCTTCCTTTGTCATAAGTATATTCTTTTTTTCATATATTTGAAATAATCTGTGGGTTTGGATTGTCTGAATTTGGTCATATTCTGAAATTTGGCTATGTGAGCTACATATAAGCGATGAACAGATTGAAACTTGGATTATAACAACCTGCAGAGACAGAAAGGAAGACGGATTTCTATCGATATTATCTCTCCATATGCCTCATTCCTCTGCTGGAGATCTCCCTTCCATAATATTTTCTTCTCATCACAATCAACAAAGGTGATAGTCATGTCATTGCAATTCCCTTAGTAAGTGAATGACCAAGCTCTGTGACTGGGTTCTCCAAGTCATACAGCATTTTTTATATCTCTCTCTATTTCTATAAATAAGAGGGAGACATGAGAATTTTGCTTTCTTAAGGGAGAGGGTATTTGAGGGAAAGGCATCAGGAAAGGAGACCAGGTCTTGAGAATATTACCTGTGGTGTGTTGATGCTGGCCAGCAGCTAAGCCCCCACCCAGTTGCTCACTTACTCCCCACATATCTCTGTGGGGAGGGGAAAGGAAAAAGCAAAAGTGAGAAAACTGCTGGGTTAAGACGAAGACAGTTTAATAAGTGAAGCAAAGCTGAGTATGTAAGCAAAGCAAAATAAGTAGTTCAGTCACTTCTTCCCATCAGCAAAGAGATGTCCAGCCACTTGCTGGAAAGCAGGGCCTCAAGCACATGTAATGGTTCCTGGGGAAGGCAAGCACCACAACCCCAAAAGTCTCCACTTCCTCACCCTTTCCCTCAGCTTTTATTGCTGAACATGATGTCGTATCATATAGAATATCCTGTTGGCCAGCCTGAGTCAGCTGTCCCATCTGTGTTCCCTCCCAACTTCATATACCACCTACTCAATGGGGAGGGGGGAAAGAAAACCTTGACACTGTGCAAGCACTGCTCCACAACAGCCAAAACACTGATGTGTTATCAACACGGTTTTAGCCATGAATTCAAGACACAGCACCATATGGGGTGCCATCAGGAGAGTTAACTCCATCCCAGCCAGACCCAGCCCATTAGTTTAAAAAAGAGAAAATTAAAATTGTTAGGTTTCAGCCGTGCATGCAGGAGCTTGATTATCTGCGTTGTTAAATTATTCAGGTGGTCACAGGGTTTGTCAGCCAAAACTACTTCTCGAAGAGTGCCTGGCCGTAGCTCAGAAGTGAGCACAACGCAGGGACCAGTCTCAGTAGGCAGTTTGGATGCAGTCACTCTGTTTTGGAGAGAGAGAGCTTGTAGCAGTATGTATGTGGCCTCAGGGCCAGATAATGGACTCTCATTCTGATAAGTTTTGTAATATAAAGAAACCTCCATTAGCTGTCCTCTCTTTTATACATATATTATCTTGTAAATATTTGGATTAATATTTTTTAAAAACATTAATCTTTGAATAATAATAAAAATAACTGAGGAGAAAGGCATAAACCACTTAGACCAAAATTTACTGCAGTGTACAGAAAGCTACCTTTAATTACCTTTTGTCACCATTATGCATGGTAATTGTATTTGCATTTACAATGCTGTTTGAAAAGGGCATTGTCACATATCTTTGCCCATCTTGTTTGATTAATTGCCTCACTGTCAAGATGTTAACCAAGGATTTTGGTACTTTGTTTTCCTGTCACTGATCTGATACTTCATGAGTGTTTCTGTTAAGTTAATATAATTTTCTTTCCTATAGTGTTTAGTGAACTTACTAAGGATCTTACTAAAGATCTTTAAAGCATCTGATGTTACATCATTAGTAAGATCCTTATGTCTTTAGATGTAAGGCAAGTAATGTCTTAGATCAGCTGATAGAGCTGGGAGAAAACTGACTGGTGGTTGGACACACAGATGTGTATGACCTCTAACTCCCTGTCTTGTAAGAATAATTTTCTTGCTTAAATTCAGGTGATCTCTTCATATTGGTATCTTTTCCTATTCTTTTCCAGGTGGGAAACGACAATTATCCTAGATTAAAAAACAACAACAACAACAGAACCACCACCACCAACAACCCCCTTCAAATATCCGAATCAGATTTGACTTAAAAGATGAGAGAATGTGTTTATTAAAAGAAAAAGACAACAAAGATTATAATTCTTACCAAAGACTCCTCTCTTGTAAGACTCATGTCATGTTCTTCAGTTACTGATATACCATTAGCCTTTCTAATTGTCACCTTTTTTTTTAAATTATTTGTTATTCAGGTAATATCGCCCTCTCCACACCTCCAGTCATAGACCAGCCCCATATTGTGCTAAGCGTTCTATAAGGAGAGTAAAACAAAAAATGTTCTCCAAACCAAAATCATTAAAATCTGCATGTTCACACACGAGTATGGATACAGAGCTTTCTATAGAACTTTATGTTGTGAAAACTTTGGTGTTCTTTCAGGACTTTTCTTCTGTATTGTATTCCTGAAAAGACAGAATCAATTACAGACTCCTTTGTTAATCCCTTAAGTTATATGTGAAGCATGCTAAAGATTTTCAAGATGAAACCTTGGGATCAGCAGTGATGAAAACACTACTAAACTAATAACAGTAATGGAAGAATGCCTCAGCATTGATGCTGAGGAGATAATCTTCCTGGTTTTCAGTTTTTAATCATTTAACATGGAAGGGAAAATGCTCTGCCCAGAATACAAATACTAAATGTTTATCCTTCAATACAGAGGCTGAGAGTTTCATATAAGTTCACTCCCTTTTTCCATCTGTCCATTGCTGTGGAATCTGAGCTTCTGTTCTGTCATGGAAGCCACTACAGTTTAAAATGTGCATATTTGTGCAAACACACTCTTACAGTTTCGCTTAGCACATTGAAGACTTGAAAAAGGTGTGAGATTGCCAGCTTTGGAGCCAGAAAGCACGGATAGATCCACCACACAAGTATGGCAGAAAGTTGCCATGGACAATGCAAGTGGACCTGCAGAACTGCACTTATAACAGCAGACTGACTTCTAGAGAGCAGAGAAAGTAACGTAGTTTACTATGGACACCACACAAACAGCAAGAAAATGAAAAAACAGCATCAGTAATCTCTGGCTAATGCTGGGTTTGTTGGAAAGCTTGCATCTTTTCTAGTACATGAAGGAGAACTAAGCCTGAGATTTGACTCCCCAGCTGACAGCCTTCATAAACTTTGAGGACTGATGAGTCTGAGATGTGAGTATCTATCTTCCAGGACAAGACGGCTACTAATTTAATGATTTTGTAAACATTTTTCCCTTAAAAAGAAGAACAAGGAATTTAATCACAGTCCAATTTTGAGTTACTGTTTTGGTTTGCTTTATACTGCCTAGATAATTCTAAACATCACATAATCTGTTATTGTTGGGATCTATTCAGTCCCTAAAATACAACCACATTTTGAAGTGAGAAATTTTTCAATGATTCTGTTTAAGGAGATGTCTATAGAACTCAAACAGCATTAATATGTACGGTTAGTTTGACTGAGCCACATTCAGTCCTGCAAAGTCATTTTTGAAATCAAATTTCCCTAGGATTCCATATTCTGTTTATACAGAAACTTAACTAAAAAGTATTAATGATTCAGAAAACATGAAAAGATGAAGAGAAAAAGACAAGTTCCATATCGAATATCTGCATCTTTCTCCCACAGCTTTGGCTGTGCGTTTAAGTCTATCGCTTTTCACATTCCTGTGACTTTTCTGTTATTTTTAGAATTTCAAGAGACGCTTAGTAACTACTTGATTCTGCAGTGATTAGAGACCACTTTACAAAATAGTATCAGTAAACAAGGTTAAATTTGGAAGTCAAAAGGAAAAGCAAGTAAACAAATAGAAAAGCAATAATATATTTGATAAAGTAACAAAATTCCCATGCAGTTAAATAGCAAATTTCCTGAGCTGTATACATGACATAAAAACTAATGAATAATTATTCCCAGAAATGCTATTCACTATAACATAATCATCAGATCTAGATCAACAAAGACAATTTTTCGTAAACATCTAAGACAATTAAAATCACAATCTCAAAAATATAATCACCAGCTATTTAGCACTTTTGAATTTGAAATATCATTTGGAATATTTTTATTCTGCAGGAGCTTCTTGAGCCTTTGAGTAGGTCATTATTTCATCTTTCATTTAGTTAAAGAACCCAGTATCACTTGCAGTTAAATGGGAAAAAGCTGCCATGTACAAAGGTATTATATTACAGAACCACACAAAATCACAGAACTGAGGTTGGAGGCCATCATCCAGGACGTTACTGAAGAGGTTACAT
This sequence comes from Sagittarius serpentarius, assembly GCA_034782735.1. Taxonomy (NCBI): domain Eukaryota; kingdom Metazoa; phylum Chordata; class Aves; order Accipitriformes; family Sagittariidae; genus Sagittarius; species Sagittarius serpentarius. The sequence continues at coordinate 21,078,769 of JAVKLA010000017.1, forward strand.
AGGACTGGCCACAGTGTCAACCCCCGAGTAGACTACTAGTGACCATCCTCCAGATGGACCTTGTGGTGCTGATCACAACCCTTTGGGCCTGGAAGTTCAGCCAGTTTTCAGTCCATCTCACTGTCCGTGAGCTAGCCTGTACTTCGTCAGTTTGCAGATGAGAACATTATGGGAGACAGTGTTTAAAGCCCTACTAAGGTAAAAATAAACACAATCACTGCTCTTTCCCCACCCACTGAGCTAGTAATTTCATTTTAGAAAGCTATCAAGTAGATCAAGCATGATTTCCCCTTCATAAATCCATGCTGACTGCTCCCAGTCACCTTGTCCTTCATGAGTCTGGAAATGGTTTCCAGGATTAGCTGCTCCATCACCTTTGCAGTGATTGAAGTGAGGATGACCTGTCTGTAGTTCACTGCATCCTCCTTCTTGCCCTTCTTGAAGATAAGAGTGATTCTTTCTTTCTTCCAGTTCTCAGGAATCTCCTGATTACATGATCTTTCAAAGATTATCAAGAGTGGCCTCACAGTAACAGTGGCCAGCTTCCTCAGCACATTGAGTGGAGATGCAGCTACCATTGCAAAGTCTATAAAACGCAAATGAAATGCCAGCTACAGCAAGTCAAGTGATAAGACACCATTGTTTTTTGTGATGCAACTGCAGAAGTCCAAAGAGAGATGATCATTTGAAGACGCTTCAGTTTCTTGAATGTATAATTCTCAGCTGGTGGCTATCTGATTTCACTTTAGTAATTCTACTCCTTTATGTAAAATAAGAGAACAAACCCACCAGATTCAGTCCATATTATTATCACTATTTCCTTTAGGTTGTTCCAGATTTATTTCCTTTGGAGTTCTGCAATTCAGACATCCTTCTAAGCCCATAGCATGTGTGAGAACAAACAAATGCAACAAGTAGCTACATGTGGAATGAGAACATGAAAGTGGAGGAAACCGCAAGCCATCTAGATTCAGGGCATTCCACTATTCCAGCCATTTCTGACCATCATCTATTCTGTTTGTCTGTCAGACCTGACTTCAAGTCTACTTTTCAGGCTCTTTTTGTTTGTAAATATAAACTCTTTAAAGGGCAGATAACATTTGTGCTAAATTAACATCAGTACTTTCAAAATCTATTCCAAAAGGCACATGGAGTTTGATTTGCAAATAAAAAAGCATCCCCCTCCAGATGTCCAAATATTGCTCCTTTAACCCATTGTTTCCATACTGCCCATGATGTTTTTTCCCTATGGGCACATTAAAGGAAACAGGAATCTGTGTCCAGTGCTAGAATTGAATTCACATGGATGTTTATTAGAGATGTCAAAATATCCATGACACTTTTTTCTTAAAAACATTTGTCTTTTTTATTATAGGCATGCCACCAAAAGTGGCAGAAATAGTCTTCCTTCCAACACTGAAAACAGCTGTGCTGGGAATCTCTTAACACCCCCAGGCAGCACAAGACTCCCAAAGCAATTTTAATACTGGTAAGCTTCAGGTGAACATCCAAACCATTAGGTATAAAGCTGACACATACGTGAGCTGAAACATGTTTGAGATTTATTTTTATTATACAGCTTCTGGAATTAGGTAAGTATACCAATACTGAAGGTATATTTGAAAGGCAGTCTTCATGCCTGATACTGAATTGCAGCAAGCTCAACAAACTTCAGCTGAAATCAATATGGAAGTAATATAGTCATCAATCTACTCCTTACTTGTTTAATCCAGGCCAAGATTTAGACAGATTACATATGGTGACACTGCATACTAACACAGGTATTATTAGTGTCTGGCAGCTGGAAAGCCAGGGAGAGATTTTCTTGTGTGTGAGCAGGGGAGTAGCTCTAGTAAAGGACAGTGACTTCACTTTCCATGTGGATCTGAAGGGAAACACATGGAATTTGCAGTCGATAACCTGAAAAGAAAGGTCCTTACAGGTACAAGAAATTCACTGTGTGCACCTAAAAGGGTCTTAGAGGAGGCACAGGCATGGGAGGGGGTATTCTGCATTCTCCTTTGGGTCTGACTTAATGGCATACAATGTACCTCATTTTATGGTGATCAGAAATTACAGGACTTCTTCCAGTGAAAAAGTTTTTCCCCTTTTACCTGAAAATGCTTTGAGAGCTAAGGGTCATACCCAAAGGGAATATGGAGAAGAAAAATGAGACTGAGAATAGGAAGGAGAGGGATAAGAAAATAAAAAAGAAAATGAGCCAGTTCTCTGCATGTATTCATATGGCTTTCCCTTAACAAACCCAACTGTTGATTTCCTTTGTTCACACATCTGCTGTGACGCATGTGAAGTTTGATTTTTGTCTTAAGAAGTTAATGTTTCATGACTGATGTCTTCAGCAGAATTCGTGGTGACTGATATACAAGGATGGCCTGAGGCCTGACATATCTTTATACTGACAATCAATGCCAGGCATTGCATGGTGATTAAAAGGAATAAAATTGTGTTTATTCTAGAGCTTAAATACATCGTTAAGAAGTAGTCTTCTAAAGCTACTCAGTAACATGAAGATTTGGCCTTCTAATGGGTTATGGTTTATTCCCCAGTTTTACTGTTCATTAGCACATGGTCAAAACATTTGGCATCTCACAAAGCTATTTTAAGAAGTATAGCCATTATTTTTATTTTCGATTCAAATAATATAATTTGATGAGCCTGATCAAAATATCAGGCTGATGATTAGGGTCAAAATTTACAATATATTTTTAAGAGAATTTCTATTCCCAAATTGTACTGTGTTTTCATACTTGTGTAATAGTTAACATCCTTTTAAGTAGACTGGTTTTGTCTTTAAAATATTTGATGCTGCTCTCAAACCAGAATGATGAGGTAGAAAACAAATTCATCTTGACCAGCAGACTCTAAAGGAAAGTGAAACACAGATGACAGCGTGTATTATGTAGCTTTAAGGGTTTGGCTTAGAACAACTCGGGAAGCAAGTGAAAATCTATTCCTGTTGGAAATAAAACCACAGCATGTATTTTCATACTGTGATTCTAATCATAGTAATCATGGAACTTGTACGTAGTCAGGGCCTGAGTGATCAGCTTTAAATCCTACCCTGGATCACAGGTCTGAAACTAGCAGTGGGTTTTTCTGATTTTCCTGTTCTTTCTGTTTCTAGAGACATAGCATCAACAGCACACCCTCCACAGAAACTGGGATTCCCAATCAGAAAGATGCTGCAGTCTCACAACCCATGTGACTCTTCTCCAACACACTTTATTTTGGAACCACGGGGGGGATCACACTGCCTTTAGCACCTCACTAGCCTCTCTCCGTGGTAGAGCACATGCAAACCTCAAACCATATGTTCAGCAAGTGTAAACTCATTTGGTTTTACTGCCTTCAAGGGAGTTATGTTAACCAGCTGCAGATGTACCCACACACACAGCTTTTTTTTTTTTTTTAATGTAAGAGTATTATTTTTGATGGAGTATCCTGTCCCTCATTTCTTTATACAGTACTGCCATTCAGTTCTACACACTGTTGATAACTAGTGTCAGAGGCATGGGCTACTTGGAATACTACAAAAAAGCTAAATTTTAGGGGTGAAAAAATTCTAGACTACCAACCTGTGTATGCACAACGTGAAAAATAGTGGAATAAGAATCAAAATAGAGAAGAAAAATGCAAGGGAGAGAACATAGCTTCTGACCTCCACAGTTTCAGGAAATACTGCAACCGTGATTAAGGAAATAAGAAACTTTGGAGAGCTTCTTAAAAAACTGAATAAAAGGAAAACAACTGAGAATGATACAGGAATATCAATGAAGGAAATGTGTGAAAACCAGATAAGGAAATGGCAACATCAACACAAAATTATTGGCAAAAAACTAAATCATTAACAAAAGTTATATTCAAAACCCCTTTCCCTCTCACTCCCTGAAATGTAACAGTTTGGCTGAGATGCTGAAGGTAGAAGCTTTGCAAACTGTACACAGAGTGCTGAAATAAAACAGTTTAGATCATAAACAGGATTAATCTATCCTTTAGTTTGAGATCAAATGAGTCAAGTCTTTTTGAGTGACAGTCCTCTTCTCAGTCCTGCTTCACTCACATAATTTCAGAAAGCTGGTAAGATTGTTGCCCATAGATCAACGTGAATTATTTCCCATCTCTTTTTGCATCACTTCCTGCCTCCTTTTTTCCTACTGACTCAAATAGACCTCACGTAAGTGACATTGCCTCCTTGCATATATCTTTCTATTGATTACTGGAAATGATTAGTGTATTTAGACTTTGAAGTTAGGCACTTGAATAAAAGTCCTCAATTTTTATGAGTCCGGCTTTTGGTGTGCTGTCCACAGAACACATTGATTTTGCATTCACATAAAAAAGGACTGTGGCATTGGGATTGAAAAAGAATAGGGTAATTCTTACAATGGTGAAGAAAATCAAGTGTTAAATTACACAGGTAATAGTTGCCCTTCTATTTATAAAAGCAGATGGTCCCAGTTTATATGTTTCATTCACAAACACATCAGTTTGTGTTTGTGAATGAAAAATTACATTTCTATGAGCAAATCACTGGAACTATTCTGGTCTCTGTGTAATGGCAGATAATGATATTTACCTTTTTTACAAAGCAAAACATATTAAACATGCTGTCAAGTCTAATAAGTATAGCATTCTGCTGCTAACACTAATACTGAGAGTGTAGATTATTTATGTTTGAAGCCATCATAGCTTGCCAGAGTGACAGATGAGGTTGGTGGTTTGGATACTTACCTAAAAGCTAGGACATGTATCTGAATTTCATCCAAAGAATGAACTTCTTAAAATGGAAACATTTAGCTAGAAATGTTTCATAAACAGGTTCTCTTGCACTGCATCCAGTATTTTCTACACTCAATCTGTTTGAAAAACAGAGCGAGCAATGAAATCTCCACTCCTTGCTAGCTGAGGTTTTTGGTGCAAGGTCTACAGCATCAGTCCAGACTGGAGAAGACTATGCTGTGAATAAATGTGTCATAGTGTGTCCAGCATTATCCTAAAGTGGAATGTAAGCACAATATATTAGGCCAGCTTCAAACATCCTTCAAGTCAGTTTAACCTACACTGTTCCAAGAGAAGAAGAATGTGGCCTTAGCTTGTGTTCCGTGTAGGTAAAGGGTTTACTGTAGGTCTTTGCTAGTTCAGGATTTTCCCTCCGTTTAAATAATGAAGCATAACTATTTTGAAGTTAAGATAATGCCAGAAAGTATGCCTCTGCTGAAGCAGATGACAATTTTGCTGTCAGGGGGCAGGATTTCACAAGTAATAGTCTTTTTTACATACAAATTAAAGTTCTTAATAATGGCTTAAACTGATTATTTTCAAAATACATAACAAAATATATTGCAGGCAAATCTTTGTATACTGGATCAAGTTTATTATAAATTAATTATCATTTTGTTTCCTAATCTTCACAGATGGCAAACAGGAATAGATAAGAAAAATTAATAATATTGGAAATCATTCTTCATTACATTGGTGTATCTTCACTGGATTAAAGACAAGTACCTTGGCATTAAAATAGTGTTGTGAAATGCAGAATCAAGCCCTTTGAAAAAAAAATCCCAGAACCTTAATTATACTGCAGCTTTACCAGTGACCCCCCTGACTATAGACATCCTCTTTAGTTTTGCTCAGGATTTAGTTATTGAATACCCTCATAATCCTCTCAGTGCCTTTTCTTTTAAGCAGTGCCATTTGCCCTGAATAAAACAGTTAGTTGTCATATGCTAGCAAGAATAAATTGTAGCACTTACTGGGTGCTTCACATTTTCTAGCACAGTGCTGTTGCGGATATAATGGTCTACAGACATAATCAAGTCAAGTTTTGTAGGCTGAGGTAATCTTTGATATAAAGCTGTTATGAGTGGAAAAAATAACGTGGGTGTTGTGGGCTGGAGTTCCTTTTATAATATCTCAACTCTAACTATTCAGGTCTAGGTGTTGTTGACATCATTACATTTAGAGGCAAAGCCTATACATGTGTCTCCAATTTGAACTTCCGACACCTATGTTTTTGGAGGTGCACTGGAGAGGCAGATGCCACAATTAGCTCAACCGAGCTAACAGATGTGGATGAAAAAGGGATGAGGAAATCAGGGCCTGGTGTTGCACATATCTACAAACCAAGGGAGATGCAGCCTATGAAATCCCCTGAGCCAAATGGACAAAAGGGTTTTATCCAGAAAGACTGGTCTTTTCCTCACACCAATGTCAGTTGGTCTAATAGAATTATTTCACTTTCAAAGCACTGTACAAGCATGAATCAATGTTTTAATAAAACAATATATCAGTCTCTTCTTGGTCCTTTCTGCACTTCACGGCCTGGTAGTAAAACTAGTAGCTAGGAACAGACATCTCCTCCCTTCATCACTGCAGAGTCTTAAGCTATTTCCAAATTATAACACCAACATTCTCATATGCAGCTCATAAATTCAATCCTAAAAGTCTTCTCTTATCAATATACTGAGATCAGAATGGATCATTAGGCTGCATGGGTATTGCCATTCTCATCTCTATAATCTCTAATCAAGAACACTTAAATTTCTTAGTCCATTAATACCTGAAATCATGGGGGGGGGTGTCAGAAGACAGGGGAGGAAGAATTCTGTCTCAAACAAGTAGCACTTTCAATACTGCAACTGAAATACTTCACCCCATGACCTTGAAAGCTATGACTAACAGAGGAAGAGGCTTACAGCTAGAGCACATGGTCCTTCCCTGAACAAAAGAAATCCTACGTACAAGAAGAAAGCTTTGCAAGGGAGTTACAGGACATCTCATCACCTATTCCCAGTGCAGCATGCAAAAGAAATTAAAGAGAAAAACAGAAAATGAAGAAACAAAATTAGAAGTAACCTTAATAATAAATTATTGCAGTTTTTACTATGGAACAAAAGCATATTGTATATAAGAAACATTCTGAAAGCTCCATTGAGGAGACAAAAATGGTACCCGGAATAACTTAGTGATAAAACATATTTCCATTTACTATCATTATCTAAACAAGTGCATTAGCACTTTGTCTTACAAAACAACAGAATATACAGTCACTGAGATACAGCCTATTTAAAATATGTTTACTTTTTGGGAGTTCTTGACAAAACAGACATGGCTTCTAATGAAGCCCCATGTTGATCTGCCACAATTATAAGAAGCTGAGGCATCATCTCCTACCCATACGCAGGAGACAGAAAAGGATGGTGGTGCAGGGAGGGAGTGATCTACCATTTCTTTCTGCAAGAAACTTAGGGAAAAATGAAACTGAAATAATTTTGTTTTAACAATCATTTTAACAATAACATTTGTTTGAAATGAAAGCAATTCTGTTCATCCTGTTAAAATATTTATGACTTTAAAGTGGGTGTTCTTGAATAAAGCCATTTATTTTTGTGGTCTTCAGAGATTCTTTTTTTTTTTTTTTCAAAAGCCACATGTCATAATTTCCTGTTACTCTTTATCAAACCTTTCAACAAACACATAACATACACATACATCGGTATTAGTTACCAAGCTTCATTCTAATAATCTACTTCAGATTTTTTTTTGTCCAAATTTACTGTGAGTTCATGTAGATTTCATGTTTCAGATCATTTTGTCTGGAAGAACTTACACATTGAAGGAACCTCATATCTAGGAGCAACACAGTCCAGTCAGAAAAGGCCAGGAGAAAGACTTGTAAAGTATCACATTACAATCAATAGGTTGGGAAAAGTGAGAACATTTGTAAGAACATGAAGGGTCAAAAGACTATATGCACATGAACCCAGGTTTTTAAGTGACAGCTGAAATACATAAATAAAAATTGTAGGGATCATTGAAACAGTCCCTCTACATCTCTATGAAAATGCATGCAATCTTGCCTGAGAATCTCATGGGATTCTCAGGGATATTTCAAGTGTGTTTAGATGATCATGGGCATTGGTACCAATACGTATATACCCACAAGTGCTCTAGTTATCAAGCTACTGAACATAAAGCAGTGGGGATTTCTCTTACTCTCTCTTTCTAGTTTCTAGAAGAAAGTACTCCCCTAGTTTAAGAAATTCAGCAAGTGCTTCCTACTTAAGAATTTGAAGTTGAACAGATCCACAGTGAGGATTTAGATGGGTACTGATGTATGCTTCGAGACAGACTTTTAGAAGTAAACATTGATCCTGTCTCTGGCATATTTGTAAGCAAAGTTTGGCAGTTTTTTGCTTAGCATGTAAATGAATTAATTTATTACTTCTACTGCTATAACATTTGGGACCCCTGAGTGTGAAGCAGGTTGCCACTGTGTTTAGGCATTGTGTACAAAAAAGAAAGTGCTTGTACTTTTGCATGAGACAACAGTCAGACAAATAGAGGTGTAACGAGGCAAAGCATGATATGCAGTTATCTTGACATATTAGCAGTCTAACTCTTGCCAGGATTTTTAGGCATGGTGGCAAAGAATTTTAAGTATCAGTCCAAGGAAGAAGAATGAGACACACTGAGAGGAGAGTTCAGTAATTTTCATAGAGGTGCTTGTTCAAAGTGTGACAAGACTGTAGTGTCAAAGATTGATCAGAAGTGGCAACAAGAGACAATACAGAAAGCCTTAGATGATCTTTACATGACTGGGAAGACCTCAAAAAAAACTAAAACTGGAAAAAAGCAGGCAGTTTATGCTGAATGCGGAATAAGAAAAGGGTTGGTACAGGAAAGAGGTTGGATGGGAAATTACCTTTGTCACAATACTGTAGATTATTTGACTAGAGATGGACTGATTTCAGAAAGGCCAAGAAAAGTGAGTTCCTTACATTGACCAATGAGTTTATTCCACCTATAACTGCTGTCTGATATCTCTTTTTCCTCATTCACTAGGAGGGAGAGACCCTTGTATAACTTGTCTCCTTTCTTAGTCACCTTATTTTGTTTGCCTTGAATCTTCTTTCCAGCAATGAATCTACAGATTGTGAGTAAAACACAATTGCAGTTACCTGCAATGAAATGTACTCTGTTGATTCTTTGTTGACTGGGCAAATATCTGTAAATAGGTACAGCCCTAGGTGACTGCAACATCCTAAGGAAAGACAGAAAACGTCCACATCAACAGGGAAAAAAAGTATACTGTCAGAACTTCAATTTACCATGTGCTCAAAGGACATCTGCAGTTGTGGGGGTGGTAGGGATTCAGCTTCAAAGTCCTAACTAAGTGTTTACATGTAAACACTCATATTAGACTCCATAAACTCAAACTGGTTATGTAAACAGAGGCACCTAGTGCTATTTCAGACATTATACACTATCAGAGATACTTCCACTCCCTATAGGAAACCTTCTGGATCTCAAATGGCAGTGGATGCCTCTTTTTAGGCAGCTGAACAAGACCTAAGTTTCCACTAGTGAGTTCATAGAATCATAGGATCATAGAATGGTTTGGGTTGGAAGGGACCTTAAAGATCACCCAGTACCAACCCCCCTGCCAGGGGCAGGGACACCTTCCACTAAACCAGGTTGTTGGCAACCAGAGTTGCCTGTCTCATCTCCTGTTTTACTGAATGGAAGGCTCATTAGTACAGTGCATGGATCCTGCAGAGCAGTTCAGCTAATAACATTTGGGTCTCTACTATGAAGCAGTGATAACCAGCTTTCTAGACTCCATTGACTGCATTTGCCAGGAGGGGGATCCCATGCTCCTATTTTGTCTAGACTCCACCTGCTGCTCCGGAAGGATATAGATCTCTCCTAGCTTCTATGCCATAGCCATAAGCCCTATGCAGGTGTCACACACCCTGAGCCCAGACAGCAGCAGGGACCCATGTTAGGCAGCTGAAACCCACTTGAGAACCCCAATAACTGTACTGGAAGCTTAGACACCAGATTACATCCTCACATCAACATTGTGAACGCCTAAATTAATCTGAAGCTGAATCTTATTACTTCTGAAGAGTTCTATGGTAGAGTTTCACAAGCATCACTCTTGGGCGAAAAACACTTTCAGACTGTCTTCTCACCCTTCTCTCCAGTAATGTTTCTATCTTCACATTGAGAGTAAACTTGGTTTAACCTAAATTGCAATTATATAAAAAAATAGACATGAAGACTAGTAATTGTGTCTCAGCATAAAAGGCAGTATTTCTGAAAGGGAAATTGAAACCTTAAATGAAGGAAATTCATTTAGTAATGTCATTGGCCAGTGCGAATACTGGCGACCCAATCTTTTTCCTTGAGTAAACAACTTTAATGGAGCTGCCCATATGAGTGAAATTTATCTGAGATTCTAAATTCAGGTTGTCTGGAGAATTGCTCTGTAAGGTAGAATAAATCTTTCTAGAGGTCTATCTCAAATAAGTTACAAAGTAATTTGTAGATGTTTAGATCTGTTGTTGCTATTGCTTTAACTTTTGGCCCATTTTTTTTTTTCTTCTCTTTTTTTTTAGGAACAATTTGTAGTACGTATCTGGAATGTCACAAGTGAAAATAATTCTTTAATGAAATTTTCATCAATTTTTTTTCTCAGACTAAATACAGTTACTTTTAGAATTTCAAGATTCCCCCAAAATAAAATGCTTTTGTAAGAATGTAATAAGTTAATTTGGTCACAAGTTTTCTATTTTCATTTCATATAGGAGACTAAGAGTCCTCTCTTTTTTATCGGAAGAGAATATTTCAGATTTAAACATTGACTGAACTTCCAAGAGTGTGTCATTAAACAGACTAATACAAGAAATATATATTCACATCACTAAAGCTCTGTTAGAGTGAAGTCATTTTTTTAAACAATTACATCTTCAGAATAAGCAAAGCTGTCAGCAGCATTTTGCCAGATGCTCTGGAAGAATATGCAGCTTCTATTCTATTTCTTTATAAAAACTACAATTTCATGGGGTCCCAGTTCGCTACTGGCTAAATTACTTTTACAGACCTCAGCTGGAGAAACTCAGCTGTGTGCCCAGTCTGGCTGGAGGGTCAAGAAAGGAGGAATGCTTCTCAAGGCTGAGGAATGATAATAGAACCTCTGTATATCTCCATTTTACTTCTGAGGATAAACAATCTTCTGATAACAGGGTATCTCAGGGTCAAATAGGTCTACTCTAATTCTTAAGAAGATCTCCACAACAGGTGGCCTCCTTCTCCTATAATCGTATTCTGGTAAGCGTTAATAACCCAGCTGCAGCTGGTCTTAGCTCCCCCTGCACTCAGGTGGTCATTCATCATCCTGTGTGTTACTGCCAACATCCCAGAGGCAAGAGGGAAACGGAACTGGTTGAACAGCAGCAAGTGCTAAGCTGTGATAGATCGGAAGAAAAGAGGAAGGTGAGAAAGGAGGGATGTTGTCCCTCTGGCTCAGTCTTTTAATGTAATTCCAGGATCCCTGCTCCTTACAACAGGCATATCCTGCTACATAATGCAAGTTGGCTCATACACCGTATTAAGACCATATGAAATACCTGTTTGTAAATCACAGTCGTACTTAAATCTTTGTGTAAAATATGGCCTCTTAAAAAGTGAGTAATAACTGAGTAGACACCAGGAGAAATATGTCTTAATTATTTTAGCTCATCCATAACCACTCTGGATCTCTCTATGAAAGCCAGCTGCAGAGGCAATCATTTGGAAACTGCACTGTTCAATAACCTCTGCCTATCACTTCCCATTAAGATATGAAAGCCTAAGCTATCTACTTACGTCAGAGCCTAGGAGTCAATGCAACTTTAAACTGATGTTTAATAATCACGAATTTCTGTATTAGCATGCAAGAACATAAGCTGTTGGGTTTTTTTTTCCCCTTCTTTCTATTTATTATTTTAGATTTCTTCTGAATGCAAACAGTCTCTTTGCACAGGATGTAAATTATTATTACAATGAAAGCAGCCAGAAGGACAGAAGCTTGGAAATGATTTCTCCTCTGAGCAGTAGGAGATTGTTCGGGTCCTGCTGTTTTGAAAACCTTCTTCCCCCCACGCAGGCTATCCTGTGAAGAGAAATCCGTTTGAATATTTTGGCAATCAGAGAAGGACCCAACATAAATTATGGATACAGAAACTGAGAAGACACTCTAACAAATAGAATACTATGGAATCCATTTTTCAGCCACCATATGGTGTCAACAGAATGCCACTTTGTTTCTTTTGGGTAACAGCTCATCATTAAAAAAATAAACAGGCTGGGTTTTTTTGGTGAGCAGAGAATCTACAGTCATTATGTTGAAAAAGTAACAAGTGATAAACTGGCCTATTGCTTTACTATCTTCTTTCATTGGTGCATATACACAGGTATTTAATTGTTTCCATTTTCAAGCAAGATCAGTAAAGAGACTGTCACCAAAGCTCAGATGCTTTCATTTTCCAATATATTTTCAAATGTGAGAAAAGTTATTCGAACTCTTTTATAACATTATTGTATTTAAAAGTATTTTTTTTAAAGCTAAACCTTTTTTCCTTCTTAGCCACACTGTCCATGTATTTCCCTTGTATCCTGGAGTATTGTTGTAGTCAAAGATGAGACCATTTTGAGGTTTTGGTGTTCATTTATAAAAAAGATAGTGTGGACTGAGGAGTGCATTTACCTCCCAACTCAAAGAAGATTTTGTTTGTGTTGGCAGGGTTTCCTCCATAATATCATCTAACATAAAACCAACTATTTCCTTCCATTAAGTGGAAAACTTGAAAAATAGATCAGTTTTCACCATAGTTCCATAGACATTTTATGCAACTTTCATAATTTTCCATTCCTTATAAGCTAACCCTAAATTAAATTATGTCAGTTTATACAGTCTTTGCTTTTCCTGTATTGAAAATTGCAGCTGTTCTTGAAGAGCTACTGCAAAAAAACTCCAGAAAAACAGTCTGTCACTCTCTTTCTCACGTTTTCTCTACTCCCATCTTCTTTTGCTGGCCATCGTGCAGTCAGGTCATGGATTGGGTCTCTGAGTTTGATTTTCAGCCTTGTGATGACAATTAGCTCTAACAGAGTGCAAGGTCACAAACAGAACAATACGAATTTGCTGCAGACTCCATTTTTTGCATGAAATAAGTCAATGGTCTGGACGGGTACTGGTGTATTAGGACTGGAGCCTGAAGTTGTGCTTGTTACGCTTTATTTTTGTCTTTCCTATCCCAAAGTAAATGTACTTTGAGTGATCTCTTGGCTCTTTTGTTGGCTTTCTCAGGCTCTACTTTTTCCTTCAATACTACCACATTTTATATAAATAATAATAATAAAAAAGAAAAATCACACAGAGAGATTGAATAAGCCATACCCACAAACTGTCAAAACAATGACCCTAAGTTCATTTACAATCATAGCAATTTGGCTCTTTGTGGAAAAATATTAATTTGTCAATAGGCCTATGTGTCTTCTTCCTCCCTCATGGAGGAAAACAACATAAATATTGCTCTCTCCCTTTCCCAGGTGATAGCAGCAAATCATAATTTATAGCAACTTCTCCCATTTCAGGTCCCTCTACATAGGTAGAGGTTTGTGTAATGATAAAACGACATTAGAATCTGTCTTTGTAGCTAAAGATCACACTCTTAAAACCAGCAAAACTCAAAAATCAACTGTATGGAATTAAAGAAATCAGAATGAAATCACCAAGTTTTATGTTAATCCAGTATTTTACAAGTTAGGAATGGAATAAACCTACTAACCATTCTCCCAAGACAAACTTTTTCTGGAATATTTTGTCCAATGCATTTTCCAATCCAGGTGTAAAAAACTACTGATGATGTGCAATTTCCTGTAGGGGATCTATTATTAGCCCAGAATATGTCACAGCCAGGAAAATCTTATTATTTCTCTTTTGCTCAATGTAATATTTACCCCAAAAATGACCTTCAGCAAGTTTCCATTGTTCGAGTAGATATTCTTCTTTTTTATTTATTTAGTCTAGTCTTTTTTCTTTCTTTGTCCTTTTCTTTTTTCTTCCAAATGTGAAAGCAAATAAGCAAAAAACAAAATCAAACAAGCTGGCTAAAGCACAAGTCTTTCTTCACTGATATTCTATGTCTGAAATTCATACAATCCAGCTATGCTTGTATGGTCGCAGTTGACTTTTTCATTTATGTCTGACTGGATAAGTATGAATTAGAATCATACTTATAAATAGCTGCTGATCTTTATTATTTGTGTAACACCAACACTATGAGTGATATCTTGCAAAAAATGTTATCATATCTTTGGCTGCATAGGGTGGCAGCAAGAAGTGATGGAGCCCTTACAGTTTTGTTTGGATTTTATGTTCAGATACAGAAAGTACAGCAAGGCTTTCCTCTAGGAAATTCCCTACTATTGACCAGGGGTCCTGGTTTCGGCTGGGATAGAGTTAATTGTCTTTCTAGTAGCTGGTACAGCGCTGTGTTTTGGGTTTAGGATGAGAAGAATGTTGATAACACCCTGTTGTTTTCAGTTGCTGCTAAGTTGTGTTTAGACCAATTCAAGGACTTTTCAGCTTCTCATGCCCAGCCAGCAAGAAGGCTGGAGGGGCACAGGAAAGTTGGGAGGGACACAGCCGGGACAGCTGACCCAAACTGGCCAAAGGGGTATTCCATACCATGGGACATCACGCCCAGCTTGGTGGCGGGGACGGGAGGAGTGCAGCTCAGGCGTTGGTCAGTGCGTGATAAGCAATTGCACTGTGCATCGCTTGTTTTGTGTATTCCAATCCTTTTATTGTCACTTTATTGTTCTTATTAGTGTCATTGCTAGTTTCTTCCTTTCTGTTCTATTAAACTGTTCTTATCTCAGCCCACGAGCTTTACTTTAT
>JAVKLA010000017.1:21093620-21151129 GCA_034782735.1 Sagittarius serpentarius
CAAGGCCAGGCTGGACGGGGCTCTGAGCGACCTGATCGAGTTGAAGGTGTCCCTGCTCACTGCAGGGGGGTTGGACTGGATGACCTTTGATGGTCCCTTCCAACCCAAGCCATTCTATGATTCTATGATTCTATGAAATATATATTCGTTACAGAATTAGAGATCACTATGATAGGAGTGCTTAGAAGACTGATAAATCAGTCCACTTTAAATCAAAACTTTGCTGAATTAATTAATTCATTAACAACACACATGCTAATGATTAGTTCTTACACAGTATTATTAATCATTAACAACACACAAAAATATTAGTCTTTAGTACCTGTATCCTAAATTAGGTATGAGTGCACGCCACCACAGTCATACAGTTAGCACTGATGGCTACGGCCACTGATGGTCTTGGTAGCTGAGATCAGACTTCAGAGCTCATTGATTAGAGAAGTCAAAATTGAGCCAGACTTATTTTCTTTCACCTCCTGACGTTTTTGCCATTGCCCCTCTCCCAAAGGAGCAGCCTCATCTGCCTTATCTGCTCCTGACACTGCTTATCTTGGTTTTAGGTTTTGCCAGTCATCTTTCCTGTGTTCAGCAGGATGTTCTGTTTGCAATTACTTGAGCTTTGCTTGTCACAGAATCATAGAATCATAGAATCATAAAACAGCTTGGGTCAGAAGGGACCTTAAAGATCATCTAGTTCCAACCCCACCCTGCCATGGGCAGGGACACCTTCCACTAGACCAGGTTGCTCAAAGCCCCATCCAGCCTGGCCTTGAACACTGCCAGGGATGGGGCATCCACAGCCTCTCTG
This sequence comes from Sagittarius serpentarius, assembly GCA_034782735.1. Classification (NCBI taxonomy): domain Eukaryota; kingdom Metazoa; phylum Chordata; class Aves; order Accipitriformes; family Sagittariidae; genus Sagittarius; species Sagittarius serpentarius. The sequence continues at coordinate 21,094,429 of JAVKLA010000017.1, forward strand.
GGCAACCTGTGCCAGTGCCTCACCGCCCTCTGAGTAAAGAATTTCCTCCTAATGTCCTTTGTTTAGCAAATTATCATTATTTAGATGTCTCCTACCAGCAGCTACATTCATCTTCCCTTGACCTTTTGGTGGACACATAGCTTAAATATTTACATAAAATGTTCATATGTTGTGTCTGTCTATGCCATCACAGTGCTACAAAATACCTATGTACTTGTTCTCAGTACAGTATTTTACCATGCTTATGTTCGAGTTCAAAGCAAACTAATATTGATTATATTCCGATCAGACATCTGGTTTTGCTGCACAGGTAATGCAGTTCGGCCCCTTCTCGAAGAAAGACAGGAAGAAGTACTAATCTTATAATCTGACCTAAGTTTCCGTACTTTAGAGGTCCAGAAAGGATCCCACCCAAATTTACTTGCTCACTGAAAGACATGAGACAGGATCTTAACTCCCTATATCCTGTTCAGTAGTGCTAAGAGCTATCTGGAACCAATTGGTCTCCATTAGCAGCAAAGAAAACCATCATGAATAGGCTTCCAACAAAGACAGCTCGGTGAAGAGAATAATGTTATGTGAGATGAACTGAGATCTGGGGTCTTAATTATGTTCTACTAATTTTTGTTATAGAGCTGAGCAAACTTTGAAGCAGAAGCAATTATTTCTTAAGCAATAATAACTATTACAAAGCTTCAAAGAGCTCAAGGCATGTTTTTCAGAAGATGTACAATGCTGTAAATATTGCTGTTAGTTTACAGTTTCATATCTAATAAAAATCCCTCTGTCTTGTCTGGCAATTTACGATGTGAAGGGAGAAAGAAAAGGGTCTTTATGTGGCTACTACACTCTTTAAAGTAATTTTTATGGTGCTCTCAGAAAGTTATTGTTATCCATTCCACCAGTAGAGAAATGAATCATGAATAATGGGTAAGCACCTTTGTACTGTTTACAGGGTTTCAGACTTTAAAGTTTACATCCTGGTAAGCCAGTATATCAATTTAATTAGGTGCTTTGAGTAATTTACCCAAGTAAGTTGTTTGGTGATAAGTCCTTAGTCCTCAATCTTCTTCTGATTAGAAGGATGATTAATCTTCAGTTGCTTAAAAAACCTTCAGCGACAAAGTATCCAACCACAGTTTTTGCTAATGTTCCCTTTTCCATTTGTATTCTGAGCATGGGAAGTAGGTGGAGACAAGCTGCCTGACATTTTGTTAGTTGGAATATATTCAGTATTCCATAATTGCAAAATTTCCTCATGTCATGCTTCAAGGGTCGGCAGTTTTATGTTATTCCCAGTTTTGATGATACGCCAGTTGGTACAGCTCAGTGCATTTTGGAGCACTATAAAATTGGAGTTCATGGAACAACTGGTTTTCATTTCAGTCCCTCCTTTCTTATAGCCTGTTGCTTTCTCCTTGGTGTTCTGCAGTTCAATCTATATATGAAATTGTACTTCTGCCTTTTGTAACACCCGCACACACACACCATTACATAATCTCTCAATTTAAAATTGTAGATTTAAAGCCTCTGTTCCCTCTTGCTCTCCCTGGAGGAATAAACACCTGCTACTTTTCCACCCTCTGCCAGCTTTGTTTCTTAATGTCGGAATTACAGCAGTGGTTTCCTGTCGTCCTAGAAGTAGGGGTTGAAGCCTGAACAATCCAGGAAAGCTGACAGGAATACAAAAATCAGGCCTCTGGCTTGTAGAGACCGTGCATTTCTCCCTAAGAGGGTTTTTGGAGGGTGTCAGGAGGAGAGCTACTTTCCTCTATGAAGGAAAAAACTACCTTCAGGCCACCAAGACTTTCTGTCCTGATTGGAAACCTCTCTGTGACCACGGTGTGCTCCTGCCATGCTCGCTGGCACCAGCGGTGTATTTGAACTCCAGGCAGCCATGCTAGATACCACAATTATTGGCCAGCACCACATGTAGCACTTTGCAACACAACACGGAAGATGCCTCTTCTGCGCGATCTGAGGTGCTCTCACTGTGCAAGCCACCATCAACACGTGAATGTAAGTGATGCCGGGGAAGGAGAAGGGATACTTCGCCCAGCTTCTTCACTGTCAATCAGAAAGTAACAACCGAGAGTTAAGGTCTTTGCGTTTTAAAGGTAAAGGGAGGAAGAATACAGCTAAAGCCTAAGTGTCACACTCCTGTCAGTTTTCTCGGGGCAGGAAAAATCTCTCGGAGGTTCCTCATTTAAGTTATACTCAGGTCCAGTAATTTTAAGTCACAAAAGTTTATAATATATTTTTATACACTGACTAGACTGGCTCTTATTTCATGCACTACATTTTAGCTGAACCAGATTAATTTAACCCATGTTTGTGGCTGGCCATATTTTAGACTGCCTTCAGGACGCTACTTTACCAGATTTAAGTCAGCAGTGAATCACAAGCAAACTTTGGTCTGGCATTACTTAGCTTGCCCTCAGGTTAGTGGCACTGCTTAGAAATGCATCTTAAAGAAAGTTGCCTAAAATGCTAGCTTGAGCATTTTTAACTTCTCTGCTTTGTATAATACTGCTCTAGGCATAAAGCAGTAATTACATAAAGTAGAAATACCTGCTGCCATGCTCATTTTCTGCACATGTGCAACAGTGGAAGCTCTGTGAATCCACTTGAGATTTTGTAATTTGTTATTTATTTGGGGGTAGTTAGCCCGATTGCTCACTGTGTATCGTCCCCCCTTCTCTGTAGCTCATTCTCCCTGTTTCCTTATGTTCCACAAGTTCCTTATGACCTCCTTTCCCCCTCCCTCCTTTCTCCTTATCTGTTGTTTCTTTTTCTCTGCTGCTAAGCCTTGTCTTTCTGCTTTCTTGTTACCTTCCCTACCCTTATTTTTGGCCAGGTATTGCAGTTGACACAAACCTGGTCCTTCCAGAATGACAGACTGTCCAGCAGAATGCCTCTTCTCCCAGTTAGCTCCATTAACTAAGGGAAGAGGAGATGGAATTAGCTAAACCACTAAATCTGAAGGCTATTTCAGAATAGTCTATATTTTTCCTTATCTAATCCAGAAGATACTGCTGCTGTGGGAGAGAGACAACTATGATTTTAGAATACAGTGAGTGTAATGATGAAGTAACATCTTTGCAAAGCTTTACCAAACAATCCCTCATTACATTTCCCTCTCATTTACCGTGTTTATCATGACATGCAAAGCATGGCAGAGAATTTGCCTGATTTAACGTCAGCAAACCCTTTGGGATCAAAACACTGCTATCTAGTGTTTTGCTAGTTTCAAGCAGGTCATGGTGAGTTAAACTACTTGAGCCGTCTCCTCCATCGCCGCAGTTTAGACTGTTCCTTGTAAAGGAAACCAAACATAGAATAGGCTTTAATTAGCAAAACTTTTCAGAAATGTCCCGCTTGCTGTACCACAGCTGAGCACATACTTGCAAGAATATGTAAAGAACTGACCTTGCATTAATCTAATACTTTCTCTCAATGAAGAAAGAAAAAATATAAAAGCCAGCATTAATTCTTCTTCATTAAGTTACACCACAGTCACAGAATTAGAAAATCACAGGATAATTGAGCTTGTGAGAGATATTGAGGAGATCAACTATAAGGTCAGAACAGATTGCTCTGGGCTTTATACTGAAAACCCACAAGGATGAAGACTGCACAGCCTCTCTGTGCAACCTGCTCCACTACAAGACAGTCTTGTAAAAAAAAAAAGGTGGAAATGATGAAAAAAGATTTCCTTGTATCAAATTTGAACTTCTCTTGTTTCAGCTTATGTTTATTGTCTCCCATACTCATATCATGCCCCACTGTGAAAAGCCTGGCTCCATCTTCTGCCTTTTCTGCAGAGCTGCCCCCCAAGTCCAGCCTGGATAGATGCAAAGAGTTATTCCTTCCCAAATGCAGTTCTTCTGCACTTTTCTTTGGGTCTTCTTCCATAATGGGGATGAATATTTCTTCTTACTCTCTTAAACAGAGCCATAACATCTTCTGATGACTGTGTTTACCTTATTTGTAACCTAGTTTTCATCTGCTACTAGATATTGCAAGACACGTCATGAATGATGACTCAAGCTCCTTGTGCTTCTCTCTCTGGGACTTTGCACAAACAAATCTAAGTATTTCTCACGTGCATTTCTGTTTACTGAGTAAATTTTCTGTTTCTCTTTTTTTCCTTAGTACCATGGCCATTAATCTTTTTCTGGTCTTCACACTTTATTTTAAAATGAGTTGTTTTCTTCTCTTTCATGATCAGCCAACTATTCATAGCTCTTCTTCTAATTTCAAAAATCTCTCGTAGGAAAGGGAAGAGAGTCTTGTGACAACCTTTCTGATGTTATCATTTTTAAAAAAAGATTTATTACTTTAAAGCTCACTTTTTCCCTCACCAGTTGTCCTAGTTCATTTCCACTGACAGTTAAATGATATGGGAAAAGGTGTCTCTGTTCCTACAAATCTTCCTGCCAATCTTGTCCTTCTCAAAATAGCACATATAAAGAATAACTCCTACAAATTTTGTTTTCTTTTTAATTGCACATTCATAACTTTCAAAAACATGGCAGGGCATTACAGTGGCGGGAAAGGCAAAAGCTTGTCCAAAGGGCTCTGTAAGTGTTCAGATTCTGTTTTCAGTTGTGGTTACTGCAACCATAATGTACTGACTACTCCACTGACATTTAGCAGAAGCAATAAATTATTCCTTTTCTTCTACAGTACACTTTTCTAATCCATGCACAAAAATTGCATCACTGCTCCATGTTATTTCCCTTCTTTGATACACATCTTTTCTATTTTCAGGGTTAGGGACACCTATATGTGACACTCACTATTTTTCTCTTGATAATGTTGCTTTTACAGGAACAATAGGGCTTCTACCAACTCTGATCTACAGCTAAGCAAAAAGTTCACCGGTTCTGATGCGCTTTGGAGCTCTTCATAGCAGGTTCATGTCTTTATATAGCATTGGCACTTTCACTTAGCTGAATCAGATCTGTCACCAGATTTAATCTCCTCTTCTTCAGTGATTTACATTTGGCTCTGATTCAGATTTAGGTTGTGCTCCCTACTACTCTGATAGTGCTATTAAATTTTAGTTATGCTCATCAACGGTACTGACAGGTATTAGAAAACTATTCCTACATTTCTTGCCCCATTATCTAGAATATCTCTTTTGCACAGGAAGGATCTAGGAGACTTCTTTTGAAGTGCTGCTTTCCAAAGGGAGCATTGAAATGCCTGGTATTAGCCAATCCAGCCTGACAGGATCCAGTGTGATATCAAATATTCTGAATATGTCTTGTCACTAAGAACTCATATACAGCTTGTCAAAATGAGGATGGCAAATGGATGGCCGAAATATCATCTTCATAGCCAAAGGGCCAAAAACATCCCACCATAATGCAGCTTTTCAGTGCTACTGCCTAGGAGTAAAAGCTTTTCTGAAATTCTTCAGGTTTCTTTCCATTCCTAACGTGAACAGCAGCTGGTCCATTTGTATGGTTCCACCATCTCATCAGTGACAGAGAGAGCTCTAGGCACCGGAAATGCTTTTTCACTTCTAGTATTGCTATTTGGGGCAGTTTTTCCTGACATTACTCTTTCACACTTAAGTGGAACAGGTTCTTTTTATATCGCACCAGACTTTTGCACTTTTAGCATCATGTTTTAGAAATACTTTTCTTTTGCTCTGTCTGAAGGAAACAGTTGAGGTTTGATTCAGTATCAGTTTTGAATTTATGTACTTCTGGTCCTTCCAAGATGCACCTCATCACAGTCCTTTCCTTTTTTGAACTTCTCTGGGAGAATTTAGTCTTTGTCCACTGACTAAGGAGACATTTAAGAAGACCATCTTCTAATTATGTGGAAGTTGACCCAGCATACAAACCAACAGGTCACTGTCCTGGGAAGCAGCAGATGAGGATTTGAACCAAGCTTAAACTGCAATGGGCCTAACACCAAATTTCTAATTCCTCTGTTACAATTTACCCCACAGTCTACAAAGTGATACCAGTGCTATGATTCTGGTGCCAGCCTGTTGCTTCGATATCAGAAGGCAGAGGAGGAGGGGAAAATGCAGCAACACATTTTTTTTTTTTCTCTATAAAAAAGTACCCTTAAAAAAACCATAAAAGCCTAAGGCCATATCCCATTTTATAAAGGGTTCCCTGAGGATCTCCCTGCTTGTGGTAAATTACATTATTGTCTGGTGAGCCATAAAGGAGCAAAAAGGTGAAGAACAGTGATTGCTGCTCATTGTTTTGTCTCACTTTTCCTTGTACCACCAGCAAGAGTCAGAAGACAGACTCTAAGCTTCAAGAGAATTTCTAAATTATTGTATTGCCTGTAGAGTTTGTTTGCTGCACCAGGTGATTTGTAGAATCAATGCTAATAAATAAAGCTCTGCTCCTTGATTACTCTTACCTATGTGAGAGTTCACTCTCAATTTAAAAGGAAATAAAGATGTGGTCATAGACAAAAAGGTCAGTCCACCAGTTTTATTTAAAATAGTGCAACAAGGCTTTGCAACCAGGAGAACTGCTGCAAGGCAGTAACAGACAATTACTCTGCCAAACAAAACAGAAGCAGGGAAGAAAGTCAATTTGTTTACAAAGTAAGTGATGTGACCATCCTGTAATAAAGTCCCTTTCCAGCAATAGCTTACAGTGATGAAGCTTAGAAAGTGTGATAAAGCCCTGTGATAAAGCTTAGAAACACTTATAGCAGAAAGAAGATGAATTAAATCCCAGCAATTTGTAGTAAAATGTTATATTTTGTTAAAATCTAAGTATCTAACTTCCTTTTCCTGTAATCTAAATGGATCAAAAGAAAAATGCTAAATAATGAATACTCTTAATTCTCAATTTTAATGGAAATAAAGGTGTGGGCAAATAAAGAAATCTCAACTAAAAAAAAAAAAAAAGAAAGAAAAAAACCCCAAATGCCCTGAACCGAAACATTTAGTGGATAGCCAAAAATTTTCCAAAGAGGTTCACATTAGTATCTGTAGGAAGAGAGAAAAACAAATAAAAAACCAAAATTCACCAGTATGGGAGTTTCTTGTTATTGACTCGGTCACATTTATCTTTTCCTTTGAAAAAGCACTTACGTGACTCAGACTCATATACCAAGATACTAAACAAAGTCAGACTATACACGCAGGAACTTTATCATCCACATTGCCAAACTATTTGAGCAATCTCCAGCTTGTTTGTACCTCACTACAATAAGCAAGCCAATTCCCAGGCACAGTGCCAGGAGTTGGCACAGGTCAACTGCCTGTTGCCAATAGGTGTATGGATGTGGTCATCCTGGATTAAACCTTAAGACAATTTACGGGCATGAATGAGATTTCATGGTGTACTGGGTCTGGCTGGGATAGAGTTTATTTTCTTCCATGTGGTGCTGTGCTTTGTTTTTGTGACTAAAGCAGCATTGATAACACACTAGTGTTTTGGCTGTTGCTGAGCAGTGCTCGCAGAGTGGCAAGGTTTTCTCTTTTTCCGACTCTGCCCCTTCAGCAAGTAGGTTGGGGGTGCACAAAAAGTTAGGAGGGGACACAAGCAGGACAGTTGACTCAAGCTGACCAAGGGGATATTCCATGCCATATAATGTCATGCTGAGAAATAAAAACATAAGGAAGAGGTTTTGGGGGGAAGGTAGACATTGCCCAGAAACTGGCTGGGCATCATTCTGCTTGTGAGAGCTGGTGAGTCATTGCATTTGCATCATTTGTTTTGTTATTTTGCTTTTTTTTTTCCTTTCTTCTTTCTCCTTCCTTCACTTATTAAGCTATTTTTATCTTGACCCATGAAGTTTTCTTTGCTTTTACTCTTCCTATACTTTCCTGTGTCCCACTGCAGAAGGCAGGGAGTGAGTAAGTGGCTGTGTGGTGCTTAGCTGCTGGCTGGGGCTAACCCACAACATATGGCCAGAGAACAGGCTCTAGTACAGCTAGTTTGCCAGTGGATGTAGCCTGAGTCATCTTGTTATTCACTAGTACCTAAATCTATTTTTAGTCCTTGCTCATCTTCTGCTGATAGGTTTTGGTTTAGAAGAGTGGTTATTAATGCACAAACATTTTCAGAGAAAGTATAGCATCAATAGAATCAATTATTATAATTAACTGGAAAATAAAAGAATGATAAGTGATCTTACACTGCACCAAAGCATATTTTAGGTGCGTATTAGGAAGTTTTTATCTCAGGTGGGAGTTTACTGTCAATAACAATAAGGAAATCATTCTGAATACCAGCATCACTTCAGACTTTTAAGGATGCATTTTAATGGTAAAATTTGATGCAGAAAATTACTTATTAGCACTCCCTAGTCAGTACTACACAACCACAACTCTGCTGGAAGTTCCTCTATCCTGGGACAAGGGTTTTTCTCCTAGGGTGGATTGTGGTATTGGTGTTTGCCAGTTCTCTTGCATGACCTTGGACACATCAGACACCCATTCATAAAATCCCTACATTAAGAATACTTTAACAGCATTTTGGGGAAAGATTGTGAAGTGCAGAGATATTATGATGATAGAAACTGTATGCTTTCTAAAGTGATTGTTTTTCTATTTGACTTTGACTTTTTTTCCCCTGAACTATCCTGAATTCATTTCTAAGGCATTGCTTTGTTGAAGTCACTGGGAGTTTTGCTTGCACAGGCTCTAGATGACTGAGTAGGCTCTGTGAGTGATGAGAGACTGTTCAGAAATTAGTTCTGAGACATGTCATTATGCTGAATACCATCCAAACTCAAGGCTACGTCTGACTCACTAGACTTGTGGAACATTTTTTTGCCAAGGTACAATGCAGCATTTGCATTCAAGCCACAGCTCTTGCTGTCACTCTGCTTTAACCACATTGTATCATGTTATGTTATTTTGAGAAAATGTAGTACGATTGTTCAGATATTCAAGGTCTTAATAAGCAACTGATTCAGTACAAACCATTAAAATGTGTACTGTATAATGGAGGGACATGACATTGGTAAATTGTTTCCTTTTAAATCATTAACTGTCCATTAGTGAGACAGTTTAATTAAAGCTTTAAAAGGCTAAGCTATTGCTAAGAACCAGTAAAGAATGACAGTCATATGGAAGTGGATCTGAAGCAAAATATTTGCAAGACTTATGAGGTCCAGAGAATATGCCCATCTGATCCTTGAATTTCTCAATTTTTTCCTCGAAAAAGGCACTATCAACCCTCAAGCTGCCTGCTGTCACCTGGTGGTGAAGTATTTAGCACACAGGGGTTATTATCTGTCCAGCTGGAAAACGTAGAAGGTGGTAAATTCTTTAATCAGCCTCTACTTGGCCCTGGTGAGACTCGTCTGGAGCTCTGGGTCCAGTTCTGGGCTCCCCAGTATAAGAGAGACATGGACATACTGGAGCAAGTCCAGCAAAGGACCACAAAGATAATTAAGGGCTTGGAGCATCTGACATAAAAGAGGATGCTGAGGGAGCTGGGACTGTTCAACCTGGAGAAGAGAAGTCTCAGAGGATGACCTTATCAGCATGTATAAATACCTGATGGGAGAGTAAAGAAGATGGAGACAGGCCCAGTGGTACCCAATGAAAGGACAAGAGGCAATGAGCACAAGCTGAAACACAGACAATTCTGTTTAAACGTATGAAAAATATTTTTTCACTGTGAGAGCAGTCAAACACCGGCACAGGTTGCCCAGAGAGATTGTGGACTCTCCATCCTTAAAAATACTCAAATGTGACTGGATCCTGTCCTGGGCAACCTGCTTTAGCTGACCTTGCTCTGAGGAGAGGCGTTGGACTATGCGATCTCCAGAGGTGCCCTCCAGCCCCGGTGATTCTGTGATTCTTTGATTATTAATATAAAAAACTTTCTCAATGTCTGTGTAGCAGCTTCTCGGCTGCACCACAAAAGCTCCTTCCCCATCCTTCTCTCCTGTGTATATCTATTTAATCACTACTTATAACAGTAATAAAACCTGCTAAGAACGTAGCTAACTGCTGAAAGAGCTGTGAGCTCTGAATTCAGTTCCTACTGCTTAAAAGAAGTTCTGGACAGGTATTGAAAAAATCTAGCACTTCATTTTCACCAGCATAATGTGGATGTACACAGTGCCTGAAATGGAATGTCCATTTCTGGTGAGGAGAAATTAATACTTCTATCCTTGCTTTCCTAGCCACAGAAGAACACCAATTTATGTCAATTGTGCTGGTGGCTTTTGTGTTACAGATACCTGTCTACTCTGTGCCAGAGAGACATCAACTCATTTTAATTAAATTTTCTCTAGGGGGAGTTTAGTGGAGCAGAATGTAATTACCCAGATAGGAATTCTGTAAGAACATCGAAATTAACATCCTCTGCCCTGGTTAAAACTGCCATTGGATGTTTAATGAAACAAAATGATCAGGGACCTCTATTTTACTTTTCACCTAAAACACAGTACTTCGTGCTGAGCCACAAGTGCTGATTTAGTAAGGAAAGCGTTAACTAATGAATCACCAACACCACTTCATTTAGCTTTTTGTCCCAGTACAGCATCTTCTTGACTCGTTCCTGAGAGGTAATTGTTTCAAAGCACCAGGTCAAACTTCACATGTAAAGGTAGCTGAACATGAACACAGTCATGACAGCTATAAGTTTTTAGGGTTTTCTTGTGAGAAAACTGTGTTCATTTTTAAATCATTTTTGTTCCTCCCAGGAAATTCTTTCACACAAGGGGATGGTTGTCTCTACAGTTAGAATTTATGAAAGAAAAGTAAATACACTTCCCCACTGAAAGAGGAAAGTGAGATTTTTTTCAGAATTCGTTTGTATGTCTCTCTATAGTTAACTTGGGCTGCAGCTTAGGTTGCAAATTGATTTACCTAAGAATATAATTTTGTTTATGCATCTGCAGTTGTCAAGTGGTACATGAATTAGGCAAGGTACATGCAGAGTAATTGTGTCTCTCAGTGCCAATACAAGGTGTCCTTAGAAATCAGGGAAATCATGTTCAGCAAGGAGTTCAGTCTAAAGCAGACCAGAAATGGCTGCAAAATACTAGGGAAATGCCCAGCTGCTCATGTCTGTCTTTGTGTTTTTTACTTTGAGACTGTAAATTCCACACAAGCTTCAAAGAGTACATTTAAATTTAGCAGGCCAAATTCATATTAGCAGAGCTGAGATTGCTGGGATGAACTGGTAACAGCATTTTTTGTTTTGTAGGACTGCCTTGCCATAGCAAATTAGTGGCACTACCCTTACAAAGCCAGATCAGACAATACAGTGTCATGGCTTTGGCAGGCTGGAACCACATAACTACAGAAAAATTTGTCTTCTTGTCAGATTGGAACTCAACTAAAAGTAATACATTTAGCCTATGATTTTGGGGGAAAGGAAGAACTGTATGGTAATCAAATGTCCTAGGCTGTCAAATCTGGACCATCAGGTTGCATACAGTCCTGAACTGACTCTTCTTGATCCCCAAACCAATGCAATCATTGGGGTTTTGGGCTCCTCCTCACTTTCCAAAATAAAGTATATTTCACCTACAAGACTAAAAAGTAAAGAAGGAAGAAACAACAATGAAGTTTATCAAACTGGGAAAGAGGAGAGAGTTTAGCATCCCTTCTTCCTTGTTTGTGTGTTTTTTCCAGACCTGGAAATGAACAGAATTTAGGTTAAGTCAGGTGTTTCACTTCCCTGGAATGGAGACCCTTGTCAGCACTGCATGTATAGCAGTAAGAAAAGTAAATTGTTGGCTCCAGAAGTTACCCCAGTTCTTTGAGACCATTAAGAAGAATTGTTCAGAAAGTCAGGTGCTTCCCTGAGGACCGAGATTCCAGATTGTTGAGGAATCCCAGATATAAGACAAGAAGACGCCCACCTTTCTTCTCCTCCTTGCTATACAATATGCATATCCATAGAAGCATTCAGCAGGATCTAGGGCCATGTTAATATCATGCTGCCTTAAGCACATAAAGCCATAAGGGGTAGATGCACTTTTTCTATGACTTCTGATCTTTCACAAGGGATCCAAAGATCCTTTACCCTTAGCACGTTCTTTAAGTGCTTGAGTTAGATGCATTACTTGAGTTAGAAATTTTCAATGTAATTGGGGCACAGATTGTAATCAATTACTATTAATTCCTATATAAACACTAGGAAGGGCAAAAGGAAAATACACTTTTCTGATAATTCTTCTAAACTTAATTAGTTCTACCTGTACAGGCAAATATTGAAGCTTTAATGAAATTTCTGACAGATTCCTCCAAGCTGCTAGGCAATTTAGAAGAAGTGAGATGGGGAAGAGAGAGAGAGACATGGAAAATAAGAGATACCATTTCTGAGCAATAGACTTACAAAATATGTCTGGCAAAGAGATTATCAATAAACAGAAGGTATTTTAATACTGACTAAACATTCAAAAGATGCAGTTTATATTGCTGATAAGTATCAGTACTCCATCTCTTTCTTCTCTCCCCGCCTAACTTCTGCACATATTGTCAATAGCTGAACTCTTCAGTCCTTTATATTCGAATGAATGTTTTCCACCAAAATATTTATTCAAATGGGAATGGTAGTGATTTTCAGATTCTCACAGACAGAGTGGAAACAGAAAGATAAATGACTTTCTCACATTACTTCAGTGTTATTGTTATCATATATTGTGTGATGTTCCCTCATTATATGTCGGTACACAAATCCAAGCAATGCATAATTTCTGAACCAAAAGTAAAATAGCAAAACATTTCTCAAGATGTTTTCAGCATTTTTAGATTTAGATGAAGAGAAAAATGTGCCTAACCCTGGCTGATAATAGACATTAAAATTCTGAACATGTATATAGGCTTGAGGTACCTGAGCAGACAAGCAGCCAAATTCTCTGTTGAGATCTGGTCCTTTTGTTCCACTCAGGCCAGGAGAGATTCTGCATTTAAACAGCCATAGAGGGGTACCATTGCTGATAAAAGGATGGGGTGGTGGGCTCTGCACTAATAAATACCTCCTTCCATACTGGAAAGTGCTGGTTTATGAGAGGAAGGAGACATAGCAAAGCAGTGTTCCCCTGAACATGTTTCCTGCTCTCACAGCCTAGACCGCCTTGGCACATACCCTTAGGGTTTGTAAACCAGCTCTTAAAGTGAGAGAACTCATCTGCTACAGAAAGAAGTCTATCCCAGTACAATCCCAAAGCTGAAGTTTTCTCTTCCTTTCAGCATAGGAAAAATAGGTTCATTCATGTGAGAAGGTGTGGGTGAAAAGGAATTAGAATAATGTAAGATTAGGAGGAGATTTCTGAAGTAGTTGATACATTTAATTGCTGACATTATAAGCAAATGAAATGAGATGCAGGGAACCTGAGGAAATGTGTATATATAACAGAAACAATTCTTGCATCTCACTTTATGTGGTTGCTGAAGCACAGGTAGGTGCTTAATCTTCCAGATTTTTCAGAAAGATATATATAGTTAGATCTTTGGTAGCTGATAGAGATACAGTTCATTTAATTTAGATTTATACCTACATTTTAGGCCATTTTTAGTGAGTCACTATTCCTAAAACCTGCATTGTTTAGAAAGTCAGAGAAGAAAGTAAATGCATATGAGGACCCTAGAGGAGGAGCCTGTTTGCCTAAATTTGTACTTAAAAAGTTTATACAGCAAACATACCAATATTCCTCCTATAGACTTCCATCTCTTGTTGCTGTTGCACATGGCTGGTTTTGTGTGTTTGTGTCTTTGTATATGTACACTTATTTACGACTCCCAACCTAAACAGAACCTTTGATACTGTGTTTCTGTTTTCATGCTGTTTCACACAATTTGAGATTTCTTTTCCCCAACACTTCCGTCATGGAGGGCTCCTGAGTGGCAGAATCCAGCTCTTGGATGAACTTGGGTGAAGCTGAGTGCTTGCAAAGTAGAAAGCTCTACCTGCACCTACATATGCACGCAAAGCAATCCAGATATAGAAATCAATATATGTGTACCTCTAGGACCTTTATACAAGTCTGAACCCATGTTGTGGTTTAACTGCAGCCAACAACTCAGCACCACGCAGCCGCTCGCTCACTTCCTCCCCACCCAGTGGGATGGGGAAGAGAATCGGAAAAAAATAGTAAAACTCGTGGGTTGAGACAAGAACAGTTCAATAGGACAGAAAGGAAGAAAATAATAATGATAATAATAGCAATAATAAAATGACAATAGTAACAATAATAAAAGGATTGGCATACACAAAACAAGCGATGCACAATGCAATTGCTCACCACTCGCCGACCAATGCCCAGTTAGTTCCTGAGTAGCAATCACCCCTGGCCAGCTCCCCCAGTTTATGTATTGGGCATGACATCCCATGGCCCTTTGGCCAGTTTGGGCCAGCTATCCTGGCTGTGTCCCCTCCCAACTTTCTTGGGTCCCTCCAGCCTTCTTGCTGGCCAGGCATGAGAAGCTGAAAAGTCCTTGACTTAGTCTAAACACGACTTAGCAACAACTGAAAACATCAGGGTGTTATCAACATTCTTCTCATACCAAACCCAAACCACAGCACTCTACCAGCTACTAGGAAGACAATTAACTCTATCCCAGCTGAAACCAGGACACTCCAAAAGGCACAATTCTCTCCATTTAACTCCAGTCAAGGCAGATGAGAAGGTACAGAGAAGTATTTACTGAGTTTTTACCTCATAAATGAGTTAGACACTATACTCTAAAGAAATTAGCTTATAGATCTTAAGAAACTGCAGTCTCTGCAACTAGTTTAGATTACAAACATTTCACTCTCAGTTCTCCCATAGCCACATCAAGGAGACAAAGTGACATAACGAAGCACCTCCCTAGTAAATGATACTGAAGCAATGTGTGTAGGGGTTCAGATGTCACAGAATAACGTTACTTGATTTTACGTAGATCAGTATCTCCTGAACTCACCCCTTAACTAATTCTTGTATTTATCATCTACCTCCATCCTGGTCTCTAATATGTGTTGTGTTGACTGAGGATGACATGTTCACAATGAAATGCTGTCCATTTGCCTTCAAAAAGAGCTGCAAAAGTGTTAAATATTAGACATGCCCTTTTTCTGAATTATTTGGGGTTCTTTTAGCAGTGTTGTTCTGCTTTCTTCCTACTAAAATATGGAAATACCAGAAATAATCGTATTTGTTTTCATGGTTTCCTACCTGTCTTTGGAGAAAATGAAGTATGAAACATGATAGGTCTCTGCTTCTGATGAAACTACCAGTGTAGTTGTTCTAAAGCAAGGAAATGAGGAAGATCAAACCAATTAGTCTAGAAGATTGGTTCAGATTAATAACCTTAACTCAAGCTCATCCCTCAAATCTGGTGCACTGGTGAGGTCTAAGTTAGAACCTAATTACCTGAATTCCTTCAGTAGACGTTAACAGATAAGTACTTCTGGAAAGCCATTTCACACAGCTGAGATGTGAAATGCCTTTATAAGTGTCCCCTGTAAAGAAAGCCTAAGGGACTAGCTTTTTCAGGTAACTAATAATGCATGGTCAATAATGTAGTCCTGACTGTAATGGTCAGATATCCAGCTGTACCTTTTTTTCCCTTTTTTGCCTTTATTTCATTTTACTGCTTTACCAGTTTCTAATCTCTAAAAGAATTTTAACTTTCATCTGTAACTACTTAGGCATCTAATAGTATAGCTTGAGAGGGACTTTGGAACTCCCCAAAAAGCCATATAAAGTACTTATGACTGCAAATGTATCTTAAACTGTAAGACAGCCCTTTATCTGTTTTGTTTTCTGTGACTATTTCTTTCTCTGAAAAGCTCCAAAAATCATGGCAGATCAGGTCCAAAATTTTAGAGGAAAAAGAATAATGAAAAAATAGGAGATATTTTCTGTCCTTACTATGGCATGGTTTGTAATTTTCTTTTTAAATCATAATTTCAGCAAATGTTCCAGGTCCTGAAACAATTTTGAATGACCTTTACTTTCCCTGGATATCTCTTTTCAAAACTATTGATCGTCCCAAGCTAAAAGTGATTTGCAAAAAGGCCTTCCAGAGTTCTTTAAGTGCTTTCTATTAACCACATTGCAAGGAAAAATATCAAGAATGGCCTCTCTACAAGTATTTTGCAGTATCTATGCCCAGACTGCATAAGCACAGAACATTTGAAACTGGAACTTAAAAATCATTCATTTGAATTTGAAGAAGTTAAAATTTAAAAGAATCAATATTTTTGGATTTGTCATGCTTCAGAATATAAGTAAATCCATACTTAATTGTGATATGAAAGATAACTCCATGGGTAGGTTGTTGCATAATTTGAATTTTCTGAGGTTTCTGACTTGCAACTCCGAATTCTGTCATAAGGCTGGCAGCATACAGATCTAACGGGCTATTGGCCCAACTTTATGTGACTTGTGTTAAGTTCTGAAATTTTCATTTTTAACTTGAGACATGCTGAAAGGAAAACTATGATACATATCCCCTAAGCTGTGTGTCCCTGAACAGGATATCCACTGTATCAGCCAGCAAAAGAGTATCCAAGCTCGACTATGTCTCCCAGAGTCTCTGGTTTAGAAGTAACACTTGAAGTGGTAACAGTTAATTCTTACATCTGACAGTCTTCATGGACTTTCATTTTCCCCACAATCTTATACTTCAGACTAATTCAATTTATCTTGTCCATTTTACTCAAACAACTGAAACAGATCTATGGTAAATTAATGTACTATAGATAATTTGGAATGCAGTGCAAGAATTCAATGCACACCAGCACCACTGTATTACCTAAGGATGTAAGATTTTAATTTAAAAAGTTAAAGGTCCATAAATCACATTCTATCTACACTTGTCAACGTTTCTGACAACCTATTTTAACATCTAGAATTATTTCCTTCTTTATCACATAAGAGAGATTTTAGTTTAACTCCACTTTACCCTAAAAGTAAAGAGGGAGCCTAAAGCAATCAGAAAAAGGAGGAGAATGTTGAAGAAAAGGAAAAGAAGCACCAAGTACTCACTGAAGATGTTCCCAAGATATGGTGGGGGTACTCCTTGGTGAGACAGAAATGACTCATAAATCATCAGGTGAATGAGGAAAGAGAAAATAACCTCTCTGAGGTATTTTTTATTACTTAGCCTATGCAGATGAGGCTAAAACACATGGGAGGTAGGACTGAGAATGCACGTGGGGCTGCATGGCAGAAGATAGCTGGTGACATCTAATGCTGCCCTGACAACCCATGTTTAGGAAACTCTGCTATATATTTCAAAGTTTGGGGGCAAAGTGGTCACCTCAATCCAACTTGGGTGTGTAAACAGGGATTACAAGTGACTCTAGCAGAACAAAAATGTATGAATGGACAAATTAACATCTGCTCTGACCCAAATCTGGAAGGCGGTCAAGGTTTACTATGTCGTCTTCCTTCCTATCTCAAGGGCATACTTTAAAGCCTACAGCAAGCTTTGTGTTGCCATGGCTGCCTTTCTAACAGCTGTAGTTCAAAGACACCTTGCAGATGTCTCCAACATATGATAGTCAAACAGACAGTTTTGGTATAAACATAATCTAACAACTGCTACAAAAGGTATCAAAAAAGGAGATGAGGTGTGGGAATTTCAGATAAGGAAACAATAATTTACAAGGAAAAAATGCTTTTTCTTAACTATTTAGAGCTACAATCTCAGGAATTAAAAAGAAGGAAGGAAAGCCTTCTGAGTTATACTCCATGATACTAACAAGAATTCCAGTCTTCAGTATCTTTTATACTTTGATCCATGTGTCACTAAAATATGCTGATACCTAGTACCAGAATTGTAGGAAGCTTCCATGACACCAAGAGAAGATTTCACGATAGTGTTATCATCCCCTCCACTTCCCATCCATCCTCTCTGAGCACGCCCTCCCTTAGCCTCTTAGGCATCTCCCTGCAGCCCAACAGCATGACTTCTCCCACCAGCACATGCTAGATGTGGTCAAGTCAGGGAATTTCTCTTAGATCCAGCCCCAGTTGGGAGGAATGTGCCAAGCCAGAGGTAAAAATGTGTTTCAGGTTTAAACCAATTTGTTCCCTTTTTGTATTAAACACTGTGAACTGTTTAAAGCCCTCTGTCTCCCAAAGCCAACACTGTGCAGCCCAGCTGGGTTTATTTCTCAGCGTTGTCCGCAGCTTTGGGAAGAATAAGCAAAACAGCTGTACACTTCTGCCACCTCATATTTCTCTATTCCCCCATTTGGTATCCTCTCTCAGAGGAGTTTTTGCAGGCATGCGCCTCTCATACTACTCTGTCTGGGATTTTGGATACTAAGAAGTGGGATGAAGGACAAAAATAGAAAAGTAGAGGTACTTCTGTACCGAATGTCTCCAAGCACAAATGTTTCCAAATGCAATAAAGTGCTGGAAGCTAAGTAGCCAACTAACCAAAGATGCAAATTCAATGCAGATTTTATATCAAGATTTTAACAATACGTATATCAAAATGAATGCCAACAGAAATAATGATAACTAAATCAGTCATGTTTTTAACCTACTATTTATATGAACCACTGTTCATTACAGTTTGAAAAGCAAAGTATAATTACACCAAATGAATGATGGTAAGTACTTTTTTCATAAAGCATACCCTTTCTCATGGGTTATTTTCCACTGAATTCTTTTTATGATGGAATTTATCCTACCTTATTTCAGCTTTTTTAAACTGGGCAGCTAATTTTAGCCAGCTGAAGAGAAGGGGAGGTACTTTCAGCAAGCAATCTTTTCCACTTATTTAGGATGTTATGAACTGGCATTCTGCCATTACGCTGCTAAAATCTCTTCAAAGGTGCTGAATGGAGGGAAATTAAGCTAATTTAATCCCATATATAAAAAAAATGCAGCAAACTCTTCTACATTGCTATCAGCATTTTTTTGTTGTTCCTTTTGGGGCAGGGGGTAGAGAGTAAGGAAGCTGATGATGACCTCACTGTGGTTATTGATCTGCTTCCATGTAACTTTGTTGATGCAAGGTTTTTTTTCATGAAATAGGACAGTAATTTTGTATTTTCTTCCTCAGCACCCAAGTCCATGTCAAATATAAAATTGGCCTTCAGAAATACAAGAATTCTACTCACTACTTTTTTTCCTTCCTGAACTTCATGGTCTAAATGTGTTTCACTTTAAATTAACAACTGTTTAGTTGCAGCTTCAAGCCATTGGCTTTCGTTGTGACTCCATTAAAAAGCTCTTCAATATGTTGTATTTTCTCCCTTTAAAAGAAGATACACAGTGTGATCAAGCCATCTCTCACTCTTGTAGATAATTTAAATAGTCTGAGCATTTTAGGAGGCGCGTAACTTTTTTCCTCCAGCTCCTGAATGTTTTATGGGATTCTTTTCAGGATTTTCTTCATTTTTTTCAGTAGCCTGTTCAAAACATGAACATCATAGCTGACCACAGTTTCCTAGTTTTGCTGCACTAATGTATTCTACATAAAGAGTTATGAAATTATATATATTCTAGACATAACCTTGGTTGATGGAATGTCTAGCATTACATAAATTTTTCTAATGTAGGTTATTTTCCTGGGTTTTTTTCCACTTTTGTATATTCCCTGTTTACTAAGCAAACTGTACAAATTTACTGTGTGTTCTCTTCCCTTCCTGCCTGCACCTCTTTGCTTCAAAGGTTGTCTCTCACTCATAACAGCAAAATTTCCCTCAACATTTAAATACATTGTTTTTTCTTAGCTTTGGTATAGTTAACAAAAATTATGTACTCTCTTGGTCAGGTCGGGTAATTCTTGTGTCCAAAAGTAAGTGTACTTTGAAGTTTGTGTAAATAAGTTTCTTGATGTTGAGTCCATCACCCAATATTCTCTTGTGCAATAATGTAGAAAAATCAGCTTTGATAATGTCTGTTCTATCAATATATATTTAGGATAGTCTCCATGATGGGTCTATTCCCGTGCTGGTCTGTTTGGTGTGCTCCTAGGTCTTCTTGACTCCCGGTAACCTGATCTCATTTTACCTGTGTGTGTTAGCTGTTTGATTTTGATATTTGCTCTCTGAGTTGATCACAGGATTACTTTATTTTTGCTTCTATTTTACTTTCTAGAGAGAATGAAAAGAAGATAAAGGATAGAGGATACGGTACCCAGGTCAGAACATTGTCAAAAGTAATAATGTCCACCTGCTCAGATCAGTGGAAGTCACTTAATCCTCATCCACCTGTGTGGAATAATGTGTCTTGCAATATGTTGCAATAAATGTTACAATAATTCATGAACCAGTGACCCATGTCAGGATGAAAGTCATCTCACTGAAGAGCAGTTGAGTAAAGATAGACATGTTCCCCGTTAGCCATCTAAGCTCCTGCTACAGTATTTGAAGACAAAGAGAACAACATATCAATGGATGCAATTCAGATCACCTTCCTTACACGCGTGTTTCAGAAAGGGGATGAATAATTGTCCAAGACATCTGTCTTGTCTATAAAAACAGCCTTACTGATCACCTTACTATGGACACTTAACTTTTAAATTACTAACTCCAACCCTGCTGACTGAGATCCATAGTTGTAGCCTTCAAGTAAGATTTTTGCTTAGTAAATGATCTACATATTTCCGTCTTGAAATTATTTTATGTCATTCTGAAAGAAAGACACAAGGTTTTGGAGGATTTGTCCTGTTAAACTAATTAATGCAATTACCATTCCCATCCTGACTACTGACATCAAGGCACAGAGACAAATAGTCTACAGAATAGTTCATGGAGATGTACTAACCAGTCTCTTTTCATATATTCAGCATCAGTGAGCACCTTTTCTTTGGGTGGCGCTGTCTATGGTCAGAGATCATGTAGTTAAAAATAAGCAATCCCATTCCCAATCCAAAAGAACACTAAGGTTAAATAAATTTGCTCTGCTCTGAACTGACATCAGTGTTAAGTTATAGTCAGCCTAACGAAATGACAATAAATTATGGCTATGTAAAACATTTGTTGATATTCCAAACCTAGTTAAGTGTTAATCATTTCAGCAATCCTGTTGGCTTGCTTTGCATTCAAGTACAATTGCATGTGTTAGAATTTCCCTAAGCATGCTATGTCTTCACAGGCTAATTTATTTTTATGAACATCTCAGGGACACTGAAGACATTTTGCTGAACTTTGTTAACACAACTTTCTGTCAACCTGGTGCATTAATGAAAGTAGTTCCACCTTCCCAATATGCTACCAGCATTTAATTTCAAAAGCATAATTAAAATATGCAATGTTACTGTGTCTCTCTCTTTTGTAAGCCAGTAAACACTAACTTGGGATTTATTAACCGCTAAAAGCAGTAGACTTTCAATCAATACAGTATACTTCGGGCATGTGAATGTGGCCAGAGCATAATCAATCTCTTGGGTAAGATGCCAAACTTAAATTCTGACCATCTGAGATGATTAAAATCTTAAAACATGGTTTTGTTGTATTTATTTTTTTGTTATTTGGTTTGGTTTGGTTTGGTTTTTGGTAGTGGAGTTTGGGGTTTTTTCTGGTTTTGTTTGTTTATTTGTTTTTTATAAAAGGATCAGCTAAAGAACTGCATACATTGGTCACATTTTGCATGGCAAATTGCCATAGCCACATCAAAATACCATGGCCACAACAAAATACCATGGCCACATTACACAAGATCTCCTACTTGAATTCAGAGTCTCCTGCCATTTGAAATGGAGTAAAACCTTTGTTAGCTGCAGCACCTGAAATTTGTACTCGTCTCTACTGGGTAGTTACCAGCCAGCATTTGGATGGCCGGACACTCCATCCTCTAGAAGTCAATAAAATGTAAACAATAGCTAGTAGGTTATATTGTGTCAAGCCCATTTTGGAAACATGTTTTTTTCCTAAATTCCCAGTGTATTTTCAGCATCAGAATCTCCAGGTTTTTCTCTTCAAATTCTAGCATTGTTATGGGGCTTTAAATAGAATGAAAATCCTTTGTAATAAAATAAGTTAAATAAATGACATTTTGGTATAAAAGTAAAACATCATTTCTTTCTGTGTTTTGGTCACCATAGGTTGAAAATGATATTTCAAAAAAAATTTAATGGTCCATATTACAAAATACATGATGTTAAAGTTTCATTTTCTGGAAGATAATATTTTATCGCATAAGATTATTTTTTAAATGGCTTTTATCTGCAGATTGAATGTATATCCTGAAAACTGAACACTTTGTCCATAAAAGCATGAGATAAAGTATTTTCTTTTTCTAAACGATGCTCAACACACAGGAACAAAACCTAAATCTTCAAAGTCAATATTTGTCAGTGTCTAAAGTAAATTTTGACTTGTTTTTTCTTAAATTTAATCTTAAAATTTAGAACAAGATATTCTGTTTTTAAAAGTCAGATGTTTAGAACTGAATATGAAAACTGATTGTCTTCTAATGAAAAATATGTAGAGTTGGGTTTGCTATGTCATGCTACTTAACTTTCAGCAGTATCCAGATAAAAGTGCTGGCCAATAAGAGACTCCTGCACAAATGTCTCATTGGCTTGAAGCTCATTGTTCACTATTAAAGCTAAGTAAAGCTTTTATTTTTTTAATGCAAGACTAGGCCTAATCATTTGTGTTAAGCATCTACTTCCCTGCAGCATTTAATGATTTCATTGAGAAATAAAAAGCTCTGGTCTAGACTATCTGATCAGAATAACTCTTTCACCATGCACCACAGCTACAGTATAAAACACATCCCACTCAGGGCCCTACAGAATCAGTAAGTGGTTTGCCCCATGGAAGAGTTTAAAAGGACATAGGCACTGTAGTATTTTGGCAGTACCCATGCATGTCCTTCATGAGCAAGTTTTACTGTTGAACTTCAAGATCTTTTTCTTTTAAAATTAATTATCTTCTATTCTTTTCTGTACATAAAGTAAGTTTTGCAGGAAAAGGCACTGCTGGTCTGCTGGCACAAGCTGTTGAGAACCAGGCATCTCTTTTCTTCATCAGCATATTGCCACCTGCCACAGACCGAAAGGAGGAGATGAAAACTGAGGAAGAAGGAAGAGAATGATGCCAACAGGAAAGATGTTCATTAAGTCTCTGGTGATGTCTGTTCAGTCTTCTCTCATTCTGGTCAGGAAAACAGTCCGACTGTTCAAAACCTAGTGTGTTCCTAGAAAAAGGACCGCATTAATTTTCTTTCTCCTTAATAATATCACAATTGATCCATGTATACTTTTGAAGACTTAGAAGCTCTGAGGATATTGCAAAAAAATGCATCTAATAACACCACTTTTGAAATAAGGAACACTAAGTGTTTTGTGTTTCAAATATATGAGGGCATTATGGAAATATCACTCAGGGCAGGAAGAATACCAAGAAAACATCAAAACAAACTATGTAAAAGTCCTCTCACATGTCTATTAAGAAAATAACAGACTGTCTCTTTATTTCTGGATTAGCTGCCTGAATCTAAAACACTAAAACAACAAACACAAGATGTTGTCCTGTTTATATAAGTTAATGAACACCATGGAAAAATGAAAACTACTTTGATCTTTTTGCTTTAAAGTAACACTTACAGGTTTTAACTGAAATGGATCCTCACTGAGCTGAAGTATTGCAGAAACACACAGTTAGAAACAGCCCCAGTCCCTTAAAATTTACATCATACACGCACAAAATAGATCATTAATGAAGAAAAATTAAGTTGTTTTTTTCTTTACACACTTTGTGGATTTGTGCAGGGAAGCAGAAGGGAGAAGTAAAAGGACTTCCAGTCTTTTCTTACAACTACTCATTTATAGAAGCAGAGTATAAGTAGGGTTGATGTTCTCACTGCTACTTTAATATGTAAAGAAAACTGCTTTAGCATCCCTTCTTGAGCTCTGAGAGCAGGACTTAGGGCCCCTACATCCAAACAGGGGAACTATGAAACCCTAATGGAAGGAAATGCACCTTAACAAGAAGGAATAACACATCTAGCAAATTAATACCTAACCGCGACCAGTATTTCTTCGGGCAGCAACTTGCTTGAGGATACTGCTTTGGTAAGTTCAGTTCTCCATGTGCACTGTATAGGGAGCCAAAGTACCTAACACAGGATACTAGACTCCCTCTGGGAACCTGGAACATAAATGCTGGGATATGGCCATGGTGATGCACGGTGGTACCGGCATGGTCCCAGGCATCAATGACTTGTACAAGGTCACACAGGAGAACTGCAGTAGATTTAGGCAAAATCATGCCCTATGCCATCTCTCTGAATGAATCCTTCAGTGATCCCACCCATTTAATTGGTGATCTTTTTTCAAATGCACATGCCCAGCCATTACCAAGGAAGCTGCTAGCTCCTGTGCCACATTAGACAACAGCACAAACTGAAACAGGAGCAAGGAGAAAAAAGCTAAACTGAAGAACTATCATAACATCATAGATACTAAGACTGGAAGGTCGTATAGCAATATACCTGCCAGTACTGGAATGCTCCCAGGAGTATGATTCCTCATGCTTTTTTAACACTATGCTCTTACGTTTGAATAGATTTCACTCTCTGAAAATTTGGCTTAATACTCAGCTTGAAGCTACCTTTCTTTTTCTTCACACTATTATTTCTAATTTCTATTAAAATTCTTTAAATGAGGCTCTGCTCAAGCTGAGCAGAAGAGATTCTGCTCAGGTCTGTGCTTCAGAAAAGAGGCAGGCTGTACAAGAAAACACTGAGGCTAAAATACTGAATTACATCAGTGACTTACTGTTTGTCCATTTATCCCACACAGGTTCTTATACCCACTTTGTAGATTTTGCCATTTTTGTTTTGTCTCCCAGGCCACATCTCTTACTCATTCTTCTTCTTATTCCTTAAACACTATCAAAATGATCTCTTTCTTTTCAGCCTGAAGACACTCAAACCAATGAGAAAAAAGAAGTCTTTTATTTTTCTTTCTTTTTTTTCCCCTGATAGGATATATTGTTCTCTTTAACTATATTGGCCAACACATTTGCCGCTCTATGACACTCAAGATGAAATATAAAATCTCACCACATTCAACACAATGGGAGTTCTGCTATTGATTTTTCTGTAGCCGGGATATCAACTGTTAGCCATATCTTTCAGTTTTCTACCCAGCACTGAGTATATGTGAGGTGAATTATTTTTCATCTATACATAACACGACATTATTCTGTGGACATTTAAGAACGAAACCTGCAGACTAAACCCAGGTACGTACTTACAGCAAGTTAATTTGAAAGGCCATAGGAAAAATCTTACCCCCTAGCCAAGGTGATAATATTCAGAATAGCTCATCTGGGGCTAATATATCTCTAAAATAACTTACTCATATGGCTTGACTCTTCCTTATACTCCTTTGTCACATTTCCTTCCTAAATCATTAATATCATTAATATTTCTTATTTATTGCTGAAAAGTAAGAAAACACATGTAATACATAATTTCCATCTCACCTTTAGATGTCTAAATGCCTTTAAAACTGTAGCCCTAACTGATTTATGTGCATTCAAAACCAAGAATGGGCACCTTAAAAGGTTACTTAATATTCATAGCCATGTACTTGTCAATTGTTTTTAATGAAAAATCACAGAAACATGCTATGAAATGCTCTAATACTTATTGTGGGCAGAATTTTCTAAATGTATGTGTTTACATTTGAGCTTCTTATCTGGGTTCTCTTTAGCACCACTAAAGAAAGATTGGCATTTGGGAGTATAGTTACCCCTTCCTAAAGTCGACATCTAGTAGGATTAAGTGGATCTTGTCTTAAAATGCCTGTCTCTCCATTAATTTTAAGAGAAACTTGGAGCGAGTTCTGAAGTTGAAGCCATCTATGCTGCAGACATCAATGTTATAAGATATGATTCACAAACAGCGTTAATATGGGTGCATGTGTGAGCACTTGTGCATGTGTGCGTTCGTGTGTGTCATCCTATAATTTCAATGGAAAGTTAGTGGTGAGATAATGGGATATGGACTCCATATTCAGTTCAACTCTGAAATATATGTATAACCTTAACTAATTCCTTACTCCACATTTTCCCAGGGAAAATGGGATAATACTTACCTTTCTGAATCATATGTTCTAAGGGAACTGGTTCATAATCTGTGTGAAATATTTCTGAGATTTTGGATGGAAGGTTTGGAAAATGTTACAGTATTAAGTTGTTCTTTCCCTTTTCTGACTTCTGATTCAAGTGCCAAACTCAACTTAAAAACAATTTTAAAAAGGAACCAAATTTTCACTGAAGTGAATTAATCCTGGGCTTTAAGTGGTAACAGTATCTACAGAAAGTGCTGTTTTGGATAAGGCTAAGTGTAAAGAGAGATACATTAATGAAAGGAAAACAACTTTTCGTGTTTGCTGAACAACAAAATATGCAGTAGGCACTCCTTTGTGTTTGATTATAAACTTTTTGAGAAGATAAAGCCTTCTGGCAATACATCAAACCGTCCTGCTTAGTTTCAGTCTAACAACTCCAAACCAAGTACTTCTTTACAACTTCTCTCCACAGTGCTCTTTAGAATGTCCTTAGGTTTTCCTCCAGGCAATGGCAGCTATAGTATGTGCTGAAGGATTTGTCACTACAGATATTAATACACCATCAAATAGAGAAATTCTTTTTAACTCTGTGTCAAATGCAAAATTATCATCACTAATACAAGAACTTAACAGTGTTCTATTTTTTTTTAATCTAATGCATTTTCATTAATGTAGCTCTCTCATCAAACTTGAGGGAGACTGTAACAGACAAACTATGATGACCTTGGACTGATTCAGCACTGAGCTTTTTAATTTGAATACATAATATTGTCTGGGAATACATATTCAAAAAAGGATAATATGGACTACAGGAATAACTTTTTTTTTTTTTTAATACAATCAGGTTGCCAGTCCTGACTAGTATACTAATTCCAAAATTAATTCTAGCCATCTAAATAATGTTTTAGCTGTATATATTTAAAGAATGATTTAAACACACAAAATACTAACCAGAATTTAAGTTGCAGAACTGCAGACAGTATCAGAATACTACTCCAAAACTACTCTTTTCTCTTAAGGTCTTTCTGTAAGTCTACATAGATGAAACATACTGAATTTAGTATATTTAATTAGCTTTGACATTAAGATCTCAAAATATCTTTAAAATAGATTTTAATTATTCTCTCACTTCCCTGGGTGAATGGAGAATGTTGTTGTATTAATTTCTATATTAGTATTTTAAACAAAAAATGTTGGAGTGATTTGGTCTTTCCTATATTGTGGACATATTAGAAACTGACTGACAGCCATGTCTTAACCGAAAGAAGACACACCTTCTGCTATAGGTATAGAGCATTTTCTCTTGTTTTTACATTACTGTGATCATTTTTATTATTGTTATTACTCACAGCATATGAGTTTAATCTTCCCTCTGATATGCAGCAATGCACTGCTTTTTTTTTTTTTTTTCCTTCTAGGAAATGATTTGTGCTCCCTCCTAACACTGCATTCACAAGCAAGCTGTAACAGCTTAGCAAATAGATTTTCAGCTTTAAGCAGGGCAGGATCAGGCTTTAGGGTCCTTTCCTCCATGTTAGAATCTAAGAACTTTCCTGTCCTTACAAAATGTACAGCCTATCCACTTCAGATGTTTATAAACCTCCCATATTCTGTCCCTGCGCTAAGCCGCAAGGTTTGCAGTGGAAGGATGGCTAAGTGCTGTGTAATGTCTGCCAGAACAGGCTGGAAAGTCTCAGATCATATTTCCTCCAAAGACTCTGCCCCTCGTCTCCAAGGTGATTTTGGGCAAGCTATTTTGTCTCATTCTCCATAAGACACAGATAATGACAATGATCTTCCTGTATAAAGAATTTTGCTATCTAAGGTGACAAAGCCTGGCAAAAGAAGTTATTCGTATTAATGGAATTGACCAAAATTGAGCTTAGGGCCTTAGCAGACTGCTTGGTCTGAATTACCACCACCACTGAAAAGTCTCCCCTCTCCATCCTTGACCTTCTCCCGTGCACAGGTGCAAAATCCCCCTTCATAGTCTGGCTATTTTGTGATGTACACAAATTGAGGGAAGGGCTGGCTGACCAACATTCTTGTTCATGGAAGCCTGCTATAATTAACCCTCACAAATGAGTTATTAGCAACCTGCCTTTCCAGAAACTTAGAAATACCTCTAACATCCTACTTCTGGTTTGAAATGCACCTTATTAGTGAATTAGTCTGGAAGGTAAAAGTAAAAAAAACTGCTTTGAAGTTCTGGAGAACTGAATATAATATATATTTTTTCCTCTTTCAAAATGCATTTAAAATTACCAAGAAGCTTTAAGTACAATTTTTGAGCAAAAAGAATGCTGTTAGAATTTTGAAACTTCTCTTTGGTAAGACCTGTGTATATTTAAGTGCTGAACTAGAGACTTGTAAAGTAAAAATGTGATCACTGTTGCATAAGAACTTGAGACTACTTCCAAATTTTTTTACTGCCTGTGATGAACCTTCCTGTAGTCCATCACTATGAAAAGAATTTATATTAGATCCCAGTTAATATCTTGGACCAAAATCTTATGGTGCTACCAGGTTTAGGTAAAGAATAAATAATACATTTCAGATATTGAGTTGGTCAGAGAACAAATATGTTTTCCCTAAAAGAGCTTCCAAGTGATTTTCCTGCAACATTTTTGAAGGAGCTCCATTGCAGTTGTTCTGAACAAGTTCTTGTTTCATTTTTCTTGTTTTTCCCTCCAAGGTTTTTTAAAAATCAAAAATGTTATTGAAAAAGTTAATGTAAATTCTTCTTAAGCCAAAGCTTATTTTCCAAACTACTTTTTATGGCTTTTTAATGATTTCATTTTTAAAAATAAAATTAGAAAAAGAAAAGTTTTGTTCTCAACTACTGATCCTTGTAAAAAAAAAATCATTTTGTTGAAAAAGTCTAATTTTATTCACAAACCTAAACCACTTTCAGTTTCATTAACCTGCACCTATACTTTCTTTAATCTAAGTGGAATCCATTTGATTGTGATAAGAAGACAAAGTCTTCAAAATTTGCACTGTATTGTTGGAATATTGTCGGGTTTATGTATAATTACATACATATTTCTTGTTTCACTTGTACGGCAACTTTAAGAAATAAGAAGCCAAATTCTTCCATGGTGTAATATCACTAATGCAGCTATATTTACTTGAGCAATGCATTTGGTTTATGGCTTTTACATCTGAATAATCCTTTTAACAAACAGTGCAAATCCTGCTCACACACCTTACATACTGCTTAACTCCACCTGAAAGGAAAATAGAATCTCCTTCCCACCAGAAGTTACTCTCTTTTTTTTTCTTTGCTTTTATTTAAGCAACAACACTAGCACAGCAATCAACAAATACACAGTTTTGCAAAGGGCAAACACATTCCAGTTTCACCTGAACACACAAAATAACACCCTTCTGTTTCATTCATGAAAAACATAATCCTGACCCCAATCCCACAACCCCAGGGAAGTAAAGATGGAGTTAATAGGAAAAAATCACCCAAACCAGCAAAACTCTCTTATCTTTTGGGGACCGCGCTTCAAGCAAACTAACAACACAGAATCAGAATAGTATTTCTTCATTTTAAAAACTGGACGATTTCTTTGAGTTCTAATAGATTTTCTGTACTCCCAGTTGTTTTTCAACTTCAGCAAATATATCTTCTTTCCCTGTTTCCATTAAGTAATGAATAACCTTACAGTCACTGCACTGTAAGAAACAGCCTTACAGAAAGTGAAACAGGCATCATAGCAAGTCTATGGCATTTCCAGACCCTTTTTTGGAGTAAAATGCAGCATGGTTTGATGAACAGAGATCTGGCCTAAACTTGGCTTGAAGAACAGTGTTTCACTCTTACTTTGGCCACTGACCTTCTATGTAACCTTCATCAAGCTTTCTTACTTCTGCTTTCCCTTTTCAGACTTTGTCTTCTGCATTTGTGAGGTCAGGTCTTAAGGTCAGGGGCACTGATGGACTCTTATGTCTGCACAGTATTTAGCACAATAAGGCTTTAATCTCAAATAGCTTTCAGAAACATGTCCTTAAAATCAAAAGATTTGGTCGTGTTTGGTCTAGACACATCGTACAGTTATTCTTGCATGATGAACAGAAATACAATATACAATTCCTTCAGATTCATTATTCTCAGGATAGTCTGTCCTCTTGTACTCAACACTAGCAAGGATGAATATTTTATACTTGCAAGCACTTTAAGCGCACACCTTCACTTGCTAAAATACCACATTTATGGTTCACATAAGAACTTAGCTGATACCAAAACATGGATATTTGGGCATGCTGCACAAGGAGCCTAATGCCTTGGGAATTTAATTAACTTCTGATATGAAACAGCCCAAATTTGTAAATCTTACAAACTATCGCTTTCTTCCTAGTGTATAAGGAGAGAGACAAGCCAAAGGACCTTTACATTGATGCAAGGAGCTGCTTGTTAGATGGGGCCCTGAAGAACAGGTGTTCAAACACTATTGTGATGGGCAGCAGTTTTAAATCCTACAGCGTGAGCACTGAGTTAACAGAAATGTCAATAAGGGCCCCATAAAACAGAAGGCCACCAGTGTTCTCATTGAGGGATGGGAAAAGGGAAATGAGTTTTTGAAAATAGTCATAAATAATAAAAAATGGTTGGCCTATAGCATTTTTCTTAAATTAACAAGAAGAACTTGATCCTAGTATAAAGTGCCTTGAAGAAAACCTGTCCAGTCTTGAGGGATGAGGGTTTTGATCAGGATAGATCAAGTGTGTGAACAATTTTCAGATGCGTAATTTATTTCCTGTTTTGAAAGAAATTGCTTAGCCTTGAAAGGTTTGTCAGGAGCATTATCATGTTTTTAAGAGTGTTCAGGGAGTTCAGCAGGAAGAAAGCAATACATTCTTAGCAGATCCCTTCCAAACTAAAATACAATTTCATAAAATATTCAGCATCTTTGTGGGCTTATAGTTATACTTATAGGAACCCATTCTCCTAGGATAAGGAACTGAATCTGTTGCATATATAATGAAGCCATAGATCATCATGGTCATAATGGAGGGCAGAATCCATCCTTCCTTGCATGAAGCTCTTTTGGGGAACAAAAATGCAAGGAGCTCTGCAGCATGTCAGAGTTATTATTTGGATTTATGAGCCAGTCACCAAACCGCAGTGCAGCTCCCATATAGGCTAGAAAAACATTCATGGCACCTCTAAGCAGGACCTTTGAGTCAGAGAGGCCTTGGTTTTGCCTATGAATATTACCACAGCTCTTACTCCTCATCTCTTTGCACAGAACTTTGGGAACCCTCTGAATCTGCTCCAGATACCTACCCCAGCTGGCTCAGAAAGCCTTAAATTGTCTGCTCGCACTCTGCCCAAAGACAGAAGTGGGTCTTGAAAAGAAGAGGTTAGATCTCTGGGAAAAAAACAACCAACCAACCAACCAACCAACCAACCAACCAAAGGAAATCTGTCGGGGGAAAAAATGAGCTAATGTATTTTTGTCTGGTGCTCGGTAAATGTGAGCAACTGCTCATCCGATTGGAGGCAAGGGAGTCCAGCCAGCTCTGTGCTAGACTATGACCAGATGCGCAGCTTTGGGTGACTCGCTTCCATTCAGTTTCCTTTTCTAGTCTTTCATTTACTGATTTTTGGTCAGATCCAGCCTTCATAACTGAAATGCCCAACCTGTGCTTTAAAAAAAAAATTAATGAAGCTTTCCTCCCCAGTAACCTGCTACTGACAACATTTCTGTCACCTCAGGTGCTGTGCTGTTTCAAGATCCAGGTCTTGGGCTTTATCACCTGGGTAGGGACAGCAGTCCAGCATCACCCATCACCCACCTCTGCTAGGGTTTTCCCCTTGAGGGAACCAGTGGGTTTACATCAAACCGGAGACAGACAAATAAGGGGCATACAGACTGTGCTGGTGCTCAGGGAGGTTAGGCCTTGGTGTGAGGACAAGTCCAAAAAAATAGGAGAAGATAAACACGTGGCCTGGTGTACCTGAGTGGTCAGTGAAGGAGGTAGTGGCCCTCAAAGGCTTCCAAGTGAAGCAGAGACCTTCTCTCTTATCATAACCATAGAACAGCCCAAGCTGGAAGGGACCTTGAAAGATCCTCTTGTCCAACATTTCGTGGGAAAGGGACCCTAGATTATCTAGCATCCTGTCCAATCCCACCTTGAAAACCTCCAGCAATGGGGTCTCTGCCACATCCCTGGGGAGGTTGCTCCAGTCTTCACGGTACTTCCCACTGACTGTGTGAGGAAGTCAGGTATTTTCTTTACTGCCTCACTTCGTGCTTAAAATGCACATCTCTCTGGGGTGTCCAAGACTGGATCCCACTATTATCAAGTCTTCAGAGTAAATATTGTTTCTCAGCATGAATCTGTGCTAATAAAATAGAGCTCTGGTTTCATCTAGGTCCCATAGCTATTGCTGTAATACAAATAATCACAAATACAAGATTGAGATTCTCAGAAAGACTTGGGAAAATAGGTTTAAGGCAGTAAAACTTATGTAAAGAATGTCAAATAAGGCAGACTGAAAATCTGTGAGGAAAATGTTGAGGATTGAGGTAAGCAGAGGTGATAGAATGGTATAGGTAGAAAAAAAACCCAAATAGTTAATTTTACAAGAGGATGGTATTTGAAGATATGAAACTTTAGACACATTTATCCCTGGCAGATCCCTTCCAATGAAGAATATAAATCACAAAGACCAGATATTTCTTTGACAGTAATTCAACCGGAAAGCTACCATTTTAGAAAAAATCATAAACAGGAGGGTTAAGATAAACATGTAAAGGTACAGTCACATGGAAATGGAGATTTGTTTTGGAAGGAAATAGCAGAGTGGCATATGGAGTAACGTACAGTGAAATATTTAGCTACAGCATGCTATTTTTTGAAAACAGTGTGTTAAATTATAACGTAAAAACTGGAACAAATTGACAGGATAATTTATTGATAGTGTAAGAAACTTATTTTCAATCCACCCATGAGTGTGTGAACGTGGGTGCATATAGCCAATTAGTAATGAGAAATGGTAATAATTCAAAGTAAGATAGATGTGAAAGAAAGGCATGAGAAGAAACTTAGAAGTCCTTTAGGGAAGTTTATAGTTATTATTCATCCACGCACTGGAAATTTTACAAGCTGTTTTATATAGTTCTCTGTATCATGTAAACATGACCATCTGCCAAAGATAACCTGCTTTACCTAAAAATCTACATATTATCCTAAGATGTAAGAGCACACAACATATTCATAAAGGAAAATCTCTACTATGAGATAAAAACTATGTATGTCTGAGTGTAGGTGCATACACAGATCTAGACATGCATTATTATAATGCTTTTTTAAAAAAAAATGTTTACTATTATACAGGCATTACTTGCACACAATTGTGTTATGTGTCTTCTGAACCTTTAGAAAGTTCATTCCCAGGGAGGGCACAAGGGGATCAAGAGAGATATGTAGGAAGTAAAATTGCACAAAGGAGACAGACATCATTAAACCATTGATCTGACTGCATGGGTCTGTCTTTCTATGCATTGCTAACTCCCTGGCAGGCTCTAGCCAGGTAGTGTAGGAAGTGCTAATGCGATCTGACTCGAGATCAATACTAACATGGTCTTAGATGCACTGTTTGTGCTTGCCAGAGTACTAGTTTGGAGACAGTACTGGATTATGTTTTACACCTTTTTGGCATATAACAAGCATTCTGGGCCTCTAACAGAAACCAAACATAATTAAGCATCAGAAGCCAGAGAAAGGCTGGAGGACTTGGTGATGTTGTGATAACAGAGTGAACCTTTGACCTCTAGGTTAATAGTCTAAAACTTGCTTAAATTAGTCATGACAGAGGACTAAATTCTTCACTGACTTTTACCCTTCAGAGCCTCATGGAAACAAGCAGGCTTGCAGGAATTCAGGCAGATCTCAAACTTGGTCTTCAAACTGAAAAGCAATTAGCAATGAGTTGGGGTTCTAAACCCTGCTCCTGCGATCAGTTTAGACA
The DNA here is from genome assembly GCA_034782735.1 of Sagittarius serpentarius. Lineage (NCBI taxonomy): Eukaryota > Metazoa > Chordata > Aves > Accipitriformes > Sagittariidae > Sagittarius > Sagittarius serpentarius. The sequence continues at coordinate 21,128,358 of JAVKLA010000017.1, forward strand.
CGCAGGCACGCAGCAAGTGGCACCAGTCGTGTTTGCTAGCAACCTCCGCTGGGATGCTGCGACTGCAGACTTCCTCTACAAAGAGACCTACCCAGCTGGTGCCACAACCTGTCAGAAGGCAGTGTGGGGTGGTACTGCTGCCATCCGTCCTCTGCCTGAGCTGTGGGTAAAGGTCTTCTGCCTCCAAAAGCAGTGCAGCTCCCTCCAAAACTGCCAAATCTATCTGACAAACAGAAGAGCCTAAACCAACTTAGAATCATTTAATGGCTCTAATATCTGTTCACTGCAGAGATTCAGAGTTACAGCTCTCATTCTAGCTAAAGAATGCCATATAGACATTATGGTATGTAATAATTTCAGATAGCATATTTATATAGAGCCATTTAAGCTCCCTAAAGCACTTCATATGTGAGGCATAGACAGGCATTATTTCATTCACTAGCAAAATGAAGCCACCCATTCACCTGAAATACTCTTCTGTACTTCAAGCATGTTAATCTCTGAGCGAAAGTTAAAAAAAAAAATAGCAGGGAAACCTGTGGAAGAAAGGGCATGAAAAGTGTAGTCCACAAAAGATAAAGATAACAGCCTTGTTTGCTTCCAAGTGCCTTCTGACAGTATGGGAATAATTCATCTCCAAAGAAAAAAACCCATCAAAATTTATGTTCTCTGTGACAAGACTGTGTGTTTTGCTTATGTGTATTTCTCAGTCTTCTTTCTGATTCCTAATTATTCAAGGTAGGACACTTTGATCAGTTCAGGCACTTGACAAAATCTGTCCTGTTCAGACTTTTTCTTGGTTTCTTTGAAGAGCAGGTGGTCAAAGCGTGTGGAGAGAAGTCCTCCTCCAGATCCAGCTAGAATGCCTCCATCCCCACAGCGATTCTGGTGAAATTTGCCACCCCCATTGGTGAGCTCAACTTGAATAGATCAGGGAGGTGACGTAGGAAATGAGTCGCTAACAGTGCTTTTCAGTATGACAACCAGCTGGGAAGAAGTCTATATTTGCCATGCTGCTAGAAAAGTGGATATCAATTCACCATCAAAGAACCCCTGTCATACTGTGTGCTGTGACATCAGACAGGGAGTTTATTACCCAGAAAAACCTCAGAATTAGACTCACCAGAAGTACTACACAGACAAAAGAATATGTGAAAATTGTTGTCCGCTGTTTGAAACCACATAACTGTTTATACTTCCTCTGTTTCTTCCCCGGTTATGACTGACTTCAATACCAGCATTTCCCTAATTCTTTTCTGTCTAAAAACTTGTTAGAGATGCTAAGAAACAAGCATAAAGCATCAGTGGGTCTGAGGCAATGTGGAATATCAGTGCTGCTGTTTTTCTTTTTAACAAAGCAAAGGATGTGTTTAATCTAAAGAAGACTTATTTTTAATGTAAATAAGCAGATGCTGTACATAATCCACACAGTTCTGGAGCTTACGGATAACAAGTTTGCACAGCACAAGCCAGGCAGCTTTGTTTCTCTTTAGAGCTCAGGAAGGCGAAGGTCAGGCAAATCAGAATATGGAACATTTGGTTCCTCATTGGCCTCCCTGGTGCTTTTTCCTCTCAGTGCATTTCATTTTCTTGGCAAATGTCTGTGACATATCAGTAAGTCATTTTAACACTTCTTCATGCCCTACTATTTCAGTTTCAAGATCATTAATAAAACAGCAGCTTGGAAGGTGGCACAACAGGCATTCTAGTATGCCAGCAGGTAGGGTGGCTGTCTGATTTTTTTTTTCCCAGCTATTAGCATAGCCAGACCTCAGCCTCATAAATAAACAGCACATAGTCTATGGAGAGTTTCATATAAAAAAAATATGCACAGTATGCTTTTCACTGACTGGCTATGTGCTATTGAACCATCTATTAGAGAAACTTTACCCTGGAAATTCAGACCTTATAATTTTAAAGTTTTAAAATGAAACCCCCTCAGGCTAGCCCAGCATAAACAATTAGTTGCTCCCTGTTAAACTCCATATCCATAACAGCCCATTTTGAATGTTTCATAAGGTACACTAAGGGACATCATTAGTATGTGAATTTCTTTTACAAAGATCACAATGAGGGCTTTAGGAAGAGAATGCACATATCCAGGGAAGATTGGCAGACAGAACGTCGCAAGCTGCTCGTGCTGAGTCGATTTAGAATCATGTGAAAGCATTTGAGCCATTTAACTCTATTTCTTTTGATCCTCAAATCTCTGCCTTCACATAATCTTATGAGTACAGTTTTCTAAACCCAATTTAATATCCTATCTTGATATTCCCTACTGGGTCTTCAGATTATTTCTTTAACTATTTTTTCTTCTTTTCTGTTTTCCTTTTTGAACTTTTATGGTTTGGGTTTTTTTTTGGTTTGGTTTGGGTTTTTTTGTTCTAATATGAAAATATCTGATGTTTTTGCCTTTTAACCTATTTGCTTCTGACACAGTTCAGGGGTATCCACCATACAGTACATTTCCTCATCTGTCTTTATAGGCAAGTCTAATGCTGTTTCTGATCAGCTTCATTGACTGCTGCATCTATGATGCTCTACTTGAAATAGCATGAAATTCACACCACCTCCTCATTGACTCCTGGCTCAGAATCCAACTCCAGAACTTGAAATCTAAGAATGCTTTTTCTCCCTTTATCCACATAAAGAAATTCTAGGCACCTTAACAGAAATCTTTACCTGCAGGTAAACCTTGGTTTTACTGAAATCAACACCTGGAATTCTAATAATGTTTCAAATATAAGATCTGTTGAGGAAAAAATAGATTGAACCTTTGTGGTAATTAGGCTGAATCATTTCTTTTAGCTCTGCTCCTCAGTAGCAAGGATTGTATTTGAAACAGCAGAAAAATTCAAATACTACAGGTATTGTCATGAGAAAAAGCAGCTAGTGATTTTTCAAAGGACAACATAAAACATATTCTGTCTTACTTTGTGTGAACTCAGATAATCGCCAAATCCACATGTAATATTTGATGGCCATAACATCAGAAACTTTTATCAGTCAGGAATGACTCCACCCAAATACTCTGATATGTTTGATAACAGTACAGATGCCCTAAAAGGAACAAAATAGTTTCTTATCAGTAACAATTCATACTTTTTCAAATAAATCAACATATGATGAAATCTGATGCAATTTGTTGGTGCTACAAGTAGACAGAAAGCTCCAATGAGGAGCAGAGCAGAATGCAAAATATGAAGCCTCTGTCAGATGTGCTCTTCTTTTGTGCCTATTCATCACTAATAACCACTTTAATGATTTTGGGTTTATCTACACCATGAGTGGAACTGTAATAACAATCTCAATAATAATGCACAGCTTTTCCTCTTTTGGGTTGAAGCTGTGTGTGGACACTCTTATTTCAACATAAGAGTGCCTTTATGTAAATTTAGCTAAATTAAATTAAGCCATATCAAAATAAGTCACTTTTAGCCTGAAATAATAGTGTCAGCACACAAACTTAAAACAAAATAATGAAGGGTGTGAATAATAGCTGATATATTTATTTAGATTCCATTCAACACATAGTGTTTTATAGCAGAAGCTGCAAGTTAGGGTTATTTTTAAGATAACTGCAGGAAAGAAAAAATAGAAACTTTTAATAAAATTCTGATGCTGCAGTTTTTGCAGAGTGGCAGGTAGCACAGTTTCATGGTCTGAACTGATCACTGGATCAACAGAGAAATATAAAATTGGAAAGAAAAGAAAGCCTGAGAGTCTGAACTGGAAAAGGGAGATTCCTGATGTGCAGCACCAGAGATGCAACGCAAACTCATGTCACGGATACAAGTAATTTATTTAGACACTCAGGTCCTACTGAGGTCCCTCTACTCTTGTTGAAAAGTAACTGCAAATGTATATGTACTTCTGGATCCGTCCCAAGGGATTCAATATTAAGCAAGTGGTTTTAGTTCAGTTTTACTTGGGAGGATTACTCTCTTGTTTGTAGTTGTGCCCGTCACTCTGATTTGCTGAATCAGGGCCAGGAAGATCAGCATAATTTAGAACTGAGTCCTGATTAAACTATAAGAATAATAGCCAAGATCAGGTAGGCTTGGTCTGGCTATTGATCTTATTGGATTTTATTTGCTTGCAATTTCAGGTGATTTTTTTTTTTTTTTTTTTTAATTTCTAGTTGCTCGGAACTCATTCAGCTGTGGTTAGAAAGTGAATGCCTTACAGGTTCTCTATTAATTATTTTCAATGTAATAATTTCAAAAATAGCTTTGTGATATTAGAATGCACTTTATAAATTATGCCACACAGCTTCCATACTACAGAAAATGTTGGGAACACCAGGGTGCATATTTTTATTGCTCTGTATGCATAGATAAAACCTGACATTTCCTAAGAGAGTGCTTCAGCCAAGGCTACCACAATGTTAAATGAGGCCACAAATTCATAATTTATTACTCCAACTTAAAGCAAATACTTCAGCATCCAACATCAATCCTCAGTACTAAAAGTTAAAATTGTCTTTTAGTCAGCAAAGAGAAAGCTTACGAGAAACAGGTTTTTTTGCTCTGCATTTATTGTCACTTTGTCAAGTTTCATCATTATTTTCTTTTAAATGTGAATGTTACTGCACTATCAAGTTAGCAAACAATGCTGGTTTTAATCTCAATTAGTGCAGCATTAATAAAGCTCCCTGTAAACTGTGTTGCGTGATTTATTTTACAAATATAAAAAATGACACACAATGGATTGTTGGAATAAAATCTGCCTCTTGACAGTGGCAAATGTCTAGTTGTTTCGGGTTTTTTTAAACAATGTACAGTTGTTGGACTATGTGTCCTCAAGACTGATCATACTTCAGAAAAAAATAAGTTTATTGAAAACAACTTCTGATTTTATCTGTGTACTGAGGAGACTTTGGTATGGTAAGAACATTTACAATGTCTTTCTGGAAACAATCTAATTTAAGATTATTTGAGAATTGTAGAGAGCAGGGGAAACTAACTCTGAGTAGCAGAAAATAAGCAGAGAGAGAAAAAAAAATACAGCTCCTCCACTTCCAAGATTACTTCTGTCCAGCTATATGCATAAGTCTGAATGGCCCCAAACAGAACGCTTATGATATAGAACAGAATGTTCTCAGTGCTAAAATCCAAATTAAATACTGCACTCATGCTGTATGTCTGTATGGCTTAAAGTCTTTCCAGCTCTTGAAGTAAAACTCATTTATTTGATAAGACCTTCCCATGGAAGTGCTTTTTGTCTTTCTGCTAGTTTCAGAATAAAAAGAAAAGTAAAAGTGGGGGGGAGGGGAACGGTTGCTACTTGCCATTTGTAAAATTAATAGCTGCTTTCCCCAAAAAATCTTCCTAGGAACATATTCCCCTACTACATAATGTATTATACAACAGACAGGGGTAACAGCTGCTGAAGAGAAACACATCATTGGGATATTGATAAGCTGGTTGCAAGAGAAGAAAGAATGGTACTAAATAGATGAAGTTTGCTTAAAAGCTGGTATCAGAAAATGAAGGGCTAAAATGCTGCCTTGAAAAATTGAAGCCTGGGACTGGAAGAAATCACCTATATCATTGAAGCCAGTTCCTTACAGTCACATACATTCATTACCTCATCTGACTTCAGACAGCTCACACCTATAGCTCTAAACTAAGCTCTATGTTTATGGACTGCTACTGTAAACAGAGAGATGGGAAACTGTAGTGAGGAAGCAGTTCAAAATAAGGTAGGTCTTGGAGCCCTGAATTCCAAGAACTAGCACTCCAAACACATCCCCATCCACTAAAACACATCTCAGCAACTTATAGCTAACTCCAGGGCATTAGGAAAAAGAGCAAAGCAGTACAAATGATAGACAGTGACACAAAAGAAAAGGAGAGGAACAGTATTGCTCATATCCATATTCCTGCAATAACCAATAATTTATCAGGAGAAAACCCCAGTGGGCTCTAGGAATACAGAATACGCTAGTATCTTTAGCTACTGCTCAGTTTTGTGATCCCACTGCTCAGAGCACTTTAATAATGCCTGAAATAGAAAAAAATCTAGTGCTGATTGCCATATATGATAAACATATGTATGTACAGTAAATAGATATCTATGTACATTAAATAGATATCTGTATAAAGTACAGTATAGAATAGAGTGAATCACATGATAATTTTTATTCTGCTAGTTGTGGGGAAACCTCATTATAATAAAAAGGAGGAAGGAGAAGAATAAGGTAAATAGTCAACTTGTTTGACAAGTGGGGGTTCTTTACAGACAAAACCAGGCAGAGTTAAGTAAAAATAACAATAGCTTTCCTGGAGAAAATTCCATTATAACAGCACTTAAGGCTTTTTGTTCATTTTTGCCTGAAAGACAATGACAAGGTGAAATACAGAAATTCTCAGCAAAACAAAAAGTTCAAAGTGAAGTATTTTATTTTGTGTTGAGATATTTGCTCTGAGCCAGTTCAGCATCAAACATCGTCACCCGTGACTCTGCACAGCCCACTGGGAGCTGTGGTTCAAGCGTCTTTTACCCCAGTTCTTGGCTATAACCTGTGCCACCTTGTTCTGTTGTGAGTCAGAAGACAGTGGAGGATTCCTACACTGAACTACCTACCTGCCTATATTGTTACCTATATCTCTCTATATAACCATTTTCAACTGTATCATTATGTTCTATCTAAATTAAAATGAGGTATCCACAAATGAGTTCCCACAAATGAGAAAATACTGTTCATGTGATATCAGCCAAAGGAGACTATCAGCTTTAGAATGCAATTTAATCTGTTTCATATTCTCAAACAAATTTTTTCTGAAGATATTTGACAAAACCCTGAATTGCCTGAGATACCACAATGTGGGATTCTTGCGACAGCTTAAATCGTGTTTCAAATTCTGTGGCTTTTTTTTTTATCGATAAATTTACAGTTATATTTAAAATGCCATTAAATCCAGACAGTATTTTCTGAGTTAAGCTTTTTCTCATTCTCAATTGCCCTTTCTTTAAAAATGAAGTCTATATCTTTCAAGTTATTAACACTGTCAATATTTTCCTTTTTAGAATAAAAGTATTTTAATTTAAAAATCAGAAAAACTGTTATCAAAACTTTCTACCTCTTCACATCTAGGTTCACAATAAAAAAAACATGAATAGCAAAACTGATCAATTAACACTTCAAAAGGCTAAGCAGTGACAACAATATGTCACTCAGTCATTTCCCTTTTATTAATTACAATGACAAAACTTCAACAGAGGATGAGAAAGAGGAAACTTTTGATTAACTGTTAAGCAAAGACTTGTTAAAGGTCTTTGTTTCCTAATATTTTAAAATCTAATTTTAATTTGAGCCAATCTAACTTCTCATCTTACTGAAAACAAAAAAATATAATGTTTTCCAGTCAGCAACTCAATACTATCCTTAGAGACAGACATATAGACACAGGGACAATGGTAGAGTAAATCAGCTGTATATATTCAACTGTACTGGGTTAATTTTCTTCACAGAAGCTGGTATGGTGCTGTGTTTTGGGTTTGTGACCAAAGCCGTGTTGATAACACAGGGATGTTAGCACTGGGTGGGGGAGGGAGCAAGTGGCTGTGTAGAGCTTAGCTGCCAGCTGGTGTTAACCCAAATCATCAGCACATCTTTCATTTAGGGGGTTTTAATTGATATTTTTCTTAATTCACTACATTCCATATATAACATCTGCAAAATACTATCTAAATCAAGTCCTACTTTATCAGAGATTAGGCAAATGTGAACAGGCAGAAATTCAAAGAAAGGTAATTCATCCCATCAGAGACAGGTATCCCAAGTTTTCAGCCCAGAGGAATACATTTTCTGCACCACTAAAAAGCCCCAAAATAGTCAAATAAAGTATGTTACAGTAACCCAGGTTACAGTAGCAACGATATGGATAGCAATGACAGACTTCATACAGGAGAGGAAAGATCACAGGCTAAGCGATCCACATACAATAGAAAGAATTTTCTTGACCTGAGATGTTTTTGTTGACCTTATTTCCTCATTCTCCTTTAGTTTTATTATGAAAACATTTGAAGATGCACACACTAAGTTGCTAGTTATAATACCTTCTGCAGTTTAAAGTTTGAGAATTTTCCATTGTACGCGCAGCTCTGGCATTTCTTGAAAGGTTTCCCCTATCTTTCCAAACACGTACTGGCCTAGTTTTAGTATCTGAAGGTCAGTAGTAGCAATCAGGAATTATACAGTTCAACCTTACAATGCTAGGAAATTCTAAAATATCCTTTTTCTTTCCATTCGAAGTGTCATTATGAAACATTATTTCCTTTCCTTCCATTTTATTTTAGCTTACCACAGTCTGCTACTCATATTTAGGGCTCACTTAGACTTCCTTATATAATGACTACTTTTAGAAGACATACCTTCTTTTCACCAGCTCTACTACAGAAGTATTTTCAGTATCCTTAACTATGTGCTAGCATTCTGCATGCAGGAAACTTTTTGTTCTTATTCATCTATTCTACTCTCTCATTATCTAAAACAATGTTAGGCAAGCAGTATATTACCTCCACATTTCTGCAGCCATCCTCAGAGGTCTCCTCATCTCTTATCACTTATCTAACAACCAGCAGACAACTTCCACATGTTATTTGAACTATTATGAGCAAACACATTTCATTTGTTTAGTTTAAGAGCTAGAACAAAAAATGCTTTATTTATTTGCCTGGTTTAAAGGTATTTCACATAAACATCAGACTTGGCATTTAGTCAGACTCCAGGGATCATGCCTGCAAATTAGGTAGCCAAGAGAGGCCCTTAATTGGGATTTGGGTTATTAAGATGAAATGTGGCCATTGGCAACAGTCCACGTTCCTAAAACTTTGCAATAGTCTGTCAAAAATACAAACAAACAAAAAAAAACCAGAAAAGTTTATCTAGGTTTTTAGGATGTATGGAGCCAGCTCCAGGACAGCATGAACAAATCTTTGCTTTAGAATAGGTTTTCTGGCTCAACCAGGACTTGACTTCACTGTAAATGTAACTCAAGTTAATATCCCTAAGGAACCTAGGAAAAAGAAGTGTTTACATTTAAACTCTTATATTTCTTTACCATGATTTTAAAATGCCACTTTCATCAAACAGGATACAGTTTCTTCCTCAGTAATTTGGAAAGGACAGTAATGATTCATAAAACAAGCTGCTACTAATGCTCTGGAGGGCATAGCCATGTTTTTGTATTAGTTTCATAATTTCTGCTAGATGAGGTAGATAAGCCCTTAGCTTCTATAGATACCAAATCGGATATTAAATAAAAAAGCTGCCAGTAAGTTTGTGGCATACTGTGGGCAATTAAACTGTGGTACACAGTTTTTTGACTCATTCTCCTAGCTTTATTTACTTACATATGATGATTCTGGTAGATGAAAACAAATCTGGAAAAAATGCCTCCTCCTCCATGAAAAAGCGGAACGAGATTTGTATGTTTAACATTTCGTGAACCTCAGAGGTATTTCAAAATGGCACCAAGCTAAATCGCTTTAAATTGGTCATCAGTTTTCTGTTAATGTGTTTTTCAGTGGAGAAAGTGCTCTCCACGATTCTTTTTTTTTTTTTAAAGGGGGAGGGAAGAATGCCAGATTTGCTTTAAATACTTTTCTTTATTTAAGTCAACATAAATTTTAGTATTTGGGGGCATTGCCTTTATTGAGGTGGGAGACTTTTTGTGTGAATTTTTTTTGTTTGTTTTTACTGGATCAGTCTGATATTCAGCAGTTTCTATTTGAGCTACCACAGGGAGTTGGTGAGTGCTGTAATTTAGATGTGTCACATCCTCATTCTCTTTCACGTCTAGCCTAGATTTTTCTATACATGTTGTATTTGTTGATGCATAGAAAGTTCCCCTTTCTGGCTTCTGACAAACTGAAAAGAAAAAAAGGAGTCTTCCACTCCATTGGCTAGAACTCATACAGCATACGAGGACCACTCAGTTTCAGAAACCAAAAATGTTTTATTTTTTCAGCAATGTGTAACAAGCATTTTGCTATTTGCTCTTTCAGAAATATTTTGGAATATTTGTTTTCCACAAATAATTTTATATGTTTATTTTGCGTTCCACTCTAGGACAAAAAGAAATTTTGATGTATGGAATCTCTAGATCATATATACAAACCTCATTATATTATAAACATAAGTTTGTGAATATTTAGGATGCAAAAGGTTATTTGCTTGAGCAAGAAACTTCTTCTAAGCTTTCCACAAATATCTCATGATATTTGAGAGAAGAAAGGACAGGTACCACCTAGGAGGGAATGCTCTGTAAGTCCAGACCCTCTCTTGCCTTGTGGTGTGTTCATATAGCTCTGCCATCTGTTTTAGCATGAGGCACTTCTGCACTGATCTAATGACATCCATAAAGGGAGTTGCTCCTTTATAACTACATAATTAGAAAAAATCACACCGCTAACCAATGTCATTATACTAATACACAATCAATGAGTGGACAGGGTCTACTGAAGCATGAGGCTGCATTTAGATGTGCTCTTTGGGCATAGATGAGTCAAGACAAGAGAAAAGCATTCCTATATTTTTCTCACCGCTCCCTTAATTCCTCAGCAAAGATAATCACCCATCAAATCTGCTAGAAAAAGTCCATGTGTGGCTACCCCTCGTCAAAATTGTAAAAGTGAAAACCCAGCGACGCTGTGACTCTAATATCAACAGTGATTGCTGTTTTCCATCATTTTGACATAAGCAGGTTGAGAGCATAGTTTTACAGACAGGTCTAAGGGAACAGTAATCCCCAGGTAGGGTGGAGTGATGATCAGATCGTAACATCTCAGTCCAGCTCAAGCGCGACCTGTGCAGCATGTCTGACCATGGCCTGAGTGTGTTTATCCTCCAGCTACTGATACAGGTGAAACTTCTGAAGAAATATTCAGCTTTCTTCAAACTAGACAGGTGAGATCCCAGTAGCCATGAATCCTTGGTATCTGGGAATTAAAATAGCACCCAAGTATGGTATGAGTGGGAATTACACTTACGGACAACTGTCAAAACGTCCCCTAAGATGAAGTACATTATACCACCTTCTGCATCATTTTGGACTGTGCCCATCCCTGGAAGACTTTGAAAAGCAGTTACACTAGAAACTGTGTGTTCTTCTGTTTGGATTTTTTTTCTCTTTATTATTGATCTTTTCTTTCCGGTTTCTCTGCATGTTTGTTGGTCTTTTTCTTTATATATTCTCTTTGACAGACTGCAGATCTTTTTTCAGTGCATTTTAGTTTTCTTCTGCCTTTCTGTCTATTATTCGTCTCCAGTCTCCTGGAGATACATGAGTGAATGATCACAGTAAAGTTAGACTCAAATTTTCCAACACGCAACAGGTGAGGGGGTTCAAAATCAGGCAAAACTTGCGTGCCCATCCATATTTAGTAGAGACACTGAAGCAGTTGAAGCAGATGCCTTCAGAAGAAATATTTTTAAAGTATCCTCTGCTTAGATTGATAGATATGCCAAGTATAGGCATGTATAATGTTGATAAAATCATACTGCATTAGATGCCCGTGCTCCTAAATCCAACTCGCACTCCCTTGACATGGGCTGACTTTTAAAAAACCAAAAATACTTTTCACATTTTCTAAACATCCAGTATTTCTTAAACCTAGCTTCCCGTTGTAAATCTTTCTTTTTTTGATGCTTTGTACACCTTTGTAAAGATTTCATTAAAAGAAATAAACATACATACATTAAAAACCTCAAAACCCTTCTATTCATTTCCTTATTACAGCATTCAAGCTCTTTGTGGCACTATGCCTAGTTTATATTACCAGGACTAGGTTTTTGCAAATGAAACTCTTTCAATTAGTGTTTCAGGAAGCAATTAAATTGTCTAAAATGTATTAATGAACACATTGAAATCTGGAAGAGTACCCTTTTTCTAATACTTCCATTATTAATGCACCATCTGTTTTGTTTTGTTCCCTCACTAGTGTACAGTTTCAGTAACCTCATGTCCACAGAAGACAGTATTCTCAAAAAGCAAAGCCAAGAAATTTAAGCTGATAATCAGTCTTAATTATACAGTATACATTCCAAATAATTTTACAGATACAATAATCAAGGATGAATTTTTTTTCTCTCTTTTATTTAAATGTTCTGTGTGGCAAAGAATCTCTCTGAATAACCGTGGGTTTGATCTTCATTTTCTTGGAACAATAAAGACAATTAAATATTTGGCTTCTGTATCTGGGGTTATTTCCATAGCAGGCAAAGAAGCTAACTTTTGCACAAGGACACATACAATAATGAGGCATAGGGGCATTAGAGCTTTCATTAGAGAAGAGACTACAGGCATCCGATGCATTTGGGGTATTATTTGTGTAGACTACTTGAAAGAATTTGAGCTGATCAAGATAGTGCCATGTGCATCACCATCTGCAGAGAGCATCTATAAAATATCCTGAGGTGATAACTTAAAAAGACGTATGAAAAATATTAATTTATTCAGGCTGCCAGAAGTATTTCTTTCTGTTTTAAGGGTAGGAATCATCTCATTCGACCTCAAACCAAGCTAAAGTATCAAATAGTTTCAAATCTGCTCTAAACGGGACAGATTGCTCACTTGCACACTTGTGGCTCTTTCATGAGGTGAAACAAGATGCAGGGCAAGATGCCACACTGGCTGTTGTTACAGTGTGGGGCAGAGCAGTCATCACCCTTTCGCTTCAGTATTGAACAGGTAATTTTTAAGGATCAGAAGCAACTTTCATGTTTCCAGTCCCACAGTAGCCAATCCCGAATATGCCTTTAGTTATGGACATCCTGAGACACATTACCCCATAGGTTCCCATAGGAACACGAATGTTTATAAAACTAGAAGACTGCAAAACCTCCCTTATGATAAATTTCTGTGGGCCCTCCAGCAGTTTCCACAAAGAGCATGAGGTTTATCTGTTGTTTAGGATGAAGGCTCTTTTTTTTGAAAAAAAGATAAGGCCAGTTGATGGCAAAGGGATTGTGGTGGGATTTCTTTGGAAACAGCTAGACATTTAGACATGAAAAAGCCAAAATCTGTACAGCTTCAGAGAACCAGCTTCACTGTGTTTTTCAGACCCAAGCTTTTGGAAAGGCCAGAGGTGATGGGATCAGGAAGGGCTGGCGGTGAAGAGTATTATTTTGTTTTGATTGGTACCTCTGGTTGCTTGGGTTTGGTGTCAGGAGGTGGTGGAGAATGAAAAGGTTTACCATTTTTACGTATCTAAATTATTTCTAGAGCCCAAATTTGAAGTTTTACTTCCTTTTTCATTAGATTTCTGTGTAAATAGTAACAAGTTCCATACTTGTGTAACATGATAAGACTGGGAAACGGATTTGTACAGTGCAAGATTTTTTTCAGATATGCAAGAGTTTATTATAGTCTGCTGGTTAGTCTGCTAGCTGAAAGTCAACCCCCCTTCCCAGGAATAAAGAAAGCAACATATAGATCATGTGTGAGCAGATGAAAGGAGTCCACTATCAGTGGGAGGATTTTTTTATATCGCAGATGTGTGACTGAAACAGCACAGACAACTACAGAGGACAAACCCAAGGTCCTCAGGTTCCGCAAGCTGCACTGTACTTGTTGCCATTTGATCATTTAAAAATTAGCACCTGAGCTGCATTTAGGTCCAAGCACTCTGAGAAACCTCTGCTCTGTTAATTTGTAGGCGCTTGCAGAGAAAAAAAAAATTGCATTTGTGTTCACTTTAAGAAGGCTTTTTATTACCAGAGCAGTGTGAAGGGATCTAGTATAAAGGAGATTTAGTCCTTAAATTTTAAACATTATATAAAAATTTAAATTAGTCTCTATTCTTCAGATTGTTGTCATTATGGAAAGGTCAGAGATGATGAATTGTTTGTTGATGCTGCAGATATAATGTACTGTACAGTTCTATTATTTGCTGTTGAAGAAAACATGATTTATTGGATAATGTCAGAAAATACTTGCTCCAGACCTGCAGTATATGAAATATATAGCCTGTATTCAGCCATGCCGCTTAAGGGAACTACCGTACAATCCTCTGAGGCTAAAAATGAGATCTTTCTACTAGTTTAAATCATTATTTAGTGATTCAGCAGGAACACTATGTCTTCAAAATTGTTTTTACAGCTACACATCAAATGGTCTAATTAATAAAAAATAAATCAAATAAACAAAAGATGCACTAAGTGGCATTTCAAATGCTACTGACCTTTACAGATGTTTGAGGAGGCATTTGGTATGTTGCAACCACAGTCACGTGATGTGAGCCACAGTTAGAAAGTCAACAAAAAGCTGCGGCTGCTAATAATAGATAGAAAAAAAAGGTGATTTTAAAGACTAATCTGTACAAAAAACTTATGTAGAAACCATTTCTTCATCTTATTTAAGCATTTTAGATTTAATTTTTCTCTATTCCCAAATCAGAATTAGAAAGCAGAAATAAACAAAATGCTAAAAACCTGAAACGTAAAGTAACTTTCAGTTTGACTTGGAATTGTTTGCTTAGTTCTGATAACCTAAAAAGTACTGCATTTAACTCGAAGTTAAAATCCAGAAGGTGAATTTAAATGACAAAATCAGAGACAATGGAAGAACTTGGAAGGTTTTTTTAAAAGAAATTAAATCTAACCACTTTCCTGCAAATGTACTCAGTTCCAGGAAATTGGCCCTATCTAGCAAAAAAAAGTTGTAGAAAATTTTGTAACCTACTTCAGTTATGTGTTCTGATCCATAAGTCTATCATTTCATTTCATATCCTCGGTGTTTTAGCAATGTCCAAGCAATGTCTGTCTTGAAAAGCAACATCTTAGTCCAGCCTGTGTCGTGAGAACTTCTCTGAGCAAGGGACATGCAGCCATTTTGAAAACGGACAATTTTTCATGAGAGTCTCTGAAACGGGTTTCATTCTTCAGTCTCTGCTGCTGAATTCACGTTCATGTATGAAAAATAAGAACAGTTATAATTAGCTCAACACAGTTATTTTCAAAGAGTGTATCTGGTGCATCATATCTGCTCAACAAGAGAGTCTCAAAGAGTGTAGGGAGATGGTATGGAAGAAATGTAACGATCACAAAAAAACTGGGAAAACTGGCATGTGCATGAACACACACCAAGAAAGGCAGAGACATCTTTCCTAGGGTGTCTTTCAAGAATTATGACATCAAATTCTAAAGTGCTTTACAAAAATGTAGCAAATTCATCTCAGCTGGTAGCTCTGTTAATGTCAGTGGAGTTACAGTGGGAATGAATTTGTTCCAAGGCAAGCATCACAAGGAGTACACTACTGTTAGACTGTTACACTGGTTATTAACTCACTTTCCTTTCAATGCTAAAGAGTACAGCTAAAGCTTCACAAATCTATTTTTAAACTATGTAAAGTATTTGCTTCACAGATCAAAGAAACATGAAGCCAAACTTACCATAGCACAGACTGGTGGAAAAATGGGCTAGACTGAAAGAAACGTCTTTGAAATATTCTAGGGACCCAGCATGAAACCTGGTTAAAGTTGTATAGCTTTCCATTTGAAAGGTCACTTTCAGAACTGGCTTGTAACTTTGTGAGAGGGATACTTTTCAAGCTGAAATTGTCCATGCTTATTCTCAGTCAGAGTTTTTTTTTAATAATGCACAAAAGAAGGGAAATGATTTTTAAATTTTTACTTTTGATTAATTGCCTTCGGTGCATACGAGGGCAGAGACTGAGCAGCTGGTGTGTATCAGTATCAAGAAGGTGAAAAATCTGGTTCAAGCAGATGAGAAACCTGTCTCCCTGAGTGCGGAGAACGACTTTGGAAGCAGTAAAGAGATTAGGGACTGTACTGGGACCGGAGAAGGGGAGAATGGTGGCCAAACTTGTGAACATCTTTTAAATTTTGTTTCTTTTCCCAAAAGGTTCCCTTTGTATCCCTTTTTCCATCTCTCTAAGGCGGCTATTCACTCTTGGAACCCTCTGAGCGGTAGTCTGTTTTGTGCAGCGAGCAGAAAAAGTAACCCCAGGCTAGAGGGGGCAAAACAAGGCCCACCTGTGCTCTCTGTCTGCTCTCAGGATCAGACTTGCACAAAATAAACCCTCGGGTCTACACAACGAAAGAGGTCACCTTGGTCCTGCTTGGGTAGCTCTGTTTCTGATATGCCGATTGTAAAGTTTGGACAGAGCCCTGGCTGAGGGTGCTGAGATCATTCAGGAGCTAGCAACTACCCTGACATCTGCTCCCCCTAGACACAGTGGGGTTCCAGCCGGAGCTCTAGGTTAGGCACGTGGTGAAAAAGCACGTCACTAGTGAGGCTTACACAGCCTGTGCTAGATCCTGAGGCACCATTCATTGACGGGTGCATATAGCCAAAAATATATGTATATATAGCCTTCCCTAACCCTGGGGACAAGGCACCCACCTTGCTCTTCCCACAGCTGCCCTCGGGTTTCTCGTGCTGCTTCTGCAGCAGCTGGAGGCCCAAGCGGCTTGTGTCCTGGCAGAGGAACAGAAGACGGGCTCTGCCGATGAACCAGGAGCCTCTTTCGTGGCTTTAACCTGGACGAAACCCATCCTGTTCGCCTACCAGTGCAGACACAATCACAGGCTAATGCCTCTCCTTCCTTTTCTGTTTAGCTTCGTCCCGAATTAGCTGAAAATGGAGCCCTGTTTTCTGCTCCATCCGCCTGAGAGGACAGCGAAAAGCTTGCAGGGATGCCTCCTCGGCGTTGCCCATTTCCTGGCACCAGAGAACCCTACCCCTCTCCTTGCTGTAGTCTTTTTGTGTGGAATAAGATGCAGTGGTAAACAAAGAGTAAGCTTTGTCTGTTCGAACACGCTAATGACCAGCCAGTTAATACTACCTTATTCATTTATTAGAAACTGAGAAAATGCCTGTTACCTTTTGAGACCAGACTACAGCAGGTGGTGGGTTTGTTTGTTTAGTATATAAGAAGTTATCGATCAGAATATTTAGTCAAAAGTTGGAATGCTTATTGTGAACGGTTGCTGACATTTGTTGTTTTACTGGGCTAATCTAAAGCAAAAATTATTAAAGTCAGGTCAATAATATGGATTGCTCCCTTCTTTAACATCTTGCTCAAAGAAATACAAATGAATTTATTTATATCCGTTTGTAATATAGATTTCTGCATCCATTTCTAATATACTAATGTTTATTCTTGTGGGAATTCAACTGATAGGTCTTTCCTTACCATATTTACTGTCATTAAATTTGTTGAATAATTTTGATACATAATTCAATGTGTATATCCTGTAAAATAGCTTAATAAAATCAGCGTTTAAGGCTCTTTCAAAGCTTTAAAAAACATTTAGAAAGCAAATATATTATGGGTTCTTGACTCAGTTTGGGAAGTTTACTTTCATATTTCCCAGCAGTACATGCAGCCACTTCTTGCTATGTATCAAAAACAGATTTCCTCCCCTGTACATTTCTAGTTTCCTATGGATACATGTTTTTCTGCATTAGAACTTCACACATCGTAAATCATACCCTACTTACATACTGTGTTTTGTTTGTGACTACATACAAGACCTCCATACTGCCTTTCTTGAAATGAAGTCATTTGTACTTTGGTGACCCGCATTTAATGTATGCAATTTCTGTTTGAATAAGCCTATTGCAGCTTGCTTTTATATTACTGCTCAATTATAAAGCACTCCAAATGCATTATGAAAACTTTGAAGGTACAGAAAATGAAAAATCGTTTGCAAGGAGAACACAAAGGTCACATTTGATACTTAGATACGATTGATGCTTTCCTGCATCCCAACTACTCCTTTTCTGAGCCATGGTGTTATATTGATAAGCACAGTTATCTTTCTCTATGGTAAAAATGTGCTGCTTTCTAGAATCTGTCAAGCACTACAAAAACTAGTGGGGTCTCCCCAGAGGCATGTCCTCATGTCTAGTTGTTCATATTTGTGTTTTTCAGCTGTCTCGCACAAGCATAGCGTCCACATTCGGGCACATTCATCACTTCAGCATTAGAAGGCTTATCACTCGCTGTCATAAGGTGATCCACTGACGGATGCTCTGGCATTTTCATCACCCTCGACACTGTTTCCATTATATCTTGTATAGGTTCTTTGAAGGGAGATGACAAGCACATGTGGAGACAAATTCTTTGAAACGCCGAGTAAACCCTAGTCTTTCTTTTCAAGGACTGCTGAATATTTCTACCTTATTTGAAAAGGACTTGTGCTTTCTGAAGAATTTTGAGTTTGAGTTGTTTTGAGAGGGGATAGATTGTGGTGGTGGTGAATGTTCTTATCCATATGAATAAATTAATTACAGTCCTTTTAGAGTATTTTAATTCTTCACACTATATTTATTACAACTCACCAATCTCAAGGCACTTTAAAACATATGCAGTAAATTTCACACATGCATCCCTTTGTCATGTAATTAAACCAAGTCACAGAGAGCTGAAGGATGGCATGTCCAAGGTCCTACCATAAATTGGTAAGCCTCTTTCAGCAGATCCATAGTACCTCATATTGTATCTCTAATAAATATATGTGCTGGGTTTTTTTCCCCCAGAGCACTGGCAGCCAGTCTGGAGTGGTCTGTAGGTAGAAACTCTGGAAAACAATAATGTGGCTTTAGGAATTATACTGCTGCCTATCATCTCCTTTGTAATAACCTTTCTTGTTCAAAGCTAGCAGAAGAAAAAAAAAATTACTTGTGTTGTTATGTGCCTTTTTTTGTAACTTGAACTATCTACAGTATCTCCATTATTTTCCTCTTCTGCAGGGAGGGCATACAAAAACATGTTTATTGTATTGTCTGTCTTAACTTAACCACAGGGCTGCAGGTTTAATATCTCAGCACTTCACAAGCCTCATGTTTACAACATCCATGAGGTAGTGAAGTTCTTCTTGTAGATGGTATTATATGATTTTTTCAAGGCTGGAAGAGTTTAGAAATTCCTTGAAATTCTACCGTGTACATGGTAATATAGACAAACCTTCCTTCATGTACAAGAGCAACAGCAATTATCTCTATAAAAATAGTCACTGAAAAATCAGAATATAACATAATAATATGTATATGCTTGTGTAGGAGTGAGTCTGCTGCCTGATTTGCTCATAAACTACCACAACCATCCCGCATCCTATAGTGTGTTGAAAGGGAGGTTGG
The DNA here is from genome assembly GCA_034782735.1 of Sagittarius serpentarius. Lineage (NCBI taxonomy): Eukaryota > Metazoa > Chordata > Aves > Accipitriformes > Sagittariidae > Sagittarius > Sagittarius serpentarius. The sequence continues at coordinate 21,147,473 of JAVKLA010000017.1, forward strand.
TTTTATGCTAGGGCACTGCTGTTGCCCCTTGGTGTGAGGATGTTTGGTAAACGCAATCTTCAGGCAATATGGGATAGCGATGTCAACACCTGCGTGCTTAGCCAGCATATGAAAAAGTGCAGAGAGAACAATGTTCACAGGCTGTGAACAGGAAGGCAGCTATCTGGGTGGAAGTGAAAACCATGTCTTTTCTGATTAGGTCAGAACTGAATGGTTTGAAAAGGTCCTAAAACTACTTTAGCACTTGTAGTTGGTCACTGACAGTGTGTATGGGATGTCTGGCAGCATTTTTAGTTCAGGCTGGGATATATGACAGTAGTTACTGCGGATGAGCATTCTTCTGGATATTGTTTCACACTGCTGAACATGGCAAAAAGGTCCTGAGAGAAGAGCTTAAAAGAAATATTTGTCCTTTTTCCTATTAAAAAAAAAATCATGTGGGTAATTGTTTTAATATGCAAGGTGTATGCAAAAGTATTTTTATCTAGATTTTTGGGCTGGAGGGGCTTGGACTTTTTCATCTGGGTTTTGGCTTTTTGAGCTTTCGTAGTGTTGGTGTTCACTATTTTGAAAAACTGTGGAAATAAACACTTTCAGACAATTCATGGAGAGCATAACCAAGGCTTCTGTATGTTCCTTGCCCACTTAATTTCTCAAAGACTCCACAGGATAGGCAAGAACCCAACTTCTGAAATTTAGATTTATCACCGAGATGCCTGATCAATAGATGTTTGATCTCAGTAGGACTCTCCCACTGGGAGTCGGGCTAGGTGGAGATTTATTTAGAACAAAGCAGCCTGTGTGTGTGTCTGTTCCCAGATGACTTTCTGAGCACTGCACATTTGTAGGGATTAGTTTACAGGCTAGCTAGCTCAACAGATTTTTTTCTCCATGGTTATTTCAATGTATCAAGGTATAAGACCAAGACAGTCCAGATATGCTGGATTACATACTCTCTTCTGACTGCATTCTCTTGATTTTTTAGTATGTTTTCTGGGCTAGTTGTATTTGTTCATTTGTTTGGCTTTATATAGTTCTGTTCTAACATTTGAATTGAGCCAGCAAGGTACACATATTCAAAAGGCTTTTTTGTGAGTAAGAATGATCGCCTGAACAAAATATTCCAGATAAAATTTGCCCTTTTTAATTATAACCTTTGAGGTAGGCCTGAGAGGTGTATAAAAATTTTTTATATTCACAACAACAAGAAGCTTGTTCATGAATGCCATTAGTACTGTTGCTCTCTGCACTAAGGAAAAAAGCAGATTCCAGTCTTTAGCATAACCAAATGATACAAGTCTAGTAAGCAGTGGTATAAATAACAGCACTGATGTCTTCAAGAATCAACTGATATTTGCTAGACTTGACAGGTTCTAGTAATTGAAGAATCTGTGATTGACTTGGCGATGTCTGTGCTTCTGTATGTTGCTGTAGAAAGAAACTGTGCCCCTGATGAGGGGCAGGGGAGTCTAACGAAAAAGAAGAACAAAAATGGTTTTAATTTATTAATCTCAAATGTCAGAACCAGAGAGATTTTAAGCATTGCTTGTTTTAAGGTCCGTCTATTATTACTGATTTTTCTTCCCATATTTCCCAAAATTTGAAATGAAATAAAAAGAAATACTTGGCTTTCTACTGATAGCTGCTTCTCTGCCCATTGATCGATAGCTGATGAGTACTCTTGGATCTGCAGTGCTCTATGGGCCCTGAAAAGTTTGCACAGCACATGGATAGCTACCACGATGCCTGTGCATCCCTGGAGAACTTTTTCTGTAAACTCTTGTAATTGGCTACGCAGCCATGGTTCAGAGTGTTTGTCACAAAGCAACATTTAAAGGACTCATTTGACTTTATAATGTCTAATTTGTGCATGTTTTTATCAGAAGGAGAGGGTTTGACATGAGCATAGGGGCAAAATAAGACATAAATTAGGACAGTGACTTCTCATAATACTCAAAAATTCCCCTTACTCTTCCGTTTATTTCTGATGTGTCATCTCTCCTGGATGCAACGAGAGTGAAGCACCAGCTATGTCTGTCAGCAACAGCATCTTAAAACCCTGTTAAATGTTCTCAAACAGGAAAGTTGTAGAGCTTATAACTGACAGAGCAGGGGAGGAGAGCCGTGTGACCTCTTTCTGTCTGCTGCTCCTCTGATACTAATTTCAGTCCGCTGATTGGCAAGTCGTAAACCTGTTAGCAAGAGATTTTTTAGCTGTGGGATCTGAGACAGGATTGTTTAATAGTATCTAGGTCTGAAAATGAATTCCTTCAAAGTTCTGGGAGAGTTTGGCTTCAATATTCATTTTGGTCCTTTCTACCAGTGGAGGTGTTCAGGAACAGATCACACAGAAGTGTATCAGGAATGGTTAAGGTATAGCAAAGCCTGTTTCTTACCACAGGGTTGGAATAGATGATGTCTTCATATGTCTTCCACGCTTATTTTATAGTTTTGGGATGGTAAGCAGATCTAAGCCACAAGGTTCTGATAAAGATGTAAAAAGTAATGATAGTTTGGGCTAAAGGGTAAAGAATAAATCAGGTCTTATGGTCCCATCACACTGCGTAAAATCAGTCTTGGTAAAGAATACCCCTACTAATGGATTGAAGCATTTAGTCTGGGCCTGCTGGACCTAGATAAACCTTTTTATTCTTTTTAGTTCCTCAACCTATCAACAAAATAATCCCAGCCTGTGCTTCCTAATGTCTACATTTCTGGGCTCTTTAGTTCTTGGCCTGGTCCGAGCAGCCAAAAATGGTCTTTTTACAGGCTCTTCTCTGGATTAACATTTTCATGATGTAGGAGACTGAAAATGCTCTGATCAGGCTTTCTCTATGCTGTAGCTGCTCACAGCATGAATGTTGGCTGGAGAGGCTCACGTCCAGTTTTCCAAAAGACTCAAGAACCGTGTGTTCTCCAAGGAAAGGCCACTACAATGGCATTCATATGCCCACACCTCAGGTTTTGTATTTTCAGAGAGTAATACATGCTTAGAATAATTTTTCTTTCTTTTTTTTTGCATGAAGCCATTTAATAGGTTACTCAACACATCTCTTCATACATCCAGCAGCTGACATTTATCTCAGCAGTATAAAAAGACTGTCTGGAGACAGTAAGAGAGAGAGAAGAGATAATTCTTCTTCTTAGGATTTTGCTGACTAATTTTTAATTTTTTAGGATGACCATCTACCATGCCAACAGATGCTTTAGAGAGGAGTATAATAATAAAAATCACTGTTAAAATAATTCAGCTATATATCATTATTGTGAGCACTTGTCATGGTTTAACCCCCAGCCAGCAACTAAGCACCATGCCGCTGCTTGCCCACTCCCCCCAAGTCAGGATGGGGGAGATGATCAGAAGAGTAAAAGTGCTGAAAAAAAACTCATGGGTTGAGATAAAGACAGTTTAATAGGCAAAGCAAAAGCTGCGCACACAAGCAAAGCAAAACAAGGAATTCATTCACCACTTCCCATGGGCAGGCCAGTGTTCAGCCATCTCCAGGACAGCCGGGCTCCTTCACATGTAACAGTGACTTGGGAAGACAAACGCTTCACTTCAGACGTCCCCTCTTCCTTCTTCTTCCCCCAGCTTTATATGCTGAGCATGATGCCATATGGTCTGGGATATCCCTGGGGTCAGCTGGGGTCAGCTGT
>JAVKLA010000017.1:21151161-21163793 GCA_034782735.1 Sagittarius serpentarius
CCCCAGCCTCCTCGCTGGTGGGGTGGGGTGAGGAGCAGCAAAGGCCTTGGCTCTGGGTAAGCGCTGCTCAGCAGTAATGAAAACATCCCTGTGTTATCAGCACTGTTTTCAGCACAAATCCAAAACACAGCCCCATACTAGCTACTATGAAGAAAATTAACTCTATCTCAGCCAAAACCAACACAGCACTGAAAAGAGAAGGGGCTAACAGAAAAGTTGGATTATATTGATTTATGATTGTCCTCGTTTAACTGAACTCTCCTTTAAGAAAGCGCTCAGGCAGAATTAAATTGCTTAAGTATTTACCCAAAAGAAGAAATAAATGGAAGAGATAAAGCAGTTGTTTTCAGTGTGCCTTTTTCTACTAAAGTTTTAGAGTGATTACTCTAATTGGGACTGTTAACAGGAGAATGAGATGCCAGCTATTGGAGAGGGGGATAATGGAAAAGGCTTTGCAAAAGAAGTTTGCAAAATCAAGCCTTTTGGAGGACAAATTATAATTTATCTGGTGAGAGTCCCCAGTACATTTGGCTGAACTAAAGATACAAAGAATGACTGGTGGTTTTTTCTTTTTTTTTTCATTTGTAATACATTTTAACTAACAGGAAAAACAAACCTGTTGTTCTGCAAAACAAGAACTCCACCAGGAACACTGCAAGAGTGAGGACCGAGTGTGCAGTGTTTGCCCATCCTGGAGGTGACCATGCAAATACCTGTTCCGGCAGCAGCCAGAGGGATAACAGGGATGCCTGTCTGTGGCCCCTTTTCCGTCAGCACAGGACAAAACTATTTCAGGCAGCTCTAACTGAGTGTAAACACTTTCCTCACATTTTCTTTGCCTTACTGCTGTGAATGCAAATGCTGTATGTTATGCCTTAAGCTTTCTGAAGGCACCATGAGTGTGGCAGTCCATATTTCTTCCTTGTTCTGTGTTTGCCTTGTGTGATGCCACAAAGCCAAATGAAGGGGGGAAGAAGGGAGTAAGAAAAGCAAAGGAATAGCAGTAAGAAGGAAGAAGCAGTTTATACGGCAAATAAAAAGCCAAATAAAAGCTGTGCAGACACAATAAATCTTCCCGTGGTATTGCTCATGTTCCCAACATACCCAAGGGTGATACAGAGGTTGCTGAAATATGAAGAGAAGTCCTTTGGTTATTCTCTCCACAGTATCTCTTGGGAACAACTGGTCTGATACTGTGCCTCTTTCCCTCATCTCAGTTGTGACAGCATTCTCTGTCTAAGAGCTGAAGACTAAAATGTTACAGACATCCCTGTTGTGGCTAGTGCAGAAATACTGATGAAACTACTGGGTCCAGAGACATCTTGAAGTGCTGAAGGTGAAATAAGGCCCTTCTCTGACAACATCTTTTTTTTGAAAATACGGTATGGGGCTCAGACCAATTCTTTATGGACTACTCTTTGTACAACCATGACCATCCTAAACACCATATCAGAATATTTAGAACAATTATAAGTCACACTTTCAATTAAAACCTTCTTTTGGTAACCAGTGGTGAGGGTTGTGCTAGTTCTTGAAGAACAAAGAGAAAAATATATCAAGACATAACAGAATGTACTTTGTCTGTGTTATGTTTCTATTTGAAATATTTGGCAGGATCACCTAACAGTATTTCAGATGCTTTCAGATACCTGACCGTCCTGATGGGGCTGGCAAATACTCTGCATAGCCTACAGGAAACACATGACTTCTTTGAGTCAGCTAGAGACACCACAGGACATTGAAAAATGGTTGCAGTTGCCCATGTGTGGGCAACTAAATCAAATCCATTTTTGACTATTTTAAGGCAAAATAAATCTCATTTTAAGCTCTACTGACTGTATTGACAAGATGCTTGATTCAGCTGTCTTAAACTGTCTCCCACTCTACACTGCACTAGTTCAGCCCCACCTCGAATACATTGTGCAGTTTTGGGCACCTCAGTCTAAGAAGGACATCAGCCTATTAGAGTGTGTCCAGAGGAAGGTGACCAAGATGGTGAAATACCTCAAGGGCAAGACTTACGAGGAGCACCTGAGGTCACTTGGTCTGTTTGGCTTGGAGAAGAGAAGGCTGAGGGGTGACCTCATGGCAGAGGTGTCGGTCACCAGAGATAGGACACGAGGAAATGGGAAGAAGCTGCTTCAGAAAAAGTTCAGACTGGACATTAGGAAAAGATTCTTCATTGAGAGGTCACTGGAACAGGCTTCCCAGGGAAGTGGTCACGGCACCAAGCCTGTCAGAGTTCAAGGAGCATCTGGACAACGCTTTTAGTCATATGATTTATCTTCAGGTAGTGCTGCGAGGAGCAGGGAGTTGGACTTGATGATCCTTATGGGTCCCTTCCATCTTCAGATATTCTATGATTCCGTGATCCTAATGTAGGCACTTGCTGGTGTTTTGGAAGCCCTTTTTGGTGCCCTGACCTCCAGTTGACTTCCAGAAAGGTTTAGCTCTCCCTCAGCACCTGTTTTGTAGCTATCATCTCCAGGTGTAAGACTCAGAGGTACTGGCTACAAAGGGAGCTTAGATAGTACACATTTAGAGCCACGTTATTTGCATGTTGGTGCTTTGGTCCCAAACTGAGCTCCCAAGTTTCACAATGTCAAGTACAGAGCTGCAAACACTGGCCTCAAACTGGTTCCTGAAGACGCTTTTATACACCTTATTTTCATCGCCTATGCGTATTTGAAAGATATGCATGTAGAGGGAATGAGATTTGATGCCAGTTGCTCTTGCAGTAGGGAGCAGACAGGTGGCCATTGGCTCACGCCCACTCTGTACTCATAGATTGAAAGATGGGGTTAAACTTGGTGTGTGCAAAAAATATGCAACACAACAGCATATGGGATCTTTAGTTTCAATTTATAGGTGTTTTTATTAAATATAGATTTGGTTGTGGCAGGTCAGATGGAATGCAAACATTTTTCGCACCCATAGGGAAGCAGACATCACTTCTAGCTTACCTTAAGAATAACATAAATTGCTACACAGCACCCACATTAAGTGTGTGAGGCAGCAGTCTGCTTATGATGTAGTTGTATGGACACACAGGAAAAGGTTCTAGATATTTGAAGTGCTGTCTATCCAGCTATAAATTTGATGCATGCAGATGGTGTAGTTTGCAGCAAACTAAGTATAAAAGTGCTTACAAATGCTGCTAGGTATGTCACAGTTTCCATTACAAAAAATCCATTGCCAAGGATTTGAAAACATGCTTGTAACAATCCATTCTGCACAGCACAACTTGGTGAGTAAGTCTGAAGCAGAGAGCAAATATTTTATTAATTTCCCTATATTGCAACCAGAACAAGTCATTTTGATCCACATCTGACACAAAGTGGGCAAGGACATGCAATGTTTTCTTATTCTATCACTTGCAGATATTTTTCAGTTTAAACTCACTAGTTCGGGGTTTTTATATTATTTTTAAAGATCTGTGAAAAGATCTCAGTCAGGATATTTCCCTTATGCTAAATGCCAGATACAGGTAATGGCTACTGTCCCCAGAGAGCTTACAAGTTTAGGCTCTAATCATGCAGATTTTGTGCACACACCACATTACAGACAGGACCGCTGACACTGCCTATCAGTAAGGTTTCAGAACACTTTCTGTCTAAAGGTTCTGTTTACAGTGGCTGAAAACTTTACCAAAATTTAAGTAGTTCGAATAGAATGCGTGCATGTTAGCTGCTCTGGGAAGTTTAAACCAAGATTAAGAGTGGATACAAGATACACTATTTTGTTTATGTGCAAAAAATATTTGTGAACTTTTTACTTCTTTTTTTTTTAACACTCTGGTAGTCCAGTGTTTTCTATTCAGCACTTATTCTTTTTGCAGTGACTGTGATACATCTTCTACTACCACAACAGAAATCCACAAGTCAACAGTCAGCTTGGCGGAAAAAATGTGTGTTCACTCCAGACTTACTGAAGCTTCCCTACATATAATTCTGATGGCTCTGAGCACATTTGAGAGGGGGAATTAACTGAAATTACGGCAATTTTCCCTCTAAAGTCAGCCAGAGGAAATGGCCGCAGGGTTATTGTCTTTTATGAGTCTTCAGTGATTCTTCAGCTGTACAAACTAGAAAACACAAAGGACAGCAGCTGGACCACAGTATAAGTACAATAAGGCAAAGAGAGTAGACTAAGACAAAGAATCAGTCTGGGGACACTAAAATTAGAGGATTCAGCCTTGGTAAGAGGAAGACAGATATAGCAACAGCGGAGATAACATACAAGAGTGGAGAATGTGATATAAAAGAAAGAGATTGCAAGAGGAGTTGAAAGGGGGGAAAAGTGAAACTGGCTAGGCAATGAGACAAAGGAAATGGGATAGGTATGGGGGAAAGAGGTTTGGGTGTTGCTGGGATGGAGTTTGAAATCAAAAGTCAGCCCCTCAAGAAGGTGGTAAGGTACCACTGCAGAATCGATCACTCAAAAATTAGAAATACCAGAATTCAGGTTTCTTAAGTGACACAGAAAGGTGCTCTAAGATGCAAAATTTCTTGGAAACAAAATAATCAGGGCTTTTTAGTGACTTTCAAAAACTTACTTAATGCTGCATCTCCCTGTCAGTAGAATAGGAACAATACCATCTCTTCCCCCATAGGAATATCAAGCAGAGTAGTTAACATTTTCAGAGTGCTCAGATACTAGAGAGATGTGTAAAAGGTAAATGGGGAAACTGATCATTCTGTCCCTAGAGAGCAGATTTCATGTTCCAAATTTATTTCATTGAGTCCAGAACCTTGATGCTTCTGAAAACCTCACTTGGAGCCTGATGGTATCTTTAGGAGCATAAATACTATGGACTTTTCTAGCTAGGTTTGTACCTTCTTCAGTGGCAACACCTAAATTCATATTTTAGTTCCTTTGACAAGGAAACCAGCTGCACATAGCGAAGTGGGCAGTGGGGACTAAGATTCATGTGAGAACATGCAAAGGTACCAATAAGGCAATATAAACTCACCCTCAGCACCTCAGATAAGGAGGACCTTGCAGTTTCGTAGGCTGCTGTGGTGATAAGTATAGTCTGAGGCAGCTAAATATGAAGCCTTGGGAGTAAGATAAGCATTTTAGGGAGATGTAACATAATTTGACACTAGCATCACTGAATAAGAAATTAACAGTCTGAGAACAGAGACAAAGCTGTATATTTCATCTGCTAATAGAGGTTCTTTTTCTACACTCATTACCACAGCTGACTGACACACAGAGGATTTCATCATCAATCGTTTGTGAATAATCTTCATCCTCACTCTCCAATTTGCTGAAGAATAACTTTGTTTGAAAGAAAAGAATTGAATTAATATTATAAATGAAAGTTCAGTTAAAAAAAAAAATCAATGCCTCACTGTATTAAACATAAAGAACGAGCATGAAGGCATTATCTATCCAGAGAGTCCAAACTCTGGCAGTTGGATAATGTGCAACAGGTGAATAAACAAAGAAAAAGGTACAGAAGGCAACAAAAAGGGCTTGAAGAAAGTTAATAACAGATACAGATGTGACTGTGTAGTATACATATAACAGCAAACAACAAATACCTTTGAGAATTTTGCAATTTCCTCATAGATAATTAATGAAAAAAAGGGAGGAGGGAAGTGATAAGAGATTATCCAAGTCAATCCTATTTGCCATTTTCTGGTGAAAAAAACCCAAACCTGATGTCCAGCAAGCACATCTGAATTCATGTCACACTCTTCTTATTTTGGCATAATTTGTGGTGCCTAGTGCCAGAGTAGGCCAGTGGGCCATCTAGTCTAATCTCCAGTTTACCGCATGTCATCTAACTTCGCCCAGTTAACCTTGTATTGAGCTCGTGAACTTGCTTTCAGCAAATCATGCCTTCAGGAAAGATATCCTGTCTTAATTTGAAGACTTCAAGGAACATAGGCTTCATCAGTTCCCTTGGTAATTTTTCCGCTTGTTTATTTGTCTTTTATTTTTCGGTTAGAGTACATGGTACTTTCTGTCTGTTGAAAATAGTTCTACTCTGTAATGATATCTATCTTCGGTCATCATTCTGATAAACTAAATATACTGAAAAAAAAATTTTCTTTTGTATTTTCTCTAATTCAAAAATAAATAGTTAGCTGCTTCTGCAATCCCTGCAATTTTCAATATCCCTTTTAAAACAGAAGACTCTTAGGGCAGGTTTCAGCTCCAGCTTAAAATACTGACTTGACTCATTTTTAAAAATATCTAGTACTATTTGTGATATCCACAGGCACCTAAGACATAACACAGTGCAGGCAGAGGACTTCCAAAAGATGCACAGCCCTTCTGACAGGAAATTAGAGTCCGGGTAGGTTATCCTAGAGCATCCAAAATGGCGACAGACACTACTGTTTAGGCAAAGGAATCATGCCATAAGTTCCAGACTTAGTCACCTTAATCGCATAATTTCACATGTGTATGTAAAATACACCTTACACGCGCACATGTATTTCACATATATGTTTAAACTCCCTTTACAGTCAATACCAATCACCTGGTCAATGCAGTCAGCAGTACTTAGAGGGAAAGTCGGCTAACTGAAAATAGATGAGATGAATCACTCCTCAGGTTATTGACTGTATTGAACAGGGTCTCAAACGAGTTGATCAGACACACACAGACATTTATTGTCACTTAAGAGACTCTAGGGTATCCTCCTTGGCCTCCAGCTGCCATACCAGGCAGGCAAGAGCCTACCATCATCCTGTATCAGCTGTGTGTGGATGTCTTGGATACCCTAAGACACCACAAGTAGCCCATGGCAAATACGTTTCATCAACAGATTGAGGCCTTTCCTTCAGAGCAAGAAAACAGAACTATACTCCAGTCCTGGTGACATTTGTACTAAGTACATCTCTGAGCATGTCCCTCCTCAAACTGCTCCTACTCATACTCCAGAAATTACTGGAGCTCTTTGCACTGCAGCGCTCCACTGAGGTAAAACTCTTATTCCCTGTAGACATAAAACCCTTTCAGGGAATGGATGGAAACCACCTCAGCTCTCATATAAGCCAGGTTCCTTTTATAGCCAGTGGCAGAAATTAGCATTTCTACAGCATGATTCATCTGGGCTATTTTAGTGATCTACCTTGAGATGAGATGAATTGCACCAAAGAAGTGCTTGTTTCTTCAAAGTGACAAGAAAGAGAAACTAGATTATTATCTCAGATGTAAATATCTAAGCTGTAGAGATCTGAAATTTTATATGATTAACATAAGCTTTACTATCTAAGATATAGTTTTGCCTTAGACAAGTAAACAGACCTCTATGAAACTGTTGTGTAAGGCAGTGTTATACTTTCTCTACAACTCTGATTGAGGGGACTCTAATTTCATTCAGAGCTGCATCACCATTTAACAATGAACAAAGTATTGGATGGAATTTGCCCAAATGTTATGCTGGAGAGGAATTCAGGATGCCAGCTGTCCCAGAGGAACAGAAAGAAGAAAAGAAGCATCTGCTTTTCCCATATGAAAGAAGCTGGTTTTCCTCTGTGGTGTGAGCATATACGGCTGACCCTGAAGAGTGAATGTTCTGAAGTCTGGCAAACATATCTGCGGTTCCTGCAAAAGCCCAAAGGTTTTCTAGCATGGGAATCACCTGGAATTATCCCTTTACTTGACAGGACTTTGCTGTGTACTGCTTAGGTTAAGGGCAGTGTTGAACAGCAGCATGCTCTCTGACATTTGAAAGGCTGTTCTCCAGCGTACATCTGTAACGCTCATTAATGTCAGTGGAAGTCAAGGATGCAAAACTGGACACCTCAGAATGCACCACTGGGGCCAGCCTTCAAAAAGATGAGATATGGGAAGACAAGAGTCACTCATACAGGCAGGGGGGACTTCAGAAGACAAATATTTGTTACCTATTATATGCGTATTTGCACGTTGATTTTCATTTCTGGAGCATAAACCTGTAAAATACTAGGCTGTTTTGACACCAAATACAGCTGAGAGCACTCAGCAGCTTGCAGAATTGAACCATCCGAGTTTTCTGTGTGTCTGCTACATATGACTGAAAGCATGTGGTGGTTTGGTTTTCAGAAACCATGTGAGTGGAAAATAATTGTAAAGTGCTTATGCTATCTGCTAGGACTAACTTGCTGTCTAAACATGGCACATATTATTAGACGGTTTCCATAGTCCAGCATGCAAACACATAACATTCATAAAAACAATGCTAGAAAGTGTTCAATGAAAACTGAGCTTTTAATCATTGTACACTCGGCAGAGGTTTGCCCCTGAATATCTTCAGCACATTCCAAAATGCAAATGGTCTGGTACCTATAGATTTTGTCAGTTATAAATCAAGGATGCAAACATTTAATCTCACACTTGTAGGTTCAGAAAAGAGCTTTTCTTTCTCAGCTGCTGTCAGTAAGGCTATTCCTGCTGCCACTACAGCAGCTACTGCCATCGCTATTTCTGCTTCTGCTGTTACTGCTTTCGCTCTGCCCTGGGTTTCTGTCTCCGTGCTGCATGCCCGGCAGGGATAGATATGGCAGCGTGATAATAGCAGCTACAGAAAGAGCATCAGAAGGAACTGTGACAGTGGAGGAGGCAGAAGCATGCAAGCAGCTCGTACCTGGAGCAGGCTCCAGGAGAGGAACACGGATCATATGGGTACATCTGATGTTGTGGGCGATTAACTAAACATCAGATTTTAAAAACCCACTGTGGTTTCCAGTGTATTAAAAGAGTAAGACTTGTACCATGTTTTTGGAGGATGGAAAAAGGAGTTTATAGTTCAGTGCAAGTTGTCTTTTCATTAATATACTCTAATATGCATTTTCTGACTTCTGAGAGGTACATTTTCTGCTAGTATTTCAAAATATCTAACAGTTTATAATCAGATTAATGTAGTCCCTAGACAGACAAATATGAAATTTACATCGTGTTTGTGAGGGCAAAGATTCCAGCTCACACTTATTGTAACTGAACTTACATGGTCGTATCTGTGGTATCTAAATTGTTTCTCAGGCAAAAAGCTGAAGTAGAACAGGGTGTAACCTCATGCAAATGAATGACAGGTTATGAAAAGTCTAGTTCTTGGAGTCAAAGTAATATTAGCAGACAGTTGGACTTTCATTTTTCTGTCTTTAAAATTTGTACCCCTGGAATTCAAGGAACTTGGACTAAATTTCCTCCAGGATTTCCTGACATCTGGCCGCTTGTTTGGAGCACCAGCTCCAGGAATGTGCAGAATTCACAGCCTGTCTTTTGCATGCACACTGCAAATTTAGAGAACATATGCAGATAGGGAGCCTTCGGCCTCTGATGCAAGGTATTCTGCTCCTAAAATTCAGCAAATCTGATGTCTTTAGAACATGTCAGACTTACAGCATCTCCAAGATCGTCAGTTCAGTGAGTGTGTAGTTGGCTTAATGAATACCAGAAGCCCTCTGTTTATTCCAAATGTGCATATGTTTCTGCTCTGTAAATCCCATACAAAAATTTGGCACCCTTTTATCAGGGAATAGATTGTCAAATCATTTTATGGTCACATTTTTCAGGATGAGGTATCCTGAAATCCTCCCATTTACACTGGTCTCTTTTGCACTTCTATCTCAGCAAAGACAATAAAGAATCAGATGGGACAGTGAATTGTCTTTCTTGTCCATACAGGATCTGGAGGAAATCCTAATTCATACAAGACAGAAGAGTCAGGCAATAGCTAGACCTTTCTTTTCATGGGAATGCCAAAGTATACCAAGCAACACTGGTTTTCCAACTCAAAAACAATGAATTAAGCAGTTATTATAGACCTCTAGTTGAATTAAAAAGCCCTGTGACCAGGCAAGGTTGCCAGCTCAGGTTCAGCACTGTGTGAGGGCGGCTCAATCTTAGTGTAGACAGAAGTCCAAAAGGTAAAAAAGCATGCTCACATCAGTTCTAGTCACGGACTATGAAGACACAGACACAAAGCTCAGCTTTCACCTCCTTCTCCTGGCTTTCCCCTCCAAAATGCTTATGGGTCCATTATCTTAACCTACGCGTTTACAACCAAGGATATCCTGCACACCATCCACCCGAGTTAGCTTTGGCTGTCGTGCTATCTGACAGAGTTTATTGCTCTGGGTGGTTACTCCTGCTTCCTACAGCTGGGTTTTGCTGTTCAAAGGGGCTGTATAGCATTTGGGTTACATCTGAAACCGAATACTTGACACACCAACAGCCTTTAGCAATGTCTGCGATCGTCTGTGGAACTGAGACCCACTAGCAGGAAGCTATTAGTACCCTTCAACAGAACAGTATTTCTACTTGTACAAAAAGAGGTCACATCAATTTATAGGCCTTCTACCATGATAAGAGCCTCAATTGCTTGAAGATGCTATTCCTGAGTGGGAATAATAGCCATTGAGTCAGCTGCAGAACATTAGAAACCTATTTAGTTGCTAGGAGGTCAATTCCGTTGCTCACAGATTGGTGTCCAGAGCTGTATGAGATGCTGTCCAGAGCTGTTAGAGATGCTGTAGTGCTACACACAACTTCCATTTGCCACACCGGGAGGCCACAAGCTTTCCTGTAAGTTGTGTGTGATACCTGCCAGCCCTGTGTTAATGCCTGACATAGTCCAGGTCATCTCAAATGACACTGGACTCCTAGGTGTGGACAGAAGAGTCACATAAACCACTCCAAAACTATGCACAGATTTTAAAATGTGTGTGCAAAAAGTGTCTGTGTGTTGCTGATCTAAACACACAAACCAAAAGGGTTTAGCTATGGCCATGAAATGCCTGTGAATGTGGCCAGTGGTAATGCTAAGATAATGTTTATCAGGGCCTCCTGTCCTGCTTCCTCCCCTTTTCAAGGATTTAGTATTTAGTATGATTGTGGTTTAACCTCAACCAGCAGCTAACCACCACACAGCCGCTCGCTCACGCCTCTCCCTGCCCTGGTAGGATGAGGAGGAGAATCAAAAAAAAAAAAGTAAAACTCATAGGTTGAGATAAGAACAGTTTAATAACTAAAATTAAATATGATAGGAAATAATAATAATAAAAATAACAACAACAACAATAGTAATAATAATAATAATGACAAGGATGATAACAAAGAGAGAAATAAAACCCAAGAAGAGACAAGTGATGCACAATGCAATTGCTCACCACCCGGTGACCTACGCCTGAGCAGCAATCCACCCCTCCCAGCCAACTCCCCCCAGTTTATATACTGGGCATGATGTCCTATGGTACGGAATATCTCTGAGTGGTCCAGATCAGCTGTCCTGGCCAAGCTCCCTCCCAGCTTCTTGTGCACCTCCTCGCTGGCAGAGCAGGGGAAACCAAAAAATCCTTGACTTAGGATAAGCACTACTTAACAACAACTAAAACATCAATGTGTTATCAACATTATTCTTATACTAAATCCAAAATATGGCACTGTACCAGCTACTAGAAAGAAAATAAACTCTGTCCCAGCTGAAACCAGGGTAAGTATTTACTAATATTAGTTCAAGCACAACAATCACTGTGCTAAAACACCTCCATGAACCGACTCAAAGCTCTTTTTTGATAGGATTTAGCCTTCGCAGACTCAGTGGAGCAGCATCCAAATTCTCCACAAGGAACACCAGCTTCTTGCAGCAGAGAAAAAAAGAGTAGCTGAACAATCTACCTTTAATCTGCAGTTAGCAGAACCCTCTTTTCCTCTTGTTCTCTTCCAACTGGGGAGGGGCACCCGCTGTCAAAATCCTGTAAATCAGCCAAGTCCCTAGAAAACAATCTTAACAATAGGTCTCTGCGCTCATAAGAACTTCAGTATGGCTGTACAACCTATTTATATACTCTCAGTAAGCTCCTGCTGGTTCTCAAATAGACTCTAAATTGTCCTGCCATGTCATTTGACCACCACGGAAATCACCTCCACAGCTACCAATAATTAACGAAATCACACAGAGTAAGATTCATCTCAGCTATATTTGGCCATCTAAAGATTAGACTTCTCAGTTAAGAGCCTGCTCCTGTAGTCCGCATATTCATGTACCTCTAAAGGATAATTCATGTCACCTAACACCAATATAGGCTGACATGCCCTCTGGACAAACTTCTCTTTCTCCTCTGACTGTCTAGGAGGCAAGCTTAGATGCTAGACTTTTAGAAAGTTTAAGTTAAAAGAAATGAATCACACTTGGTTTGACAATTTTTGATTTTTGGGCCAGTTGGCCAAATTTGTCAGCCTACTAAACTCCCAAACAGAAAATTATAGATGTGATCTATTTCATCTCACTTTAGATATCTAAGAGTCAAAGCAGGTCGGTTCCTCTTGCCATCAAAAAGACAAATGAATGCCTCAATAACCCCAGGGGTAGATGACTGATTTTTTTGTGCATCAACTAAGGGAAGCATCATTCAACATAGTTACATTTCTCCCTCTTAGTTTTCTGTACTAGACAAAGCAGCCCTCCGCCTTGTGACTTCCCTACAGTTTCTTATCTTATTTACACTATAAATTGCTTCAATGCATGTTTATAGGTAAACTAATACCTCCCCGATGTTGCCAATTTTTCTTTCCAGTGTATTTTCTTGTGACAGGACCAAATTCACTATTTATCACTGTCGTGGTTTAACCCCAGCCAGCACCTCAGCACCACGCAGCCGCTCACTCGCTCCCCCCCCACCCAGTGGGAT
>JAVKLA010000017.1:21163893-21176397 GCA_034782735.1 Sagittarius serpentarius
TCCAGCCTTCTTGCTGGCTGGGCAGG
Organism: Sagittarius serpentarius; assembly: GCA_034782735.1. Classification (NCBI taxonomy): domain Eukaryota; kingdom Metazoa; phylum Chordata; class Aves; order Accipitriformes; family Sagittariidae; genus Sagittarius; species Sagittarius serpentarius. The sequence goes on from JAVKLA010000017.1 coordinate 21,163,920, forward strand.
AGAAACTGAAAAGTCCTTGACTGAGTCTAAACACGATTGAGCAATAGCCAAAAACATCAGGGTGTTATCAACATTCTTCTCATACCACACTGAAAACACAGCGTTGCACCAGCTACTAGGAAGACAATTAACTCTATCCCAGCCGACACCAGGACAATCACTAAAAAATCCACAGCTGATCTGCTGTACTTCATTTGTTTACTCCAACAATCATCAGCTTGGTTGTAGCACAAAATGCCTTTAATACTAGAAGCAGAATTTTTGTTCTTGGAGGACAATGCCCAAATAATGCAAATATTGATTAATTCAGCAATTTATATGTGTTGAGTTTCTAATTTAACTCATTCCTCACAACTGCATTGTATGGTTGAATGTTCCTACATGCTAAGACTTGACATGACAGAAGATTGACCAATCTCCAGTTTCTAATTCTCTTTATATGTTAGAAAGTAGCATATCCCAACAGAGGAAAGCAATATCTTCCAAACAAACAAGCAAGACAGAAGGTACAGTCATGTCATTTCTAAGTGATACATTGCTCAATGTCACCGTTTCAGGAACAACAAGCCTGATTTGAAACTGAATGTCCTCCATCCCTCTTCAGTGAAAGAAAATCAATTTGTCCTTGTCCACTCCTAATTAATTGTTCTCAGGAGGATCTGGAACCTAATCCACTGTAAGGTTCTGTTTACTTTTCCTTCCTTCTTTACATTTTTCCCACTTGTTCTTATTTTCCCCATTTCTTCTTAGTTGTAGGGCTACAGAACCAAAGCAATGTGCAAAATACATCAATGCTGCTATTAACCAGCAATGCCATTGTTCAGGAGTCTTAGTGCCTTCCAGCACAGTAGGAATAAAACTCCAGCCCTTAATGCCCCTGGTGTATTTTGTCCATATGTCACCTTCTTTCTGTATTTCAACTCATGGGGGATTTCTTACCATAACTGACCACTGCTGCCAACACTGAAGCATTTGGGCTCAAATATAATGCACTTGGACTGTAAAGAAATGTGCAGGAGACAGATGGCAGGAGATGAGATTTTATTACTGTGCTGCTTCTCTTTTTAGAGTAAATCCCAGAATACATACTGTTGAGTTTACACTGCCATTTGTGGTTAGAAAGAAGGAACAACCACTAGAAGGCACATTGAATGAGCACGCTTTCTGTATTACAAAACACATGGCACTTCCAAATACTGTCCCATACAATGAAGATAATGGGTTAAAAACAGACAAATCAAGAGCTGAAGCATCTTGCTAGCGGTGAGAGAAAGACTAAAAGAAGACCAGGCTCTCAAGTCCCATTACAGAGCAGCCTGGAAAGGAAAACACTGTCACTGTATTGATTTTCATTCTCTCCACAAACCAGAACCGCAGAAATGCGCACTTCTGTTTGTACAGAGAGTGTGTCAGCAGAGAAAGGAGGGAGAACACACGTGGGAACATCTGTTCTGAGAAACAGGTTGAAAATAGCCATGTAATAGCACGACAGAAACATCTGCGCCATATGCAGCCTACCATGAGCAGAGCATCAGGAGAGACAAGGATGCAAACAAGTCTGTCAGCATTAGGTCAGGAAGAGGCTCACTGCTAGGCAGGAAATGCTCCACTAATCCTTTTTACTTATTGCAGTCCCATTATAATTTAAAAAGTAGGAGTATGGAAGGAGAAGGGGCTTTGTGAGACATGGGCAGATGCTACAGGAAGGGCTTCATTGCATATCCGATGGCCCAAGGAACTGTTAAGGAAATGTGCTGAACAGTAATCATAATTAAGAGACAAGCAGCCAGCTAAATGTAATATTAGTCAGAGCTACTGTGCCATGTGTTAAATAATACTGCAATTTTTTCTTGAGTAGAGGAGTAATGGATTATACCATATCTGTTCAAATAGTAATGCACTGCTGAAATTCTATTTCAGATGCAGTGAGGACATGGAATAGATCTGTTCATTTTTTTCCTTAGACAATCCAGGGTATGTGTAATCCAGCAGGCTGGGAAAAAATGGGCAATTCTGTGAGCAACAGGTTTTCCCTGTGCAATTTACACTTCAGTCATCAGCAAGCAGGCAGAGGCTTCTTGATCTTCAGTCTTCAGCATGGTTCCTGGTACTATCAAAATAATCTATTTTTGCTTAAAGGAAGAAAGAAGGAAAGAATCTAGTTCACTAAACATTCAAAGGGTCCTGCAAAAAATACATCCATGCACAAGAAATTACTTTTACATTTGTCCTGGTTTTGGCTAGCACAGAGTTAATTTTCTTTCAAGTAGCTGGTATGGTGTTACGGATTTAGGATGAGAAGAATGTTGATAACACATGGATGTTTTCGGTTATTGCTAAGTCGTGTTTAGACCAATTCAAGGACTTTTCAGCTTCTCATGCCCAGCCAGCGAGAAGGCTGGAGGGGCACAGGAATGTTGGGAGGGGAGACAACCGGAACAGCAGACCCAAACTGGCCAAAGGGGGACTCCATACCATGGGATGTCATGCCCAGTATATAAACTGGGGGGAGCTGGCCTGGGGGGGATCGCTGCTCATGGACTAACTCATGAGCAATTGCACTGTGCATAACTTGTTTTGTGCATTCCAATTTTTTTATTATTATTATTGTCATTTTATTATTGTTATTGTTGTAATTATAATTTTCTTCCTTTCTGTCCTATTAAACTGTTCTTATCTCAACCCACGAGTTTTACCTTTTTTTCCTGATTATCTCCCCCATCCCGCTGGGTGGGGAGGAAGTGAGTGAGCGGCTGCGTGGTGCTGAGTTGCTGGCTGGGGTTAAACCACGACAGCATTATTCCTGAATTGCATATGTATCACTCTCCTTGGAAATATGCAAATACCATCTATGCAAATTCATCACTCTTCTGCACATATCTTTAGCACAGCCCGCCCATTTCTCAAGCCTTAGACAATTTGAGGTTCTGTGTAAAATTTAGTATCATCCTGGTAGTTCTCTGAAGTATGTCAGACCAGGGGGAATTCCACCATTTTTGTTGTACATGTGAACTGACATTCAATAGGTTTTCCTCCTTCACTAGTGATATTTTTGCTAACTATTTGTTATATGTTAAAATAATTTTGTAATGGATAAAGCCAGCACTTTGTAATCTGATTGCTAAAAAAAGGTGGTGGATCAATAAGAGAAGAAAAATAATATGCTGTCCTGAAACTACCAAAGAAAAGTAGTGGTTGTTTCAAACTGACAATTGGTCTTGATGGGGCTGCCTTTGGGGAAGGGAAGATGATACAACATGGAAAAAGCATTGCAGACCACAGCCATTCAAAGTGGTTGATGACAGTTTTATAACAAAATTATCAGCCACCACTGTAGACACAAAAAGACGACTATTTTAGGAAACATTTCTGACTGCCTGTTCCTCCAAAATGCTTTGACTTCCTTACTTGCAAGGTTAGACTGACCTAAAATAGTACTGCAGTCAGTGGGCAACATTGCCAGCCATGAGTTAGAGATGGCTAGCAAAGAAGAAAAGATTTCCTTATGTGCTCATATCAGAGTACTCATCAAAAGATGGGTGTGAAAAAGCTGAAAAATCTCTGGGTGTGAAAGGACTGGTCACCCAAAGCTTTGCCAGCAAGACTGCCGTCATTTTTTTCACACTTCCTTTCATACAGATCACAATCTTCCTCCTCCACGTCCTCTTCTTCAGGACAGCAACTCTTGGATGGGCTCCCAGATTTAATATCAGTGAAAGAAAAAGGAACAAATGACTGAAGAAAACCTAGGGGTTTTGACCAATCATTAAGAAACACAAATGTTTTTTGCCTAGAGACTGAGCTTTTGCAAATGCTTGTCACCAACCAAGGGAAATTAAATTACTAAATTATTATTATTAGATTATCATATTATTATTATTGTTGTTGTTGTTGTTTTTATCTGAGTTTTGCTGTTGGTTTTTTTTCCTAATTTCTACAAATTGACCAAACTCTTCAATTAGCAAATAAAATAAACAGATGCAGAGAATTCATGGCTAAATATAAGGGAGGAAAAAACATGGCGATATAGGGGTAAGGTAGAGGGAAAGGAATGAGTAATGGTCAGTATCTCTCAGGTACTTTTCAGCAGCCTGATTTTTTCCATTGCACATTGAACGCAATGCTAACAGAAAGAAATTAAGATTTTTATAATATAGATAGATTGAAACAAAAAGGAAGGTGGGACAGACAGACCCACATGTGAGATGGATGAATGAAGCAAAAGAGACAATATAAATAAGAGCCTTTGGAGGATGAAAGCAACTGAAGGACAGACAAAGAGCTAAAATATTCAAAAGAAATAACCAATTACATAAAGCAGCCAACAAAGCAGAGACCACTGAAACTGATAAAAGCAGAGTCATTGACTGATACTAGGTTGACTAGCACTTGCTTGCTGGAGCAAAAGATGGTTGCAGGCAATCAGGCACACCTCAGATGCTTCAAATATGAAGGACAATATGGATTCTCCTTGCATGATCCAAAAGGCCTTAAGATGGGTAAACAACTGTCTGGCAAGGAAATGAATGTAGCTTTATTGAAGTCAGATAAAATCAGATGGGAAATGTGGCATTAATTTTAAACATACAGCATAAATGATAAACCACTGGGAAAAAACTATTGAGAGAGGAGGTGGAATCACCATCTGTTGATACTTTCAAAAATAAGATTGCATTTCTTTCTGGAAAATAAATATTTTACAACCACATGTTCCTGAGCTCAAAACAGAAGCGGCTGCAGGAAATCTAAAGTCTGTGAAAATACACGTCATCAGAAGAGTTGTACTAGTGGTCTCTCTGTCCTATAAATCTGTAAAGCTTTCCCAGGGGCACCTTTGGAGTCGTAAAGTGGTATCAAATGGCATACAAAAATAAACCATTGATACCAATATAGAAAGTGATACAAAACAGACTATAATAGTTAAATCTTCTTTACATGTGTGTGTATTGATGTTTAAAAAAAAGTTAAATAAGACATAAAAGAAACACATATTTGATTTACTCTGTAAACTTGAAAAAAAACCTGTGCGGTGTTGTCATGATCTCTACAGCAAAATGACTGTGATACTGTCAATTGGGAGGTATTACTGTAAATTATGAAGTGAAAGATTAAAGGGAGGGAGTGTAACATATCTGAATCATAGTGCCACATATTCCTGCTTGGATTAGGATTTAACTTCTGCTAGTTTGTATTCTTTGCTAATTAAAATCAAATATCCACAGATGGAAGCTACTTTATACACTTGACCTCTGTTACACTATTTGAAATCAACACTAACCCACAGCAGCTACAGAGCTGAAATCTGTTTTCCCTTTGTCACTGAATGTTACAACTTCTGTAACAGCCCATGACAGCAAACTGTCATCCTTCAAAAATAATACAGGCTCTTCTCCCCAGTCACTAAATTTTATGAAAGGTGTAGTTCCAGAAAGCCAAAACAGGAGACAAGAACCAAGACAAAACCCCAAGTTATTTCTATTCTTATTTTACTCAACATTTCTCAAAGCCTCCACAGTCTCAACAGGCAGGAGTAATGTTATGAAAGGCAGGCATCTACATTAGAAATGCTTCTATCTGAGCTTGTCACCCCACATCCATTTAGAGGCATCAGAAAGAAATAAACACTTCTAGGATGTGATTCTGCCTGTTTCGTAGTCGTCATCTAAAATAGGGCAGATGAAATTGCCTGTTTCATTTAGACGAAAAACAAGGAAGGAAAGTGCAGCATGGACTTCTAAAATTAGGAGAGATGAATCCCCCTCTGCCTGTCTCTTTCTGGAACAGCTGAGATCTGGAATATCTTAGAAGTTTTCTAATCCTCATGTATAAATGGAGGGATATGGCATATAGCTTACTTGCATTAAGGCATTGACAGAGAACCGTTAGAGTTTTAGCTTTAGTGAGTAGCTTGAGTTGCAGCCTAGATTGCCCTAGAAACTTTGAGCAGGTTGCAGCAGCCTAAGTGAACGACCATTTTAGATACCTTGGGATATCTGCAGATGGATGGAAGATACAAGACAGGGCCTACAGGATACACATTACCTTCCAGGATACACCATCAAGGATACACCACTGAGTCCAAAATGGCTACGACCTGAACGCTAACTTCTTGTTGCTACCTGATTTTCAATCATTTTGCTTTAAGCAACCCACATTAACACCATCATTTCCTTTGCTGTATAAACCAAGCTGAATTATCAATAGCAAGGTAATCAAGCAGGTTGCCTCTCAGTATTGGTGGGTAAGGATGATTCCCCCAGTCCATTCTGACAAAAACATTGCACCTCATCCAAATGTGTGCTCCTGTTCCGCTATCAGGCCCTATCTTAACTTGCAAAGTTACTTCCATACACATTACCAATTTCAGACAATTTTAAAAATTAAATTAGATTTTTTAAAAGTCTGGGAAGTCCCATATAGTTCAAGGGATATGGAAAACTTTTCAAGGTACATCATTATAGTACTAAGCCATACTTCTTCACATATTTCTCATATAAAAACCCCTTTGTTTTCCTACATAGAAATTTTTACTTAGACAGAACTGGCTTATTTAACCTGGTCTGATATGTAAATGAGTATTTCATATTATACCAGTCTTTTATTCTCTTTTATCTTAAAATCTTAACATTTACAAATTTATTATATAGAACATTTATTTTATATTAAATTTAATTAATAGAAACTATTCACAGTCATTTGAAATGCACTCCACGTTGATTGAAATAATTAGTGTAGGGCTACTCAATATTTACTTAAGATATGAATCTAGAGGGATTTGATAAAATTAATTAGCAGGAACTAATTATAGTTAGGATATGAGTTAGAGTTTAATAAATATAATTACAGAGTACAAATGATGGATTCTTAATTAATAGATACTAGTTGCCAAACATTGAAGAGAGATTATCATATTTCTGTGCAGGACATGCTATCCAGCACACCTTCAGTTCCTGTGGAAAGAGTGACATTTAAAGTGCTCAGGGAGGGGGGGTTGAGAGGGAGTTAAAAACAGATAAACTAATTTGTTTCAATTTTGCAGTGAAAGAATCAGATCAATTAAGGAAAGCTGCCTTCTAGAAAAGGATACATTCCTGCTTGTAGTATATTGGCATATGGCACAGTGGCTATGGGACAGAATTTTAGAGGTATTTAGACATTTAATAATGACGATAGGCTCCTGATGAGATTTTGGTATTACTTAGCTGTTTCTGAATATTCAGCTTGGCACCTGTTCTCTTCTTTTATGTGCCTAGGTCTGTCTAAAAATATAGCCTTCACTTTGTCTGTGCCTTGCTATCCTACCTAAAAAATGGGGATAATAATGTTTTCTTACCTTAGAAAGGTGTTGTGGGTATAATTTCTTCAAAGACTGTGAAGTAATCAACTAGTAGAGTATTAGAGGCTGTATAAATATTATGATAAATTGATGGAAGTATTGCTGTCTATTTTGAGGCAGAAAGCTGGCCATGTTTTAAATTAACTTTCTGCATTTGGATTCTCCATCCAGTTAGGGTTCATTGCACCCTAGGGCTTCTTAACATATGTCTACATAGCAATCCAGAAATGCAATTGCTGTATCATAGACTGGTGTTTGACCTGCGTACTAGCACACCACAGGAAGGATGGGAGTGAGAGGACACATATTCTGTTGTCCCAAAATGTGAAGGGCAGGTTCATAAAAATCACAATTACGGACCAACTAGTGAGGGAAGACATTGATTATTATTTGGATGAGAAGAAAATTGGTCTATGATATCCTTTATTTTCCCTTAGCCCGTCCTAAGAAATTATTTAAAGAATACTCACCAGTTCAGTCTGAATCACAAATCATCTAAACTCATGAGAAATGAAATTTCACACTTATCCAGAAAGCCACGAAATTATGAAAGGACAAAAAAAAAAAAAGCATATTTATAGTTTGAATAGCCATGCAGTCAGGAACAGAAATTTCTGTGTATTTTAAGAATTCAGGGAGAAACTGAGGTAAAGATGGGGCGATTTGCCCTGGGACATTTCCTCCATTCATCTCACTTGGAAACTCTGCAATTTAGTCTCAAACAAGTAGATTGGACTAGGTGCTCTGAAGACGTCCCTTCCAGCCTAAACAATGCTGCGATTCTGTGAGCAACCATTACCAAGAATCAAAAAGTGCAATCACGTTTCTTTCTAGGACGGGAGGAGCATTACGTTTAAGACAATACTCATTTTTTCCCCCCAGTTTGCCCCTTTCAGAACACAACTAAGTGCCCTAAAGTGTAAGAGATGCTAGCTGCTTTCTGCTCCCATATATTATGTATTTGGGTGTTAATCTGGAAAGTCTTGCAATTTAACCAAATAGGTAAATTCTTAGCTTCTAGCAAGGCTTCCACCTTCTCACACAAATGTTTGGTTAGAACAGGCCTTGAATAACATATTTTTGCCAATATAGAAAATTTCTAGCAGTTTGGCATTATTTTGCTGCCATCAGCTGAACATCCAGCTGGTGCAGAAAAACAAAGGCACACCTTCTTCACAGCGGCTCATTGAACCAGGAGTTTAACTGTTTGCCAAGTATCCTGTAGTGAGAGTCAATCAAGAAAAGCATGAGATCAAGCCAAAAAAAGGAAGGTACCGAATCATAATATTACCCAGACATTGCTTGCCATTCAAGTCACCTCATACCTGCTGTTTAAGGTTTATTCAGATATGACTCTATTAGGTAGATTTAATTTTCTTCTTCATTCTTTTAAGTATCACTGTAAAACATAAGGCTTTAAAATTCATTCATTCCATAAAACTCATCTTTTCCCCTAAATTCAATGTAAAATAACAAAAAAACTCACCTCAATGTTCTATACCTGCCATAAGCATTAAATAGTACTAAGTCTATCAAATTTATTAGAAATGCTTTAATTCTATTACATTATTTTATATGTCATTCATAACAGCAATAAGAATGTAAAATAATGTCTTTCCATTTATCAGTGTCTTAATGAAATACTACTGGGCTCCTACCAGAGGCAATGACAAAATTCCCCAAAGTGCTCCAAAGGCCAGATTGCAGCAGACATTGATGAGCAAAAGAAAGAGAGGTAATGACCAAAGATACTTTCCTCTTTCTAGACCACATTTGACTCAAATTGAGAAATGACACGATCTCTAATCCCCTGAGGCCTTCCCAGAGAAGTATGTGTAGGCTGAGGGTAGAAAGCCACTCCTCCAGCAACAACAGTGGGAAATCTGGTAATCAGCAGTGCCTTGGCCCCCATGTCTCAATTTAAACATCAGAAATTGCCTCTTTCAGAGCTACAGTACAGACTGCAAACCATAAGCCAGTAAAAGTTACCTTTATGCGTAAAGCTTTATCCTTTAATATGTAGATGGTCATCTCTCCTGAGGGGCTGCAATTTGTAGCTTCACAGGATCTAGCTTTCTAAGAGCACAGGAATGCAAAGGGGCATATTCGTTATTGACAGTGATGGGAACAGATGGGGAGAAGTGCAGGGTTAATGAGTAAACAGAAAGCAGCAAGTTGTTAACAGGGACATAGTCCGGGTTTATAGACTGATTCCCCCATTTTTCTCTTAATAAAATAACAATTTAAAAGTGTGTGAGATGCACACATATACAAAGGAGAGGGAAAAAAACCACCCAGAATTTAAAATGTATACAGAGCAGAGCACATCATTTATTTATGATTTTTTTTCTTTGTCCCCTTAAATGAACTGTCAAGGTGGCAAGGGAGAAAAAGCGATCCTTCATACATTTGTATTGAAAGGAATTTTAAATATGTAAAGACAGGGTGGGAATAGCTGCCAAACTGTGACTGTAAACTGCAGCTCTTCCTTTGCACGCTTTCTCTTCTACAGCCTACCTGGAAGGCAACAGTAATAGACTCCTGTGCAATTTCTACCTTGCTCCTTCGCGCTAAGCAGTGCTGACAGACACATCACTGCAAGTTTGTCTCTTTATCCAGCAGTAGTACACACCTTAAAGGAAACCTCTCAAGTCTGAAGAGTGAAAGAGCCTCCTCCACCCCCTCGTCTACTTTCTCCTGTTATTATCATGCTATAGTTTATCACTTTTCAGAATTGCCTATCACCATCTCTTCCTCACAAAGTGATCTCACATGAAAGTGTAGAGCAAAAAGATAACTGGCACTGTGGGGCAAACTTGTCAAATACTACATGGTTCCCCTTTGTGGGTGAAACCTTGGCAATGTGCGTATAGTGGTCCTTTCTGTGGATCATACGCATCTACTTGTGCAAAATTCACGGTGCGTTCAAAACATATGCTGAAATATTCAGCAGAAAACAAGGTCAGGCAGAAATCCAGGCAAGGAAAAACGCATGTGAGCCAATGATTAAAAAAGAGTCCTAGGGTCAAGACTTCCCATTTTGTCCTTTTGGTTCACATACAGACTTATTTCATAACCACTAGCTAATTAATTAACTGCCCCTTCCTCCTTATTCTGTACAAATGAATTGGTGTGTTATTATATGCAATTGTAACATTTCCAGAAGAACAGGTTTGTGTTCAAACTCAACAGAGCCAATTCCAGTTTGGACTAGTTAGGCTCACAGTTTCTGAAAGGGTTCATCCCACAGTATGATAGTGGTTGCACACAGATTCCAGTTAGGCATCATGTGAGAAGCGGCGCAATCTCAGTTCCACAGTAGAGATGAGGTCCTGCTGGGACAAGCGAAGGGCTGTTTATCACAGCCTCCCTTCTACTGGGAGCTGGCCTGCTTGGGAAGGGATCAGCAAGGATCTGTGAACTCCTGGAAGCAGGAGATCCAGGTCATCAATACAAGGGTTTCAGAGTGACCCCCTCAGCTACCTCTTCAGAAAAATCACTTGGGCTGCAGCTGGTTAAGGAGATTTAAACTGATGTTAATGCTGTTTGTTTTGTTATTTACAAAAGGCGCATTTTGCAATGTTACATGCCATGTTTGTTTGCTGAGCTCATTAAAAAAAATTAATGAATGCACAGAAGTTTCTGAAAGAAGTGGTTGCTTTGTCTAATTTCCTATCTGTTCCGATCATAGCTCCATTTCTATTAACACTTTTCTTGGCCTGTGCTTCTAAGCCCACGAGAGAGTTTGCAGCCATTACTTCCCAAAATCCTCTCTATACGTTTTCTATTACAAACCCACACTGACCAGCAGTTCCCAGAAATATTATGTCTACTGTTGATGAAGACATCACATCCTCCTGTCTATACGACTGTCACTTCTTTACAAGTACACTGCTAAACTGGCCATATCCACATTGAGATTAAGAGCTTAGAAGGAATGGACACTTTATCTAGAAATAAGAATGATCAGAGTTACGGCCGATGCTCTGTCCCACACTTGGCAGTACAGCAGACTAGGATGCTGGGGGTGTGCCAGTCCTTACAGCCAAGAAAATGATGTGACAAGATAGGTCCCTGTTTCCCAGTTCTTAATGACTGGCTACCTGTTTCTGACCGGACCAATTAAATGTGGTACTTTGTGTCAGCCTGGAGCAAAGCTTGAATTCTTCTTCATGGAAGGGTAGAAAAATACATAATAATTGCTCTCCTACTCTAACTCAGAATTTTCTTATATAAGTTATTAAAAACATAAATGTGAGTTTTGGTAGTAGTTTAAATCCTGATTCATCTATTCACAGTCTTTGACTACCATGAGGTAAGTAGAAATATGTCCTGAGGAAAACTGGCTTCTAACTGTCTTTTGTCTGGATCCTGGCATCTTGGTGGAAACAGCTGGCACTGGATATTGTCAGAGACAGTCTGCTGAATTATCCCCCTCTGTGAAGATATTTCTATGTTTTTATTTCATCATTCAACAGGTAGATTTGTTCTCACTGGCAGGATATAGCTTAGTTTGAAATACTGCAATGATCTAAGGTCAAAAGGCAGATGATGTCTGTCATGTCCCAGAACCTCTGGATGGGGGTCAGGGGAGTAAAATTCCCCCCACTGGAAGTGAAGAGCAAGTCCAAGACTGCCTTGTGAGACTGAACATCTACAAGTCTGTGGGGCCAGATGACAAGCATCCCAGGATCCTGAAGGAACAGGCTGATGTGGTTGCCAGGCCACTCTCCATCATATTTGAAAAGTCATGGCTGTTGGGCAAAGTTTCCAGGGACTGGAAAAAGAGAAACATCATGCCCATTTTCAAGAAAGGGGGAAAGGAAGACCCAGGGAACTACAGGCCGGTGAGCCTCTCGTCTGTGCCTGGGAAGATCATGGAACAGATCCTTCTGGAATCTATGTTAAGGCACACGTGAGACGAGGAGGTGATCCAAGACAGCCAGCATGGCTTCACCAAGGGCAGGTCTTGCATGACCAACCTGGTGGCCTTATATGATGGAGTGACAGCATCAGTGGATAAAGGGAGGACAATGGATGTCATCTATCTGGACTTCTGCAAGGACTTTGACATGGTCCCACACCACATCCTTATCTCTGAATTGGAGAGATATGGATTTGAAGGGTGGACTATTCGATGGA
>JAVKLA010000017.1:21176497-21193230 GCA_034782735.1 Sagittarius serpentarius
TTAGTTTGGAGAAGAGAAGGCTCCGGGGAGATCTCATTGTGGTCTTCCAGTACTTAAAGGGAGCCTATAAATGGGAGGGGGGGCAACTTTTTACATGGGCAGATAGTGATAGGAAGAGGAGGAATGGTTTTAAACTAAAAGAGGAGAGATTTAGGTTAGACATTAGGAAGAAATTCTTTACTCAGAGGACGGTGAGGCACAGGGACAGGTTGTCCAGAGAGGCTGTGGATGCCCCATCGCTGGACGTGTTCAAGGCCAGGCTGGACAAGGCCCTGGGCAGCCTGATCTAGTGGGTGGCCCAAGGCACGAGGGTTGGACTAGGTGATCTTTAAGGTCCCTTCCAACCCAAGCCGTTCTATGATTCTATGAGTATTATAATGACTCATCTTACTCATCTGAGTGTGTACCTTGGCTCGTCTCTGTCCATAGCACAGGATCAGTCCTAGAGGTATCTAGTACCACTTCTGTTGCCTTTTAGTTTTGGTTAAGGAAGCATTTTCATTTTAAAGAGGCTGTGAAGAATTAGACATCTATAAAGCAAATAGGCTTTAAGGTGGACATTTTACAATTTTTTATTTGGACTGAAAGGTCATTTTTCAGACCAAAAGAAAGAAAAAAAGTCCACTTGGCTGGTGGGAGAGCAGCAAACCCCCTGGCTTTTGCACATTGACAGAATCTCTTCTACTTTTCAAGTAACTAAACCTGAATCCTTTCCAAAACTGCTGTTCTTAACACTTGACTTCTTATCTTGAGGATAACAGGCCATTGCCATTTATGAAGATACCTTTTTTCCCCCCTCCATTCAGTAATAAGATGGACTAGAAAGTGCAACTTGTGTCTCTAGCTGTTAACTGTCCCTTCCTTCACGGAAAATACTCTCTGTTTAAATGCATTCAAAAACTTTGTGATGGCTTTCTCAGCCTCTGCTACCAACTATCTGAAAAGTAAGTACTTTTTACAATGGCAATGGAAAGAAAAAACAGTTCTTTTTGTTAATTCTTCAGGTTCTGGTCTTAAAGTCCCACTCATAGGAAGGGTTGTATTGCATGAAGTTCCTCAGCTTCATAGGGAAAGTCTTTGTTAGAGTCTCTGCATTTGTCAGGTGGGAAACAAAATGTATGACGTACGCTACGATTAAGTATAGAAATTCCTCAGCTGGACCACGGAAGTCAGCCACAGGGGCTTCAGCTGGAATGAATACTCATTTGTATTCCCCAGGACAGAGCTGGGCAACCAGAGGTGTCATGAAATCCTGCAAATTTAATGTAATATTCATAGCAATTGCCTTTTTTCAACCTAAATCCTCCATTCTTATAGAAACCAGCAACGTGGAATCTTAGATTCCTTTCTGTTGTGTGTGTCAGTGTGTTTCAGTTTCAATTCTCTGGCTGCAGCGAAGCTTGCAAATGTGGCACAGCTGTGCAGTGCAGATGCTGGACAAGTAGACAAGTAAATAAGATGCTTGATTCTATAACATGATTCCAGGTCCACTATTGGACTTTCATTTATACTTGAATACTGGGCTTGTTGTCAACACAGTGCTTTAAGTGGTCTTCTGCTGAAGGGTAATATGTAAATTATTATGGTCTTGAGTGCTTACTGAAGCCATTTACTCAAAAGGCGTCTGGGTCTAGTGTTTAGGGAAAATCTAAAAGTATGAGAATTGTTGCTTGCCCTGTCAGTTAAAACCCAAAAGCAAACATAATGCATGAAAAAAGAAAGAGTTAAATGAAGCAGCAAGACAACATATGCACCAAGTCCTTCTTAGTCTTCAGTTTTCAGTTGTCTTCATTATCACTCTCCTACTATGACAGAACAGCAGACGCTCAAAGAACTGAGAAAATGAAATCTCAGATTTCATTCAGCACCCAAGAAGGACTGGTGTATTTTTCATTTACATTAAGGAATTCTACTGAATTGTGAGCAGCAATACCAGCCTATAGGCAATAAAATCTGTGGTGAGATTCTCATCCTACTAAATTCAGGCGTCCACCTTTGCGCAGCAGGCTCGGTTGTACTGCCTCAATACAAGCATGCACTGCCTTTTGCAAACCATCTAGTTTATTCAAGACACCCACAAATGGGTTTGCAGATCTGACAACGGACCAGGAGACGTGCATCCTTTTGAAGCAGCAGTCAGCTACCAGGGTATACAATAGTGCATCTCAAATGGTATTAGACACCTATGTTTAGGAAACTGTACCAAGATCATTATATAAACTCCTGTTATCATTAATGGAGATGTAATCAATGCAATCCATAAAGACCAGAGAGCTGGAGAGACTCTATGATCTGTATTGACTAGGTCTTCATTGATTGTAACAGGATCATAGACACCTACTGTAACAGTAGACATCTATTCTAGATAATTAAATTTAGATTTCTTAATATTAAACTGAACTAAGCACCCTACCATCTTCATTTAGAGATTAGGAGTAGAAATAAATGTTTTCTGAAAGTTAGAAGCAATTTCAAATTAACTAATAAATGAGAAAATGTCACTGTGCAGTGAGAATGTGATTAGATTTTTAGCAGAATATAATGAAAGTAGGGAAGAACTTAAGAATAGTCTCACTTGGTCAAGTCCAAGGTCTGTACAGCCCAATATCGCATCTCCCACAGAGGCCATAAGCAGATGCCAAGGGAAATGTAAGAACAAGGTAAACCTGGTTTTACCAGGATGCTCAGTATTGTTATGATCACAGCTCCATTCTAAATATGCATGCTGATTAATGATGTAAATACGAGCCATAGGCACACACCTACATCACTTGTCAGTCAGATTTTGAAGCTCTGAGATTTTGAAAAGGAGTCCTACCTCCCATTTGACTGTCATTAGAGAGTTTCAGAATTATATGTTTTTACAGGAGCTGATAATTTTCAGCCTTTTGCCTAGACAATCTACGCAAACATATTATGAGAAAGAACAGACTATGATTCACCAAAGTATGTATTACAAAATACATCCCCAAATACCCCTTATATGATTAGCAAAAAATGTCCTTACGGAAGAAACCTGCCAGTGTCTTCCCAGAATCTGCAAAATAAACCTTCCATTTTAAAATGTGTTCTTACTCTCCCTCCTCCCCTCCTTCCTTTACGTTGAAAACTTTCAGAAAACAGTCTTGTCACATATTGACAGTGATGAGACGGGAAGCTGACCTATTCAACTCAATGAGCTGAGGACTTCAGAGACTAACTGCAATCATTGAAGCCTGATCAGTTTATGGGAGGGATTGCGTGTCTGTGCCAGTGACAGCAGGGGGCTGGAACTGATGATCAAAAAAGACCTTCCTGTTGTGTGTTCTTTTTCCAGTGAAACATGTTTAAACACAGGGCCTTTTCTACACTTTCCTGTTTGGTTGGTTGGTTGTATTTTTTTAATTGTCCCTTTTTGAACAGAAAAGTACACAGGAAACAAAACTACCTGCTTCACAAAACATATATAGATGCAAAATTCAAACCCAAATGAGACAAGAGATAAAGATGGGAGACCCAAACTGGCTGGTATTTAGGTATTCTACAGCTCTTCTAATAAAGCAACATGCTTATGGCATTGCAGCAACAGGGCATATTACCACCCACATTCATATTACCGAATTCTCCTAGCCTACCAAATATGAGAGCCACTGGAAAATACCCAGTGTGACTCGTCCCTGGCCCACTCTCACTCTTGCACTGTGGCTTTGAAATGCTTGGAGAAATGCAGGTTGCACAAACCAAAATATGTCAGAGACTACTGTAACCTTGTGATAGCACAGAAAATCAAATTCCAAGGCTTGACCCTTGGACACAATACTGAAACAGTGTATAAATATAGGTATACATATAGGCTATACGTATAGGCTATACAATCCACATAGACAATGCAAACAACAGAGACACACCCACCCAAGTATGGCCTAGTCAACCAAGAGGCCTATGGAATAGCAGCACAGTCTTAACTGGTGATGTAGCACAAGACCATCTATGATCTTCCATATGGACCCCGGGTTCTTGTTACCAGGTATTTTTCCTTTCAAGCCTGAACAACAGTGTTGTTGCAAACTTTACCACTAACTCAGTCATCTCTATGTGAGTGACTATTAGGACACTACCATGTGGATGTAGGCGTGAACATATATTGGTTGTCTTCTTATTTATATTCTTGTCTCTTTCTGTTATAAAATGAATGCCAATGAAACAGCAGCTGGGGAATGTTAATGGGGACACTGAAACATTAACTTCTCTGAGATATTTTTGTGATTTTAATTGTAAAGTCTTAAATAACATTGAAAAAGCTTTATTCTGTATTGATTCTATTGCTATACTAAACTCTTCATTATGTGAATTTGTGAATGCTCACAAGAATCAATCATAATTATGCATGGCCCAATACAGTTGAAATCAAAACAATGGATCGATTCATGCTGTAAAGTGCATTACAACTAGCAATCTCTGTGAGGCAATCAACCAAAAATTAGATCTGTATATTAGCATTTTAGTTATTTAAGTATTAAGCAATGGTAAGCAAACCTCCAGAGGTCCTCTTCACATAGGTTTACATCAGCATAAGATTAACTGATTTCAGGCTTATATCCCCAAAACTCCAAGGAATTATAATCAAAACCACAAGGCTAGAGTGTCTTTTCATTAAAACTTTAAGAAAAAGTTAGTACATTTTATTCTACAAAATCATGTTCCTGAAAGTCTTAATTTTAGTTCCACATAAATAGAATAACAGTCAAACAAATTTTGTAAATGGAATGGAATGGAATGATTCTGCTTTATCTGAACCACTAATACGTGGGTTTGAAGTAAGGGGAAAAAACTACTATCAACAGTGGAACGGATGGTTTAAATAACATTGTTTGTTTTGGGTTTTTTTTAACCAGTCCTGGAAATATGCTTAGCAAATTGTGAACCAAAGAAGTCTGTTGAAAAACTAAGGTTAAGCTTCAAATTTACCTAAAATCTATTAGCAACAGTAAAAGTGATGCGGGGATTGGGTACCTTTAGTGTAGTTTTTATTAAACTATGATTTCTTAGAGAAGCTGCTATGATTCCTAGTCCTAAGTCCTAACACAGCAAAAGGTAGCAAGTGGTAAGCAACCTGGAGTAGCTGTGATTGGCTGCTGAGTTATCTATGTGCCTGATATTACACTACTAAACCACCAAAATAAAAAATCAGTGTTGCAGATAACCTAGGGAAGAAAATGGGGAAAGATTAAGCTCTCCCATTTTATTTCATCCTGGAGATGGACCCAGGTGCAGAGCCTGCTGACTCTTCACCTATAATTTAAAAATTTGAAAAGACACATTATGTACAATTCTGCCCAGTTCCTGTATCCATCAGGCGGAATCAGCCATGCTTAGAGGGATGTTTATCCCATTCCAGTGAGCTCTTAATTTCTCCCATACTATTGCATAGACTATTTATATTGAGTCTTTTGTCTTTCACAACAGTTCTTTAAATTCTTCAAAATCTTGGTTTCATGTAGTTCTGAGTTATCTGTAATGACTTAGTGAAGCCAGTTTGTAATCCCAGATAGAATGCCATCAGTACAATTGTCTTCCATGTTCATTCAAGGTGTTGGTTTTCCTGATGGACTCCACACAGTGGGTTAAGATCACTTCTCTCACACTGGTCTTCGAACCATGCAAACACGCATGTTACCCTTGGGACAAACACCTCTCCTAGGTGTCAAAGAGCAGAATATTATAAATGCACCTTTTAAAAACAAGAAGATGAGCTGGTTAGGCAAAGTGGTAAGCCATGTGGAAACTTCTTTCTTTTCTTTTTCTCCCTCTTCATCCCCCACCTACTTGATAGACCATGGATAAAGCATCATTTTTCTTGTTTCCTCATGAAAAGCAGATGGCTCTCCACTGGCATTCATAGTCCTGCACCACTGGACAAGGACAGAAACACAGACTGAAATCTGTTTCCCCACAAAGCCCTTTTCTCTGCCACAGGACTCCTCAACTCCTACCCAAGGAGATAATTTCAGGAAGGGAAATAAGTTTAATTTAGCCTGTGAGCTTTTTCTCTCCTCATTTCTCTGATGAGACACTCAATTCACTCCATTTTGTTGTCAGATTTGTGACACAGAGACCTGTCTCTGAGCAATGAGTCTAAAGCCAGTATCTCATTTCACATAAGCCACTAAGCAGTCAGCACATGGTAATGCTTTCCAGTCACTATGGGTGCAATGGCTGTAAGCTTTCATCTATAAATTCTTTTTTAGTTGCTCATTTCTGTCAAGCTGGTCTAATCTACTTACACCTGGCACATTAATTCTTATCTTTTCCCTGCAACATTGTAATTATATGTTATTTCCAGCAATAATTAATTCTCTCTCAGGCGGGCTTTTTATAGCTTATAAGTCAAAGTGGGCTGCACCATACTAAATAATTAATTCAGACTGTGTTTTATGTCATGACATACACACAGCCCCTGGGTGTAATTGCTACAGAATTCTTTCGAGAAGAAAGTCCTTGGCTCCCAGGGGTTGTACAGACCAGAAAGTACCAATTATAATGGTTATTTCTCTCAGACCAACAGTAGGTGAGTTCAGTTCTTTCTACCAACAACCTATTTATGGCAGTTATTTGCAGAAGGTCTTACTACTGTATTAACCTACAAGAACATGCAGCTGCAGACCATATGAATGACTCCAAACAGTATGTAAGTCCCTTCAGAGAAGCCTGCAACTGTTCATACCGTTGCCTACAATTGCCTATATTTCTTTGGTTTCTTAATTGTACACAAAAGGGACATTCACATAACAAAAAATGTGATATGAAATTGTAGCTATGAGGTATTGACAAGTTGTGTCCATAGAAAACTCAATCATTAAGCAAAAGTCGATAGCTAGATATGGTATCTTACCTAGAGGAAGTGCAATCTCAAATACCTCACCATTCCAGAAATACAGCAGAGAAAAAATGAAAACAAGGGAAAAAAAACCAAACTTACTTTAAAAATAGCCAGGAAGACAGATTAGTTAACAGAAATCTGGAAGTCGTTGTATGCCTAAAAGGATTTGCTGGAATCCAATGAGATAATATTTGAAAGACGAAAGAACTCTGTTAATAGGAAAAGTATAATTACTAATCATGAGCTATAAAGAATGCAAATACATTAAACACAGAATTATAACACACACTTCCTTATCAGGGGAAGGATAGCAACTGCACAAGGAAGAGAAAGATCAGAGACTAACATTGTATAGAAAACATGAATTGTAGCAATTTAAATTGCTTGTGTATAATGAAGCATCAGAAGACAACATGTTAAGGAATGTTATTTCCAGATAACTTAAAGCAATAGCTCCCAAATTTGCTTTGTTTTTGTGTTGTCTTACCTGCTGGTGTGAGCAGTGGCAGTAGTAATACCAGATCCTAGTTTCCCTTTTGTCCATATAAAGCCTTTCGGCTATTTTAGGAGTGGTGTCGTTCCAGCTACAGTACATTTACCAGTAACACCACATGTACCATCATCACAGGATCATTCAAGGAGTCAGGCTAAGTGAAGTACTGTGAATTTCTTCGTTTGTGATCATGTGGTCAGCAAGAAAGAGTAACCCAGAGCAAAGTACTATTCAATTTTACTGATAGGAATAAAAAAACCAACCACCATAATAGCAAAATGTTCAAAAACATATATACCCTATTGAAAGACCAAAATATGCTAGGCAAACCAAAGTCTTGAATGAAACTGACCTTAATTCTCTTTTCTTTTAGGTAATATTTTGTTCTATTGATCTGTCTTCTTTTCTGATTCTAGCTGTACTGGATTGGACAGCTCAAAAGGAACCTGTGATAGTGAGAGGACTGTAAGTCGAGGTTTTCTCTTGAGTGGTATTTGTGTGGCATGATGTCATCCTTTATTTTTGTATGAAAAAATACTATTATGAAGTTGAATTAATAATAGACACATGTGATTCACACAAAGACAATCAATGAAAATATAGTAAGGTCCTTTATTCAACAGTTGCCATAACTAACTCCGTATCTTCCAAATGTGTGAAGATTCAAATCAAGGGGTTTATTTGCATGTCGTTTGAAGATAGAAGATGTTCATGTAAAGCCCATCCCAAATCTGAGTTCTTTAGGTAACAACCATGAGGGAGAGCTGGTGGCTGAAACCTGAACATCGTATTTGAGAATGGGCTGGTGTTTACAGTGCTTTTCCTTTATTTCAAAAGTGAGGCAGAGACCGAGCTTTATCTTCTGGAATAGTCCCGGACTACTGGACCACACCACATCAACTGCTGTCCCCACAGGTGTATACAGACTGGAAAGGAGGATAAGAGTATTTCAGACTGTTTGAAAGTACCTGCAACAGGTTTGAATCCCATTGAAGGAGGAAGGTGCCAGCCAATGCAAGGGAGCTGCATGGAGCCAAGGATGTATTCGTCAGTAATGAGGCAAGGGCAGAAATGCTCTGGGAATGCAATCAGTCATAATGGCAGGTTGTCTATACACACTCTCCCAAGGAAAATGCCTGGAGTTCTCAAACTTCATGAGGAAGCGTCATGTCCTGAAGTTATCAAGCCAAGGTATTCCTTCGCTAGTTGTATTTACATGATAAAGTTCTGAACATCAGGCATGTCTGAGCACCACGAGCAGGTTGACAGACTAATAATTAATAAGAACCTTCAGCAATATGGCTGCAAGGAGGCTCAGAGCAGTCCTGCAGCCCCTCGATATGAAAAGCACTGACAGTATTTCTTTTACTTTAAAGCTGTGGTAGATGGGTGAGGGCTAACCAGTATGAAAATATCAATCATTTTGGTAGCATACTAGTAATAAAAAGTGCAAGACACTTTTTTTTCTGCTGTGGCTCTCACACAGAGCTTGGAGGATAGCAAGAGTTTTGTATTTGTGTCATCTCAGGAAAATTACTGGATGTTTTGGTCTTCCCTGTGTTGGATTCTTTTTTTTTTCCCCAGCTGAGTAAAATGTAAAGGGTTATGCTTAGTCAAGAAGGAGGAAAGCTTTTGGACATAAAGAAAAACCCACATACTTTTCACCTTCTAAATGACAGAATTCTTATGAACTGGCAAAAGGCCAAAACTATGTCAACTTCTTGTCTAAATATGAAAATTTCCTGACAGCCCCATTATGCATAATTTTTTACATCCCATGAGGGCCCTGGTGCCTATAAAGAACACACTTGCTGTCTCCCTTCCCCCACAGGAGGAAGGTAAGTGCAGTTTCTTAAAAAGACTGCATAGGAGCAAGCTTAAATTCCTTGCATTTTGCAAACTGTCTCACAAGGTCATTAGTGCTGTTATAGTTGTTTGTTCGTTGTGTTATTTATACCATGGCATCTGGCCACATTACAATCATTAAAATAAAATATCTGTCCATAAGGTAGCTATAATCGTCATCTTCCTATTAACCACCTCTACTTATCATACAGGAAGAAGAAAGCTGCAGCATTTTAGCTTGGCCCTGGTGATCTGAGGGGACAGGGCAAGACTCAGCTCACTTTCTGAACAGCAATAAGCCTCTGTCATAACCAGTATCCAGAAGTGAGGTCTTGGAAATGCCGTGCATTCGGTCAAAAATTTAAAGCTGAGGATTCCAGAAAATATCAAAATATCTTTTATGAATTTGGTTGTGATGATGACTACAGACACTCTCTTGAGGCACAGGTGTATATGGAATGAGCTTAGCAGCGGAGGAGCAGGCTATGTACTGCTCATACCGGCATTAAGGAAACTTGAAGGTCCTGGACACCACTAAGTAAAATTTACAGGAAAATTTTAGGAAATATTAGATACTCAGGTTGTCTTAAAAATTCCCAAGCAGGTCCTTGAAACTTAGCAAATGGCAGATTTATCAACTTCTTCGAAACCCAATATCCATCCTATGCAATGTATGAAGGAGAAGGAATGACATACTGTAAAAAAAAGTAAAAAATATGCTGACGTAAATAAAGATGCTATTATAATGTACATATAGGTTGGTCAAAGTAAGGTTTATCTAGAAATGGTAACACAGGCATTTACTAATTTTCAAGGGCTCAGCTCTGAATCCCACATTTTCGCTGCCTTAAGTCATACCAGCTTTTACAGTTTTACATATTTAGATGCAAAACTAACCTTGTTTGAAACACATTTTCAAGGTCTTGCCTTCTGATTTAAAAATAAAATAAAGAATTTTCACCTGCACTTTTAAAACAGTGGCATGGAAATGAACTGCAATTTCCTTTAATGTCAAGATTTCCAAATTTGATTGGGTATACACTGCACATACGTTTTGTTTCTGTTTTACCGCAGCTATCTCATTTGTTAGTAATAAAGATTAGCAGCGCTGAAGGTCAAAAAATATAGCAATTTCCTGTTATTTTGATGTCTCTGAAGCAGAAAGAACAGTGGAACAATAAAGAGTGAAGAATCCCCCCCTTCTAAGTGCAGCTTGACTTGGTCCTTGTGTACTGTCATGGATACCCCTTTCTGAAACGAAATTCTCTTATTTTATGTCAATGCAAGTAAAAATAAGTCTACATAAGAAAGGATAGGGAAGAGTTAAAATCATACAGACACCATCAGCATGATTCATCTGGCTAAATACAAATGCCTACAGTGCAGATATTTGCATCAATGATGCCAGTGAATATGCTCCTTTCATACCTGATGGAGAAAAATTGCCACATCTAGAGCTCAGCTAATTTCATCCTGATGTAGGAGAGCAGATGAAATGAAAAAAAGCTCTAGAAGTGTCTATTCCTCTCCATCAGCTAAAGAAGGAGTCTAGACAGCCATTTAGTTGTAGACATCTGCTTTGTAGGTGTCCAAAGTTAGGTGAGATGAATCCTACCCCAAATGGATGTCAACCTTTCCTGTATTTTCATTGTGTTAATTAAGAGCTAGAATGCAAACTTTATTCATCATATACCAAATGGTCTGGTTTATCTGTCATCATCTGGATTAGTGAGGACTTTTCAACATGACTGTTTACTCTTAGCAATTTGTCTCTGTCACTTAAATTCTATTGTTTCATTCTGCTTCTAGGACTGATTTAACAGTTTTTCACATAAAAGAATAAAGATAATATACTTCTTAAATTTTAAGACTATGTGATTATCTTGAAGCCTGTTTTTTGAAAATAGTTAAATCATTGACTAAATACTCCTTAAATGAGAGACTGTGGGTACAGTTTTTCAATAAACTTTTCATGGCATCAGGAATCACTCTTTTGGCTACAATGGCACAAAACATGTATCTAGAACTATGTTGTGTGAACTTCCAAAAGAAAAGCAAAACCAGTTTAAAGCTTTCTCTTTAAAGGGTAGTTGTGACCTCTGCAGTTTATAAGAATATTTGGTTCCTTCCAGGAATGATTCTCCTAAATGGTCCTTACCTGCCCTCAAAGCAAATGCAGGCATCTAGTGTGCAGCAAGAAATGTGCTAGAGAAAAGGGACATGGTAAATACAGGGAGCTGCACTGATCAGATGTTGTGGTTTAACCCCAGCCAGCAACTCAGCACCACACAGCTGCTTACTCACTTCCCCCCCACCCAGTGGGATGGGGAGAGAATCAGGAAAAAAAAAGGTAAAGGTCCTGGGTTCAGATAAGAACAGTTTAATAGAACAGAAAGGAAGAAACCAGCAATGACACTAATAACAATAATAAAATGACAATAATGATAATACAAGAATTGGAATACACAAAACAACTGGTGCACAATGCAATTGCTCACCACTCACCGACCAATGCCCAGTTAGTTCCTGAGCAGTGATCCGCCCCCCTGGCCAACTCCCCCCAGTTTATATACTGGGCAGGATGTCCCATGGTATGGAATACCCCTTTGGCCAGTTTGGGTCAGCTGTCCTGGCTGCGTCCCCTCCCAACTTTCTTGTGCCCCTCCAGTCTTCTTGCTGGCTGGGCAGGAGAAGCTGAAGAGTCTTTGAATTGGTCTAAACTCTCCTGAGCAAGAACTGAAAATGTCAGGGTGTTATCAACATTCTTCTCAGCCTAAATCCAAACCACAGCCCTGTACCAGCTACTAGGAAGACAAGTAACTCTATCCCAGCTGAATCCAGGACATCAGATCAGACTGATTTTCTGGTGAAGAAATGTAAATGTTTAACCCTTATACACTGAATGGAGAGGAGATTCCCCAGCACTTCACAAGCAGGTTTGAGTCCAGGTAGTTTTCACAGCTTTACAAGTTACTTTAATACTGGGTGTCTGATCTTGACTATGTTAATACGTTCATTCCAAGGACTTTACCCAAAAAATCTAGATTAAAGGTAGCTTAGGTACATCGATGAAGGCTCTGATCCTAGAAGCCCTGGCAGTGTGGATACTCCCTTAGTGAAGCCTGATTTTCATCACCCCACCAGCCAAAGGAGCAAAACAGCACCCAAGAGGCAGACGTGCACATGTTATAGGCTGGGACTAGAAATGTGTTTGGAAATGCTGCCTCAGTTAGAGGTGCCTTTCCTTGAATTGGCAGTGCTGCTACCAGTCAAAAGATATTATATGGTTGATATATCCAGATGTGACACGCCATTGTAACATACCATAAGCCTAGGGTATGGATGCTGTTCTCTGAAAATTGTGATTATAATCATTCAAAACAAAAGGTCTTTATGGGGTATTTTCCTCTTTTTAGAAGTTTTTATACCCATTTACCAAGTGTCAGAGCCCATGAAATAGAATGATGTAGGGCGTTCAAGTTAAGATGCTGGAGCAGAAATACAAGAAAAACCTGGGTAATTTCCCATTACCTGCTAGTATCAGCTACTTGAAATCTGGCTGCTCTGCTTGAATCACAATAAAGCCATTTTTTCCCCTGTGAGAAGCAACAGAATCTTAACCAGCTTCATTATTTCCACTTCTCTGCCGCTTTATTTTTGATATTATTAACCAATGCATTACTGGAATCTGATATTTCATACCCATATGCAAGCAAAAGAAATAAATCAGCCAGATTCTCATTATTAGAGCTTAAAAAGTATTAATACCTTTAAATGTTGCATCCTACTGGATATTCTTTTATACTTGTCTTTAGTTGACTTTTATCATAGTTGCTTTAATAGATGGGAAAATATAGGTATAGCAAAGCACGTTATCCCAAGTTAGCTGGATATCTTTTGCACAGGCTAAAAATTACTTTAGTGTTCTGATTTCCCACTGCAGATCTTTAGCCTCCAGAGCATCCGTTTACCTTACAGCTAAACTGCCCATCTCCCTTTTTGTTAAATTTCTGGAAACTCTGTAATGCCTTGAAACATTTACCCCTCTGATCCTTTGGAAGGCCTTATCTGTGTCAATAAGGAGTGTCAGCCTCTTTTTTGCAGGTACATGAGAGTGCACTTGAAGGGGGTACTATTGGAGGTGTACCTTGTTTAGGTGTCTATACCCTTCTTGTCTCTTTTTTAATAACTTTCCTTTCTTAAGAATATGCTGACAGCAAACTACTATCTGGCCCTGAGAGTACAATGACTGGATCTCTTTTCATCTTACCTACTGAAGACAGACAAGAATGCAAGAGTTTCAAGACTGGAAGGGCAGTAAATTAGTCCAGACATTTTGGGGAGACAGTTAAGACAGGAGAATTTGAGGGACTTAAACTTCCTTACATATGTAGCTGTAAATACACAAGGATCCACATCAATGTCTCATCAGCTAAAAAAAACCTGAGACACATGACTGTAAAACCAGACTCTGTTCTTGAGTTCATGCATTCTGCAGAAGCTCCCCAGGTTCCTTGGCTGAGATGCACATAGTGGTGGGGCGCAACAGATTTTCCAAATTACCACTCAGTGAGGGAACTGAAGGAAATTCTGGCTGACCAGGGAGACTTCTTTGTGACTTCATGTACTTCCAGGGTTAGACAGCTGCAGAGTGATGCAAGATGTTTAATTTGATTCAACTCAACTGAATATTCAGATATGTGCCAAAGTCCTTCAAAGTTAGGCATTGCATTTCCAGTACTAAGCCCTTCTTTCTTTCTTTGACCCTGTATTGTCAAGACAATGCATGATCCAGAAACACTGGAGACAGTCTTTCCTCAGATGTCAAATAATTCTGTGTCATATCACGTGACTTGGACAAAGATCATTTGTCCTTCTGGTGGGTTGACCTTGCCTGGCTGCCAGGTACCCACCAAGCTGCTCGCTCACTCCTCATCCTCAGTGGGACAGCGGAAGAAAGTAAGATTAAAAATTCGTGGGTCGAGTTAAAGGCAGTTTAACAAAGAAAAGCAAAGGCCATACAAGGAAGCAAAGGAAAACAAAATGACTTATTCTCTGCTTCCCATCAGCAGGCGATGTCCAACTAATTCCTGAGAAGCAGGGCCTCAGTATGCATAGTGGTTTCTTCGGAAGGCAAACACCTTAATAATGAATGCCCCCCCTCCTTCCCCCTCCCCCCTTCTCTTTGATTTGTTGCTGGGCATGTCATCATATGGTATAGAATACCATTGATTGGTTTGAGTCTGCTGTCCTGGCTATGTCCCTCCTCAAACTCTTGCCCACCTCCAGGCTACTGGCCTTGTGGGGGGTGGGGGGAGGGATGCTGGAGAGACAGCCTTGATGCTGTGCGAGCACTGCTCAGCAGCAGCCAAAACATTGGTGTGTTATCACCAACAACCATTCTAGCTACAATTACAAAGCCCAGCACTGTCAGAGCTGCTATGAGGAAAGTTTACTCCATCACAGCCAGACCCAATATGGTCCTGTGTTCCAGTCCCCAGCGTACAATTGACTCCTTGGATGGGATTTGTTTTATCTACCTTTAAAGACCTAAACATTAGCTAAGTGTCGTCACCCTTGACTCCATTTGTTGTCCCCGGTCGGAACTCCACCAGGATGACTCATGGGAGAGATCATCTCCCCCTGAGATCTTTGCATACTAAAAGAGATGTTTGTCTGCAGGAGTACAGGACTGAGTATGGGAGGCAGGGGAAGAGGACTTTTGGTTTGTGTAGCCGTGGGGTGCTCAAGGGGCTGTGGGAAGGTGCAAAACCTATTATGAGACATATAGAAGAAGGACCAAAGGTGGGCAAGTGACACATCAAGGAATATCAGGGAAGAACCAGTGTGGGAAAACAGGAGACAAAGGGAGCTGGGTTTCAGTACACTGGTCTAACTGGGCCCTGCTCTTGACCATGAACCTCGTGGCCTTGAGGGTTCAATTCAGGTATGAGCAACTGGAGGGCGTTGGGGTTTGGGATCCAGCTGCTGAGTAGACTGAAAGTCTGAGGCCAGCTCCTGGAGAGACCCACATGCTGTGTGTCTATATGCCACCAGCAGACTTCAGCCCTGGTCAGCTGAAGAAGAGGAGCAGGATGGGGCATCTCATGTAAGTGGTTAGTGTGATTATGCAGGTGGCATTACATGCTCTCTTTCCTCTTTGTGCTGACGTGTGGCCGGTTCTGTTTGTATTTTGTGCATGTGTGTGCACATGTGCCTCTCTACTAACCCAACGTGGGGACAAAGAACTGCAGCAGCCTTGCAGCTATCAGGTCAGGAAGGAGGAATGCCCCTGGGGTCTGTAGTTATCTGACGAAGCTACCTCTAAAAGCCCCATCTGGGCATCTAGAGCCGCTAGTGCTACCAAAGGATGTATATCCATCCAGGTAAGCAGCAGGAAAGCAGAAAGGATACTCTGGGGCATTTCAAATGGTAGCAGATGCCCATATAGGCAGAACTGAGACTCAGGAATTTGAAGAAGAATCTGAATCCCCTCCCTAGCATTAGACAAAATTAATGCAAACCCTTGTCATTATGAGTATTAGTTGATTTCTGTGTCTTTCAGTTCACCTACGCTTGCAATATATGTTTGCTTGCCTGAAGGAAATGTTCTGATCTCCTTACATGAAAACACAGATCACCGTCATTATTCTTCCCAAAATGAGTGCTAACTTTATACTGTATTTCACACAGGAGTGCCTGTTTTTCAGAAAAGATACTTCTAACCTTCCCTGCACACTGCAGCTACTGGGAATACCTTGGGAAGGCAGTGATGGCAAAATGCTGGCTCAGCGCTCAGGACAACCAAAGCTGTGTACGGCTCATTTGCTTTTACAATAATTCGTTGTGCTACAACAATTTATTCTTTCTAACCTTTTAACTCCTAAATCCTGTTTTGAAATGAGACTATATGGCAAAAAGTCATTAAATAGCAGATCTATTTAAACAAGCCTAACTTCCACACTCTTTCTCCAGCTGTGATCCAGAAAGGGGCACCAGCACTTTCCTCACAAATCTTGGCAGTGGGAGCTGCTAATCCTTGCACTGAGCAGCAAGACACATCCTCTGATTCCCCAGGGATTTAGCTACCAAAGCTCTCCCCCTTCTCCTATCTCTTTGCCCCACTCCCTGCCCTTGTCCTTTGGGCTCATTATTTAGGCAACTGTAAAGCCCAGGTAACATAATAATAAATACAGTGAGAAATGCAGTTGGTTTTCCACTGAGGGCTGTGAACATATAAAATGACACTGAACCTGCTGATCTGCTGAAGCTTTTTTGAGTTTGAGTAAGGGCGATGTTAATAAAAGGGGAGAGATCACTTGCTGTCCAGTCATTTGCTCTTAACTTTATATGATGTAATGATCCTCGTCTTTCTGGGTAAAGTGTGTGTGTTTTTTTCTTACTGTCCAAATGCCAACAGTATCAGTTAGATGCTTGCTTTTCTTCTTCTTTCTTTCTTTCTCTCTCTTTTCTTTCTTTCTTTCTTTCTTTCTTTCTTTCTTTCTTTCTTTCTTTCTTTCTTTCTTTCTTTCTTTC
>JAVKLA010000017.1:21193330-21214135 GCA_034782735.1 Sagittarius serpentarius
TTCTTTCTTTCTTTCTTTCTTTCTTTCTTTCTTTCTTTCTTTCTTTCTTTCTTTCTTTCTTTCTTTCTTTCTCTTTCCCCAAATCAAAATAAATAAATGTTTTGTTTGCATGTTTAGCCATGAGTATGCTTTTGATCCATTTTTAGACTTCCTCTGAACCCTGCCTTTCTCAGCACTATCCATTAGCCTAAGTTTAACATTCTGGAACTTCCAGCCTGACTTGAAAGCTGTATGTTAAATTATGCAGCTGAATTCCATCAGTCAATTTCTCCTTTGCTGTCAACACAGCAGCTACATTTTTTATTGTCTGAACAAGCTCATCCCATATAACAGGCTGCAAAAACATCAGAGGAAAAAAAAGGATCAACACAGGACAATACTTCCTAATCGGGCCTACATTCAAAAGAGAACGACACAAGGATTTTTTTTTGTAATTTTTTTTTTCTTTTGCAAAACAAAATGAAAAAAAATCTCTTTTGCATATCAGATAAGCCAAAAATTGCCTTATTTAACCTCTGAAAGACTAGGATCATTCAAAGCAAAATTCTGCTGTGAATAAAAAGTATGCAAAGCTGCCTGTAGCAGTGTGGTACAGGTTATCTGATCTATCAGCTTCCTAAAATAAAAGCTAATGAAGTCATGGCAGAAAAAGTCAACTGTTACACATCAAACAATTGTGGAATCTTTACCTCTGCAGAAAATGATTGTAAATTGCATATTAGTATTATATGGATGAAAGTTGTGCATAGCTATGTGTTTTTATAATATGCTAAAGCTATTGCTACAATTTTTTTTCTAGGCTAGGTCTACATGATCTACTATTCATGTAATCTTAATGGTAGCTAAAGTGGGAATAAAATCTTTATGAAAACCACTATGGTTGCCTCACTTTAAGAAAGGAATTCAATCAGCAGCCCACTGGAATTACTTATGTTTTGACTAAGGTATTTGGCTCCTTTTATTGAACATTCTACTTTCAATGCGTGCATCCCATGGATATAAAATGATGGATCTCTTTGGATTTTAAACCAGCGGCACTTTATATCATTAATAAATATTCATTTTCCTGCTATCCCTCCAGTGGTATTTCATCATCAATCATGGCTGAAATCACAGCTGTGAGAGCTGTTTATGCTTTACTGTTCTCCTCTACATGATTTGGCAGATACTTATGAAATTATTGGAGTGTGGAAGTAAAGGGGGTTTGGAGAGGAGGGAAGATGGGGGATGCTTTTTAAAAAAAAAACCAACCTTTGTGTCTGTATTTATTCCCAGAGCAGTACTGTTTTGTTTTGCCTTCCAAAGTACACATAAATCACTCCATTGGTCTCAACTGTCCTGTGAAAATAAAAATGATCCCAAACTGTTCAAGAATTACTCAGGGACTATTCAGTGTTCAATATGTCAGAGAAGCAAAGACAGATGCTCAGGAAAAGGAAGATTACAATCAATGAAGAAAAATCAATAGCGTGCAGAAGTTATCCTGCTGCCAGCATTGTCAGGAAAAGGCTTCTCCACTCCCCAGTCTCATTACATGTAGAAGATTATTAGAATCTGAGCAGCCAAAGTGAAGCTGTAATCATCTCCCCTTTGCTTTTTTTATGTTCTTAGTGTAAATCAACATTTCACTTTGACTTAATAAACAAAACAACCTGTTCTCCTACCAATGTAGCATTTATATATTTGCTTTACCTGCCACTATAAATACCTTAAAGTACAGGTTGGAGAAGTCTGAACAAAGACTGGAGCCGTTGGCTACAATATTTTCTGTTTGCTTGTTTTTTATTTTTCCATCTGTGTGTTTTTCTGTCCCTCTGGTCAAACCAGTGGATCCTGGCTGCTAAGCTCTGCTTGTTAATAAGATGGTCATTTCTTGATTCTCCCCAGAAAATCAATTAACCAACCAATGAAATCACTAGGTTTTATAGAATAACATCTGTGTGACCTTAGGAAAACATGCATGCATTATTGTATGACCTAATAGAAAGAAATAACCGTATAGCTAACAACAGTGTATTTCTGGCCCCGATTCAGAAAAGTATCCTTGTTCTGGAAAATGATTTAACATATGCAAGTGAAGTAGTTGAAGGCATGATAGATAAATATTTAAATGTCTTCCTGAATTTAGACCTGTACTAACAGAAAAATAGTATCCATGTATAAAATATAATAGTTTATACCTTAATATATTGTACATTTTAATAAAATATAAACACACATACTGACATATAGCAGACAGTCTACATAAAAAACCTCATCTTCAGAAATATATGTCAAGATTTATTCCATAACCCTTCACTTCCCAAGACCCTCTAAATTATGGTGACAACTGTCAGCAAACATAGATGTCCAAACTCATAAACTTTGCATTTATACGGGCTAGGACTGCTTGTGTGTGCACGTTTGTTTCATTTGTGAAAATACCAACTGTATGTATGAAATAGGGGCATTTTTTCAGACAGCATTCAATAGAATTGTTTCCAAACACCATCCTATCATTATCACCAACGTCATCATCAAGTCTGTTTCTGAACATGGTGCACCAGATGTTGGTGGGAGATAACACATGAGATAACTCAGTCTGTAATATTTCTGAAAGGGCTTCTATATAGACAAAAACATGACATAATGGACATTTTTTAAAAGTTAAATACCAGTTGCTGAATTCTGACACACTGAGTGTTTGAGTGTGTTTTTCCCAAATTAGCGATTTTATTTTTTTTTGCAGGCACTATTTATGTTATGATATTTAGTGATTAACTAAACTGAGCAATTTATCATGTTGATTTCTTGATTACTACTGTGATTGTGTTTGGAATATCCATCAACACTAAAGGAAGTACTTGCAAACACCTGAGAGGACCTTGCTCCTGCCATGAAGAACGTGAAGTCTGAAGCACTTCCCTTCACAAATCCCATCAGGAACCCCAGGGGAATGAGCTATCCTTTATTTGTCTAGTCTAGAACCAATGAAAAGGTAGGGCTAATCCACAAAAACATAATCTTCAAGCTCCAGTGAGAGTGTCTGATGCTACTCTTAGAGTTAATAACAAGAGCATGTGGTGAGTGCAGAACCTGGAACGTATGGTGTTCAGTTCAGCTTTTATGGCAATGAAATAACAGCAGTTCTTTCCAGGGAGGAAATCATAAACAGCACTAAATTTCACTTTGCCACATGATCTTTCAAGCTACGTGGTAGGCAATTTGTCACTTTTGAGAGCTCTGGTAACCAAAAAGTTAGTTCTTCAGAAGTAGAACTCTCCAGCAGCTCTTGAAGTAATTGACTGGGATCTGGAAGTGAGTGATTTGTCTTGCCTGGCAAGGGTATGCTTTAAGTTTAAAGAGAAAATACCGAACACACTACTTTAGATCCAAATGTTAGTGATTGTTTTTATAAAAGAAGTCTCTGAAATATAATACTATAATAAATTCTCATTCCTAAATTCTCCTTTATTCCTAAAAAATAAAAATTTACAAACTGAGTCCTTTCTCTCATCACCAGAATCTCAGTTACAAGGAATTTCTACATGTAAATTACTAAAAATAAAACAGTCCAGTCGAGTTTTACCCTGGAAGAGGTATGCACCAAACAGGTGAAGAAATGGTAAAATGACAGCTTCCGTGAAGCACTGCTAATTACACGTGACATTTATTTTGGGCAATGTAGCCCACTGCTGTCAGGAGATGCAGTCAGTTATCATTTCTACCCCTTTTTCTACCCTTTTCATGTGGAGGTGGTGTTGTAGTCAGTGGAGAGAAAGAGGCAGAAATATTCTACAGGTTTTTTCAGAAGTCTATTCAGGATTAAATGAATTACGTCCTCAGTTCTAGTAAGATGTTTTGTCCGTGTCTCTACTGATTTTAAATGCAGTGTATGGACACTAACTCAAGCGCAGATGTCAAGACTGTAGGTGTTTGCATGTGGTAAGATGAATCCAGATCTTAATGTTATTTCTTCACTAACGTGATCAAATAAGATCTGGCCAGAACTAAAGACTTTGTAATTATTTATTATAAAATATTATAACATTTCAGCTAATTTTTTGTAACGGGTGGTAAGATTTGTATGGTATTAGATAACAAAGATGTCTTTTCCTGTTTATTTTCTGTCTGATCAACTAATAAATTAATGTACAAAGGAAATCTCTCAACTTGTCTACTAAGAACTATGGATCAGATGCATGTCTATTGAATTTCAATGCAAATTTTATCATTTCTGACTTAATTCAATGTACTGCACATGAAAATCTAGGACCCAGCTCTGAAAAGCTGAATATATGTATATAGGGCCTACTCACATAATTTTCTCATATGAAGAAAGATACGCAAAATTCTTTGTCCAATGATAGATTTTTAAAGAACATTTAAAAGCACTGATATGCAATGTGCAGGATTCTCAAAAGAAATTCGGGCACGTGCTTCAATTAAAATCAGTGGGAGTCAAATATTTAGGCAATTTTAAAAATCGTATCAGACATCTATCTAAATTCACATATTCTGCAAAAGGCTAGTCCTTTGTAATGTATTGCTTATTTATCTGGAGAAAAGGCAGTGCGTAGTCCCATATGCTAATAAATAACATTCTTACCTTCAAATCTTCCTTTGTCACTTCTTCCTTCATAATTTGTCCATTCATCTATTTTGGGAATCTCTCAAAATACATCCATTCAGAACTAAGCACAGGGAAAATGTTTTCCCTTCAGTTTGCTGTATATTCACACTAAAAGTATGAAAAATTTTCATATGCTTTTTGCATAATTGCTCTCTATAATAAAGTGTTGCAGTAGAAATGTCCCTATTCATTAGTAGCAAATGTTACACACACAACGCATGCACACACATACACAACTCATTTGAGCATATTAGCAGTAAAGTTACATAAGTAAATATCTGCAAGCTGTATAGGATTTAAGCCAAACTGAGGATGTGTCTTTCTTGAAATTATGTAATGGTAGTAGCTTTTAAAACCATCTCCTGGGCATTGTTTTCATGAATACAATTTTGAAGGAATATATATGTCACATCTTTCATGAAAACAATTGCTTTTTATTGCTTTTGCCTTAAATATAATAAAGAAAGAACTAGAATATATTGAGAAGGAGAAGTCCCATAATAAGAAAAACAATTTGCAGTATTTTTAGACTTGATTTTTGTTTTATTGTCTAGAATGGACAATAACAGTTAAAAGGATCCTTCATGACATGTGTGAATACCATAAATATTGGCAAGTTATTTCAGTTTTAACCTAGCAGAATGATCCATAGAGAAAATTTAAATTATTATTGCACATGCATTATTTAAGCAATGATATTTAAAAATCTAGTGAAACGAGCTCATTCTGAACTTTAACATTGTTAGAGTCAAGTTTTTTTAAATCAGTCCCAGTATGGAAACATTACAGGCAAGGATTTCCTAATGATGGGCTGTTTAAATTTCAGTCCAAGCATTGCTACATGACCTTCTTCCGCAATATCAGAAAATTCAGATAAAGTTTTGGACATTATTGCCCACTGATTCTTTTAAAGTTAGGAAAATTTACTTTTTCCACTGTTTTTTATTTTACAGCTACAAGGAAATTCCAGTTCTGAAACCTTTGGAGGTTGATCTTGATTGAGATTATTTATGAGGCCACTACAGAGAATGAAGCACTTGGTTGATTTGCTCTTGTTTTTCTTCGCAGCTTAGCAGGTGGACTGCCACATCTTGATCCAGCTTCAATTCTCCAGCTATCATCATCCTCTACACAACTACTAAGCTACTATTAATTCACCAACAGTTAATGTAACCAAGGCAAAGCCTTTCGGCCAGTTGCTAAATAAAGCAAGCACAGCAGAAACCAGAGACAAAAATGGATGCCCTCAAGGTTAAGAGTGTTCTTGATAATAGAAAGAAGACTCCCTGCATTGAAGGACATACTGTATTTTTTTCTAATCCTTTGTAGTATTTCCTCCTTCATATTAGTTTCATTTCTGGCTTATCTTTAGTTTCATTTCTGGCTTATCTTGATTCGTCTTTGGACAGTTGCTTCAAACAGACTTTCTATTACAACAGGAAAATAGTTTCTTTGGCATATAACGTAAGGAATATCTATCATTGCATGCATTCAAATGATTTTCCTCTATGGTGATAATATCTCATGGTTCCTTCTAATAATTTTACAGTTATAGAAGAAGAACCTAATAAACACATCAAGACACTAAGGTGCAATTGCGCATGACCCTCTTGTTACTCTGAAAGGAAGATTACAGCACACTGATTTATGTCAGTACACTGTTCAATTCACAGCTCCTTCGATATGTTAATGAGGTTCTGTAGTTAAATGTGCTCAAAGGTACTACCAGGTATGCAACCACATGAGTACCATCCTCCCAGGGTTCTTCAGGGAACTTCTGCTAGATCACTGCAAACAGCTTTAGTACTGTATTACCTTATACCTTATTAAGATAGAACGAGAGGGAGCTGTGGTGTTCTCAAACTCTGTGTCCAAGAAGTAGGGGAGAGGGTAGAATTTCCTTTGACAAAGCCATTTGTAGGTGGTGATCATTTCTGAAGTGCACACTGGACTGATTTAATGTAGTACAGATTGTCTAGTTCAAACGGATCTTTCTTAAAACTGATCTCTCTATTCCCCCAGAGCTTTTCTTTTTAAATTTTCCACCATTGCTTTACTGCTGCGTGAATGAGCCTACAAAAATTAAGCTGTTGTAATAGTGCCATAACTTTAGTCACAGTTCCCTACTTCTAGGATTCAAAGAAACCTACATGATGTTGTGAAACTATTTCATAATTTTGGCTCAAAGATTTTCAGAGTGAACTCTGCTGATATCTCAACATGAGTGCAGACAGAAGAGCTTAACGAACTATAGCTTTCTTAATATATTCTACAGAATATAATTTAAAGTTTTCAGCAGCAGCAAAGAACATAAATGTTGGGCCATATTTGCAATAACTAAGTAGACTGAAAGTAATTGTGTTACTGCTTCTACAATTAATTGTCCGTATATGTTCATATTTCCACCAACGCCACCAAGTATTGCTCCCTATCTGACACTAAAAGCATTCCATGAGATAATATGAAGAGCAGTATTTTCCTTGTTTCGTACTACTTTATACTACCATCATGGGAAAATATTTATGGAAAAATATACAAAAAAAATAAAAAAATTAAAATAATGCAACATCCTTCCTTTCCTGGATTTTCAGTTTCTTTTTTTACTGGACATAATATTTTCTGCTTTTTCCTAAGAAGTGCAAAAAAATACCATTCAGGAATTGTTGAGGACAAAACAAAATGCATAGTTGAAAAAGAGATTAGGTGGATAAAACTGAAAAAAAGACTGATAAAAGAATTACAATGTACAACTTGATTAGGAATATAAATTCTAATAATGAAGAATTATCTGAATTAATCATAATAAATATAATTAAAAAAAAAACAAACCCAAACCCCAGAAGGCTGTAGGAAAGTATATAATGGAAATTATAACTAGGAAAGACCGAGAGGGAATTTTACTCTATTACAAAGTTTTCCTTCTCTTTTTATTGTTAGTGACCATGTAAAATCTAACTTCCCTAGAAAATGGATTGTCATCTCATCAAGAGCTAGATAATTTTTTTTGTTCCTATACATATTTTCAGAATTTCATATAAGGTAGGTACATCTCTAATGCCAGTAAAAAGATATTTCCATAATCCAAACTTATTGCAGGGAAAAATAACATATATTTCTTGCATATCAGTGTCTGTTTCTATTTTCTATGATACCATTAGACAACTCTACATCTTCTGCTATACTGTTCCCTTTCAACTGAAAATTATTTATTATTGTTATTATTATTTTTATTTATTTATTTATTTATTATTTCCATTTTTCAAGCACTGTGCCTGTGAATAGACAAAAATTTTTTTTTGAGGAGGTATGTGTTTAAAAGCTACTCAACATTTACAGTTTTAAATTTAGTAGATCAAATGATGAATAACAACCAAATTCCAGTCCACACTTTTACCACTGACATGCAAGGAAATGAAAGGAAAGGAAGTACAATTTGGTAATAATGAAAGTTCCTGAAACCCCGACGCAACTTTAAATCGAGTCCTTGGGATCTTCCTAAGGGAGTAACGAAGCAGAAGAACTGATGTTTAGTAGTTTAGTAGTTTAACATGATTATTAGGATTGTTTTACACAGTAAATCAGTATATTGAAATAACTGTTAAAATAATAGTGAGCACAGATGGAACACTGCTATGAGAGTGGCCTGATGATTTAGAAAGCTCAGGTATTATGGTGTGATGACATGGAAAGTGGAATAACCCAGTAGGCTTAAAAAAAAAAAAAAAAAGATTTAGCTTCCTAGGAGTAAAACCATGACAAAATCTTTAAGAAGAAAAGTAGTATTTAGACAAGGAATATGGATTGAATAAAGAAGTACTGGTGTAGGCAGTTAACAGCTGACGAGATTAAAAAAACAGGATTTGTAATCAACAGATACAGAAAAACGGTGGACTGCAAAGAACAAAGCCTACAATTGTTTGTCTTACTTGTCTAGTTTATTTGCTGCTTCTGCTCTCTACAGCCCACGTGCTTTGCTGTCTCATAAAACCCTCTCATGCACTTAAATAAACTGTACTTTATTTTCCTGCAACAGACACTTGGGCTGATGCTATTACTCCAAATGAAATCAATGGCAGAGATACCATCAGCTCGATGTGAGGAGAACTTATCCCACTCCCATAAAACACAGTGAAAGAATTAGCACTGAGACTGATCAATGCCTTTTCAAATCAGAACTTAGTGCAACACTCAATAGGTTTCCTGACTTGAGCAGGTTGCTAAGTGCAGGTTCTTTTTCACCCACAGAAATAATACCTGGGCTTTTCTGTGGCCTCTTATCCATACAAGGCCTTACCATTACACATTTTTATTGCCTTTACTATCTTGCAGGGTAACTTTTCCTTAGCTGGAGATATATCTTTCACCACTAAAAATATCCTGAGAAAGTAAATAGAAAATAAACTTAATCTTCATTATAGGAAGTGCTGCTGCAGCAACAAGATGAAATTTTTCAATGAGGACATAATTCCAAATAAATCTTCAAGCAACATGCTGAAGAGCAGAAGAGAAGCCGATCTCTTGATGAGTGGTCAAAGACACAAATGTTGTTCAGGCTTAAGTAATTCCTAGTATTTTATAGTAATTTAGAATTGTTACTACTCCAAAGAGAAAAGCAAGATCAATATTGAGCAGGTAATAGCACCCAATAGCAGAATAGACCCTGTTGAACTTCTGAAAAACTGACTTACTCCACAAGCATAAAGCACTGGAGGAATTTAATATTAATAGGACTTAACTTATTTTCTCGTATTTATTTACTGCATGCATTGCTATGTACCAGATAGGTATGTGTAGATAGCCACCTGTTTTGGTAGAATTGCAAATAAATGAATAATTAATTTTATTTAAAATATTTCTTGAATAATTGAATTCTTAGTGAACTTCAGTAAAAAAATATATAGAATGAGCTCTATATAACACTGTGGAGGAAAATGGGTCCCTTTAGTCCAGAAAATGTAATTGTTTATCCATCAATCGTTATGTATCAAATTCAAAGGTAGCTCTGTGCTTCAGAAGTGATTAGTATGTGGATTGGGTGCTTCTGGTTCCTTTCTTTTTCCATTTCTGTGGTTATTTCACAATTACAGATTATTTGTAAGTGGCAGAAAGATTTGGGGGGTGGGGGGTGTATCAAATACTATTTTCCTTAAATTCCCGAGCTCTCAGATGTTCCTTCCACTTCCATTTCAACTCCCTGTTTACCACCCTCCTTTCAATATAATTAGGCATCCAAACAACATCATCTATCTTTGTTTTGCAGAGATTTAATAATCTGTTTGGAACCAAAGAAATGGTAGACTGAAGTTATTAAAGTGTCAGGTTCTTCTCCGCGCGTGCAAGAATCTTTTCGGCTAGGTTTTATTTACATACCTGTAGCTGTCAGCTACCATCACTAATATAGAAACTCAGACACATCTGCATACACACACATGCATACATACACACATACAAAGCAAGGAAACCCATTTGGGAACTAGTACTTCTAGAATTTCTAATTCCAGAATTCCCATTTGTTTACTGAGTTACTTTAAATAGATTATTTTAATTGGATACTTTAGTACTTAATGTGTGTATTAGTACTTATATGTGTATAATAATGCTAAGCTGTCTTAGGAGCATATCTGCACAGTGCTTCCAACAAGTATAGAATCTATTCAGCATTATTGAAAGTGTATATTAATAAAAATGCTGGAGAATTATAACTTCTAGAGATGAATATTTTTTTCCCACCTGCAAATGTCTTACCAAAACATAGTATTCCTACAGGATTCAGTAAAATACTTCTATTTTCCTTTTGGAAGAATCAATGCATAACTTTTTTAAAAGTCCTGTTTAATACAACATATTCACTCTGGTAAAAATACTGACTTTTTCATCCAGAGATTTTCAAGTCAGAAGGGCTTTTTAGCTTTTTTTTCAATAAAGTTTTAATATTTTGATTTTTTCAAGTGGGTTGAGAAAAGCAAGTAATTTCAAAATTTCTTACAGAAGATAATTCTACTGTTCAAACAGTTCAAAAGAAGTCAGGTTGATAAGCTTATATAAGTTAATGGCTTATGTAAAAATGAAGTTTAACTTAAAACTGCAATATCATCTCTTTGCATTAGCATTACCTTGTCAAAAAGTAGTAAATCTGTGTATGTGTGACTTCTTAGGCACAGTGTAGAGTTACAGATTTTATATTTCCTTCCTTTAACCAGTTTTATACTGACTTCAGCACTTAAAAGCTTATCTGTTTGGCTTTACTGGAGTTGTTTCTGAATTGCCTGCCTGTGAAGTGACAGAAAAAATCAAGCTTGTCTTCTCAGAAAAGGATAAGAATTACTGAGAGACTAGGTGTGGTTTATTGCCCATCATTAGAGCCCCGTGTCCAGATTCAGAAACAAGAACATTTAGAGTTAACCCACATGCCTCCACACTTTGCGACTTTCTGCTGATTAGATTCTCCAGCTTTATTCCACTTCCACCGTAGCATCACCTAGACCAAATGACAACAGAGGTGGACTCCAGATATCAGTCAGATCTCTCCTCACATCCAGTCAGCTGCAAGTGTCATGGTGTAAGCAAACCAAGTGACACCACAAAGCAATTTCAGCTGCAGGCTTTGGCCACAGCACTAACGAGACAGCATCCATGAAAAAAAATCTAAAAAAAAGAGAGAGGAAAAAAGGGCACAAAGATCGTTTCCTTCAGTCAGGTGGATGACGGGCACAGGCTGCAGGACTTGGTTTCATTAGACCCGATTCCACCCCAGATAAACTCAGCAGCTTGCAGTGTATCAGCAGTTTGTTTATTTCTCTGTCTCTGCTTGGAGAGCTCTGTCATACGACAATTCTGATGCTGAGAAGTCCAGAGCAGAGGACAATTCTCAGTGGATTTATTTACACGTCAGTACC
This sequence comes from Sagittarius serpentarius, assembly GCA_034782735.1. Classification (NCBI taxonomy): domain Eukaryota; kingdom Metazoa; phylum Chordata; class Aves; order Accipitriformes; family Sagittariidae; genus Sagittarius; species Sagittarius serpentarius. The sequence continues at coordinate 21,204,839 of JAVKLA010000017.1, forward strand.
CCCCAAAATACCTCTTCAGCTCACAGCCTTCTCAGAGTGGCAGTGCTGTGTCTGATCTGGAAAAAATCCAAAAGTTACAGTATTTTCTCTTTTTATAGGAGATGATTCATCATAGCTGTCCAATCGTTTTTTCAACTAGAACTGAAATTCATTATGTGGGGGTTTTTTTGGCCCACAGCCCTTTGTAAGGGGACATCGATATACCGAATAGTTAAACACTGAAGAACATTGATGTATTTGGTCCTTTGTATCTTCATTTTACTAATATAGGTGACTGCCTGATCCCTTGGGGCCTGAAAAGCCCCATTGTGCTTTCAGTGTCTGAAAATACCAAGAAAAAAGGAATGGAAGTGACATAACTATACAAAAATACCATTGTGGCAACAGTACTGCCTTTCTGCTCCTGTCCAAGCCGAAGGTAAAACAGGTCCGGTTGGAGCCATGTCTGAGACTAGAGAGGAGAGACTTGGAGCTCAGAGGCTGTGGATGAGCCAACCCAAGTTACATCACTCGTGCCAGTACGCAAAAATGAAAATCCATTTTCTGAAGTGTTGCTCAGCAGTAACTCAAAACCTGAGAAAAAGGGAAATACGAGTGACTCCGAGTTTTTATTCTCATATGGCTCTGCAGATTCAGGCAGACACAGGGAATGGTCTGAGCATAATATTCAACTTAATTTCCAACAAGAAGCCAAAATATTACATTTGACTCAAGAATGTCAAATTTTTTGCTTTTATCTAGATACCTGGGAAACTTTTTTTTCCCCTCGAGGTTCTCGTTCTGTTAGAAGGTTCTATCTGTTGTCTTACTGTATTTCAGAAAAGAAAACATGCTGGAAATATCATAATTTCCCACACACTGGCAATTCCGAGCTTCAAACTGCTGGATAACTACTCTCTCCCAATAGGGTAGGGAACACGATACTAGCTGAGTGCTATGTATGAAACATATATTCATATAACTAAGCTGTGAAATTATAAATCTTTTTTTTTTGTTTATTTTGATCTTGTTTTTGTTTTTAATTGGGGCACTACTGAGAAGTGTTTTCAAAAACAGTGCTGGAAAAAAAATACGAGGAAGTAGCTATTACAAAGGATTGTTGTCTTCAGGCAGGATTAAGTATGTCATTGCCCTTGTAACAAGAGTATATCCCCAGTGCCTTGGCCAAATTCCAATTTGAGAAATTGCATTCTGCCTACCTAAATTTTCTCAGCAGTTGGAATGCATATCATATTAAGCACTATCATCCATTGTCAGGGATCTGGTAAATAAGGCTGTCCTTTTCCTTTTTGGAAAGCAATGCTCAGTGCTTCTCAACAGTGTTACCAGCTGACCTTGAGAGGTGCTAGGCACTGGATGGAGCTAAAGTGGAATGACAAGCACCGAACTCATCCCAGGAAAGGTTCAATGTTTGCAGGATCAGGCCCCTGAAGCAATTATTTTTTTGTGCCAGTGAAGGCTGCATATCATCTTACACAGAGGCAGCAAAATGATTCTTGTTAACATGGAGCTTTTGTATATACAATTACAGAAAAAAATACACAGCACTCTGTGAGTCCTCTGTCCTTAGGTCATTAAGGCCCACTAACCAGCCAAAGAAATAAGCAATTTAAATAGCAGTCTTTACTGGGTACTCAGCTGACAGATACACATAGCAAACGGGAGTTGTATGAACAAAATGTTATGCCCATGGAAGAGTGCGTGCATCACTAAACTGTGGCGTGGAACACTGTACCACTCACTTGGAATTAATTTGCAGAACTATCAATCAGGTATCACCGTACAGTGTTGCATACATATTCATTTAGAATTCAGTCTTCTGTATCTCATACACACATACAAACATACATATACACAGACTTTTTCTATTTTTCTTCTTTATGATCCGTATAAAATCAGTTCATTCCTTTGTTTGGAAAAAGCACATTGAAATGGTAAAGAACCAAAATAAGGTTCTTTTCAAGTGACTTTTATCTTTAAATGCAGGTCCCTGAAGGATGCTGCACAGGTGGAGACGCTGGAGGAATGGAGGAGACTTTTGCTGTCTCCTTTGCGGGGTAAATAAGGGAGTCGACCACCAAATACACTGCGTAGATACCTGGTGGAGAAAACAGTAACCTCGTGTGAAGGGTTGATGCTTCCACGTGGATTCCCAGGTGCTGGATCCCCTGCTGATGTCTGTCAGTATGGTTCAGGCAAATCCATATTAACAGGTTAAGACCATGTGATTTAGCACAAGGTCACGAAACCAGAGGTCCTTCGGTAATTTTTCAGAGTACTCCTCACTATGCCTACCACGCCTCTGTAACTTTCTACAGCCCCTTTCTGCCTGTCATTTCCTGGCCTGGCTCCACCACCAATCCTTGTGCCTTTTCAGGAGCCCTCCCAAGGTAGATATTTGAAGCAGTGAAGGTCTATGTATTTAACCTGTTTCTTCCACGGGAACTTCCTTATGCTGCCAATGATTGCCCCTGGCTAGGAAAGCTGGGTGGATCCCTGTGGCAGGTATATCTGCTCTGATAGAGAGCAAAATTTCTTAAATTCTTAAGCTAAAAACTTTAGAATTTAGATCTTTGGCTAGATGTTAGGCTTTTCTTTCTTGGGATGGCTAGCCAGCCTCCTCCAGTCTTGAACAGTAATTGTAGTTGTCATTATTGTAATCTGTATTATAATAAACTGTATTAAACACGCAGTAGTGAAATCTGTGTTAATGGTTAAGTATATTCCCTTAAAACCTGTTCATGTATTAGATATACCAATATAACTTAGAACAAGAAAAGAATGACCCACAATGAGCATTAAAACCAACCAAAACTGTGCTCCCTTTTAACTTTGGTGGCCAGACATGACTGTACCACCACTCCAAGCAAACCAGTCGAATCGTGACTGTGGTCACGGGGTGGTTTGTGTGGCAGGTGCGCCCACCCTGAGAGAGGGAGAAACTTCTTGGCCATTGAAAAGAGAAAAAACCCTAGAAGCCACAGTCTGAGGGTCAAGCAGCCCCACCCGCACGGTGGGGGTCGAGTTATGACCGCCTTGTGCACACTTCCATCGAGAAGTAAGTGTTGGCCATTTGCCGGTGAGGAGTAACGTGACCTTATTTGACCACAGATCAGATTTTACCAGGGTATAAATGGAGCCCCGCCGGAGGGCAAATGGAGTCGGTCCTCCTCGGAGCAGCGGGCCTGCAGCTGGGGACTCTCCCCGTGGGTCGGGATGCCGCCCAAGGTAACTCCTGCAGGTTGAGAGCCCTCATCTTTTAGGGGAGTTACATGCACATTTTGGGTCATCATTTGTAAAGCTTAAGAATTCTGATGTTGGTTGTGCAGTGTTTCCCCTTACATCATTGAACCTGTGGTTTACTAATGTTGTTGGAGTTCTAAACGATTTTGATTGAAGAATATTTTTTCTTGATTTAACACTTGTTTGATGTGATTGTGTGAGCCTCCATGACAATCCCACAACCAAATCTACAAATTCTAAAAGAGAAGAGAAGCCAAATCCACTGACCACATTCTGCTCTGTCATACCACAGGCTTCTCCCTCACCTGCGTACGAGGTAACAAGAGACTTGACATTTTTCAGTTCCTACAGGGACAGGGTGAATTTCACCTCATCTGATTACAGACACCCAGTAGATGGATATAATACTTGATGGCCATTCTGGGCTACCTGATAGTTGGAAACAGTATGGAAGAAGAAACCCACTGAACTGATGGTAACCCTTTAATTACAACACACAAAAAAGGAGTGGGATAAAAAAGTAAATTTATAGTCTCTCCATACTTTTTAAAAGTTGAAAAACTGTCATTTTTATTCAGAATCAAACCAAAAGTTTTGAAATTTTACACGGACTGGAATGTTCATAGGAGATTAAATTGCAGCAGACTGAAGTAGAATATGGTCACATTAAAATGAAATAAATATATTTTTAAAGGATATTCTAAAGTGAAAGATGAAGCTAAATAAACTAATTAAACCAAAGATATTAACCCAAGAAAATGAAACATCTTATTTAGAAGATTTTAGAAAGGTGAGAAAAAAATATCAAATATTTTAATGTTTTTAAAAGTCACATTTTCACCTTTAAATTGTTATTTAAACTAAATTCACTGAAATTTGTTACCGAATTATGCGTCTACAGGCAGATAGTGTTATTTTTACTGTATTCAGATTTGCTTCCTTCATTTTAGAGGTGATTCACTGAATTTTTATACCTAAAGATGGACAGAGGATAAGGCCTATAATATGACATGATAAGAACACGTCATTTAGCAGTCTAGACTTGTGTACATCTTGCTGACATGATTAAGTCTTCTCTTTTATGTCACATTAGTATCTCATTTCTGGTAGATGGATGGCATGTTGAGGATGCAACCAAGTAAAAGAAGAGTAGTGTAACTTGAATAGCTTGAAAAGCACAGAGGAAAGCATAGATTTAGAAGCAGAATGAGGGAAGAATATTTGTAACCCAAGATGATATTTAACATTGAATTGACAGCCTTCACCCTTTTGTCGTATACTGTTACAGATGCAATAAAACAGAGCTTCACACATAATCCCAAGGAATCTGGAGAATCAGAAAATTAATGAATAGTTTATAGAGAAATGAAAAAGGACAGAAACCTATAATACTCTGAAGCACATAATCTCAGTGCATGGTTGCTACGTATATGAACCAGAGCTCACCCTCTTCCCTCTCTGGGTTTTAGGAAGATGGTATGTGATGTCCTAGTTTCTCCTAGTGGGGGAAAAAGTAATTTAAAATAAAAACACAAATCCTATGCTAACATACATGGGTACATGTGAATGACAGTAACATGGACTAAACCTGACTTTCTGAAATCAGTAAAAGACTTCACTGATCCTGTAAGAATATTGCTCAGGTTGAAACCTTTATTTAGCCAGTTTTGATAAAAAAGTGTTAACCGTGAGTTTCTGATAAACTTTATTGCATGGCTTTATGAATCTGTGATGTACATAATTCTTTAGTGGCTGTTCACAGTCTACTCAAACACAGACATCCTCTCAAGTTGTTAAGCTGAATGCCAAAGTTCATGGAAGAGATTTGCTCAGAGGCTGGACAACAACATTTTAACAGTGAGTATGAGACTGTATGAGTATGAAATTACGTACCACAATATACCAGATAAAAAAGAAAATCTCTGCCCTCAATGGCAAAAATAGACCTATAAATTATTAATGTAAGTGCCAAAAATGTGGTAGTTGAAAATCAGAAAGAATAGTAATATTGAGATATCTCATTCATATTTGAGACCACTGGAAGTGATAGAGTTCAGAGGACATATCCAGAAAAGAAAGCCTAATAACTCTGGCAGGAACACCTGAACTTTAGAAATAAAGCCCCAGCTTCAAAAATTCTGTTCCATTTTTTAGTAGTTTCCCTCCCACACCAGGAACTTGAATCCTGGAAGTATATTGTGCGAAAAAGAATTGTTATAAAAATTATTTAAGTTCAGTAACTGTTCCCCTTTCACCTTTGTTATTCCACTCACCTGGAGGGACTGGAAAACAGAAAGGACCAACCCTACTGAAACAACTAAGTTTCAGTCATTAAAAACAGCAGCCACATATCTGCCAAATACAAATGCTTGCAGCATGAAAGATAGAACCAGTCATTCATGCAGGGAAGTGTGAGGCTAAATAATATAATTGCTGTATTATAAGATATAGGTCTTCACTGTGCCATGACAGCCTATGTGGAGTCTCAGCCACACAGCAGGACTAATTAAGAAGGCAGATGAAGACTAGTGCTAGCAAAATTTGCAATAAAGGCATCACTTTTTTTCCACCCTCCTTTTCTTACAGCCAATGGGAAAAGAAAAATTCACAGTGTGCTCCACATTAGCCCATACGTGCATGCTAAGAGAAAATTCACTCCCATTACTGCATGGCGGGTGTGCATCCATGGCTACAAGTTAGGATTTGAGTGTTCACCATTAATTATATAATTCTCATCCCACAGCTGTGTGGAGCTGTATAATCAAGATTTCATCCTTAAGGTGAAATTCACCCCTGCAAACAAAGCTGGAACACAGATCATACAATACAAGCATCCTACTTATACCGTCAGAATTTACATTCAGTAAATGTATTATTAAAACTTCATTATGTGAATGTTCTGTAATCAGTGTAATTTGGGGGCTTGAATCTGCATTTTTTCTGTACTGAGCTCAACAATTGGGCGTTGTATGTGCAAACGGAGGAAAGTTTTTTTCTCTCAAAAACTGTATCTAGCATTCATTTCACCTAACTTTAAAGGGTTTTAAAGGTATTTAGGGTGGGATTTATTGCTTCATGTCTTCTAGACAGTAAACAGTAGGTAAAACCAATCTCTTCTTAAAAGGGCCTATTTCTTTTCAGTGCCTATTGATGGACCCTGGGGTGACCAGCTCAGACGGACGTGTCTGGCACTGGAGATGACTGTATCTGGCTGAGGTGACTATGAGTGTAAGGCTGTCTCTGCCATCAGTAAAGAGAAGCATTTTCAGATACTTCAACTCCCTATTTTGGATTCCTCTCAGGATGACATGAGAAAAATACCTCACAAGTACCCTATTTCTGTCCATTATCCATTAAAAGATCTTAGCTAAAAAGTCCAGGGTAGACAGTAAGTTTTCACACAGAGTTCAATCCACTTATTTAAACAAGGGTATCCAAAGATATTTGAATCCTTCAACAGTATTTGAGACATCTGCGTGGAGCTGGCAGATAGGACACAGGACTTGCTGGAGACCTGTGCAGAGACCTGGAACAGCACCTGGAAATTAGGCAGAGGATCTTTGGGTGTCTCAGTTGTCACTAGGTGTCTGTGTTTAAGGAACAGGCTGCCCAGAGAAGTGGTTGAGTCACCGTCCCTGGAGATGTTTAGAAGACATGAGATGCGGTGCTTAGGGATATGGCTTAACAGTGGACTTGGCAGTGTTAGGTTTACAGTTGGACTCAATGATCTTAAACATCTTTTCCAATCTAAATGATTCTATGATTCTATGATTCTAAGTGTATTAAGCTCTTAGAGGTAAAAGAGGAGAGTTTCCTCATATGTATACCTGATATAAAGTGTCACTAACACTGCATTACATCCCCAAATTTTATTTTATGCAAACTTGCTCATCGATGGCATTTCAAAAGCACTCAGTTACTAATTCTTTCTTAAGGTAAAGCTCCTTTAGAGAAGTGCAACCTGGAACTTGCATACATGTTTATCAACACAATTTTGCATCTTTATAACTAGGTATAACCCAGTAGAATATTACCAGCAGTATTACAAGCATGCTTATTTTTCTGATGTTAACCTGCGAAAAGTACCACCGTAAAGGCTAGGGCCCAGCAAATACAGCTAGGTAGTGAACCAGTCCCATGAAAAGAGTCTGGAAAGTCAGGATCTTGTGCTTTGCTTATGTCCAGTCCTGTCCAGGTTGGTTCTAGGTGTATAAGTCAAGATGCAGGTGGTTCCATGTGGATCAGTAAGACATGTAAAGCTATATGTGCTCCACTCTGCTTATGTCCTTTCCCAGCTGCCTACCTGCACACTGTTACTTCATGGTGCTGGGCTGCTTTCCCTTCCATCTCCTACCAGAACTTCTGCTACAGGCTCCGTTTTTCCAGCTGGTCTCTGGATAGAGAAGAAGTTTTGAAACTACCGCAGCCATTAGAGGCTCTGCCAGATAGCATCCAACATTGGAATGGATTTCAAAGGACAGAATAAGATCTAGAAAACAAGATATATAGTGATAAGCCATAAAAGCTATTCTAAGAAGCAGAAGAAATACATAAGCAAAGGTATCGCTGAGTAGGTACTGTTCTTCTTAACTGTAGACAGTGAAGCTGTATCAACCATCTTTCACCAAAGACCTTGACACCTGCAATTAATCTTCAGTTCACTGGGTGACTCTGAAATACAGGACTTAAACTAAGCCACTAACACCTATGATCATAGCAGGACAGACTCTTCCAAGTGCCTTTTGCTTTAAGCTAGTCACTGCCACCTCCCATTGATTGGTAGCTGAGGATTTTCAACAACCTGAACAATGAGTTCAAAAGCTTTGAAATGTTTCAGGTCTTTTTCAAGGTAAAATGTCACATCTATTTGTCATTAAAAAAGAAAATTTTATCTGTTAGTGAGATCAATCCCCTGACAACTGCTGGAACTCAGAAAGCAAAAAAAAAGACCTAGGTAAACAAGTAGAGCTAAAGGGTAAATATAAGGTACATATTAGTACAAAAAAATAAATGAGGCCCAAATCCATTTATCTCAGTCAAAGACAACTGAGTCACCCTAAGGAGCATATTTGGCCCATTTCTTCTTGTCATATTTCATTAAGATGTAAAATCTTTGTAAAAATGTAAAATATGAATGTAAAAAGTTATATTTTATAAAAATATAGCAAAAAGGATTATGTCCACCTGGGTCGGACTTGACATACAACATAACTCGTTAACACTCTCACAAACATTGCCTATCTTGTTTGAATCTTTGATTATTTTCTTCATTATAATACTATACTAATGATTAATCTTAACAAATATTTTGAAAAAAGATACTGAAAAATGAGAGAACAGTATATTCTTATTCAATTGTGGTTTGTACAATTAAATTCATGAACAGATATACACAGTATACACATAACAAAGATGTTACTTATTTACAGGCTGAATACATTCATAATCAAAAATCTTTTTTGGGGGAATCAGAAGATTTTTTTTTTTTCTCTAGCTGCCTGTGGTGGGTTTACCCTGGCTGGACTGCAGGTGCCCACCAACGCTGCTCTGTCACTCCCCCTCCTCAGCTGGACAGGGGAGAGAAAATATAAGGAAAGGCTCATGGGTCGAGATAAGGAAAGGGAAAGATCACTCACCAATTACCATCATGGGCAAAACAGACTCAACTTGGGGAAATTATTTTCACTTATAACCGATCAAAATCAGAGCAGGATAATGAGAAAGAAAACCAAATCTTAAAACACCTTTCCCCACCCCTCCCTTCTTCCTGGGCTCAACATCACTCCCAATTTTGTCTACCTCCTCCCCCCCGCAGCACAAGGGGACAGGGAATGGGGGTTGTGGTCCGTTCGTCACACCTTGCTTCTGCTGCTCTGTCCTCCTCAGGGGCAGGACTCCTCCTCACTCTGCCCCTGCTCCTCCGTGGGGTCCCTCCCATGGGAGACAGTTCTCCATTAACTTCTCCAACGTGAGTCCTTCCCACGGGCTGCAGTCCCTCAGGCACAGACTGCTCCAGCGTGGGTCCCCCACAGGGTCACAACTCCTGCCAGCAAA
>JAVKLA010000017.1:21214397-21235322 GCA_034782735.1 Sagittarius serpentarius
CTCTGCTCCGGCGCCTGGAGCACCTCCTGCCCCTCCTGCTGCACTGACCTGGGGGTCTGCGGGGTTGTTTCTCTCACCTGTTCTCACCCCTCTCTCTTCTGACTGCAGCTGGTGTTGCACAGGGTTTCCCCCCTTCCTCTCTTCTTAAATCTGTTATCCCAGAGGTGCTACCACTGTCGCTGATGGGCTCAGCCTTGGCCAGTGGTGGGTCCATCTTGGAGCCGGCTGGCATTGGCTCTGTTGGACATAGGGGAAGCTTCTAGCAGCCTCTCACAGAAGCCACCCCTGTAGCTCCCCCACTACCAAACCTTGCCATGCAAACCCAATATATTGCCAGACTAGTATTCCTTTGACTTCATGGAAATGGAGCAATCATGGGGTAATTTTAAGTTAATATTTATATAAAATTCAGTTTATGTGTCTCAGGAATATCTTTCTTGAATTAAGATGAAGATGACTGTCATCTCTATGTAGAGATCAGCACAACCTATGGAGCTGGGGAGCCTCCCTATTAACAATTGCATTTCCAAAAGCACTGTAATATTCCCAGATTATTCTTTCCTTTTATTTGATTGTTAAAAATATTCTTGCCAATAATCCTTTATCTTTGGTCAGAGTGCATATTTCTAATCCTCATAAAAATTAATTTGTAGAAATATTCAGCATGTTTGTGTGTACAATGATAACACACAGACCAGTAAGCTGGCTTGAAGGAGGCTGGTAAATACGAGGAAGACCCAGGTGCATTTCAGACAAAGAGGCTAGAGACTTGGTGTCCCAGTAATGTCACCACTTTTAAGCCAGGATCAAAATACTGCAGAAAAGTAGAAAGTTCAGGGTACATTAGTCTGAAAAAATGACTTATGCTTACCGAAGAAATCCCAGGTTTCCTCACAGCCAGGTACAGAGGGTCTTAAATCACTATGAAGCCATGTCGTTCAGGTTGTATTCATGACTCATTTTAACACATTCACACTTCACCCATTTCACACAGTTGCTAGAAAGTTAACTTACGAGTTCTAATGATTTTCCTGGAAAATATTGTGTGATATAAAACATCTCCAAGCTCCAGCACTGTATAAGCATAGTTACCAAGACTGTTTTGGTGAGAGTGATGACCCAATTAGAACTTTGCTTGAGGAAAGAGAGAAAGCCTGTAAAAGTTTAGGTTCTCTCTTAGCACACTTTTATAGAGAAAAGCAGAAGATGAAATACTAGTGCTCAAACTTGCAGCCATTTTAACTCCATAGTAGCAAAGATAAGCTAATGAAATCCAGTGGGACAAAACGTTTTCATACTTCACTAAAGGAGGAGAATTTTTCTTTAACATGATGATTCTGTGCCACTAAAGAGTTTTTGTGCCAAAACAGACTCTCAGCTTTGCTCAGCCGTGTAGCTCCAGTGGAGGATTTCCAGAAAGCTTTCAGGAATCAGACAGAATAACACTTTTGAGCCAAGACTATGGCAGTAAGAGTTCCTCAAAAACACTGAGGTGCATCTCTGTCAGTTGCCTGAAACTTGAGTCTAGGGAGCAAGTAAGGAAGAGCAACAGTGGCAATTTCTGTGTGCCAGTGCTACTGGCAATGTTCAACTTGCTGTGCTGCTTGAAAACAAGGAATAGCCGTTGTGCCCAGGATTGTAGATGAAAGCTTCGGAAGCCTGAGTTTGGGATCAAGAGGAAGGCTGGAAGGTAGATGGCAGGGTCAGTCCTGGTTTGGCCCCCCAGCTCAAGAAGTCTGCTAAGAAACTGTAGAGGGTCTATGCAGGGCTGACAAGCAGTTAGGACCTTATGGCACCTACAAGAAGCGGTTGGTGGAAATGGGCTTGTTAAGCCTTGTGAGGAGGAGCGCAAGGCTAGTAATTGTGTTGCCCTCTGAATCCACTTCTGATTCCTGAATAAGATCTGAGGAAGGTTACAGAAGAAAGGAGCACCCACAGAACATTAACCACATATTACCCTGGGCTCACAGCCTATTGCTTATGCTAATTTTTGATAAAAATATTAAAATTAATATTTTTAAGAAGTTGTAGTTAAAGTCATATTTTTAAGAAGCAAAAAGGTGGTCTTTTGGATGCCATTTCTCATCATCTTCATTTGCTGATGGACTGTGAGTAATTCCTGTGCTTCTGAACATCAGGACCCTATGGATTTACATGCTTCGAGCTTTGAAAAAGATGTTTTACAAAGTTCCCAGAAAATACTTGCATTCACTAAAATAGCTGGGAGGGGGTTGCTCCCTACATTAAGTACCTTCTCTAAGCATTATTTATTCTTCCTCCCTTTCCCCTTGCAGATTACCTATTTGCTAGCTACAAACTAAAAAATCATCATTGTTTTGTGTTTGGGTTTTCTGTTGGTTTATCACAGCAGAGGCAGACGGTATGATAAGCACAGGGCAGATATTCTACTCAAGCATTATGTTGATTCAAGTAGCTTCAGCAACCCAGGATACAACAATATTCCCAGTATTCCATTTTATTACATAATGAAGAGTCAATATTTGAGACAGACACTCAAAATTTTCAGATGCTACCTGTTAACAGCAGTGACAAAGCAAAGATACTGTCTGCAAGACAAATACAAAAGCGTGCCACATTCTCTCTTCAACCAGTTTAAGACTCAAAGTGTAGCTTACAGTTCCAGCATTTACAGGCTTCTGTTGTGGCACATTTTTGTAAAGAAACATCACTGTGAATGTGTGCTTCAGATTCAGAAAAAAACGGTGATATCCAAGTATCTAATTTAAAACCCAAGTGCTAGCCTCTGGTGAACGTGAGTTTAGGAATCTTCATTAACTTTTAACATACATTTGAAGAAATATGTGGCTGGTGAGAAAAGAGGAAATTTGATGTAAAGTCAATTAACCTTTTAGAGAAAATACATGAGATGACATCTTTTATTGTGGTGCACAAAGTTCAAAGCTTTATTTCCATTATAAATCTTCTCTTTAAGTATATTATGATACAACTGTGAATTGATACAATGAAGCAATGGCACTGGAGTCTCATCATTCCAGGACATGACTTGTAAACTATTCATCTTCCTTTCAAACCCAGAAGTCTTTCCTGTTGGGACTTGCAATGAAAGGGAAAAAGACCATATTCCACCCAAAGAAGTCAAAGTTTTGCCAACTAAATTTCCAAAGTTCTACTGTCAATAGAAGCCTGAAATAGTCTTTGGCTGAGATTCCTGTGACCAAAGAGTACTACATTTTTTATTAGACTTTGCTCAGCCATTGGAGACAACAACAACAACAAAATCCCACTCCCCAGAACAAAGGAGAGAGTGAGTTTTAATAAAACATCCATTAAGGCTCTTAAAGCGAAGGCAGCCAATATAAAAAAAGAAGCAGGTGCAATGCTGGTTCTCAGGAGACTGAGCAGATAAACCCACAGAAGTAGCTAACGTGCATTTGGTGAAGATAAGTGTCTGTCTGTGAAAGACGGGTGAGAAAAGCAAAGTGATTTGTAGCAGGGCATCATCAGGAGAATTTGAGCGTTGTATGTTAAAAGGAGAAGAAACAGTCTCGCTTAGCATTTTTCTCTTGTTTCCAGCAAGATAAAAATTAGACCTGTGAACCAATCTTACCAGTCACTAAAGGCAGGAAACACTTTGCCTGAAATTATCTACCTGGATGTTAAATGACCAATTTAAACTAGTTAGTTATTTCCTTCCCAGGTCAATAGGGCAGGATAGGCAGTACCAGAGAGTTACTCTTTTGTCCTTGACAAAGTGCTAATGTAGGATAAATCTTCTGGAGAACCTTTAAGCAAACAGAGCCCAGAAGAGTAGTTTAGACTAAACCCTTGTACATGGTTCATATTAACTTGAGAACACAAGAACAAGACCCACAGGTCAGACAGTGACCAGTATCTGGTCTTCAAACTGACCAATAGCAGATGGCAGAGAAGCCACAAAACACATGCAATAACACCTAACCAAAATAATCCTGGCCTCCAGTGAGTGTAGCTCAGGGAATTCATGAGTCAGAGACAGGGTTTTTGCATTTACTAACTCAAAATGTATTTCTTTTCTGTGAAGCTGGGTATGACAAACACTGCCGCGAGTTCACACAAGGGAAAGCACAACTTCCTCCTAGGTATTAACAGGCAAGATAGCCACCAGATTTGTCTTGTTTACTTCTTTCCTTCCTGTGATATTAAACACTTAGAAGCTTGTGTTTAGCCTGACTGCAACCCACTCCTTTTCACTGATCTAAAGGCATGTCATTCAGTAATGTAAAAGTACAGGTGCAAATAAATTATTCTTACTTTTTTCCTGATAAGACAAAACTGCACTTCATCTCATTTTCTCACTTAAAATATTCTTTCTCATCCTTCTGGACTGGATGCCTCAATATCTGAATGAGCACCTAACCTCTGTCATGTTTTCTTTTCTACAAATCACTTGGGTCTCTATTCATACCTTCCACTATCAAAATAATCTTAAATGGAATTTAAGCACATTAGTTGTAGAGAGCAGTTCTGCTTACTTACTGTCAGAGACAACCTGGCTCTAGTGGTACTTACTGTCTATATTAGATTATATGTTTCACAAGACATCTAAACCTCAACTCCTTTCCCCAGTTTGAGCTGTAATGGTGCCTATATTGTAATGCAATTCAGCAGCAGCTGGAAACACCTAAACACTACCTAATCCTGCACAAATTATCCTTAATAAACATACAGAGCATTGAGTTCAACTCAGCCAAACAAAGAATCTTCCATATCATTTTCCAGTGATTAAAGCATTCAACATGTGAGAGCTAAACTCTAGTCCTTTCTCAGCCTCTGGAGGCTCTTGTCTCCCAAAAGAATAACTTAATCTCAAACACAGGTTTGTCCTCATGCTGCAAATGGGTCATGGGAAATGAATGTAAGAAAAAGAAGTAGCAATGGGGACCATGATTCTGTAAAGCAGTGGAAAGGGGGCTTAGATGAAACCTGTTATTTCTGGTATAACAACATTTAACTTGGGCAGCTACAGAAGGCAGTCTGAATATGATTTATCAATCCTGCTGTGCTGTTTAGAGGTGATATGCTATCATTCAAAGCACAGAGAAACCTCATCTTTCTCCAGGACCCCCTAAATTGTATCCCTTCACAAGCAAAGATGTTCCTTGTCTTCTTTGCCCTGTGATACACTGTACATCGGTGTTCAAGTATGTGCATGAGCAAAAGAACACTGCACTAACTGTACATCAACGATACAAATCCAAGTACCCCCAAAATTTGAAACTGTATTTCTAAGATTGCTCATCAAACTCAATTCTGATTTTTCTGTCTTTGATGTTGGTTTGTCACAGACTCATTTCCAGTCTTATTCAGTGTATAAGGTAGATGGAAATCAAAGCAAGAATGGGTGGTGAAAGAAACCACTGGTTGAAGAACTCCAATAGACTTAGTGGACATAGTTTCTTCCAGGGAGGCCTCAATCGCCTGATAAAATCATGGCTCAAGATTATAAAATACCTTGTGTGCTATTACACATCTAATGTTCCATGCACATCTCTGACATATCATAAACAAAAAATAGATGATATTACATATACCACCTTGTCAGAGGGCAAACCTGAATTTCGTGGATGGATGGTCTAAAGGTCAAACATACAGATTTTCTCCAAGACATGAGTTTTTCCCATCAAGAAGGAAATAATATTGTGTGGAAATAATTTTCAAATGTACTGTGAGTTTTGAATATACCTTTAAGACCTTGACAGAAACAAAAGTTCAAGATGTTATAATGTGTCTTAAATGAGAAACTTAGAAATATTACAGCCTTCCAAGTAAAGTAGTGTGAAAAGGGGAAGCTGGGGAGATTTAAATATCAAAATATATAGAGAGAGCTACCAACACCAGCCAGTAAGGTCTGACTATATAAAGCATCCTGGAGTGTTTACCTATCTAGAGCTTTTTACTTGTCCGTTTTCTGTAGAGGAGGCTGTATGTTTATGATGGAAATTCAGCCTATTGACTGTAGTAAGTAATTGATGAAGCACTTGAAGAGTGGTGTCTTATTATCACTCAGAACACATTGTAGGAAATCACTTGTAAAATCTTTCTCTATTATTTGTGTATTTAGATCAGTGGATTCATTGATTTTAAAACTATTTTAATGAATCCTTCTGACATTCATGTTTTCCTGTTGGCCAGAAATTCTGTGAAGGAAGTCTATCAAATATTGTACATCTACTCTCTAAGTAAAGCAAAGAAGAGTCATCTGCTAATGACTGGACAGCTGCAGGGTTTTTTCTCTTTCCAGCCAGAAGCATTCTGAGTTTGCTTCCTTATTCCTTCCTTAATAAATAAATAAATTCTGTATGTATTTAGTTGATAAATGTGTCTGTATAGACAGATATATAGACAGCTAGACAGATATATAGACAGATAGACATATATAGATCCCTCTATGTAAAAGACACTACCAACTAAACCTTCCTCTGGCAGACAGTGATATGAGCAAAGATGTATCAAAACTGATTTCCCAAGCCCTTAGAGTCTTGCTTGGGTAGCTGATATGCTGTGATCATTTCCTAGTTTATCTCCCACAGTTATCTATGTCTTGCCTTGAACTTCTACTCCACCTGTTTGTTGTACCTTCACATTATCCCTAGATTTGTAGTTAGAGCAGTTATTTGAGGAGTAGGATGTTTCACTGTCATGTGTGAGATAGGTGTTTTCTTCTGTTAGAACAGGATAAGGCTGTTAGAAGCTACTGCAGTTCAACAAAATAAAGCCAGTTGCTCTTCTGTTCCTTTGCTTTGCCTATAATTTTATGCCACATTTCTCACTGGAATTCCTAACAATGCAGTAAGCAACATGTCTGTGCATATTTTTTCTGTTTTTTCATCTTCTCCCAAAGGCGAAGTGTGCAAAGTAGTTTGTTTTGGTAAGGTTTTTCTAAAAGTTCTGAAAATACTTATGTTGCTTTGCTGTGTCTTACAGCAGATACTGATGAGTTTGTGGTCCCTAGTTCCTGGGAAAGGGCTTTTGTCCATTTGTGTGCTTCCTTGTTTGTTTCCCTCCCCAGAATTAGAAGGCTGAATTTAAACATTATTACAAAGTGATCCATTGTGCTAGAGGATCACATAGAATGGTTACCATTCACAGCTTCAAAGTAGTCTTAAAACATGTACTGAACCAACCAAAGATCAGAACTGAAACCTCCTTTTAACTTGCGCTGAATGGCACATACATTTGTGAGGAGGGCAGCCCATGTTGATGAGAAGATGGACTGCACCACTGGTAGCGGTGCAGCCTCTTAAATGCTGGAGGCTCTGTGTCCAGTTATATCACATTGCTGTGGTCAAGATGAAAAGTAAATAAAGATGTGAACAGCTGATAACAGGTACCACAGATGAACAGACACTGGAGTTACCTAGCAACTGGAGAGAGTTTTGCTTGTGCTAGGCTAGATCTTAGCTAGAGCACTCAGATTATGGGGCAAATTGACAAACTGATGAATTGCTGATAAGTATCTGCAAACAAAAATCTGAAAAAGGCAAAGGAGCTGCAAACTTTCCTGAATGCTTTCTTCTCTCTAGTAGCATCACTGCCATCTTACTTGAGTTTTTAATATTTATTACTTGCTGATGTCTTTTCAGCATGAGACTATTTCGGAGGTAGGAACATTGCTACAGTGAAGGACAAGTAGTTGCATTCATCAGCTGCATATTAATACATATCTTTGGACAGTTCATTTAACAGCTACATGCTTATCTAGGGAGAATAGATCATTATAGCACTTCTAGATTAGTCGGATTAGTATCCAGCCATGGCAAACTGAGGTTATACACTGGGCCACACGTGCACCTGCAGTGCATTGTAAGCCACTGCTTTTGATTTCCTCTTTTCTCCCAGGGGAATAGGCCTGGAAGGGATCTAGATAATTGCATCCTGCCAGTCTTATCTTGTAACCTCATCACATAATCCTGTTATCAAGTTCCATCTGAAAATGGTTTCTCGCTTCAACTACTTTTATGAGATGGCTGCTCAAGCATCACATTGGTGGTTGGGAACACTTTAATACCCAACCTAATTTGCTCATGGCAAGTTTATACATTTTTGTTGTTGTGGCAATATCAGTTTATATAGACATTTCACCTCTTAATGTCTACCATAACCCTGTGTTTAGCAATCAATGCCTTTATCTTTGTTTTCATTTTCAACACATGCCTTCTTTTGACAGGCCAACTGTTCACTACTGTTGCTCAGTCATCACTCAGACATTTCTCTTCTCCTTCACAAGTTCCTTGTGTCTGAGTCCCTGAGACATTTCCGTCGTTCATGGGCACAGGCTTTCTCAATTTTCCCAGTGTGCCTTTCCCATCCAATACCTTCCTCCCTCAAAAAAGGAGTCACCACTTCTGTTGATTGCCAGTGCCGTACCATTCTCCTCCAAGTCATGCAATAAGGCATAAGTGCCAACATCTGTTCAGATATACAAGTACTTGTAAGTGAGCAGAATTACGCCCTTACCAGTTTTATTTAGTAGGACCCTGCAGAAGGCATATCCTTTTGGCAGTCTACCACATACCAAAATTCTGTAGGGAGTAAAATTTTGATGAAATTTTACCCTTCATGTAGTGAATTTAACAGGTTGAATACCAATATCCAGAGCAAACTGTTCCATTTAAGAGTCTCTTAATACGTAGTTCAAGCACCATAGACCATACTGAGTTTTGCCAACACTGATGTAAATCTGCTGATTTCCCTAAAGCCATCAGGCCTATGTTATTTCGTTGCTGTTGCTGAAAAATGATGTAACTGCAGGTAAACAAGACTTTGGATGTTAAAGAAGATTCAGGGTTTCTGTGCTATGATCTTCTCTGACTCACGATAAAAAAAGAATAGTTGTAATATACTAGATAATCTTTCCCCTACACTGATGATAAACCTGGAACTAAAATTTGCTGTGCCCAAAGGCTTCACATTGAGTCACCGCAGGTTCAAAATCAGAATATGGGTCCACTGTATACAACCAACAACTAGGATTCCCTCACCAAGCACAAATAGTGGAAGCAGACCTTTTCATCAGTGTCTTAACTTGCAATTATCCAAACTTTGTCTTTTTTTACACCAGGAGGTGGCCCTAGCTCCAATCTTTTCTGGTGCAGGAGGAGACTAATGCACTCCATGGAAGAAGCAGGGCAAGCTGCTAATCAGAGCAGCCCCTCAAGGCATCTGCCACCTGCTGCCTCCTCCAAGGAGCAATTCTGATTAGTTCTTTACTAATGCATTCTCCTCCTGCATAAGCATTATGACTGAAGTTAATGGGACTACTTTCCACAGACATGGCAGGGAGCATTTGGCCCAGAACTACCATATTGTGTTCTGTTGTGGGCGTCATATTAGCACATACTGACTACCTTGTCCAAGCTGATTACCTAGATTTGGGTTGGTCTGGAGCAAGTTCTTTTTTAACCCCACTGACCTAAAACCCACACATGTCATGGTAATGGGTCTGCTGGGCTTGCTTTTATTGCTGCGGGTCTTGCTGGTAGTCCTTTCCTTGAACACGCTGAGGTATTCCATAGGAATCAGGTCTGCACTGTAGATATAAAATTACCTGTTTACTATACTTACCTATATATTAATCAAATTAGTCCACCTCTGCATGCTTAGCATGGTAGAAAAAATTTAAATTATAATAGCAGATGCATGTTGGACAGCTATTAGTTAGACTGCATTTTTTAAGCAACATGAAGGAAAAGTTTTACTCTTTGTATTTTTTTCCAGACTATAATGGCCTATTTATAAGCCAGTGCTGAAAGCGAAGTGTAAATGGGAAGATATGCTGTCAGAATATTTCTCTGTCTAAATAACATTATTGGGAGCCAGAGGAGTAATAACGCAAGAAATCAATTGGGAAATTTTGTAAAAAGTGATTCTCATAAAAATTCTTCAGGAAATGTATGAGCCTACTGTATTCCTCTCCTTTACAAGCATTCAGCCTCAACAGTTATCACATTTTCAGCTGAGGGAGTTTGGCAATTCACTTGGAGAGAAAACAGTCATTTAAAAAATAAAATAAAATAAATCTATACCAACTACCCACTTGCAGAGACAGGGGTAGTTCTCCCTCTGCCATGGTGCTGGGCACTTGTGCTTCATGCTGTTAATGAGGAAATCAAAAAGTTAACAGCAAGAAAGTATAAACTAAAATGAGAACTAGTGGAACCAAAGTCACACCTGATGAAAAAAAACATTATTCTCTTGGGTACGGCAGAGCAACACACATAATTACCCAGTCTTGCTTTGGACCCCAAATAAGCAAAGAAAAATGCAGGAGTATAATTAGCAGTGTTCAACACTGACTGTAATGAAGACCATTTTATCGTACAGGAACAGTTCCTATCTTTCCTGCATTTCCATCTTCCCAATACCCCTTACCACTCTAACGGTTGACATTA
Source organism: Sagittarius serpentarius (assembly GCA_034782735.1). Classification (NCBI taxonomy): domain Eukaryota; kingdom Metazoa; phylum Chordata; class Aves; order Accipitriformes; family Sagittariidae; genus Sagittarius; species Sagittarius serpentarius. The sequence goes on from JAVKLA010000017.1 coordinate 21,224,810, forward strand.
ACTGTAGAAGAGTCTTATTTTCTGACTTGCTCACTTTGTTTGGCATGATAGCAAATGATAATCTAATAAAATCAGGCTATCTACCACCCAAGTGGAAAAAAAAAGGTGTGTGGGGGGGAAGAGTTTCCTGGTGGGAACAGGAGCTAGGCATAGAAAAGAGAGCAACAATAGTAATGGTTGCACAACTGCAAAGCAACATATGCTGACAGGGAAGGAAAAGTGGAAAGGAAGAAAAGAAGAAAACATAAACATGAAGATGTAAAGTCAAGTCAGTTCTGGCATTTGTCACCTTCTGACTCCCTGCTGAGAGCTGATTCTTAGTAACCTCTTACCTCTAGATGCCTCTACAGCTAATATCAGATTACAGCAGCTTTGCCAGCATCCAGCCTATTCTGATTTTGTATTAATGAATTTGGCTTAAGCTAGAATATGTTTTAATATGGCACAACTTGTGTCAGATCTTCCCTTCACGTGACAGAAAATGGCTTCTCAGCAAAGTGTCTATTGGAATGGAAACTAGATTTTTGAAGAAACATTGAGGGTTTTTTCATGCAGGTGTCTTATATATCAAAGGCTCAGCTGCCAAAAGAAATAACCAAAACTCAGATTTCTAGGGTTTTTTTAAAATTAACCCTTCCTTTTGCTCTGAGGAAAAAAAAAGGGGGGGGGGGCAGGGGGAAAGGAAATTTTAAAACTTAAGTTTAATTCATAAATGTAAGAAGAAAAACAGTTCAAACAAATATATGGACATGTCCCGCCATACACTACAGTACACAAACATGTTGTCAACTCTTTCACGATATTTAGTATTTTCCTATTTTTCTTATGAACCTCAGCACCAATACGAGGCAACATGTGAGAATCTCACCTTTCATTTTCATACATTGTCAAATGTTCCAAGCCTTAATCTTGCCACATAAAGCTAAAAAATTAGGATGCAACACACATACCTTTTACTTTTTTTTTTTTTAATCTTACAGTTCTTTAAAACCCACCTCACTTGTACAGTGTTTGGGCTTCTGGTTTCATCTGTTTTGCTGGTGGACAACCTTGAAATGATGACATTTCAGACAGAAATCAAACTTCTCAATTACTTTATTTCTACAGGTCATAACATAAGCCATTAGAGGAAGCATTAAATGGTAGATATTGTATTTGTCTTCTTCACACAAGGGGATTTTCACCAAAGATCATAAACATGATAATTTAGGCTGGTTAACTTTGGTCATCTTTTTAACACAACCATGAGGAACATAGAAGAATGGGAACAGTGAACACCATGTAGAGATCTGAGGACAAAGCTTAATGGTTCATCCACGTTGGGGAACACGAAGGAGGAAAAGGGAAAAGTCCCCTTTGTATTTTCCTCTTTCTCCTGATCACCATTCTGCCTCACTGCTTACATGAGGCATGGCTCTCAGGTGGAGCAGCAGCATCGGGATGATGCAGCTGCATACACCTGGGACGGCTGCTATGGCTCCTCTCCTTCCTGTTTCATTGCTGTTCTGCAGACACCAGATGTGTTTCTGTTTCCACGGGAGGAGGGTAATCACCAGCAGCTGTTTCAAGCACAAGGAGACAGAGGTTTGTTTATTGGTGCTAGTCCATAGGCATTACAATAACTTGTTGGAGGTATTTTTTTTTTCTACAGAAACAGAGCAGCCAGAGTGGAGAATAAACTTAACGTTTCTATAATGAGCAACAGACTTTCTAAAGCAGAAGCGTAAGCACTGTGTGTCACACACGCTCAAGGAGCAAATGCTTTCCTTCAGGCTGTGTCAAGAATAATGCATCTCAGCTAATAGGAGTCCCCTCCCGATACTCGTGCAAAATGAAAGGAAATACATCTCAGCAGCAAAACTCAGAGAGTTTGCAGCCTGAAGTTCAAATCAGAACACAGGAGTAATGCTGCAGTTGTTTGATGAAAATTTTTTAACCAGCCTTCCTTTCCCTAGTTTAATTTCAGTACATTTCAAAGCCAATTTAACTGCAGTTCTCTGACCCATTATAGGCATGAGTTAAAGTTTATATCTTGGCTTAGCTTAATGGACCTTCTCCAAGGAGAGGGTAGGTTTCTACTCAAGTTTGTTTCAGAAACTTCTCCAACTTTTATTTTCAAGACTCCCATAATATTTTCAGTTACTCCTAGTCAAAAGAGACACAAGGCCCAGGGTCTTAGGTAGAAATCCAGCTGGCTCAGTCAGAACCCCTGTGTTCAGTGGGAGAGGCTGTGAGATTTTTTTCTTCAATCACTTAGGCTCTTTTGAAGAACGTATTCAAAATCTAAAACCTGAGCCTATTTCCAAATATCTCATTGATATCAAGGAAGTTTTACTGGGGTAATACTGGAAATATCTCTTAGAAGTCATCACTGTCTGTTCCAGCTGAATGAACAGTCCTGAACAAACAGATGGAAGATAAAGTAGAAGAACACATAAAACTTTTATCATTATTATATTAATATAATATTATTAATGTTATATAATTATATAATAATTATAATCATATTTTGATCTGTTGGAGAAAATGACTGAAGAGTAAGATAGGAGAAACTTTGAAATAAGATGAGAAATAAGGTCCTCTTCTAGCCTTTGGCCAAAAGCAAGTCTTTAAAGTCAGTTCATAATTGCACTGGCAACCAGTGGAGACTCTTGTATATGTCAATACCAATGAGCGATTGTCAATATCTCTGATCAGCAACATTTTGCATCATTTGTAACTTGTATACTGAGTCTAAAGGGAGACTTCTAAGTAAATCATTACAGCACATTGTAAATGCAGGAACCAGTTTCTCTTAAAACGCTTTAGTAACACTTCATTAATTATATTGAACCTGCAGCCTGAAATTCTTCTCGCTTATATTCATCACTTACCATGACCAGTTGTCTATATATTGTCTAAGACTCTACTATATCAAGCTGAATAGGCAAATTATACCCCATGGATCTCAGCAGAGGGACAGAGAGCCACACTTCTCGCTGGCGTCAGCAGTTCAGACACAGCTGAATGTGGCATCTGACAGCAAGAGAAACAAAGCAAGGCATGTTAGCAAACACTTTGGTTAATAAAGGTAGCAAGTTTTTCTTTTCAAGCATTTCCCACAGGCTGAGTCAAAAAAATCTCCTGTATTTGCTGCTCACAGCTATTCACCAAGCAATTCTTTATCTACACCTTAGTTGCACTCAGTTTTTGTGAGCTGAGTGGCTTTGTTCAGATGGTGATGGTGGATCGTGTGGCTCCCTACTTTTTTTTTTTCTTTGATGAGAATCAAGTTACTGATCTTTGGTTACTCAGGGTTATGGTATCCTGTTTACTTCTGCTAAAGATGCTTGGAAAGCACTTAAAAATACAAATGAGCAGACTGAAAGATTTTACTCTGAAGCAAAATAGCCCCCCAAAAGTCACAGAAAGCAGCTCTTTGCTTACAGAATATTATTTTGACAAACACTTGCACAGAAGTTAGACCTCCTCTACGGATCCTGCATCTACCTCACTTTCTTCTCTGCAGGTGGCTGAGCAAAGTGGCTCTGTTAATGTGAAAGGATCAGGAAAGAAAGAGAGCAGACCAGTGATGCAATTTTCTACCAGGATCTGCCATGGCCCCCAGCAGCAATTTTGTGCTGGCTCTTAGAGGTGGTTTATAACTGGACCCAGCCCCTCTTCCCCTCTTCTCTGGGCTTGAGTATCCACCCATGGTAAGCTAGCCAGCTCCTGCCAGATCTGAGCCTGAGCATGAAGAGGCCAGCTAGCAGCATGCTGAGGACAGTCAGGGGACCTTACCTGGACCCTGTCTCTGTGTCCCATGAGAACACCACAGCATCAGTGTCTCTTCATGCCTGGACTCATTGCTTCTCAAAATAGGCAGCAGGAAAGGATTCTGGACTGGAACCATAGGAAATGCAGGAGGACTCTAACCAGATACGGAGCTTCAGCTGCAAGAAACAGCTTCCAGGAACACAGTCTAATTATCTGAAATAAAGTGACAGAACATATTATCATTTTCATTACACAGGCCTCATATATTATTCTTCATACAGTAGTATGAGTAGAGCTTTCAAACTACTTTTCTTTTAATCTTCATTCTTCTTTCTTCATCATCATATTTGCCTGTGTTTTCCTAATACCTGCACCACCGTTAGTCACAACTGGCAGGAGCCCATAGAGAGCTTCAGAGAACATTATTTTTTGCCCTCTGTGCATACATTTGTGTTGCCCTTTAAAGACGCAGCCCTTTGTCCTTTTAATGAAGAATAAAACTCATTTTCAAGCATCCCAATAAGATTATCTCAAATAATAACAATCCAATTAGCTCAGGCAGTTTGAAGTCTCACTTAGACTCCCAGGTGGTATCCCCCATCATTAAATATACTGCTTTAAAATACTTTCAAATACCCATCTGGTATCCAGAGCCAAAGATGCTTCTAAGAATGCAAGCAATATCCAGCCCCTAATATCAACCATATTTAAAGGAGGAAATAGAGATGAGGAATATTCACACCTGGAAACTTTGCCTCACCGCTTGTGAGCACCTCAGCCTGGCCACTACACTCAGGTCCCCTCTGTCACCTTAACAAAAGATTTTGAGCCTGCCTGCACTAAGTTAGGAACATTCAAGCAAAGCGTGTTGAGTTTGTCAGGGAATTACAGAACCCTTTTATCCTTCAGGTCTTGCCAGCCTGCCACTGTCAGTACCTTTTCTTCCTTTTCTTCTTAATGCAGGGCTTCTATTGAGATGAGCTGTAATTATTTAGGCAACAGCCCTATCCTTCTATGGCCCTCAGGCATTTTTCCTGGCTACCACAGATACTCCTTTAGTTCCGACTGCTAACTTCCCTTTAGAAACTGCTTTCTTTAGCTGGCTTTAAATATAACTACCTTCTCTCATGTTCTAAATACTCAAAAACTGCTGTTCTTGCCTCCAGCTTCCAACTTTATTTTCCTTTACACTTCTGTATCCTCTTGGGGAATTTTACTAGTTCCAAAAATCATGAATTTCAATTTACCATATTTTTAAGCTTTCTTTTAAACCCACTCACCTTAGTAAAAAAAGCTTAAGTATTAGACCATGTTATCACCCACTTGTGAGAGAGGATTGAGGGAAGAATTAGTTGAACTGGAAGTCAGGCTCTTAATACATGTCAAAAAAATTCAAACTTTTCCTGTCTCACAGCCTTAGGCAAAAGGAGATTTAAAGAGAGCACAGAAAGAGCCAACCTGTTTTGTCTTGCATGTCTCTTGTTCAGGTCGGCTGTGTAATCTGAAAACATGTTCAGTGCCAAGAGAACAGTCAAAACATGAAGAAGACTCTATAACCATGTTATTTTCCAGTGTTGATATTCCCATCATTTGTAAGGCAGTCAAGTCTAAAGATATATGGAAAAATCCTAACAGACCTCTAATTTCCCACAGCTTAGCCCTTGATTAATTGGAACTAGCTTCTGCAACCCAGAAAGGACAAATTAAAAAAGAAAAGTCTTAATAAAGTATATATGAAAGAATTTCTCAAAATTGACTGCTCCATTTTCATTCTAATTTGAAAAGAAATCTGATTACAGATGAAACATGGACTATTTAAGTCAAAATCATTAAAGAACAGAAAAGTTACTAGCAAATTAAAAAAAAAAGAGCATGTTAGGAACCTCTAAAATAAAAACAGTATTATGTGTGATACAGTAAAAAGTGGACAAAAATACCACGGCCTAGACCCACACTTACTCCCTTGGAGGTAGAGAAAAATAATGAAGAAAAAGTGTTCAGATTCAGCAAGATTCAGATAGTTTGGATGATTGGACCTGTGGGGGACAAAAGTAGTTCACTGTGAAATAATTATTCTTGAGGCAAGAGAAAAATCTGTCAGATATTGGGAGAAATGGCTCAATTGTTCAGTTCAATGACAAAAATGGTCTTTTGGGCTAATGGAGAAAAGGAAGCCTCCAACATCACAGCCAAAAAAAAAGTTAAATACTATACTTGGTTTTATTACCAAAGAAGAATACAAAACAAAAGAGCTGATAAAGTCAGTGTTGGTCAGCCCCAACCTGAAATATTGTATTCAGTCCACGTTGAAGAAGGAAATAGTATTACCATAGGAAGAATGTAGGAAAAGTTGGTATCTGGTCTAAAAAAATCTGAGTTATCTGCATGGTTGGGACGCAGCAGTAGGGAAATGGAAAGATTTAGGTAATACGGCAGATCGCAAAATTTGAAAGAGTGATATCTTATAGAAAGTCACATTATGCATGGTCATATCATGCGTGCAGGAGACAATGCTGTACTAAAATGCCAGTGAAAGTTGTACACTTATATCAGGAAGAAAATAGTCCTTTTCTACTTTTCTGTCTGCATGGTTTTATTCTCAGCCAATTCCAAAAATATGAATTAACTTCTAGAGCTTAAATATATGGTTTCCAATCATTTGTAGTTAAAAACCAAAAAAACACGAACGCCTCATAATTTAATATCTTCTTGAATCTGTTTAATTGGCTATATACTGGCAATGAACTAGAGCTTCATTATAGCTATATTGTTGAAAATCATCTGATCTCTGCTGAAGTCAATGGGATGATGCCTTTTATCATTTCCACTGCAGAGGTGTCTCCATTTCTCTGTGTACTACAGCTGCTGACGATGCCGGCATGCCAAAGTCCGCATGGCATAATCTTCTGAGATGTGGCCATGGGGATTGTTTTCTGCTCACAGCATGTATGACACAGTGGTGGCTGCTGCCTTGCTCCTGCTGTTTATGCTTAGTGATCCCACTGCATACATCCCTCACACCTGATGAAATCCGCTTTGATTCAGTCATTCATCTTCAGTCTCACAAACCAATCCATTGTGGAATGTTACTTTGCAAATTGATGAGGAGCCCTCAAAGAACTATGCCTCTTCATCATCTTCATAATCAAACCTTTAGGTCTGCGGCTATACGTTCAGAAATGCACTTGCAATTGCTTTGTCATTTATACTGAAAGCAACACAGGCTGGCAGAGGATGGGTTTTATTCATAAATCCTAATTGCTTGTGCTGGACACCTCAACATTATGTGTTTGCTTCTATGTTTATGGCAAATAAATCTAGACTTTGCCACTTGTTTACTCTTGGACTTTCTTTTTATAACTTGGTATACAATTTTTAATTAGATCAACCTCCATTCTTTCATTGTTTGCTAATAGTATAATTTGAACAGCGCAGCTTTGTTGGACCTTGAGATAACCACTGCCAATTTATTGTAACCACCTTGTTTTGGCCTCTTTATCTACAGCTTCACAGATCATTCACTTGGTCTCTAATTAGTTTGTATATAATCAATCAAATGCATTCAAGTTAGCTGTATTTTATATGTAGGTGATGGAATGATTTGGTTTCACCAGCCAGCTTTCTTCTCATTACATCAGGCTCGATAAATGACTGTCTGTATACACATAAATACGAGATCAAATGATGCCAGTAACTGACACTCAGAAATACATAGGGTTTTATACAACCAGCAAAACTTCATTACATGCCAAATATATTTCTGGTTTTAGTTAGACAAATCCTACTGTGTGACACGTGGCTGTATGAGAGGGATGGATGTCGAGGCATACAATAGCTTCACTGGTAAGAAGCAAGCTGTTCAGGCACAGGACATAGGACACAAGGTCAGTTGACACAGGAGTTTCTGTAGCATTGTGCTCCTGGTGGGAAACATGCTTTCTAATGCACCCCCTGGTTTAAACCTCACATTACGATGTCTCCCTCAGTCCCCAGCCCCACACACCCCATGCACTTCACCAGCAGAATCCCGATGCAGAAGAAAGGCAGTGATGCTAATACACGAGGATGTCTGGGAAGCCAGAAGTCTGAGCTTTCTCTTCACCTCTCGTGTTTTCAAAAGGTCTGAGTTTCCTCTATATAATGGAAGTTCACGTGACCTTATTTCCACAGTTATTTAACTTACCTTTAAATGAATATGATATTGCATGTGTGAGAAGTGTGCAACTAATTATATTTCTTTAGCATATGACTGACTTAATTCAGTTCCCCTGTCAGGACAGAACCCTTCACTAGGAACACTGTACAACTACAGCTGTGGTTACAGTTAATTTTTCATCTTGATGGCCAAGGAAAAGCTTCAAAAAATTATGTTCTATCAAAATTAAACTACATTTTTTGTTGTCTTGCCAAATCAAAACACCCTAAAGAAATATTTGAGGGGAACCTTCTGTTTACATCAGCATCTATTAGACACTGACTATTTTTTTCAATTTCAATGTATCTTTGTGCCTCATTCCTCACTTATATGATAAAGATACTACTTTTCTATTAAGTTTTCATTCTACTGGCATAAACTCAAATGTTATGGCTACATCTACACTAGCAAAAAGAGCTTGTGTACATTTTCTGACCCTGGGTTCAAAAGGTGCAGAATGCTCCCGTCACACAGATGATCTTTCTTACCTGCCAAAATAGGGGTCCGCAAAGTCCATACTGTGGATGGTCCCTGGGATAGCTCCTGAAGCACGTTCAGACAGTGTCAGGGAGACTACGGATTACTGGCAAAAAAATGTCCAGGTATCATGTTAACAATTCAGTTCTCTTGGCGATCATGGGACACTATCTTACCCCGGCCTTGTTTGATTTGCACATATATGGAGAGGCTCTGTAAATACATCCTCTGAAGGTAATATGATATTCAGCTGTAAATAGACAAGCTGAAAAGATAAAATGTTTTCCTGCTTAGTAAATATGAAGTACTTAGATTTATTCAGAGGTAAGCGAGTATTTGGTTCATATATAACCCTCTCAAGCATTTAAAAAAGCTCTCCTTAAATAGTGTTGTCTGCCTGCAATATTGTCTGCTGCTGCTGAGAAGTGGATTCATTCTAAAAAGCAACTCCAGATGCTTACTACGTAGGTGAGGAAGGATCTTCAATCTTGTTCTTAATTACTGTGGCTCAGATTGATTTGACCTGAACTCTCTCTGCCTTTCAACTAGAGCAGGATCCACAGGCAAGCTCCCTAGCTTTTTGAACTAACACGCTGGCTGACAAATAAGTAATTGTAAGGAGCTGATTTATTGCCCAGCCAGACACAGCTGGATGTAAAATATTAATTTTTAATGTAAGAAACAATTTCCATTTCTTTTACCCATAAAATTCAATAAATTAATCCAAGCACTTACAAATAATTGATATTTCACAATGGAGAGGTGTTTTTTTTTTACCACTTACAAATGTGCCACTTTTAAAACTAAATGCTTTAAAGAGAAGATGTTTGTGAATTTCAAGGCTACAAATATACCTCAGGGCTCTGCTGACATCAAAATAAGCCATAAAAGCAAAAAGCAAGAGTATTTTATGATGCCACTAGGACCCCAAAATATAGCCTTGTCCAAGTTTTATTTTTATCTTATATAATACATGGATCCTACTACAAATTACAAGCTGCCATCCTACCATTTCATTCTTGTAACTTTTTCTCGCTTTCCATTTCCCTTATTCTTCTGAAATTTTACCAGGGTAAGAAAGAATAATAATGAAGGGATCCTGGATGCACATATGACTGGCAATAGACTGCTGACCTTTTTATCTCCAAGAATTTTCTTCTTCACATAAAGAATGAAAATAATTACGAACAGCTAATGACAAGAAAAAATGCCCATCTTAAACACTAATTCAGCTCTAGAATAGGTTATTCAGTGCACTTTTCATCACTGAAGATATTTGGAAACATCTGGAAGCACCTAAGGAAACATCTGCCTAGACCAATTTAACTCTACTTGATTTTAAGTGGACCTATGTCCCCCCCCAACCTATGTTTTATGATTCTGTTACACAAATATTTAACCTGACTTCATTATCAGTTGATAAACCCCCTACTTAAATATTTCAGGAGTCTTCTCCCAGACAGTAAAGAACAACTTACTGTTTCTGTGCCAGTAAACAAAACAGACTAAGGACAGTTCTCTGACACTGAGGTATAGCATGGCACAGCCCACCTTCATACAGCTAAGCTTTCCAACCCTGACCAAAAAGGAAGAGACTACACCCAAAGTAGATATCGGGAATGATTCTTGGCTTGTGCTAACCCCTTACTGTGCTTAGGCAATGTTTCCTGCAGTGCTACCGGGCATCGGATGAATCCACGTCATAGTCTGTTAACAGTTTAGCAGGGTGGGTGATCATATACAAGCTCTCAGGGTTGTGCTTGGTTGGGTTTAACTCACCAGTAAAGATATAGCCCTTGATTTCCTTTCCCCACCTAGAAGTGGAGGCAGAGCTCTAGCAAATAGGGGTAGGAAAATTTGCAGCCTTACTCCATAGTAGCAGACTGGGAGAAGGATTCATGGAGAGCAGCCCTGTGGAGAAGCACTTGGGGGTCCTGACAGACGAGAGGCTTGACACGAAGGCCAACTGTCTCCTGGGCTGCATCAAGAGAGGGGTGGCCAGCAGGGTGAGGGGGGTGATTGTCCCCCTCTGCTCTGCCCTCATGAGGCCCCATCTGGAACACTGCGTGCAGGCCTGGGGTCCCC
>JAVKLA010000017.1:21250619-21262768 GCA_034782735.1 Sagittarius serpentarius
GTGGGAGGGGAGACAGCCAGAACAGCAGACCCAAATTGGCCAATGGGGTATTCCATACCATGGGACGTCATGCCCGGTTGGGTGGGGGGAGGAGGAGCACGGCTCGGGTGTCGGTCCGCAAGTGGAGAGAAATTGCGTTGTGCATCACTTGTCTTGTGTATTCCAACCCTTTTATTATTATTGTCATTTTCTTCTTGTTCTTAGTGTCATTGTTAGTTTCTTCCTTTCTGTTCTATTAAACTGTTCTTACCCCAACCCACGAGCTTTACTTTATTTTTCCAATTCTCTCCCCCATCCCACTGAGTGGGGGGGAGTGAGTGAGTGGCTGCGTGGTGCTGAGTTGCTGGCTGGGGTTAAACCATGACATAACTATAAAATGTGTCTTGCCTAGACCCAAACAACTAACTCTTTGGCATCTGATATTAGGGAAACCAAATCCTGTCCTAACTATACTCCACTAATACCCTTTGACTCCATATCAGTATTCTCTATACCAACAGTCTCATGTCTACTGTAACTGTATTTTAACATGGCTAAAGGCCCATAGACCACCTGTGCTTAGCTGGGCTGCAGGTGATGTTTGGCCGCATGCAGATACCTGCTCACCCCCTGCAACTAAACATCCTCGGCAAACGGCCTGAACAACAACCCCTGTTAAGATGTGAACGTGAAAGCACACAGTGTGTGCAGATAAAACACACAACAGTCTCTGGTGGGTGTTCACCGAAACCCATCATAGTAAATAAATGAGTATCAGCTGGACTAAAGAGTCAGTGGGTGATTTCAAAGTTGCTTTTGAAACAGAGGAGTCAACTTGAAAAGGCACATTGAGATAGCATAAAATTTTTTAACAGTAGGGAGTGATCTTGGAGCAAGAGAGGCAGCCGTTTGAATCTCATTTAGTGCTGCCAGAAGTTGCCCCATGGCATCACTACCCTGCCCAGTCTGGGCTGAGCATCCCCTGGGATGCCACAGGGAGACGGCACCCAGCCAGCAAGGGACAGCCAGGGTGGCAAGCAGGGCCCCTGGAGTGAGTGTGTGTGCATTTGTTGGAGGGGTTTTTTTTTTCTTTTTTTAGGTAAGCTTAGAAGGTTTTCTTCCCATTTCTCTTACTCTTGGCTAACTTTTTACCTTTACTTTTTTTTAAATTGTATTAGTGTTTTCACCTGGACACACTATGAAAATTTGTCACCAAGACATATGGGTTTGCCTTCAAGCTGTACTATATTTCATCAGGTTTTGGTGATAGGATATTTTCAGACATAGTCATGTATATCAAAGCAGGGAGAAGGTTTACAAGAGAAGACAACTTCCAGATCTATCTGAGAGGTTTAATTTCACAGAGAGTCATAATGAGAACCAGGGACTTGAAGATGTAGAACAGGAAATTCAAAGTGAAAATAAAGGTGCTCATTTTTAACTTGGGTAAATAACTGTCGAATCATATCCTGTTGTAGACCACCTTTCCCTAGAAACCTTAAAAAAAACCACTCAGTATTTCTCTATGAGAAGTAGTTTAGTTCATCTACAGGTTATTGGGCCTGATGCAGGAATCATGAAGCTAAATTAATGGTTCAGTGTTTTGGAGGTTGTTAAACTAAATGGTCACAGTTGTCCTTTTAAAACCTATGAAACTTCAGAGCTGGTTTAAAAATAGAAAGTGGGGTTTGGGTTCAGGTTTGGGGTTATTTTTTTGTTAATGTGAAAATATTTTCCTTTCCTATTTTTTTAACATTACTATACCTCACTTTTCCATGGAGTTCTTTTTTTCTTTAAAAAAGGAGCTGGTTTACTCTAAAATCAGGGGCGGAGTGTTTATTTCTATTTTTAATTGCAGTATGAAAATTTCAGTTGGATCTCTTGGGATTCTGCACTGCAATTTCTGTTTCTCTATTTAAAAAACTCTACAAAAAATATTATTTTTAGCATGTATATTACCCAAATGTTGTTTTCCTGTGACAGAAATACTCTTGTCCCAAAGTGAGTGCAAACTAAAGGCCAAAGAAGCAAGTTTGGGATTTTGCAAAGTAAATCCTGGGTTGGTTTCTATCTTGGTTTCGTTTGATCTTAAAGTAGTAAATCCTTGCACATTAGTCAGTGGGAAATATAAGCTGTTGGACTCTACCGTATGTCAGTGCCGATGCTGTTCATGAGTTCAACAAAGTATAGCAAACAGTGAGCCAGACAGCAATGTAAAATAAGGACAGGCTAAGGACATAAATGCAGAACAGAGATGAGATAAGAAAACCACAGTTAAATCAGAATAAAATTCCAGAGCTAAAATAAATGGAACAGCCGCCTGATATTCTGTTTATTATGGAAACAAGAGTTTAGAAGTTTAGAAAAAAAGAGCTGGTAGTGAGTAACTATCTACCAGAAATATCAGATGCATCTGTAAACCGCTGTTAACTGCAGAAGAGATTTGTGAGTGTGAGTGTGCGCGTGTGCACACATGCGTGTGGCGTATTTATTTCCCCGTTACTGTGTGATTTTGTAAGGGTTTATGAATCTCCATGACCTTTCCTTCTATATGTTTGGGGGGGGTTGTTTTTTGTTCTGAATCCAGCTTTCTTTTTTCTTTTCTTTCTTGTGTTTAAAATGTTGTGATCACTAGTATCAGACATAGCATCGTAGGTGTTTAATTTAAATTTTGCTTTATATCCTTAAAAAAAAAAGCTGTGATAGAGTGAGAATGTGCATGCGAGACAGAATGCAGAATAGCTGGAGATGTGACAACTTAGATAATTAATTAGTCCTTTTCATGTCAACAGGGGGGTGCACGTATTTTGATTTTGTGCATATATTCTCATTCACGCATCTTTTTTTTTTTTTTTGATGCCTAAAGAAGTGGAGCTTCTAGCTTCATCCTGGATTCAATAAAGTGTCTGGTCTGCTTACATGGATCTGAATGACGCGTGTTAGCACCCTGCTTATTAACTACTCTTCATCTGCAGCAGGTCTGTGTTAGACACCTGTCTCAATTTTCCCATCACATGCCTTCTGTGCAGCACTGTCATAAGAACAGCAGACAGACACCAACCCATATTTTTCAGGGGTCTTTATTACAGGAGCTAAATGTAGACAAAAGGCACTGCATTGGCTTTTATTCTTACCCTCTCCTTTCTTTCCCCTGTGAATAAAAGTGTCAGTGAATTTCCTAAAATACAAGTTTCACTTTCAGACCAGTTCTAGCTACTTTCAGGATGCCGATAAGGCGACCAGCCACTGAAATTACTCTCGGTGCCCATTCCTGGACTCTGTAGATCCTCGGCAGGCAACAGAACTGACTCGTTCACTACCTTTCCATTGTGAAAATGCTTGTTGTGACCTCTGTTTAGAAAGCACTTCTGTTATGCCATCAGATAGCATGTTTAGAAACATTTGAGGTCATGATGATAAAAGCAGGGGGAATTTATGAATGTGTGAAAGGACTCTTATAATATATTAAATATTACATTGCTATATACATAATGTTATTATATATATTATATATATTATATTATAGCTTAATGGCTGGATGTAGTTTTTGGGCTTAGCAGATTTGAGTATGCTACTTTGCTGTCTGTACCATGGGTAAGATTCAGTTCATCTGATTTTGCTGTCTAAAAGTAGTTTTGAAAAAAAAAGTAGTACCTGAAGAGTACTATTGCCCTTATCTTAAGATAAGGTCCTATCCCCTTCAATGTTTCTGTCTTGTTCTTCCAGCAGAGATTTGACTAAATCACATGATTAATAATCTTTTTATTTTTTACCATCTAATTTCTCCATTTTCCACTGCTGCATCTAGGAATTAGCATGTCATTCCCACACTCAACTTGTCTCCAAAACCTTTATTCTGTCTTTTTTCTGTCTTCTCCTACAAGCCTTCTAATCCTTATTGCTCTTCCTTGGGACAAAAGAAACTAATAAACTCCACTGCAGGGTGGGGCTCAGAAAATTTTTTACTTAACTTCACTATTTTTTCCTGATGCTTTCCATTACACCCCGTCCCTCTTCATTCTTCCCTTGGACTTCAATTACTAGCCCTGCTGGGGGCATGGTTTTGTCTTTTCATGACCAGCAGCAAGGAAACCAAGCAGGAGGGCTGCTGGAGCCCGTCTGCCCTCACACCACCGGCGGTAGGAATGGTTTCCATACTGTTTGCAATCTCCCTGCCTTTGTACAGCTCTCACCCATGTCTATGTTTTCTGAGCTCTCATGAAATCTATGTGTCTCTCTCCATTCCTCTTCCTAACAGAGAAGCTGAGGATCTACTTGTCTATTTGTGTTTATTATAACCCTTTTTCTCTCAGGATGGTTCCAAGAAAAGCTGAAGAAGAAAATACCAAGAGACTCAACCTGTTACAGGAAGTTTAGTCACCTTCACACATAGATCTTCACAAGATTTCCAGAATTACCCAGTTTTCCAGGCACTTTATCATGTCCTGAACACTACAGAGCATGTAAAGGCTGGAGAGACCAAGTTTTGGGGTCATATCTCCTTTTCCTCCATCTGATAACTGGTAGGATGCCTCAGTGTCATGAACAGTGAGAAGCCCTCCTGCCTGTGTAAATCATTTTTAACAGACATTAAAGGTTTGTATTCCCACACCTATGCTGTATGGTAGGGAAGGAGTGTGTCCATTCCAGAAAGGATATTCTGAGGAACAAATCAGACTTACTGACTTGTCCAGTATTATACAGGTTGTGGATGTGCCAGGAATTGAGTATAGCTCCTCAGCCCTACCCTAGTTCTCTAGAGTATCACCTAGATTATGGGCTCAGCTCTCCATCAGCTGAAACACTGCATCACTGAACAGGAGTTTTTCCTTTGTTTATCCCTCTTTTTCCAATGATTTATAATTGCAACAAGCTGAACTTGGTGGGGTTTTTCAGTGTAAAAAGGAAATGCTCTGTGGTAGCTTGATTTTAAATTCCATGGAGCCTACAAAACCTTCAGGCTACCACAGTTCTGAGGTATTTATAACATGGTATTGATGTTGTGAAGTACTTCACCTCTACCCCTGCCTACCTTGAGACATCTTGTTTTCAGAGGGAAGTGAATACAAGTTCAAGGTTACAGAAGAACATTTCCCTGGCTTGTCAGCTCCTCCTCTTTCAGCTTGACTGGAGAGCTGCTTCATGCTCTCATACTTTATTCGCGTGATCAGGCTGCAGGAGGCAAATGAGAGCCACGAGGGTTGTGGCATTTGTGGTTTATTTTAACAGTGGTTTATTCTCAGGAAAAAAAAAAGCACGCTGAAATTTTCACATGGAAAAATCTGGGCTGCGTCATGTGGGGTCGCTTTAGAGGTGGGTTGTAGCTACTCGCCCTTTCCTCCTCTGGCAGGTTTCTGCTTAGGTTTGGTGACAAGTGACATTATCAGTGATGATGGCCAGACCTTGAACTCACTGTGTTGATTGCCTGAATGTTTCTGTTTCTCAGTGTAATGAAAGAACAATCAGTGCCTCTGTGATATCCTCATGCAGCACTAACTGCGATTAGAATTTGTTATCATTTGTTTTGTAAGTATTTATTATATGTTCTGACAAGGGGCTCTACAGGCTCCAGCTGAGACTGAAGTGATGTTGTATAAGGCATTGTGTAGATTCGCAGGAACATGCTAAGAACTTACAATCTATATAAATGAGTAGGAATGGAGAAAAGGGACATGAAGTAGAAAATTGCCTCCTCTAGCAGTCATTTCAGCAGCTACCGTGCAGTGCTTCAGTCCCTACACGTTCTATCATGCTTCCTACCTCATTACAACAGTCAAAATTTACTGTCCTTCATTTCGATGCTTCAGCTTGGAGCATAATAACATGTAACTTTGGACAACAAAGGCTCTCTGAATACCAAAGATCACAAGAATGCAAAAGTAGGAGGAGAAAAACAACGTATAATTCGTTTGCATGCTAGGTCCCTCCCCATCCCCCATTTATAAACAATACCCCTACCAAGAGTAAAAACATATTTTCTTATAAGAAGAAATACTGAGATCAGGTTGCTTTTTCTTTTATTTTTGATAGAAAACTTTAGTCCCTGAAAACTACATCAGTGAGAGAACTAACAGAAGCATTGTGGGAGAATAAAATTATGATGTCAGAACTACCCTCGGGGAAAGAAATCCATTTTTCTAAATGGGTGCCTCTGGTTGCCTCTTAGACCCCTTGGCATGGTGCTGAAGAGACCAGCACCAGGCTGGCTGATATGATGTTGAACCTAGGGGTGCTCTATGACCTCCCGGCGCAAAAGCCAGAGGCCAGGTGGAATATACTGTGGCCAAAAAAAGACACTTGAGCCCTGTGTTTAAAAGTCAAACTGAAATTTAAAAGAAAGAAAAGCAAATAGGCAAGCAAAAAAACAGTGGATGTGCATCCACAGCATCGCACCTACAGCCTCCCTGGATGGAGAACAGCATCATGAGCAGCAGCAGTGACCCAGCCTCAGCATCCCAGGATGATAACTGATCTCACACCACACATTTCCCTCCCAGGGCAGAGCAGCACTGAAAGGTTCTCACCTGCCTGGTGCAATTACACCACTCCTGAGAGTGGAGGGGCAGGTGCAGAGACAGGACCTGAGGCTGCTTTAAGCATTTACCCTAAAACATTTGCTCCACCTTTTACTCCTATGTTTCAGTGGAGCAGGAGAAAGGTATTCCCTCCTTAGAGGAATCTGGACATATTTTTCTAACAGTAAAATCAACTGTTTAAAAAAAAAAAAAAAACACAACATGAGAACAAAACAAGGACATGCTAATGTAAATGGAAAAAGTTGTTTCTTTGCCATTCAGCCTAACAAATAGTAGAAGAGAAATTTCTGCCAGGCAATGTGGTCTATACCTCTAAGTTAATTAGAAGTAAATGCATATTTAGTTAGTGGGAGAGGGGTGTGCTGGTTTTGGCTAGGATAGAGTTAATTTTCTCACAGTAGCTAATATGAGGCTATGTTTTGGACTTCTGCTGAAACCAGTGTTGATAACACAGAGATGTTTCTGTTACTGCTGAGCAGTGCTTATACACAGCCAAGGACTTTTCTGCTTCTCATCCCACCCCACCAGTTGGGAGGCTGGTGGGGCACAAGAAGTTGGGAGGGGACACAGCCAGGACAGCTGACCCCAACTGACCCAAGGGATATCCCAGACTGTATGACGTCATGCTCAGCATATAAAGCTGGGGGAAGAAGGAAGGGAGGAACATTCAGAGTTATGGCGTTTGTCTTCCCAAGTAACCATTAGGCATGATGGAGCCCGGCTTTCCTAGAGATGGCTGAACACCTGCCCGCCCGCCCATGGGAAGTGGTGAATGAATGCGTTATTTTGCCTTTCTTGCACACATGGCTTTTGCTTTACCTATTAAACTGTCTTTATGTCAACTCATGAGTTTTCTCACTTTTACTCTTCTGATCCTCTCCTCCATCCTGACGCGGGGGGAGTGAGCAAGTGGCTGCATGGTGTGTAGTTGTTGGCTGGGGTTAAACCATGACAGGGTGGAAATCAAGAACCTTGTTATTTCTGTTTCTCTGTTCCTGTGCATTTAAATTCACAATTACACTTCTAGATGAAGTTGCCTCTCCAGCAGAGAGGTCTGTACTGATCAAGGTAGCTGCCTGTTTCAGATATACTTAAGAAGGTATCTGTTGCCAAGGGGCCTCAGAGTTGTAACTGTTCACTGTTCTCATTTTCTCCTCTGCCAATTATCCAAACACTTTTCCCATTCACTTCATAATAATGATAATAATACCTTCATTAGATAATCTCAAAGCAATTTCTACTATAAAGCAAATTGGGGTTATTTCACCCTATCGACAAGAAGCAGAAGAGGTCACTTAGCCTTTGGCTGATGCTAAATGCCCAAGCAAAATAGGCAGATTTCACCAGTTTCTCTTCTGTGAAAAACACCAGAAAAAAATCTGCTGCTACTACCACTGCAAAGAAGCCAGTTGCTTGAATATCTGTGGCCTTTTTTGTGCCTGAAGGAACCAGATTATTCCAGACTGATGGACATCCTTGGCTAACTTTGCATTGTTTGTGCCTTCAGCTAAGCCATGAGGATGAGGAACCCTAAATACAGCAGTGTTGCAAGGACGTAACATCACAAAGAGAGCTTGATTGTTCCTTTTCATTACTCCTCAGCTGCAGAGCTACAGGTCATTTTCTGAGCAAGGCATCAGCCTGTTCTTAATGCATCAGTGAATTCATCAAAGTCTTCTCTTGTGAGAACCCTTTACTATTCCCAAAGCTTGAAGTTGGGATGCTGTGATTGAAGGTAGCTGGAGCAACAACAAGACTTTGCTGCCAGTAGGGAAGATTTCACCAGTAACTGTTGTATCAAATTCCAGGTAGATTGGTACAGTGCTGAAATAACGTACTCTAAGCTAGCAATCACGCACAGCTTGCAGCTATTCATGACAGTGTCGTAAGATATGCAAAATAGAACTCCACATTGCTGTGATTTTAGATGAGGTCAGGAAACAAAATTCGGTTCCAAATGCAAAGTCTTGCAAAAATGCACAGAGAAAACACTCATTGGTCTAAACCTATCTGTAGTAATGACACCATTGGTCCATTTTTATGCAAGACTAGATGTTTACAGCATTATAAGAGTGACTTAATGTGACCTTCTCAGTTCTTTTCATGGAGACCTTTGTTACTGAAGCCATAATGATCTGAAGGTATAGGACTAGAAAGTTTTGCAGAGATGCCTTATTAAGCCAACTAATACAGGCAGCGGAAAAAATAGTCAAATTTTGGCAGCAGAGTTTGTGCTCCTGACACCTCCTCTGCTTTCTCCAACAGTTGGTTTAATAAAAGCGGGTACATACCCCTGCAAACCTTGGCTTGCTACAGGATTCAGATGAGGAGCCAGTCATACTATCCAGAGACATCCACCTCCCAGTGTCCTAACAACACTCAGAACACGGTCCGTAGTAATAAGCCAATGAGTCCTTGAGAAAAAAAGCCACTTTTTAATTTGTGCCTCAAATTTTGCTGCAGATTGCTAGACATATGGAGCTCATTAAAGGCTTTCAAAGATAACAGACCCATTGTCATTGGACTCTTGTTTCAAGTGCATATGGTTGCTTATGTACATAAGAGTTGCAAAATACACATCTTATCTCACAGTCTCTTCCAGAATCTGAACAGCTAAAATTGTCATAGACAGAGGTACTGAAGGTTTATTCTCCAGGTGTCCCCTTCCACCACTACCCTTACGTCAGAGGTCAAGAGAAGATGGTTAAATCCACAGAGTCAAAGACAAGATTTGGAAGAATGGCTCTGTTCCATGGGGTATCCTGAGTCCCGTTTACACAAGGAAAGCACATCATGTTAGGAAACCTATCAGATAAGGGGGAAGCAGGGCAGTGAACATGGCTTGGGACTAGTGTAGGACAGCTGTGTTTAAAACTCTGTAAATTCTTCTTAATCTGCTCTGCATAAAGTCATGTTTTAAAAAATGCTTGGCTTTTAGAAAAAAGTCTGAGGCTCTGAAAAATATTTATGAATGCAAGGATGTAATGAGCTGATATCAAAGATCTTTATGATACTATCATTATTTTTTTATACTTTCACCTTATGAGCGCCTAGAAGCCAACCATCTTGAGCTACCCTAAAATGGGCACTCTAAGGACATAGAGCAAGTGATAGATGTGACATACTCTTACCAGTCTTTCTATGGCATTGTTAATCTTCACTTATGACACTAACTCTTTAGGTTTGACTGCCCTCAACACTGTCACTATGGTTCAGTGAAATGTACATCAGGAAAACATGAAAAGAGAGAGTACTCGCTTTCCTTCTTTCCTTCTTTCCTTCTTTATTTCTTTTTCTTCCCCTCTCTCCCTCTGCAGACTGTTGTTGCTTTTATTTTATTTTTAGAAGAACTTGGCCAATAAATCTGAAAGGAACAGGGTGTGGGAAGTAAAATTAAACCAATCTAGCAGAGAAAGTCATAACAGGAATCAGTGGATGGGAGTTAAAGCCAGATGAATTCAAATGAGAAATAAAGCACAGTGAGTGTGATTAACCATTGGAACAGACTATGAAGGGTACCAGATTCACATCTCTTGTTTCCTTTGTGGAAAATATGCTTTGAAAAGTGGTTTACACTGGTAGCTCCTGGATTCAATGATTAAATACTTGGCTGAAATGTAACTGTCTGTAATATATAAAAAGTCAGACCAAGGCCATTTTCAGCCTTCAAACATGTAAAGAAGTGTTAACAGCTCTTCTGTTGGTCTCCTTTTTCTATGCATTCTGTCTTCTCTGAACTGCTGAAATTTTCCTTGGCTTTCACTATCCAATAGGCACCAGAAAGAATCATGTAGGCACACAAAGCCAGACAGAACAAGCTCCTAGCTCCTTGTTTATAGCCAAGACCCAAACAATTCAAGTTTATTTCTCCAATGGGCTCTCCCTACTCCTGTGTGTCCAGAAACTCAAACCACCAAAGAAGGCAGGCAGACAGGTTTATCATCTGAGACTTTACTCTATGCTATTCTGCAAGTCATAAAATCGTTGTTAGAAGAATGAAAACTACACTACTCCTATTCAAAAACTGGAGGAGAAACTGGCTGCATCACAGCAGTCTAATTAATGAACAGACATAAATAAACGTGTTCTGTTCGCATCATGCTAAGATAGTATTATGCTGCTTTCTTCTGTTCCACAAGTGGTAGTGGCAGAAATATTAAGTCTCATTACATCTAGTGAGCACAGACAATTGAGGCATGGGAGGGGAAAGGATACTTTTTTGTATTTGGGGCACTTTTTCAAGAATGATTATGAAAATCCCAGTCAGAAGTGATGGTTGATGGTCTTCCCTTTTACAAGCAGCAGCAGCAACAAGAGGAGCAACTCAGTCCAGACCATGCAAGGACTCCCAGCCATCTCCTTGGCTGTGTGCACAACACTAACTCCAAAACATGTTCCCACCTGCAACAGGAGATATGGTCTGTAGGAAGTGGGCCACAGCACTTCAAGACCTCTGAAGTGAAGACAGCAATGAACTGTAGTTAAGGGAGACACAACTCACCTGAAATCCCAGACTCTGTAAAGAAGGGGTCCGTGCCAGCGCTTAGGAGCTGCGTAGTTCAAGTACTGCCTTACCTACAGAGCGCCACTGATGAAGCATTCACCCCACCTTCTGCCTTCCCACATCAACTTTCCCATCCAGTTCTGTGCTTCAGAGCTACAACTCACTTGCCTTTTCTTCCCAGTTAAACTACCACATGGTTTGATAACCCACGAATGGTTATCAGATGATAACTGTTACAACCACTGAGGTACTGCTCAAATTTGAAACGCCTTGCAGAACACAGAAAGGGTCTAATGAAGACCTATAACAATAGTAAACGCTGGTTTAGTTGTAAATGCAGATAAAGAGGGTGTAGGTCACTTTAGCTGTTAATAGCTGATTGGTGCTTGACCAACACCAAGCACTGCACTATCCAGTTCCTGCTCAGCCACTGAATAGTCTGATTTCTTTTTTCTGTAGTTTTGTATGCCTGACTTTTCTGCCTTGCCCACTCCATTGCTGCTGCAGTGGCCCAGTTATTAACTATCTTGGACCTGACTTTTGTCTGATCAGCAGGAGCTGCTGAATTGCCACTGACAGGTGCCACGAACGGTGAGCATGATCCCAGCCATCACAAGGGTATTCTAGTGAAGGAATCTCTCTGGCAATGACAATGCACATAGTAGGAGCCCTGATTATGTCTTGGACATACATATATCACTATGGAGCAGTTTTATTAAGACTGCAGTGCAGCAGCTGCTGTGGCAAGAAAGAAACTGATGATTAAGTCTCCGCATTATCCCAAGGGCCAGCAACAACGAAGGGGGCACCCCGATGTTTATGGACCAAGGTGGTACCAGGAGAGACAGTCAAATACAAAGAGTGTAAATCACAACATGGCAGCCATTGCTTCCATTGCTAGTTAGTGCTTTGTCACCAACACTAGCAAGGAGAATCTTCCCAGACTGTAACTGCCGTTCCCATGTGTAATGGGTTTATGTGGCAAGGTTTTGGTAGCTGGGGGCCCACAGGGGTGGCTTCTTTAAAAGCTGCTAGAAGCTTCCCCTGTGTCCAATACAGCCAATGCCAGCCGGCTTTAAGACGGACCCGCTGCTGGCCAAGGCCGAGCCCATCAGCGACGGTGGTAGCGC
>JAVKLA010000017.1:21262868-21359678 GCA_034782735.1 Sagittarius serpentarius
TCCCTCTCCTGTTCAATCAAGGAGGGGGAGTGATAGAGCGGCTTTGGTGGGTACCTGGCGTCCAGCCAGGGTCAACCCGTCACACCATGTCACCTGCCAGCAGCAACAATGAAGCAGCTAGTGGCAGCACCAGAACAGGAAAGGTGCAGAGTTTCATCTAGCTGTGGATGGAAGCAAGAGCTGACTCCTACCAGTAGAGAGACAAATCACTGTGAGTACATTTGAACCTGAACCTGTGAGGAAACACCACCAAAGGACCTGGCTGAAGAGCGCCCTAATGACTGTATGAAGGAAGAGTGACCACCAGGAGATGCTAACCACACCTCTTGCCATTTTGAGGGCAGCAACAGTGAGCAGCAGCCAGTCACTCACCTTCCACCCAAAAACGTTGTTAGATAGTTTTAACAGGGAAGGAGTTCACACACATACTAGAAAACAGGCTGTAAGTAATACTGATATGGCAAGACAGAGCTCAGGGGGTGCACCTGAGATGCTGCAGAACCTTTAAGGTTTTGGGAAAACAGATTATAATCACCTTCCATCTTCCCTTTGGGAGGATGGCATCCTCCTCAACACCACACACCTAATGAATTATACTTTACTCTCTCATGGGTTCTCACTGCACAGAAAAGCACAGTGAAAGAGTCTGAGCAACTTTCCTCTCCATTTTGTGTCCAAGGCTATCTCAAGCAGAGTAGGTATGGAGCAGTACCTGTGCTACGCTGAGTTGTGCCAGAACATGACAGATAAGAGGTCTCTTTGATATGCCCTGACCTACTGCTGCCTAGCACGCCCATCACCTCTGTGGTGGTCAGGTGAGTCCTCATAGGTCAGTTCAGGATGAAGTCTTTTCCCACTTGATTTCTACCAACACCTTCCTAATATATCTACTTTGCTGCCTATTTTTTAGGAAAATAATTGCTTTCCCCCATACTCCAAAGATCCACCTGAAAAATATATTGGTTTTCAGCTATGGAAAAAGTGATTTCCTCTTCTCCCTTTTGCTTCTAAACTAGAGTCTGAAAAATACATTTCTTCTCTGATTTGTAGAAGTCAATTATTCCCTTTGGGATCTTAGGCCATACACAACTGCTTATAAAACATTTTTTCCCCTTTGCTTTGCAAAATGCATTTTCCCCATTGGGGCTCTTAAATACTGGTTCTAGGAATTAGGTAGATGCTGTCATTCAAAACTCCACTGTTTCTGGCCCAACCATAACCTCCTTTTTGCCTCCTCTCCCCCAGCACTGCAAGGGAGCAGGCAGTTACAGAAGAAAGCTGTTTCAGTGGACTGCAAATCTGCCAAAAGAGCCATTTTCACAAGATTTCAGCCTATGAGGGAGGAAGCATCAGCTTTTTGTGACTTGGTAATGACAGCGTCTCCAGGAGTGGAGATCATCAACATCAGTGCGAGGAAAAGGAGACTCTCAACTCCAGCAGCTGGACAGGCAGATCCTGTGGTTTTCTCTGGCTTCTGACTCCCACGCTAATTAACAGAAACCAGCACCCCACAGGATCTCCATAAATCCTGACCTGAATGAGTAATCCTCTGTACAAACATTTTCAAATTAAGGCTTCAGACTCGGAGGGAAGACAGTCACACAACAAAGAACATTAACAGTACCTATTTCCAAAGCAATGAGTGGATCTGATATTATTAACAATGAGGCACAACTTTCTAACAGTATGAATAACCTAACAAATTCAATAAGCCGTCAAACGAAGTAGTGGATTCTACATCTTCTGATGTCACCAAATAAAGACAAGCTGTCTTTCTGGAAGCTATACCTTAGTCCAGCACAGGTTATTGGTATCTTTACAGGGTTGACAAGGCCAAATTCCATGTCCTGCACTGTGCAGAAGGTCAAGGTAGATGGTCAAAATGGTCTCTTACGGATCTGAAATCTCTTTTTCTGTAAGTCTGAGGTTTCCCATTTTTTAAATTCTTTTCAATATTTAATTCCAGTTTGCTTCTATCAAAAGAACATAAAGGCATTCTGAGGAAAAATGAGGGGGAAGGGAAATTAAAGGGATTTTATTAGGGTGTTCTTGCTTTTCTGTTGTGTGAGTGTTTTTACCAGGCATCTCAGCAGTTATTCACAGAGACTTACAGAACAGACTGTATGTCCTCTCTGGTGCCTTCTATAGGCAATGTAATCTTAAAAGAATAAAAAAGAAAGGAATGTTTTAGAAATGCATTCTTTCCCTGTTAAGCATTTCTGCCCAAAGCTTGCACTGACTTGCTGAGACACCTGCTGAATGTAACAGCAGAGCTGTCTGTATCAGAGAGAACCCTCCTACTCAAATCAGTAACAGCCCTCCCATTGGGTTCAGTAGGGTGGGAGCTTGCCTACCCTTCCTCCAGCAGAGCTGATTTTCAGCTTCTCTCCTTGCCCCGGCCCCATGAAGGGGAGAGAGAAAAACAAATAAGGACTCATTTAAAAAAAAAAGTTCTAACTTCTAATATTTCCAAAGCATCAGTAGGTAAAGTTAGGATGCATGCCTTGTTCAGGGCTGGAAAATTGTTGCTCCAGAGATTGAAGTGAAGAGGATCTAACATCTTAAAAGGCACATACATGAAATTCTCACCTCTCTACAGCACAGTGACACTACTACACAAATCATCAAATGCTTGGAAAACAGTAGTACCACTAGTAGTGACAAAATTTAATTTGTAGGTCATCAAAAGTCTCCACATACTTAATTCTGCAGTTATATCTCTAAGGCAATGGACATGCCAAAAAAAAAATCTCGTAAGGGCTAAATCCTTAATGAATCAAACTGAATTTCCCCAGGAATTAATTTGGCTGAGATAACACTATCCACACTGGGATTTTCAAAAAGACCTGTCAAAAATTACAATGCTGAGATCTTACTTAAGCGTCATAAGAAAAGCCTGAAAATTCAAAAATATTTGTTGATTCCCAGCATTTAATTAAAAATAATAGCCATTTAAAGAGAATGCTTATTGCATGACAGACATTTCAAGTTATACAACTTAAACAACTGGAAGTTTAAAGGAAGAAAATGTCAACAGGAAAGTTTTGCCCTGAAGACTGGCCAGGAAGCATATCTCATATGTAAATGGTAACATTCCTGTTTAGATTTATAATCAGTTTGTTTGCAACAATTGCTTGCAGTTAAGGTTTCTGGCCATTAGGCACTCTTACGACACCTGTTGAAAAAGAAATAAGGAAGTTGTCCCTTTTTAGGCCAAAGTAAGAAAGGAGGAGTAGATGGCAATACCACCCAGCAGAAAAAGCGAGAGCGGAAAGGTGACAGAGCCTTTTTCCAGCAGCTTCTTCAACATTTAGCAGGTTCTCCACACTTGCCTGAGACTTCTTTCAGCAAGTTTTCAATCATTTCACCCAGTAATATTCTGTCCAGCTCA
Organism: Sagittarius serpentarius; assembly: GCA_034782735.1. Classification (NCBI taxonomy): domain Eukaryota; kingdom Metazoa; phylum Chordata; class Aves; order Accipitriformes; family Sagittariidae; genus Sagittarius; species Sagittarius serpentarius. The sequence goes on from JAVKLA010000017.1 coordinate 21,266,260, forward strand.
TTCCCAGGTGTTTCCCAGACGTTAACATTTATCCACACCAGTCATCCTCACACCCTCTGTATATCCTTCCCTCAGCTCCAAACAGTCTTCATGTTCCTCCATGACCACATTCTGTGCAGTTCCATGGTTACTCCTCACCTCCACTGGCTGCAGCAGCCAGTATTTTCAGCTTAGAGTATGCATAAGTGAGGGTGAATACGTACGTTCATTTAGTAAATAAAATACTTCTCTCAAGGCAAGACATGAAACTTGGCACATCTGCTACTAGCAGATCCAATGCTACACTGTGTTGACTATACAGTTAGGCATATGGCTGCTCCTGAGATTAAAAGAAGCACTCCTGCTCCTTGCTGGACTTCACTGCTGTGACTTAATTCTGGCAGCCTGCTACAGCTAATTCCTTGCTTGCCTACCTGCATTTTTACTTTTTGCTTTTCCTTTTAGTCATTGTTTTAAAAGTAGACTAGTGAACAGTTCTACCACAAAGCAGGTGACCCAGCAGTGAGATTTGAGTGCTATCAAGAACTTCCTTCCTACCTATCAGCTCACTAAGGGTGCCAAAATGACTTTCTGATTTTATAAGGAAATGTTTACCTAGGTGTCCTTGGCTTTTGCCAAGGTTCTTTTCCCATCCAAACAGAGAACAAGCTTCCTTATAAAATTTATCAACATCTCTGGACAGGTGCATTCAGCATGATATGTCCAAGTCATAAGTGAAAGCCATGTGCTCTCTAATTAGCTTTCCTAAGTTGCTATGTCAAAAGTATTGCTCCTACAATTTTAAGACCAGAGCAGTCCAGAGAGAACCATGCCACCAACAAACTTGTAGTAGTATAGGTCTATTGATGGGCACCTGGTCAGCTTACACCAACTAAAAATATGTCCCACAGCTTTAACCCTAAACACCTGAACAATCCCTTTGAACAACAATATGTTATCAATAACACTGCAATTGGAAGAAGAGATGTCAGTGGATTTTATGAGTAACACTTCAGTCTGGCCCACGCTGGTGACATTGTGCTTTCTGCTTCCTAACCCCAGACAGCCAAGAGAGTTGTACCTATTGTGTTATTTACACACACTCACTGGAAGATCAGAAACTCTTGAGTACATCTTTAATATCAGTCTTCCTGATACAATAGTCGTAGCAGTGTTACCAAAAGAGATTATCACTGTTCCACTCTGCTGGTGACTGTCATGCAAAAGAAAAGGAGTGAGTGACTGCTCACTGCAGCTTGAGCTTCCACGCTTTGCTATTCAGCTGAGGATTTCTTAGGCAGGCAGCATTTAACTCTGTCCCTCTGGAAACCAAAGATGCTAGGGTAATTCAGTCATGGAGTACACAGGTTTGGTTTAGCAGCCAAGAGTGGAGCAGAGCCAGTCAAGCATCCTTGAGTTTCCACAGCAACGTGATTTATCCCAGACAAACCGTACTCAGAATAAGTGATTTTGCAAAACATTTTTTAGAAAAATATTATTTCTGTTAGCACAATTTAAGAGCATACATTTGCACATGCATTGTTTACTGGTCAATGAACGGATAACACAATTGTTATGTGACCAAATGGCTTCAAGAGAAGGATAAGCTTTTCTATGTGAGCATCTAAGCCTCCACTGCCAGTGATAGGATTTCCAAAGTACCCTTGATGAATTAGATTAGGGAATTTTTCTATTTTAAATTCCTATAAAAAAAAAGCAGTGAAATGTTTTTGGATGTGTTCATCACCTCCTTGCTAATGCCACTATGTACTGGGCTCACTTATACTAATAACTGTTAGAACCTGTCTTATCCAAGAGAGCCCATGATCCATAGCATATAAAAAGGAAATCAAGTCTTCTCATATGAGATTTGCTCTGAACAACTGTTGATTTTGCTGACAGGAATAACTTCCATCAAAGATGTGCTAAAAAGCAATCTGCAGATACATGTTAAGGGGAGAATATTGAGACAATCTAACCAATGTTTTGTTTCATGGGCTTAGATCAGAAGTGAGCAACATGTGGCTCTTGAGCCATATGTACCTCTTGAGCTGTTCAAGTAAGGTTTCCATGCCAAGGCTAAATCACATCGCAGGAAGAGGAGTAATGGGCCATGCTGGCACAGGGACTGTGGGTATAATCAGAGTCTCCTGCTAATAGCAAGTACCAAGCCAGAAGGGGCTAATGAAGCTGGTATCGCTGGATGACCTTGAAAAACTATACGCATAGCCCCACCAATTCCCAAAATAGGATCCATGATGAGCCATTGTCATCTCCCGTCTGTGAATTGCTCTTCAATCATCTCTCCCATTGATTCACCATGTGTCCTATGGTTTACAGCCATATGAAAACACACAGGATTGGCCACCCCCGTGCTACCCTGCAACCAGTATTTGATATTTTAAGTGGCGAAGAGGTTTTAAAAATCCATCTGTAACAAAGATAGATAATTATGTAAAATGCAAAAGTGAAAAAATCCTCTTCTACTTCTCAGTGCTGGAGTTTTGGAGCATGATGTTTGATTATCTTATACAATTATTAACTAGAATTGAGTCATGATTGTTTGGTAAATGCTTTTAATTTTAATTTCAAAAAGAATTTAACTTTTTATGCCATCTGAAATGGTATTTTTAAATTATTGTGGATGTTCCTTAGATCAAAAGATTCTTAGCAGTGAGAGGGGAAGAATAGTACACAGGCACTTAGGCAAATTATGATATTTATCATTACAAGAGATATTACTGAAGAACTGTACCCACCCATGAGTTACTATCTCTTTTCTTTCATTAAAACAAACCTCATCAGAAACATAGTGCGATATGTATATAGACCCAACTGATGGTGAATTATCTGTAAACAGGTGGAAAGGCAAGAAAGAGTGTACAAAAGTTTTCACAACGCTCTTCCTTTCAATGCAGAAGACAGTCAAACTTCAGCAACTGAAACCAGATTAGAAATATAAGTGCTACAACTTTTTTTTAAAGAAAGTGTCTATTCTTTGGAATGGGGCTTTTTTGGTTTGTTTGTTTGTTTGTTTGTTTGAAGTATCAAAAAAGTTTATTTTCCAAGAATATTTGGTGGAATATATTTTAACGGAGTTGAAATGTAAGATTTTGGGTTCCAGGTTTTAAATAGAATTATGTTTCTGTTCTTAGTATGTATTTTATTGTGAAGTGATGTAGCAATGTCTGCAAAAATAGGAGCAGAACATAGTCACTTTGATGGGGAAAGAATGGCTTGACTGACCTGAAAGTTGCTTTTTCCCAAAATGTCACTTCATGATTGTTGGCTTCAAAGTCTTTTTTAAAAAATCAAGAATCTTCCAATAGTACAGAAATTCCACATTTCCACCATCTCTAGAGTCTGGTCGATAAGCACCATTCCCAGCTCCTACCATTAGGAACAACAGCCTTGCAACACTTGCTTTACTCCTTGGTTCTCATACAGTCTCTACCTGATCATATACAGGTGGGGTTCCCCTGAAGTCTTTTCCCCTTGACCCATACAGAGTCCTTTCTTAGACATTAACTGCAGTACTGATGCTGTACAGCCTTACAGTAAAGGATAACGATTTCAGGACTTCCAAACCGATTGACGTTTCAATCCATGCAATAATTTCAAAAATTCAATCATCATCAAGAAAGTAACTGAGCAGAATTTGCCTTTGAATTTGATCTTTTAAAATCTGGGATACTTTCCCTATGATAATGAAATTTAAAGGAACAAAAATCCAAACACAAGGATCAAAAAAACTGCACAGCATCAGGGACATATTTTCCAGAGAAATGTGCTTGTAATTTGTTTTTTGTGCAGCAGGGAGTTGCCATTGCCATGCTGTGGCCTCAGGTGTTCATGTGGTTCTGTGCAGGCAGTTGCTTTTTGTGCTGTTGATCAAAATGTTTCCATTGTGATGGCCCTCATTTTATCTACTCAGCGGAATTTATCATACACAGGATTTGGTGAGGCCCTGATCCTGGAATAAAGAGTGTACAGACAAGATGTTGAGGCCACACAGACCCCCTACCAATTTCCTGCTCTTGCATAAAGTTGTGCTACACTTGGTGCAGCCTTTCATGAGGTTATGTGCGCACATCACACTCTGTCCAGTTGCTCTCAGTTATCAAATCAAAGCTTTGTTATTGGTTGCTCCTTGCTTTAACTGGAAGAATGACTCTGAAAATATTATCATAAAGAACAAAAAAGCACCAAGAATGGGGTATTGATATGTTTTTTTCTGAAGAAAACATACATATCTAAAAAACATGGTTTGAAGTCCTCCTGGACCCAATAAATATAACAAAAGTTTGCCAGAATTTCACCCAGGGAAAGATAATATGCACTTACACTGAATGAAGTTCGAGGACTGTTGTTTGTGATGCCCTTCATCCCGCACTGTAATTTGTAAGTGAATCAGTCTAAAATTTGGGAGGCCATTGGAAATTTCTAGCTATATTATTACTCTTGAAAAATTATATTCTGTATGATATGTTAGTATCACTAGATAGCCTGGGTAGACCAACCTGGCCCAGGTCTCATTGATTTTAATAACACTGTGCCATTTTACATTAGCTGAACAACAGAGCCAGAGGCTGTGATTTCTCTCACACTTCTTCCTTTCTTCTTCTTAATAAACAACAAAAAAGGATGCTATCCTAGTTCTTTGCACAGAAGAGCAAAGCTGAGGGCTGTTAAGCATATTCACCACAGAACAACAACCAAAGACCATGTGAAAAAAAAACCGTGGCTGTTCCTGACACATTTAGTAATGACATGTTTTATCATAGCAGACACGGTATCATTTAAACATTGGAAAGCTATGATAATATTTATGCTATGCTCAAGGTGCAGCAAGGGGCAATAAAACCATGATTAAAATGCAGTAAAAACATAATTAAAAAACACTCTTGATAAAATTCAAACAAATAAAACTAGTTACTAAAAGGGAAGGGACAAAAAAGGATCAGATAAGGCTGGAACATGATAACTGTGAGGTGTCTCACAGACCGGTATATTCAAGAGAAAGAAAAACAAAGAAACCCATCTTGACACTGAAGAGGAGGAAAGAAAATCTCTCCTTGAGCTCTCCTGACTAAGTAGGGTAGAGGCAGAGCTTAATAGGATAATTAAAAGTAGTGCTGCAGGGGCACAGACGTGAAGCCTATCAAAGGTGAGTGCAGCCAGCCTGCCAGTGCCCTGCAGCGAGCACCCGCCATCCCCAGGGAAGTCTCTCACCTTTCCGCGTACATGAAACCCGCTGTGCTGTAAGGAGGGGTTTTCCTCAGCAGCTATGGACATGCCCAGTGCTCGTACACAACTATGTTTGCACTGCGGTGTAGCCATGAGACTAGTGAGGCATCTCTCTGGGTCTTCCAGGTGCTTTCTAGGTAACACAGCCAAGTCACAGATTTCCCCTCCAGCCACGGGGCTAAGATACTCTCCTAAAATCCTCTGCAGAATTCAAGTCCTGCAACATCCTTCTTTTCTCTTGCCACAAACAGCTTTATCCCACAGAACACAGTTGTTAAGGTTGATGCAAAGATCATTTTCACAGCCTCTTGGATTAATCCATGCACCATCCACTCCCTTCTCCTGCATCGTGCTGGTTTTTTCCTTCTTCACTATTGCATCCCATAACACCTAACTGTTTGCATATTCAACACCTACTTGTCTCCTCACCATCATCTTAAAGTGACAAAATGTCTTTTTTGATCAGATCATGAAGCGCCATCATCTACTGGGGCTGGATTTTAAGCATGCTTGCTATTCTTTTCTTGCTTAGGAGGAATTCCCTGTGAACAGAGATGTTTCATTACCTTCCTTTAAATCTGTGCTTATAACTCTCCTTTGCTCTGATCCCTATGAAAACAATTGCCACAATTAAGCTTCTGGTATGCCAAAACCCTGTCTATGGTGCTAACCTGTATTTTTTATTGTTTTTTTCTGGTCACTTTATATGGCCTGTAAGCTTTGAGACAAAGACTTAACTTTGTTCTTTGTTTGTACAGCTCACAGTACAGTAACAGCTAGATCTTTGTCTGGTCCAAGGCTAGATCTTCCAGGTATTACTGTAGCAGAAATCATAACAACAGCAGCAATACAATATAAAGGAAATCTACCTGGAGGTCAAAATTTAACCTAAATCTGTGCAACTGCATCTTCTGCCCTGTGTTCAGGGAACTGTCTGCAAAAGGCATCGTTTCTGGAAGGTAATTGCAAAACTACTAGGAAATTCACTGTCAGAAAAATGTAGCCACTGGGGAAGTCTGTCCTTTAAGCCTGTGACCACAAACCACCGTCTCTGAAGTAGAAAAAACCCCGAACTGACTAGTGGGATCAATTGGAGTGAGAAAGAAGTAAGACTTCTTGCATTAGTCGTATAAATAAGTCTCAAACCAGTTGCCTGAGGTTTGAAGGCTGGGGATGCTTCCCATACCACCTACCCCATCAAACAGTCCATAAAATCCTACAAAATTATCTGAATATCAAAAAGTACTCAATCCTGCAACATGTTACATCTTCCAAACACAATTCAATGGGCTACAAAACATGCTAAAAATGCTTGTTGACTTACTGAATTCAGTGTTACTGAGACTTCCCATTTTTCTCCACCAGAAAAAAATACAATAGTGAGTTTTGAAATTTACAGTGGGATATGTCCTAGGCAGTGAGCAAGCAGAGTTTTAATACACGTTCATCCTGAAATACAGCTAGCCTTTGTCTATATGTATATACTTTGATTATGTGTATATGTTTATACACATATTTATATTCTGCTATGGTAGTGGGTGCTTTACACATGAGTGTTTCAGGGTCAGGGCATCAACAGCACTTCTTATTTATTCTTCTAGCCACTGTGGCACTACTGAGAACATCAGGTGATGCTTATGAAACAACTCCAGTAGTTTCCTTTCTGTGAAATCAGTAAAAAGACAAACCATTCTAGCTTTGATTTGTATTTGAACTATTTCAAACAACTTTCTCACTCATAACATCCCTGTTTATCCTCAGTACACACTGGAGAGCGTGAAGCTAGATCCATAGATTAAACATGCTATCCATCAGCTGCCTGTAGTTGCAGATAATTATTTCAACTGCCATTTGAAAAAAAAAAAATAATCAGAATGGTGCCAAATTGAAAAATCTGTTCCTCACTTCTCCTGGTGCATGAGGTCCCTTGTTGGGTTATTGAAATTGCTAGGCTGTTCTCGTAGCCAAGGAAAAGAGAGAAGACAGATGGAGCCATGCATTTTTGTAAAAACTCTTAAGAACTGTCCTCGTGACAACCCCTTCTCTGTCTCCAAGGCAGTGGGTAAATCTTGTTATGTGTCCTGCTGTATACTAAAGATATTCCAAGCAATGCCTGACAATTCTGGCATGTTTTCTGTGGGGATTTACTTGTACTGCATCGTTAAGGAAATATATTTTTCATATGATCAGCTCAATGCCCCCCCTGAAACAAAACAAAAACAAAAATCCAAATGTTTATATATGTATATACATACATGCATATACGTGTTATACATATAAATGCTAACATCCTGATGAAAGATTAAACTAAGTATTTATTTGAAAAAGGATGTCTGCATTTTAATTGTTGTGGTAATATATTTAAATCGTGCATGGGCTAAAAATCCTGAGGCAATGCAGATCACTTTCTAATATGTCCCGGGTTTTAGAAATGCAATGCACTTAATTTCACACAGAAGCAAATCCCATTCAGAAGACCTATACAAGAAGCAAGTCTGCTTCGACTCTGCATTTTAAATCTTCTAAATATTTTCTTTTGCTTTGCCTCTGCTCAAAAGAAAAAAGGTGCCCAGTCTAAAGCTTTTTAAGCACTGCCCTTCCTATTTTCAAGTTCATTTTTTTTGCTCTACCTTTCTGACTTCTTATTAACCTATTGTTCTGTCTGCTCCCTTCTGTCTCAAAATCTTTGTTTCCTCTGTATATGACATTGATAACTCTCTAAATATTTTGTGTACAGGTATGAGTGCATGGGGAGGAGACAGGGAAAACAGCATTTCACATACCCTGTCTCCATATCTGGAAACACCACACACACACACACACACAGTGCTTTCAAGTCCATGCAAATGATGTATTACCATATTTTCAATTTCTATCACACTTCCCATCAAGTGATTTACAAATATCAGTGAATTTATAACACCGATGAAAGGTAGAGAAACGTAAATAACCTTACTGAAAGATGGGAGAGGTTGTTCAAGACGGCCTTATTTTTAGAGGTATTGAACATGCACAGCTGTCTTTACCTTCAAGAAGAAAATGGAAGATGTTCATCACCTTGGCAAAAAGGATTCAAATCTTTGGCCCCTTCTGCCTGAGATTTAAGTGTCTAATTTTCTCCAGTTCAAGTGCAATATAGGCCTGAAGTAGAAACCCCTGAAAAAGTTATTTGCCTATCTTATATAGAAGATTGGATGAGATGATCATAAAAGTGATCCAAACTTAATGTCTATGAACTTTGAAGATAGTGGCTTAGGTAATATTTCTGCAGTAAATCTTCAGTAGGATCAGCAATAGAGCCCAGGTCCTCTGAATGCCATTATTTTTGATGCTTTTATCACAAATTTGTACTTGCTCTTTTCAAGTATGTCAAAAAGTCTTGAATTAATTAAACAAGGAATTGATAAAACAAGCAGATGCATTTTGTTGTCAACATTATCCACATTAAGGTTTACAAAGTCTATATGGTAGCATGACACAAGATTCAACAATAAAGTTATTTACTGTGTCCTGTCTTTAAAATGAACTATTTCTAGCAAAAAGTCCTTTATTTTTTACCATGTATTGTGCTATATCACAGCACAATGCCCTGCTTTCAAGAGCGGGAAGACAGAACTGATTATACAAGTGCATTGGAACACATTGTCCCTGGGAATCAAATTTGCTGAGTAAGTTATAAATGTGAATTTCTCTTCTTTTGCCTGTTATTTGACAGAGAACCAAAAGACAAGAAAAAAACTCTTACTTCTTGTATTTTTGTCTCGGTGGTATTTCAGAAAAAAAAAATTTATTGTTCAGGCTTCTGTTGTTTTTTTCATGTATGATCCAGCTTCTAAATACACACCAGTACTTAATAAAATGATAATAAAACAATGCTAAAGCTGTTAAAGGAAGAGGACATTAAAGTGAAATAATTTAAAGATATGTTTGTTATTCATGCATGACAAAGACACCAAAAAATGAGTATCAGTCATGGGAAAAATAACCGTGCTCCTCCTTTTGTCTCAAAATCTCTATGGTCACTTGGTTAGGAATGGTTTATGCTTTCTCCTTTACTTTGATTTATAAGTAAGTCATTGTTCAATCTAATTGTGTCCAATATATCACCAGAACACATTGCATCTTGGCATTTCACCATTTATAGCTTCATAGAAAAATTGATACTAATAAAAGGCCTTTGTTTCCCCCCTCTCTCCCTCCCTGCAAAGAAGTCTATGAAATCAGATTATTCCATGTATATCAGTGAATCAATAAGGGCAACAAATCAATGTAATTTATTAAAAGTTGCAATATGCTGGACTACTACATAGATTTATCCAAGTGAGCTCTTATCACCTTAGGTCTGCATGTGAAAAGAATGTGGAATCCCTGCAAAAGCGGAAGTCCAATAACTAGTTTTAAAGGTCATTAAAAATCAAAAGTTAGAAAGTTTCAGTGCAGTCTAGTGACCCAGTGGGTACAAAATGTAACACACTGGCATAGTTCAGTCTAGACAATCCCCTAAGGACTATGTTATAGCAAGAAACATCCTGTAACACCATAGGAAGAAATGGAGAACAAAGGAAAAAGGCCTTTCTTGTGCCAGTGAGACATCACTAGGTTTATGTCTTCATCTCCATAAATGTAAATTATTCTGTTGATGGTGCTTTTGCTCAGCTGTGGACTGTCACCTTCTCTGAGAAGGAGGGGGTACGGGCACTATGGCACCATGGCACCATGGACCTGTTCGTCCTTTCTTATTTGTTGATGTAAGAGAGGCTCCCAGAGGAATATTATTCCAAAAAAGGAGATAGCAGAGAGGAGCAGGTTGTGAGGTTGGCATTACACCAAAGCTGTGGCAGTCCTCCTGCTCCCTCTCTTCCCATCCATCAGGACATCAAAGCACACTGTGAGAAGTACCATCCCTCCAGCTCACAACCTAAAGGCAGAAGCCTGTTTCAAGATGCGTGCTGAAGAGGTGTTTAGCTTCCACTGTGTTTGCAGAATAGACCCAGAAAGTATTGGCTCAACTTTAGACCATATGGCTGGGGAAGGTGAGCATCTTTGTGCTTTGTGTTTCAAGGATGGTGGGTAGTCATGCCCATCCAGTTGCCAAGTCTGAGTTCAAATAAGGAGAACATCCAGCTGTGCCTCTTTCCCTTATTCACGGGAAATTTAATCTACTTCTGTGAATTCCTTAATATTTATAATCCATTCATTGAAGATTTGCTGGGTGGGATTTTCCTGCTGTGGGAGGTGAAAGAAAGACCAAGGAAATGATTCAGTACCCTCTCAGCATCATAACCCTTCAGACTAGGATGCAGTTGAATTTCTGAACGACCTATTTATCAGTAAAGTGTCAGCAGGAATTGATGAAACCTTAAAAGGCACAGTTAAGCAGCATGCAGCATAAGGATGGAGAGCAGAAGAAGCTGTGTGCATTGTGCTATTAAGAAGAAAGCACGCTACTAGCAGTAGTCATCCTTTTCAATTCAGATAACACCTGTGAGGAATATTTAAATCACATTTAGTCTGAGATTAAAAAAAGAAAAAAAATTTGACTTAATAAGAAGGCACCATGAGACACCATGGTGAGAACAGACCAAAATAGACTTGTGACACAAAACCCTTTTTGAAGCATCGCTCTATACAGTGGTGTATTATCAACAGAGCAGATGAATAACTAAAATCCAATCTTGCTGGTTCCATTGAAAATCTGGGTTGATTTTGTTACATTAAAGACTATTATTATGGCAGCAAAGGTCTAATTTTTACCTTACTATTAAAATTCATTGTAATAATTGCTACAGCCCCATCAATGATAATGAATGTTGTCTGCGTGTGCGCACCCATGCAAGCGCAAAGTAATATGCAATTTTTAACACACATTGTGGAGTCCTACCACTTGCCCCCGCCTGCACAGCCCTGTGTAACTATTAGCTTTTGCTTCCCACTCCTCCTTGCTTTTGACATGACTTGAATTTCCTCACAGTTTATCCTGAATGCAGTAAGGATTGTGTATCTTATACAGACCTCACAGCAACATGCTCAGTAAATCCACAGAAAAGAGATGGTAAAAAAAGAGGAAAACAGTGTAAATGTACAGAGAATCGAGTCTTGTTATCAGTGTCTTATTTCATGTGTCATCACGTAATGAATGTGCAATCTGCTGTACTATGTAAGCACAGGGTGTTAAAAGAATTTACAGTATATGGAGTAAGGTTTAGAGTTGTTATCAATAAGTGCTCCATCTGAAACAGCACTTTGTAACAGCAGCTACAACAGTGTATATATACATCAGATATACACACATAAAAATGCATACATATGTCATAAATATACGCATACACACTGAGATATATGCAGAAATTCACATCAGTGACATTTAAATACCTCTCCCTTTTCCAGAGCTCCTTCTGTAAAAAGAGTGATTTTTCTATGCATATTATTAATGAGCTTAATCCCGTAATTACTTCAATTACATGCAGAGCTCTGAGAACTTGGGAAAACTTGCTTGGCAAGCAAGCTCCCAAAAAAGAACCAGCTCTCCAGATTGAATGAACTCCATGAGCCCAGGGTGGTGAGCATCACTGGAGAAATGCAGGGGGGAAATTGCAGCTAGCAGGAAGGAAAAAAAACCTGCTCACCAAGAAAAAGAAGATAAAAATCAGAGCAATGAGAAGAAAAACAAACATGTTGTGTCTTAATTCCATTGTTGGCTTTCTCCCTCGTAGACCCCCTGCCCCTGTCCTTAGTCAAGCCAGTTGTGTGTGGCAGGAGCACTACAGATGGAGCAGTAATAGCAGACACACAGCGTTATCTGCTGAAAAGGAGAGAACAGCCCACGGGGCAGAACTGTTCTCACATGGTGGAAGGAAAAACTTGTGAGGTAATTATTGAAATAGACACGAAACTCATAAGTTCCTTGCAGGAACAGCTCATTTTTCAGAGGGTAATGCAGCACAGTCGCAGATATTTTGGCAGGTAGTGGCAGTCACTACAGGTTTAAAAAAAAAAACAACAGAAGACAACTAAAAAACCAAGATGATAGAACAGGAGGATTTTGTCAACTGATCATAGCCTTCCAGCATCACGTCAGGCCCCGAGTCAATGGTTTGGCCTTTTGGCTTTTCTTGTCTTACCTAGTTCACAGTCACTATCTTGCTCAATAACTGAGATGATTAAAAAAACAACAAAAGGAGAAGAAAGGCAAATTGCTGGTTTTGGAGTCATCAAGTGAATAGGTATAGCTCAGTGTGTAGACCTCTAAACACATGCCAGCAGTGGTCAAACACTGGGCCAGGGAATGTAACTTACTGAAGACTTGCTTTTAGTAGCTACCTTTTAAGACCTCTGAGAAAAGCCACAGACACACAGGGCCACAGATCATGGGTGGGAAATCATCCTTGTCTGCTGACTATACATGAATCCATATGACATGGCTTACTATGCTCAGTATCACCTAGATCAGTGCTTCTCCATTTTTTTAATTTTTTTTCCTAAACCAAGAGATCATGTAGTATTTTTGAAAAAACAGACTCATACACTATCTTTTATTGTTTGCTCTTGGTCTAATTTTTAGTTGATTTGTTTCTGAATCCTTATTTGGTTTTTTTTTGTTTGTTTGTTTGCTTGCTCCCCTAGATGTGTGGGAATACTTTTATATGGGGCACAAAGGCAATGTTTTAATGCCATTTTTCAGACCTCTGTCTCAGGTCTTACGAACTGCCAACAGTCTACAGAACACACATTGAGAAACACTAATAAACGGCAGCTGCTTGAAAACAAAGGATTCTCTTATCTCCATAAAGAAGTGAATCAATCTGAGTCAGAAAGGACTTAGGGAAGACTTTGATGTATACATAACCTGCAACACAGTGTGGAAAACTTGTGGAATCTTGTAATAATGAAAGATGTCCTAAGAGATGGCAGTTGTCCAATATCGAGCACGGTCAGTTCATGACGTGTTGCAGTGTCAGATAAGACAGATCAGGTGACTGCTACCACCAGAAATGTGCTAGCAGGGTAGAAAAAGTCATCCTCTACCCAGATTTTCTCCTGAGCATATGGTAGGCTCCATGCAATGTCCCCAGAGGATGTGCTTACAGAACATAGTTCAAGGAAATCCATCAGCTTGTGTTTCTGTTCAAATACAAAGAGAAAAAAGGTGAGGCAGTTATAACTGAAATAAGGAGGAAGACAGTCCTTGGTAAATGGAGAGACAGGCAGAGCATTCTCTAGCAGCGGTTAAGTTTTATTCTGAAAATATGTTTCTTCCTTGACACAGTATTCTATTTGTGTGGGAAAGGGAAGATGGTCCATAAAAACCTTTTGGAGTTATCTAAGGGTTTCTTCCCAATAGGCTATTTTCTTCAAAAATTTTCTGCTTATCACTATCTAGTCTATTATAAAAGTATATATTTCTTCTTCAGAGAAATTTTATGAGCTCCAGAAATAAGGGAAAAAGATACTGTTCTAAATTTCTCCTTTTACAATTTTCAGATGTTCAACACTCAAAAGAGCTGTTTAGTGCCTCCACATCTTTAGTTCATCTGAGGCAATGCAGAAGGGAATCACATCACGACATCAGCATTTATTTGTGATGAACACTGTGGAGAAAATGACCCACACACGCAGAGCAGTATCTGAAGGAAGGGGATTGTTTTGGCTGTACCCCACAGAAGATGTCTGTTCTTTGCCCATTCTGGAGTCAAATCCACTAAGAGTCTCCATGCCATTGCTTACAAGACCTTCTGCTAATCATGTAACTTCTCTGGTTCCCTGAAACACAGATGTCTTTGCCTGATTGTACATGAGACACTGTATGAGACACTGATATCTGTACTTAACATTTAGGTCTTGACTTTCAACATGTGGGTTCATTTTAAGACACGCCCTTCAGGGGTGCCATTAAGCACGTATAGATACCAGTGATCTTGTCAAATCTTTCTGGTAAATACTCACTAGAGATTTGCTGAGACTTTTGACACAAAAAAACCCCAACCTTACACAGGAGTATCCACTTCTCACGGTAACTATTCTTGCTGTACTTTTAAAATGAAGCACTCAAGGTAAATACCCTTCTTGAGAGATAAGCTGCCTTGAATTGTCTTGCATTAACTGCAGAGTAAGAGAACATGCAGCAGCTGTGACTGCAGTAGGTCAGTGCCTTGGCTCTGAAATGCGTGCCATCAACCCAGCTTCTCCAGTCCTATCACACTCCACAGAATCTTATCAAAAACAAAAGCCTTGTGGTTTTCAAGGACTTTCATGTGAGAAGAGATACACAACAATTTTGCAGTACATTCCACAGTAAAACACTTGTTCCATAAGACATAAAGAATAAGCAAGTACACAGATTCAGAAAATAAATACCTTAAAGAACATGAAGTCCCTAAGTCTGGCTTCATTTTTTTCCTCTAAGTCCATCTATTCACATACATGATATTTCACCCATCTTGCAGTAGCTCCCCTCAGCTAGAGAAAATAACCAAAAATTAAGATCAGACCCCTAGTTTACAAGAAAAACTTTCCAGCCACTGTCAGAATAACATAACAGAATAACACCACTAACAACCAAAATCTAAAGGCAGATTTCGAAGTCACATTCTCCTTATCTCAGCCTGTATTTAAGGTGCCCTCACACGAAAGCCTTTCTCTTCTCTGGTGCCCTTCTTTTTTTTTCTTTTTAATTTTCCTCTCATTTTGCTTTACCAAGAAATATCAATATTAGTATGTTGACAGCTGCCATTTGAAAGTCCCTAATGTTAGGGGTTGCTGAATCCGGCAGCCCCAGAGAGGTAAGGTTACCGCAGCTCAGGCTTGACCCCCAGGTCAAGACAGTGTCAAGGCTCAGCATGTATTCCCACTAAGCACATGCGCACAAACACACTTATTCAACTCATATACACATATAGACAGAGCTGCCCACCCAGATCAACACACAGGGACACACTCAGCACCAATGGCCTCATCCTGTTCCACTCTCTGATTGAGCAAGATGAAGGTTTGTAGTACAAATATATGTACACAACATGTATGCAATGCAAATCCCTCTAACAGCCAGGCTCAGATATTCAATCTGCCCAGGAGCTCTGCTTGGGTCCCAGTCTCCCCAGTTGCAGCACCTGTACATAGGAGCCTTGAGATCGTAGCCCCACTCTAGCTGCCGGTACAGACACCGACACATATGCACTGTGGGTCCATCCAGTAACTAAGATTAGACACACAGCCCATCCTGTTGGTCATGGACCCTAGCTCTCCCCCGATGCCTCCTGTACAAAGAAAGACGTATGTGTGTGTGTGCGCACACACACGCGTGCACACACACACGTCTCTCTCAGGCTGTTCCCAGGGCCCAGGGTATCTGTCAGGTGGCCAGGACTCCCCCGGTCCCTCCGACAGCCAACCGCCCCTGTGGTCTCGCTGTTAGAGGCTCACACACGTTCCTGCCTCCCAGGCCACTTCACCCGCTCACTGGCTGGTGAGGCTTGATGTTTGCTAGTGCTCACACACTGGCACGAATACCACCTCCGACTGCCGGCACTGTGATCCGACCACTCCAATTTCTCCGGTTGCTGGCAGCACCAACACTTGGGCCCTCTGGCATGTGGGCTGACTCCAGTCACTGGTTTCCCCCAAGCCTTTGCACCACTATGCTCCTTTGCTCTTTGCGGAGATGGGCCTTTGATTGGCTGATGGCTCCTGTGATGAGCTTGGGAGTAGCTGGAGTCGGGTGTCATTGGGCTCTCCCATCTGCCATTGACTCTCTGTGGTCCTTCGTGTGTGTGAAAATGAGCTTTCTGTCACATAACCTAAATAGTATGATGCTATTACAAAGATCTCGTTGATGAAACACAAGCAACATGGTACCAATAACTCTTGAGTAACATTAATTTCAGATGGTGGTATTCTAATGGCAAAGGCTTAGCTATTAGGAGAAACATCTGAATTTATGACTGTGTGTGATATCCCATTTGCATCCCACAGCAACAAGCTGCATTGGCGTGCAGCTGAATCACAACATGAGGATGGACTATATTCCAGCACCACCCAAGAACCTGTCAGTAGAAAATATCTGATTTTGGTGGTAACACAGCACACAGTATAGCTTAGAAATGTGGCTTTCTAAGCACTGTTTGAACTTTTATTTTACTCTGCAGTCCAAAACTATCCCTCAGAGATGGTCCATTTCTTCCAGCTTTAAAAAGACCTCAAACTGAATCAGCATTTCAGCATTGTACATAGACTGAAAACCAAGAGAGGAGCACATCCTCCACAAGCAGCCATCCTTTCTTTCACTTCCCTCTTTTTGTATTTGGTATATCAGAAAACTCTGTCTGATGTGTTTCTATCGATTTGCCTGTGCATGCAACCACTTAGCTGAAGATCTCAGCTTTCATACACTTATATATGTATAAATAAATGAGTGCATTATGTATAAACAAGACTTTCTCCAGACAGAATGATCCTTAAAGTTTTCTGTGAGGCTTCAACGGGGCTTCATGACTCCATCATGAATCTGATGCTGAATTGTTCTGAAGACAGTTTTTCACTTAGTTATGGTCAGTAGAAAGACTCAGAGGTAAATAAATCTCTTTTACTACATCATAGGAAGGGTTTTACTGCATCATAGGTCTAGCTATTATAAAAATATGCTGTTGAACTTATTCCCAGTGACCATTCCAGTGGAAGAAAAATATATTTGTTGGAGGCAAGATATTGATAAGGAGCAGCAGATGACAGCAAAACCACCAATCACACAGCCAACCATGTATAATTACAGGGCTTACTAAAGGAGATGGATCTTCAGGTGGTGCAGGATACCATGCCTTCCCTAACCACAATAAAGCTGATCAGCAACAGCAGTGAAACTGATTCAGAATGACAAAATATGATTGATCATCTTTCAGCTTACAGGAAAAACAGGTCTAGGTACATTTATAGTTATTTTGGCATATAATATATGCTGTATAATACTTATTAGAAAAGAGGCATCAATTTCTATCATTTTCTAATTCAGACATTTTCTCTAGTTACAAAAAGAGATTACAATCTTGATTACTCTCTTTTTGAAAAAGACGGTCTGTTTAATGATTTCCTTTAGCCTTGTAAGCATGAAAGGGGACTTCTCCATTTGCTAAGGTACCTTGCAATATTACAGATTTTGTTTTCTCTACAAATAATACATTCAAACATATATCTAGCATTTCAAGCCTGTGTCGAGTTCATTATCCCAGTTCATATAGTGATCAATGACACATACACCAGAGGAAGTATAAAAATTCACAGCTGGTAATTTTGTAAAACCATGGATACCAGAAAGCTCCTCCTCTTCCGAGAAGTTACTTGCCAGGCTTTTTTTTTTTCTTGAAAGCAAATGTCCAGACAATTCATAAACGTTTTTCGCAGCTACTATTCTCATTAATAACATAGACTGCTTAATAATAAAAATCTATAATTACTCTTTACTGCATCATAATTATTAGAACACAAACTGTCAGATTCATTCTTAATGAATGCCAGTGACTGGAAAAGATTTACAGAGATCACAAGTGTTGCTCAGATATCACAGTTATAAGCACTGTAAAAGGACCTAAGCAGTTAGAGTATAAAAGGTCTTTCTTATAACCACAAAATTTTCACCCTGATTAGAGCTTGTGGTATTGACTTCCACCATTTAATTTATCATACTTTGCTGAACAAGTGATATAATGGAAGTTCATTGGAACTCATATCCCCTCAGAAGTAGCTCTCAATAGCTATTTATTATCATGTAAACACAGATTCAGCTCTCCTAATTAGTGATGACAGTACCTGAAAAGGTTCAGGTTCAATCGCGGTTAGGATCCAAAAATCAAGTGTTAATCCTAACTGCTTGAAACTTCAAACTGGAAAGAAATGTGATGTGAAAGATTGCTGGTGGTGAGATTTTTCACACTTCTGCTTCTGTCCATGGCCAAAATTAAAATTAAAACAGCTTTTCTCATAGTATTTTGGCACTTCCAGCTCTGATCATAGGCAAAATATTGAAAGGAAAAAGTAATTTTTGAAACATTACAGAATCTTAAATAGCATTTGTCTCTAGTAAAAGAATAGAAATGTAAGGCTTTTCTTTCTTTTCTTTTTTCTCTCTTTCTCTTTCCCTTTCTTTCTTGTTTTCTCTCTTGCTGTCTGTCTCTCCCCCCCCAACAATGTTCTTTTTCCTTTAACCCTTTTAATAGTTTTTTAATCGATACTATTACTGTAAAACTTAGTTCACCAAGGTGTGTAAGCAAGTGTCTGAGATTAAATAGGAAATGATCTCATTGACCTTAAAGAAATACCTCATATCCTTAACGAAGAATATGTGCCCTACCAAACTGGGCCTTACTTTGACTCTGCAATAAATTCTGTTAATGGCATTAATCCTTTTTAACTATCGCTCCAGTAGGAAATTTCTCAATTAAGGGCTAGTGTCATATGGCCAGCCTAGCACTTGTCTAAGTTTCTTTTTTTGCCCTAGAGATCCTAGTAGGGTTTCTTGTGCCTCCAGTCTGGAAAAACTTTCTCTTTCGCTCCCACCTTTGTCAGGAGATTAGGACCCCATCATTAGACAAGAATTTACTGGGCTCATGTAAATGCTGGTGAAAGCTTGTATGAAATTTCTCCAACTGCCTTCAGGCAAAATTTGCAAGGCTATTTCTAGTAGAAAAATTGGGTGGTCTGAAACAGTCTGATTTTCCCTAGAGCAACACAGGGGACATTCATACAAACTGCTCTGCCAGAGTAGTAGTGGAGTCAGTAACTTCTAGGAGGAGGGCAGCTGGGGACAGAGATTTCTACAAAGCAGTGCATTTGGATCTGGAAGAGGATATCTGCCCACATCCCTTATTTCACTTCTCTAGAATGACAAGACTAGGTGTCCTAGCCTCAAAAGGACGCAGTAAGAATGCATTAAGAAGATGAAATTCTGTGACGCTGTAGAAGCCACATGGGTACCTAAGATACTGCATGATTTTTAATGACCTTCCCCAAACTTACCAACAACATTTAAGTGTATAATATAGGAAGTTCTAATATGCTCTAAACTTCATTGTTGAAAATGTAGTACTTAAAATTAAAACACAAAAACACTGTAAATGTCTGCTAAATTTTTTTTGACGAAATATTTTTTATTAGAATATAGTAACTTGTGGAAAAAAGTACCAGACTGACAGCTCTGGAAATGTCTCTGTCTGTCCACGAAAAAATGTACTGCACAGGGAGCAGGAATAAAAGCTTCAACAGCAATGTTCCTAAGCTCTGATCTGAAGGGACTACCTTCAGCCCATTATAGTCCTTGGCTGGTGACAAGGGTGCCAATTAGTACTGCCAAGTGAAATGATGGGTTTTCTGATGTGGATGCCTCACTGCTGGAAACTGGAACCATGAAACTCATTTCCAATAGCCCATTGAAGAGCCATCAGATGGTAACAACTTTTAGTCACACAGACTTAGACTGGCATTGGACTGACAATGCAGAAATAAAAGACTCTACATCATATTGCCAATCCCAGCGTAATCCGGCTTCCCTTCTATTGTATTTCTAGGGAAGACAGATCTTGCAGATATTCACTGAGAAATCATAAAAAAGAATGTGACTGAAACTCTTTCTCTGATCACCCAGTTCAGTCCTCACTTTAATCAGCTTTAAATACTTCCAAACACTGTGAAGTTGTAAGGAAGGGTAAAGAATGGTAGAGACGTGCCAAAACATGAAAACTTTTATCTCCATCTTGCTATTAATTTGCATGTGATTTAAAGGTAGTATTCTAACAGCTTTCTGTTGGGCAACATGAAAAAAGCTGGTGACTTTAATCCAATTTCTAAACAAAACACATTATCAACATGTAATTTCCTCCTTGGCAGGCTAGCCAGAGAAACTAACTCTTCAAGAAGGACTACCCACCCGCCATAGTGATAAATGGACTAAAAAAGCAATGAGGCTCATCAGCCTTACAGTGTAGGTAGCATTGTACAATTTCTAGCCATATTATACCAATCTTCTTAACAGAAAAAGTGATTTGGTGTCCTGGTGTTACACTGAAAAGCTTTTCATGAAAAATAAATTATCTTCTGTATGTAAATATGTATGCATGTATATCTACATAAGTGTATTTGTGTGTGGTTTACAGGTATATGAGACCAAGAAAGAGAGATAGATTATGGATCTTCTGTATCATTCATATACGTACATATATATAAACTTCAGAGGTACTCCATTGTGAGCGGTTTCCTATGTGTCTTTCCCACTAGTTCAGAGGAAGACAACCATTCAAGTATTTTAACAGGAATATAAATTCAACACTCTGGTGACAGGCAGAATAAAACCCTGAAGCGTCTTTGAGGGTTTTGTTTTGTTTGTTTTAAACATGTCCCTGTCACAAAAACACACGCAGTGAGCAACAGTGAAAAATCTTGTATGTATAATTGGTTTTTTAATTCTTCCCTACCGACTTTCAGTCAGATGAATATTTTTTCTTTAGCAGATAAGCTGTACTACATGAAACCATTCAGCATTTACATTTTCAGGTTGCTTTTTCCCTAGGTATAACCAATTACAGTATGAAGAATGACTTCATCACTGTACATCACTTTCAGATGTCTCAAGGAACTGAAGCATAAGAAATGTACTCATCTAAAGTACGAAAAGGTTTCTAGGTCATAGAGATTTAGGAACATAAATATAAGCAGTTGAAAAGAGTAAAGGTGTTCATGCCCAGGAATTTGGAAACGAAAGAGGAAAGAGCACATTTTCAAACAACTCGGTCTGTCAGACAATTTCTGGAAGTCAGACAATTACCATTTGGTTGTACAATAGAGCCCACAGCTGAATGAGTATATTCATTAGAACAATTTCACTGCTGCCCTGGCACGCAACCTGATCCTGAGATTCTCATAGCTGATAGGATGAATACTGTTAAATTACACTCCACTCAAAGACGCTAAGCCATCAAAGCCATTTTTTGCAACAAACAAACACACACAAAAAAGATCCAAAAGTATTTGTACTCATTGAAAAATGCACCATTCCTTTTTTTGATCAAATACATCCTTTAGCAAAGAATGAATAAACTCAGCATTCAGGTTTACAATCACTGTAGAACGTACTCTTTTCAGTATTAGCTCCTGGTCCACAATCAAACCCATACAAAAAATTTTTGAGCCTACGAAGATCTCCACTAAGGAATTTTGTTTATGTGGATCTTAAATGCAAAGCTAAAGTTCAAGTATAAGATCCTAGCGGAAAGTCTAACAGAGAAGGATTGAAGTAAGGAGCAGAAAGCATGATCTGTGGGGACAAATCCACAGCTCTCCCTTATGCAGAAAAGCTCTCTGAATCCTAACACTGTAGCAATTCAGGTTTTGGGCTGGTACCAGTGATCACACATGTCCTAAACCTGTTCTGTTGTACTCAATTATTGTATCACAGAGTGATTTTCTTTGGTTTGGGAGAATGAATCGCATTGGCTGTCAGAATTCCACCCCCAATCAATCCAAGTTGTAAAGGAAATGGGATGTTTAATATTTATACCTCTATTACTTTACAGGGGGGGGTAAGAGAACCAAAATCAGAAGAATATCACAGCACTCATTTCAAAAAACATTTCTCGCACAGAATTGATCGTGAAAATAGGTTGACCTTTTAAAGAAGCAGACACATTAATAATGGGCTAGACTACAGAACATCTTTTCCCATCTCCTTGAGTGTCTATATGCTATAAAGCAGGGGTGTATGCACAACTAATGGTTCTCCAGCTGCCACAGAACAATATGCAAAAAACCAGCTGACCACCAACCTTCTTTTCAGACGAGAAAAAGCAAATACACCTCAGTGAAATGCCTCCTCCTGCTCATGAAGACCACTTGGCCCAGAACCAGGAGTCACAGCCAGCTTCAAGGCTTAGCAGAGTTCTCTGTCTTTGTTGGCAGATTTCAAGTAGTTAAAATCTGGGGACTTGCTTTAATGTTTATAGCAACTGTGACAAAAATATGAAAAACCGTGTGCAGTTTGTGTACAGATAAAGAGAGGTCACTCTTCCTGTGTGTTGACCACTGGCATCACTACAGCAGCATATGACACCAGAGAGGATAAGGACCAGTAAGGCTTCCCATCTGACAATATATTTTCACATATGGATTTATACATCTGCTGTAGCATCAGCATTCATCATAGCATCAGGATATTTAGACATTACAGTGATTTGAAAAGAAGCATCAGATAAATGAAGAGATACCACTGGAATTGTCTGCAATGATTTAAAATATTTACAATTCACTACAGGCAAGGCTTTTAAGATTAAGCCACAACATTTTTCAAATTTGAAGATGTGACTTAAAAGGAGCTGATCCACTTGTTACATTCTCATTTTTTAGGGATTTTATATTTTTGGAAATGGCACCATTTTTATCTGGATAAGCAAATGCATGATTTTTTATTTTTCCCCTCAGGAAAAGTCACAGCCTGCAAAGAGCTGGTTTTGAAGCAGATTTTTTTTTTCCTCTGTCTGGTATTTTGCCAAACTGTTTTCTTCCTGTAGAGGGGTGTGACCGTGTCACTTACCTCTAGGCACATACTTACAGAGCACTGTGTGTCCGGTGGACAAATACTTAAGTCATTAGGGGCAAACTTTGAAGTACACTTAATTTATGCAAACAAATTGAGGCTGGTGACTGCAGCTTTTCTCACTTTCACTCACTGCTAACACACCAATATGCAAAGGAACACAGTGCAATGTTTTGGGTGCAGGATAGACAATCTGAAATGTGTCCCCATATGTACTAGAAGTTCTTTGCAGATGTCTGTATCTTTTCTATTTACATGACAGATTGCAGAGACTCCTAAGAAGCTGTTACTCTCATTTTCATGCAGTCTTTGCAACTTAATTTTTTTTTCTTTTGTATTTTATTATTTACTTTAAAAATCCCACATTGACATTATTGGTTCTTCAAAGGTGTACTTGTACACTGCTGTGAGAAGACCCCGCATCCTGCACAGGTTGTTGTTGAGGCCAGGTGGGGTTAAGAATCCTGAGCAGATTTTTGCAGTGGCCTCTCTCACTGCAATGCCTTATTTGTACTGATGGGTTTATTTTTTTGCAGCACCTCGCTGAGCGAGGGACGTATTATTCCCATTTTGGAGGAGAAAAACTGAATCATGGGATTGCGTCCTTGCAGTTACGTGGGAAGTAGACAGCCAAAGCAGTAGTTCAGCTCAGGGCTCCTGAAACCCTTTCCCCATGGACATCTCTGCCAATCCAAACATGAATCAGTTCCTTGATCCCACCTTCACTCCTTGCCCCTTCTCCCCCAAAAGAGGAGACCGACAGCTGCACCTAAAAGAAAATGAGGGAAAAAAGCTACAAATTTCTGGAATGGCTCAGTACTCATGTTAGGTCCACCTATTTAACTGTGTAGTGCTCCTTCTGTCTTGTCCACTCAGGCAACCATTCCGTCTTTCACTTTTTGTGTGCTCCCCCATTTTCTATTAAACAATATTGCCGTTAAGCTTGCTACCTCCGATACATGAACAAGCTCCTGCAAAGAATAGATTTTTCAGCTTGAAAGGAAAACTTTCATTCAATTTAAAGTTGCAGTTCATTCCCAAGTGTTTCTTGGCTTCTGGGGAAAAAAAAAGAAAAAAAAAGGGAGTTTTTTGTTCTCAAGATTTTGATACTAAAGCCAGACTGTTCACTTTGAAAAAAATCAAAACAATTTACAGGGTGTGGTGTGTGTCTTTGAGTCTTGAGGAGGGGGTATTTTTGCTTTTCAAAATGTATCAGCTCTACTTTATTTGAAGTTATTCAGCAAATTTAGCCATGAGATGTTTCATTCAATGAATGAACATCAGAGTAATGTTGCCCAGCTCTTTAATTTCTAGCTTCCCTACTCTGCTTAGCTTTCAAATCCAAGTCCAAATTGCATTTTCTCCCAGTAGCCATCCCTTAGGAGGACTCCCCTAATGCCTTCCTTTTAGAGATCCTTAATGTGTAATATGAAGGCCCTGCTCTGCCTTCTCCTCCCCTCTTAAGCAATCCTCAGTAATGCCCCAAATAAAAAGCAGAAAGAGAGCGTAAGGTTAAACTGTAAATTAATAGATCAAAGGATAAGAATCCTAATTCTGAAATAAACTGACTATGGAAAAGGATTAAAACAGAGAGAGAGGATTATAGTACAATAATTGCGACAGAAGACTGTGATTGAATTGGATGGAAAACAGGGGGTAGGCTTTATTCTGTATTTCTGAGCAAGCAAAATGAAAAGAGGATCTGAAAGATAATTAAAAATCCAAGTGGACTTAAGCAGGAGAGGAAGCTGAAAACTCACAAGAAGTTACTGCAATGAATTCCCTGCTGTGCCCGCCCAAGACCCATACCAGCTTCCTTCAAGGGAGACAGATACCTACCCTTGTTTTGCATTCCAAGGAGGAAGATAATCTTGGAAGAGTGCAAGTTTTCAGCTAATTTCAGCTTTACCACCATCTGCCACTAAGTGTCCAGAGGAGACCTAGACTCTAAGCTATCAAGGTGGAGAGGACATGGAGAATTACTTCTCAGAGGTTGCCTATTCAGCCACTGTCAACCCTGCAACAGCCCTGTAGCCCAGTGCTACGTGTTTTGAAAGCAACACATATTTCCACAGACTCCTCTGGGAGGAGGAGAAAGACTTGGGATATAAACATGAACACGGCATAATAGAAGGAGTTTATAGGCAGCCTGTAAAGCTAAATTGAGTGGTGTGTTAATAATGAAAAAGTTGATAATGGATTCCAAAAGAGTGGAGATGTGGGGATAGTCTTGAAACTTGACCAATATTAATTGCTGCAAAGCTTATTTATGTGTTTACACTACATAAGAGGAGCTTCTGCCAGCAATTTCCCTAGTGAAAACCAGAATGTGCAAATAAGACAGCTTTTAGGGAAAAACACAAACTGAGCATCTCTTCTATCTGAATCTCCATCTGAGTGTTTGAGGGACTGAGAACTGAGCACACATCAGGGTACGCAGGACCGAGTACCTGCTGAGCGGTGTCATGGAAAAATAAAAAACAAAATCTTGGACATACTGAAGTCGGAGGTGTTTAGACATTGACTCCAATAAGGCCAGAAGCTTGATGTGTACCTCATTGATTTAATATTGCCGTGTTACACTACTGCAGCATTATAGAGTTTATACCGTTGTAACCCTACAGGAAGTGCTGGTAGAGAAGGCTGCTTGTTTCTTTATTCAGCTAGTAAGAGATTTAATTGAGATTTTCACAGGCTATCACCACCCTAAGCAAAAAAAAAAAGAAGAAAAGAAAAAAAAAAAAGAAGAAAGTTGGATATCTAAATCCCATGCCTGTCTTTGAGAAAAGAAAAAAAAACCAAACACAACACAACACTCCCCCACCCCCAAAAAAACCCAAAACCTTCAGGCTTAGATTTCTTAGCAGTCTTCTGCTCTCTTGCTGCTTATTCCCTACAGAAGCTATAATTCTCTGGCATGTTTGAATCTGCTCACTTTGGGCTTGATGATGATGTCTCAAGCAGAGACAGTTGGTGCAGGAATTGTTGAAAAGACATATGCGATATTGTGCTTTTATGTAAACTTTGTTTGCAGTAAAAAAGAGGGAAAAGTAACACTACTAATAAGTGTGTAAAATACAGGCAGACTTTCTAGCAACTTATGCAACTTTATCAAGGGGAAACATTGTGTTATACTTTAATTTTCAAGCCTCATATTATTTAATCAGTAACCATAATTTTCATTCACATAATGTGTATATAAAAAACATGATTTCCCATTTCTTATCATCTTTAATAAATGGAAAAACCGTTTGCTTGCCCCCAAAGAGTAATCAACACTGTGTTAATAAGCTCAGGCCTGGGAACACTTTTTCAATAAGAAAAACATTACACATTATAAAATCAATAATGCTGCCTGACAAATGAGGCTGTGCATAAATTTTTGACATGAAATCATAGACTGAAGTCTAAATTTAAATTTGGCAATGCTTTCAAAGTCTCACGCTTTATGATAGCTATTCTGGAGAGTGAGCTGTACTGAAACTAATCACATAATTTAAAGGATACATTTGCTGTAGTACTGCAATAAAAATACATTACATCATGATAAAAGCCATCCTGATTCAACCTGCAGTGGAAATCTCTGAACACAGGGATGGGCTGAACCCCATGTGGGACCGCCAGGCTGCTGTTTATAAACCATGTAAATAAAACATTTAGCACCATTCTAGCAGTCTTCATCTTCACAGTGCTCCATAAATATTAACTAATTAATCCTCAGGACAGCTGGGATATAGCTGAGAATTGGAGCTGACTGAGGGATTGTTAGAAGGTCACCAATTTGACAAATGTAGTCCTTTTCTCTGTTTATAACTTATCTACAGACAAACTTTGCTTATCATGAATTTGCCTACCATTGAAAATGGGCTGGGAAATGCTTAATGCAAAATCGATTTTGCTCTGTGAGTGTCTCACTGAACTATTCGCTGCCACAGACCCCACGGGTCTGTTGGACCTTCTCAGGTAAGGCAGCAGGTACATTTCCAGCCCACCGCCTGATCAGGTACCTCCAGGTACGTGGGCTCAGAGCTGTGCCCGGGCTCAGACTTGGGGCCACATACCGCGGTGGAGTGTCTCTGCTGCGTCCAGAGCAAGTCTCTGCAGGCCACTGACCTGGCCCATGCAGGTATACAGGCTGTACTCAGC
Organism: Sagittarius serpentarius; assembly: GCA_034782735.1. NCBI lineage: Eukaryota > Metazoa > Chordata > Aves > Accipitriformes > Sagittariidae > Sagittarius > Sagittarius serpentarius. The sequence goes on from JAVKLA010000017.1 coordinate 21,293,198, forward strand.
ACCTGGAGCTCTGTCCATAACAGTCAACCAGCAGAACCTGGGCACTGTCCAAGATTTACACAATAGTTCATATTACTTCATCTGCCAGAAGAGTCCCTGCTGTGTTTTCCCTCTGGCCAGACAATACCTAGACACTGTTCAAGGGTTGGTGTAGCCCAGCGAACATCCCGAAAACGAAGCTTGGCTACAGCCACCCTGGTTTAGAGGGTGAGAGAATTTATTCCTGTGGGTGCAAACTGTGCTGTACCAGTTGATCTTCAGCCTGGTTTACTTAGTAGTGTAGACGTAGCCTACGTTTCCAGAACAAGGCTGCATTCAGCCAAGCTGACATAGACTGCATCAACACAGCAACAAAAAAAGTTTGCCAGCTGAGGACTGGGCAGTTCAGCCCGTTCCTTAGGAAGGGTAAGAGAGACTGAATTATGTCACTTTGTCTCTCAGGTTGTTTTACTTTTTCAGCACAGTGCAAACCCAGCAGACACAGGGAACAGGATCTAGTCTGGGGATTCTGCTTGCAGGGCAGAATCACACAGCTGTGCTGGCAGGAGCTGGGCCTGGCTCTACCTGTCCCTATGAATGCACAGGCAAAATTGCGTGCCCATCCCTCCTTCCCCATCTGCACAGTGATGGCATCTTAAAACCCTCTACCAGACCATTTCTGCTGTCCTCCTCTATCAGGTTTACATGGCAAGGGTTTTATATCTTGCATTTCTATTTGGGGTGGATTTTCTCATACAGGACCCAATAGCTTTTTTTTTGTGGTCCTTGCTTGACAATTAAGTCGTTTTGCAACTCACAGGTTGAAATATCTTTCTACCAACATCCTTGCTCCAGCGCAAGGACAAATACGTTTCACAGCTATCACCTTTAGTTCAAAGTTATTGATCCCATAGGAACTTGCCTGCTCCATAGGAGCATATAAAAGAAAATTTTCAGCAGTGATAGAGGATTTCCTCCTTCCACACACCAGTATCCATGGGATTTCTAGTGTTCTGTTCCTTTAAAACAACTGATAGGCCTAGATTACTACACAGAAGAGTATCAGTCGTTTACATGGTGGGATGAAAACAAAACTCCTAATCTAACAAATAACAGCTATATTAGCCTTCACTGAAAACTCAGAACACAGGGAACATCTTGAAAACTGCATCTCTTTTCCTATTTCTCTACAGTAGAAAAGTAAGGAATTTCTAAAGCAAGCTAAGGTTGTTAAAATGAAGACAAAAAAGATGGATATGTGCTTCATTTTAAGCAATTTATTGTTGAAGAAAGGAACAGAGTCAACCAACATGGTTCAGCATTGATTATTTGTTTTCCTGTTTCTTTAATGGCTGGATAATTTTATCATTATTAAAATAATTTGACATGTGTTAGCAAGAATAAGAAAAATCAAATAGCATATTTGGGGACTGCAACCTATTGTTGTAGAAGTAGAAATGCAACATTTTCTTCCCTAAAATTTCCTACAGAATCTAAGTCCTTCTATAGATTAATAACAAGAGATAGAAATAAATGGTCTGTGATTCATCATTTGCCAGAGGAGTTTTGCAAGTATCACTGCAGAGGCGTGGTACCAGACCCTGTGTGTATAACCTAACCCCGTAGGCAGTCTCTGTACCCATTTCCCAGGGTCTTGATTAACCTCATTAGTGAAATATAGGCCTGTGACCTGCTCTATCAGGACAATCCCAGCAGGAAGGGAACGTGGCAGTAATTGTAGCGCTGCCAGATAAGTACGCTCCCTTAGTTTTTGCCTTATATTGCAGTAGCTCTGATTTAACTTCTAACAGACCTTGCTCTGGCCTGATCCAGTTACCATCTTGGATGCTGCCTTGTAGTACAGATGCTTCCTGACTCAGCCAAGCCTCTTGCTGTCCTCTCTGCTGGACGAGTCATCTCTGAGCTTCACTGGCCTCCTGTCTTCTGTTTGTCCTGACTGTGACATCCAGTTCCTTCCTCCAAAGCCAGTTTAGCTCTGACCCTCATCATTTTCCCCAGCTGCCCCTGTGCTCCTGCCTGGTGCTGGTGTGGTTCAACTTGTTCATAAATGTTTAGTAAATGAGAAAGAGCTGTGATACATGAAAATTCACAGATATTACAAAAGTATCCAGGATAGTCAATCTGGAGCTGACAGTGAAGAGCTGTGGAAGAAGTTTGTGACACTGGGTGACTGGATGAAAACGCATGCTAAAATTCAGTATTAGTAAGTAGAAGGTGGTGCACAGAAAGAAAAGAAATAACCTGTATACACAATAGTAGGCCCTTAATGATCTCTTTTTCCTGTATGGTAATAGGTCCTTTAGACATAAGTGTTGCTTTGCGTGGGTAATTATGGAAGGCGCCATGACAACACTGACTCATTGCACAGAAGTCATCCAAAACAAAGGCCAAGCAGGGTACTGGGGATTGGCAGTAATGGAACAGCAAACAAAAAATATTGTTATGTGACTATATCAATTCATGGTGCTTTCAAATTTTGACTAGTATCCTCAGCTTCAGAGACCTAAAGACGGTTTTGCCTCTGCCACTAATCCTATTTTCTGTTTCCAGCTCCCCCACAGCACTGTGGATTCAACTGTCCTTAGCACACTGCTGCTGGTCTTAGCAAGAGGCAAGTGGCAACGGTGCAGACTAAGTGTGAGCTCAATACAGGTGAGGCAACCTCATCACATAACCCACCACGGGAGGGAGACTTCATCCATCTCAAAAGGAGGATCAAAGGCATAAATGAGTATTTACGCAAGAAGATACTGAAACTCTAGAATTCTTCAACTAGCTACTACAAAGCTCTATGAAATGAAAAGTGGGGTGGAGAAGGTGAATAAGGAATGATGAGTCACTGTTATTCAGAAGACAATAAGAAGGAGGCACCCAATGAGACCAACAGGCAGCAAAGCTGGGGGTCTCACTGTCACAGGATGTTATGGAGCCCAGAGTTAACAAACTGATATCTAGTCAGTATATTAGTCGTTGTTAAACACTGTGATTACAACACAGCTGTAGTTCAGGAAGCCTCTAAATTACTGATTAAAACCACACAATATTGTGGAAACTATATACCTTGTTTCTTATACTTTTATTGCCACTGTTAGTAGGTGCAAGGATAAACAGACTTTTGTCCTGGCCAGTATGGAGTCTTTTAGGATGTATTCTCTCTAGATAGAAAGTGCATTGCAAGAACACAAAAAAATGAGGCAATCCTCTTTAAAACATTACATGTTGGTGACTACAGGACTGCCAATGTTCAGCTCACTAGGTAAAATTTCATACCATCCTAGTATCTCCTACAATAATGGATGGATACTGAAGAAATATTTTTCTAAAAATATTACCTTTCATTCAACCCAAAACAGAGGTGCTAATTCAGTTCTAAAGGGTCCTTAAACACAGGAAAGGCAAAGATCACTTCTCTGCTTAAGTGGGCAAATCACCCATAGTTACTTTCAATCAGCTGAGTTTGGATAATCTCAAACACGTTTGCAGTACCTGCACAGACTTCATCAGCCTCTTTGCTCTGTAGCAGGTAATAGATATTTGAATCTGACAGTCTTTACCATTCCTAGTCAGCAATATTCTTTAGTGTGCCCTAAAATGCCTGAGAAAGCAGTATTTCTACCCACTATTTCTCAGGTGGACTGAGTAAGCAGGCAGGAATATAGGATGGGAAGTGGGGTGGAGAAAACAGATCCCACTCTGGGATTTTGATGTTAAAAGTGATAAATATTAATTATTTCCAATTAAGTTAAAAGGCCAAATAATTTTTTTGGATTGTAAGACCTCTGGGACATAGGCAATTATTATCTATCCATTTACACAACACCAAACTGTTCTTTATCTCTTTGGCCTTTGGGCACAATTATAATACTTAAACACAACTTATACAATTTTACTATCAGTTACGAAGCCTGATATCTGACACTGATGTTCCGTACTTCATGTTGAAGAATTGCCCCATGGGGCAATTATAACAAAAGAAAATAATAGGTTCAAAACTAGTACATATACAGCAAAAGTGAATTAACCCCAGCCCACAAACTTCAAAAGTGAATCAGCCCCAAGGAAGGGTAACACATGGAGATGATGAGCATGAGAATAAATAAAGTCAGAGGAAATTCAGATACACAAATGCAGGGAAGTAAAATAGTATCCACTAGTTTGTAGAAGGTTTCCCCAAAAGGAAATCTAGAAACACAGGAAACTCAGTGTAACAGTAGGCTGGGGAATTCTCCTAGGAGAAACACGCTTATAATAGAAAAAGAATGGGTAGATGGCATAAAGCAAGATGGAAAAGCAGAAGCTCCCTGGATCTTAATAGCAACTGCTTCTAGAGAAGCTAAAAAGGGACCTGTTAGAATATAGTCAAAAAGTCTCTTGGAACACTTGCTGTTTACTGCATGAGAAAGTAACTTGAAAAAAAGCCAGCGGCTGTGAAGGAACCTTCAGTAGGGCTGACAAACAATGCCGAAGTGAGAAAGGATAGGCCCGGTGTAGGTCCTACTTAGGTTTGGAATTTGAAGAAAGAAAAGTGCTTTTTACTCTTGATATTATTCAGAAATTATTCTATTGCTGCAAAACACCACAGGTCAGTATTTGCTATGAAATGCCTTGTTGAAGTTTTTCAGATGGAAACGAGGAAACATTCCAGATGGAGTTACTAAATAAGAGCAGACCCCTCTTTTTCCAGCAGAGGAGTATGTGAAGAAGAATAGTAGTAGTTTCATTTTAAATTCACAGCCCACCTTCACTTGAATTAACTTGCAAGTGCAGACAAGTCCTAAGAGAAACACTGATGAAATGCCAAAGTAACAGAAATATCCTGTAGTCGATTGATTCATCCAGGTCTTTAGATGTAGATTTCTTTTTTTTTGTAAAAGGTTTCTTCAAAATTCGTTGCATTGTGGCACATGTGCAGTAGTACCTGTTAAGATCAGATATTACAATATATCCTGATTTAATTCACTGCCATGCTGCATAAACACTAGTTTGTGCTTCAAGAGCGATGGCATGTCAAGTTACAAGATGCCTGTGAAGGGCTTCAGGTGCTACGGTAAGTCCTTGGCTAAGGATGGAGGGAGGTACTGAGGGGGAGCCAAGATACTCTGATGGAGGCTAGTGAAGAGCATGTACTCCTGGGCAGGAGAGGGGAGAATGTGCTAGTAGTCAGGGATGGTTTCGGTGGAATTCAGGGTACAAAGATTTGGGGGAGCGGGTCAAAATAGAAGGGAGAAAAACTATTACCGATATTACCTGTAATATTATCTCCTGGGAAAGGTTGGAAAACCACAGTTTGAGACACTGGGATTTCAAGCAGGCTGAAAAGGGTTTGCAAGCAGGTGTGTGGTAAGAAGGGAAGTACAGAACTAGCCTGAGTGAGATCCTGTTCAGTTTTTCAAGGTTATGTTTTAGAAAATCATTCAGTCTTGGCTAAGAATTGGCATCCCAGCCAGATTTTTCAACCCAAATGTTTTCCTGCACTTTATTTCTCCCTAAATTTGCAACATATTCTTGAAAGCAACAACAATTAACTGCTGGAATAACAACACAGGAGTCTCTTGCTCATATACTTGAGAATTAGATTAACTCACTTAACCAGACTCTGATGGACAGATTAACCACTGATTAACCCTCTAGCCTTTTCAAAGATGGTGTGCTCCAAGGTAGTCTTCAACCTCATATGGCCAGCATTCTTTGCAAGGAAAGGTTTACAGTAAAAGCAAATCTTTTTTATTAAACTGGATGATATAGATGGAAAAGTGAAGACATACACTCAGCCAGGAAGACAGTCCACATTTTCAACTGCATTCTTTGGCCTAATAAAGGATACTTCTCCCTTCTAGTTTCTCTGAAGCCTCTGACCATTAAACATACAAAAATATTATTACTGTGAACTCTTTCTTCTTAGCTGTAGGACTTCACAGTTGGTCTTAGATGTGATTTGTGTTCAGCTCATCAAACATTCACAGTCTCACCAGAAATGTGGACTATGCTCCTCACTAGTAAATTCTACTTTGATCATCTGTAAACTTCATCAGTGACAATCTTGTGCTTCTTCCTAGATGCTGAAAAAGTGCTAAATTGCATGTGGCCATGAAACAAATGTTCTGGAAATTTCTACCCTCAGATGACAGTGCATTTAAAATTAGATCTTGTCATCCATCAGTAAGAAAAGGGTACAATCCATGTAATGTGTGCCATGTGCACTTTATGTCTTTTTAGATTCTTAATGAAAGTGTTATGCACTACCAAGCCAAATAACTTGCAGAGTATGGTACATCAGTACTATTTCTTTAAAAACTAGCTTGTAATCTGAAAAAAAGATACCAGGTTAGTTTGACAGGATCTATTTTCCATAAACTCATGTTGATTGGCATTAATTCCATCCTTCAGCTCTTTACTAACTGAGCCCTATATCAGGTGTTCTCTTATTTCACCAAGGATCGATGTCAGCCTGACAGGCCCATAATTACTTGGGTTGTCCCATTTACCATTTTTAAATATTACCACAATATTAGTTTTCTACTGGTCTCAATTAAATGTCTTTACTTCTGCATATGTGTATCTATCTATCTATCTATCTATCTATCTATCTATCTATCTATCTATCTATCTAATCTATCTCAATATCTCAATATCTCAGTATCTGGCTTCCATCACAATGATCTGACATCCTAGCAGATAATGTAAAACCAGAAATTCACACTGAAAATGACAGCACAAGATCAAAAGAAAGAGATGTCTTAAATAAAAACATCTCATCTCTCCCTAACCAGCTTCATCCTCACTCCCAATGCTCTCTCCTTCTTACAACTGGAAAAGGCTGAGAAAAGCGGTGCTTCTCGTAGGATGGCCAGGCAGCAGCCTCCGAGGAGAAGCTGACTAAAACAACAAAACCGCCAGAGACAGCTCTGAGTCGTATTGATTAATGCACTACTGGAAGGCACCCAGTGAGGAGGAAGGCACACAAACCCAGCTAGAATAGAAAAATCTGGCTCTGGCTGATTTATGTGACAGGAGACAAAGTGCTTGGTATTTAGAGGAAAGGTAGAAAGTTGCAGCTGTGTATGACACAGTCAAAAGCCTAGATTCAGGTGGCCTACATATCAACCAAGGCCCGGCCCCTGCTGTTTTCTATTGACTGTGTGCCTCTGAAGGTCTGCAGCCAGACAATAGGAAATACCGTGAACGGGGACAGAGGTAGAATTTAGGCCACATTAATTTCCATCACAGAGCTGTCATGTGTGTGTGAGGGAGAAAGAGTTAGGCCAAAGAGCAAATACAAGATTTTTTTTTTTTTTTTAAATTCCAAAGAGAGTGGTCACTCACTGACATAAGTGCCCAGGGGTCTGTGGGACCTCCGTCCTTGGAGATGTTCAAACCTCAGCTGGATGCAGTCCTGAGAAAATGGATATAGCTTTGAAGTGAGCCATGTTTTGAGCAGGAGGTTGGGTTAAATGACTTCCTGAAAACATTTCCAACCTAAATTACTCTACAGTTCTAATTTTAGAGGCTCCTATTACAGATGGAGCACAGTGCAGAAGCGTGAGCAACGCTACAATAAGATAGAACAAGGTTATTAACACTGAGCCACAAAATTATAGGGGTAGACATAACTAATTTTTTTACTATCTGCTCATTATCCTTTTCTAAACAAATTGGTGGAAAGAGCCAATGACAACAGCATTGGTTTTGAAGCAGCAAATCCATCAGGTCTGTGCCAACTAGTTTTGGATGTAACAGCACAGGAAAAGTCCAGACCAGCAGAGGGAAATGATCTTCCGTTGCACATTGCAGACCTTTGAAAGTGAAGCAGTTGAAGGCATTTATAAGAATTCCTTGTTTTAAAGTATCTGCAAGACTTGCAAAATCTTAACGCTCTAGTGCAAAAGCTAAATTCTAACTGAGCAGGCTAAATAAAATAAAAAAAATCATACAGAGAAAATTTTTATAATTTTGTAGCAGAAGAGTCCTTCCGCTCCTCTCTCAAGAAGCTGATACAGTCCACTATCAGAAACAGTATACTACACTAAACCACTTTAATCCCATATGCCAGTCTTTGTAATTCTAAATACTCGGTCTCAGAGAAATGCTGGTTATTAGACAGTGTTTGAATAGTGCTTAGAAAATGAAAATGGTTACATAAGACATATTATAATATAATTTTAGGGTCCTCATGCTTTTCTTCCATTTACTATCACAAATTGTGAGTTCACTGTGCAATGCAAATCCTCCTCAGCTGTAGTCAACCCTCTTTTAAATCTTTAAGATTAAGTTGCAAGGTTCCAAAGAGTGAATTTATTTTTTGATGCAAAACACAAATAATTTTGTGAGCACAAGATACTAAATTATTCATTAATTCTACCATTTTCCAGCTTTTGATTTAAATGGGGAAACTTGGCTTGCTTAAGAACCTGATTTTGTTGTTCTTTTCAAAACTATGTTGTATTTTCCAGGCTCTGGCCAGTTCAAGTTTGAATTTTCTAAAGATTTTTCAGGATTTACATTACTTGGTGCAAGATGGACCAAATCAATTCACGGTAAATACCTAAAGTTAAAAAGAAAAAAAAAAAATTCACACAGAAGGCTGCAATCAAGCAGAATGTGTGTATGAAAGTTGGAACATTTGTTCTGGCATAACAGGTTGCTCAAAGAAAGAAATGCAAGGAGTGATTTCTTTTTTACTCAGTCATAGTTTTGGATTCTAAAGTTAATTGCAATCAGAAGGCAAATCAGAAGGTATTGAATACTCCACAGCATACGATAATTTAACAGAAACAACATGCAACCTTACGGAATTCACCATGAGCCCAAGGAGAGCCTAAAGTGTAAGTCTATCACCTTCTGAATGCATACACTGCCTACCATGCAAAGAAGGAGAAGCAGAAATACCTCTGCCACTATTTTAAGAGAAAAAAGCACTAGCAGGTACAAGAGTGTCAATGTCATCCAAGCACACAGGTGCTGGAAAACTTTCTGGGTTTTGGATCCAGGTTTCATACCCTTGTAAATGGAGGAAGAAATTAAGAATTTAAATTCCACCCCTCTCTGTGCCGGTGGCTGTGACTGCAAATGAGACGCCTTGCTTCTCCATTCACTCCATGAACTCAGCTGAGCATTATAATTTCCATTCCCACAACTGGAAATCTAAATTTTAGACATTTTAGTATTCTGTGTCACAATGTGTATGTCCCTTCCTGTATCCTGCCTTCAAAGTATTCCTGTTACCTGCTAGTACTTTGAAAGGGATGATGGTGGTACCAATCTAGCTTAATAACTGAGACAGAGGCAAAGGGACGGCTTCTGCAATTTGTCGCAAAATCCAGTGGTAACTAGTCGATCAACATTTCTAACTGTTCTTTTATTTAGCCTTGAAAATAACATGAAAATATCTGCTTTGATGTTGCACTGGTTATATTCTGAGTATTTTGATGTGTATCCAGTTATTCTAAGCCAACTCTGACAACTCAGATTTGAGTCAGGGATGTTCAGTATAACATCAAAGTTGGTAGACTTAATGCATCATTGAAGTCCTTCAACTTTGCTCTCAGTAACTGGGACAAAACAACTCAGGTAATCTTCATGTAACATCAAAGCTGCAGATGTAATAACCTCCTAGATGAATGAAACAACAGAAATATTCATTTTTTCCCCTGATTGTGAAGTTTCCTAGGTGTTTGTTGTTCTTCAGTTGTTTTTGTTTTGTTTAAAAATTGAAGTAAAAATGATCTATTAGTTATAACTTTAGTTAATAGATTATTTTTTCTTAGCTTCATCATAACAAGAAAAGGGGTGTCTTCCAGAGCAATGCTGAAGGAAAAAAATCATGCTGTGAACCGACTGGGAAAAAGATTTAGGGGCCTTGTAAGATATCTTGTAAGCTTATCTGCAGACAGACAGATGGAAAGAGGGAAAGAGAGAAGGAAAAGAAAGATACGTCAGTGTGAGTGAACTTGAGAACCCAAAAACCATTAACAGCTTACTGCGTGGAGATCTCAGGCTCATGGAGCAGTAGTCAAAAGAAATGAAAATGCTGTCAGAGAAGAGATCAGAATCCATTCATTTAGTATTCTCATTTTCCATCCAGCATTCCTTCCTTTTTTTCCTTTTCTTTTTTTCTTTTTTTTCTTTTTTTTGCCCTGGAGCAGCAAATTGTATATAGGTTAAACCAGGGTGAATCCAGTTCTCTAGAGGAAAGGTTGAACAGCTTCATCTGGTTTTGTGCTGCAGTGAGAACTTTCAGAATAACCTCATGGATGATATTAGGGACATGCTAAGCAAAGAATGACAGCATGTGTTGTGAGTGGAAAGTGAAATTCACCTAAGTCATAAATAAATTCAGAAAAATAAGAATACATAAAATCCACACCAGAATTAAAAGTAAAATTGCCCAAAATTTCACATTAAAATTCTCAGGTTTTGTAACTGCATAAATATCAGCTATCATGTTGACATCATCTATGCTATTCTACATACATACTCATTTTCAGTCAAATTTGAATTAATAGTGAGAATGAGACTAGCATGAGTACATTTACTTCTTATCCACATAAAAACACTCATGACAACCCTTCTCTGAAATTCTTATCATCATTTGGAGTGGAGAAAAAAATGTAAACAGTGCAGGACTGTCTCTCTTGTCTGACGTGTTTCTTGCCACTTCTGTGAAAAATCTGCCTGAATTTGCTCAAGGTAGGTGTCAAAAACAACTAACTAAATTTTTGAAATAATTAACTCAGTTTTCATACCATCATAAAGGACTTCTGCAATTATAACAGCAACAAGCTGTATTCCCTCTTTGGTGACCACTTTTGCCCTTTTCCAGTTTTCCACACCGTAGACATCTTGATGTCATGAAATGGCTAATTATGTTCAAGTCTCCAGGCAATCATGAAGGTTTTCCCTCCGAAGTCTGCAGAAAGCTGCATAGGATTGAGAACTGGAACTGAGAACAGAAAACATGACTGGCTTAGTCCCCTTTCACCTGGCACCCAAGCAAGTATTCTGTGAGTGCTCAGGGATCTGTTTTCAAACCAGGAAGGAGAGGATGGAGGGTAGAGGGGGAGAAAGAGATGACTGGGATTTGGGGACAGGATGGACTAGTAATGCAAGGAAGATGAAATGAAGAGGATAGAAGATGACTGCTAGCCAAGAGTGATCATGCAAGGAGACCAGCATTGAACATCAGTGTGGAAAAGAGACAACCAGAATTTGGTGAAGGAAAAGTAGGCTTGGGAACAATTTGACTAGGGGAATTAGAGCCCTTTGGATTAGGAGCTGGTGTTAGAAGCAAAGAGGTTGAAGACTAAGATTCCTAAGGAAAGGGTCCTTGCCTAGGAAACAATGTTGAAAGCTGCGTTAAGGGGAATAAGAAAAAGAATAAATGCAAAATGGAAAGAGGAACAAGACTTTCTAAGCAAAGTTTGGGAAGAGTCAGCCAAGTACGCTAACCTGGGGCATGGACTTGCTGCTGTGCGCCTGGTAGTCACAATCTTGGTTGTCCACATCAGGAAGCTGGCTTGAATGTGCTACAGTTTCCCTCTGTCCTAATATTTCTTTCCTATGAAACACATAATGTAGATGGAGATGTGGGAAAGCAAGAGTGGATATTCTTCCCTATGGACTGGGATGCTCAGGAGCGCCAAGAAACACTCCTAGCCCCATCAGAAGTGTCTTTAAGTAAAGCAGGAACCAGAGGATTGAAACTAATATGGGAGGCTATGGGATATGGAAAGACCAACTGGCAAAGAGCAAGGACATGGTAGCTTGGACTGCTTGGGTAAAGGGAATCGGGGCTGATGTGTTCAGTTAAGACTGAGATGTAGGCAGTAAGCTTAGAAGAGTTAATAGAAACAGGAGAGGAGATTCAACTGGAATGGGAAAAGCCAGCTATTGGAAAATACCTCTGAAATCTGCTACTGTAATGCTACAGAAATTTCACCAAATAGACATTCTGGTCACTGTTGGGTATCATGTGTCAGTGTCCCAGGTTTCAGCAGTCTGGTAATACAAGTAGCTCATGTCCACACTGCTCATGTTCACGCCCCTTGGGGTAGCAAGTCACAATTTTCCTTCGTGTCCACAGAGATGCAACCGCCCCATAATACCTCCTCTTGCTAAAATCTGGGACTCTGTGGAAAACCTCTGGTCTCTCCGCATCTAGGCTGCATGTGTTTTTTGATACTCTTAGCCAAAGAAAGCTGAGGACTCCAAACTGGCTCAGGTTAGCTCTCAGAGTACCCCACTGCCAACTTCCACTGCCAAGGGGGGAAAAAAATCCCCCAGTGCAGTTCAGAGCCTGTATGTAAGCTAACAGATCAGTACTGCACACAACTGGGGGTCAAGGACAGTGGAGTTAAACAGGGAGGGAAGGAGCCTGGGAGGACAAATGATGAAACGCTGTTTTTTTTATTGGTTCCACTTAGGAAGCAGAGAAAGTCTGCAGGGTAGACCTGCAGGCTCCAGCCCTGCTGTAAAACAGATGTGTCCTGGCATGATGCCTAGTTGCTTCCTTCCCACCTACGCACAGGTACACTTACAGACCTTCTACTGTGGAATCTTTGCCTTGCTCGAAACAGAGAATGGATGGTGCCCAAATTGTGCCTGTTTTATCTCCGGTCATTGCCCAGTGCATGGCCTGTGGCAATGACTTCTGGATGCTTGACTTCACAAATAAAGCAGCGGTCTTTCAAAGTAGTTCAGGGTATTCCTCTGTAATATGAAATAAGATACCAAGGTACACCATTAAAGCTCCCAATTTATCATTTTTACCCTTCCACAAAGAAAGTATCATAAAAATAAACAAATAAGGGCAGAACAGGTCCACTGGAAACTACATAAAATTCTCACTTACTGTAGATACAGTAAGGTCAGTCTAAAAAGCATTAATCTGCCTTGCAGGTCAGTATAATGCATGCAATACAAAGTCCACTGAGAGCATTTTGTGATTGAGATGGGTCAGGCCTTGGGGATTTTGCATCTTTACCTCCTCAAAAGGTAAAAACTAAGCTTAAAGTAAGTACACATAAATATTTGCAGTATGCAACCATTGTTATCATGGACACAAATGACCCTCACCTCTCTTCTGTTCACACATATTCTGCAGACTTCTCAGGAAAGATGTAGAAGTAAAACTGCTTTAGATAGTTTTCTGTCCATATGACATAAAAAAAAATAATACTGGGAAGCATCTCATACATGGTCTTCAATGTCTATTATGCACTCCTAATAATTTAATAAAAAGCATACAATTAAAAAAACAAAGCAAAATATCTTTTTTAAAAAATCAAACCCCATTATTTAATACATGAGAAAACACTATTAATTAAGTTATATCAAAAATTATTAGAAACAAATGCACCATTTTTCCTTCTATTCCGTTTTTTTCCCTCCATAATGTGTCAAAGCAGGTACTGGAAAGTATGTCCAGAGCACTGCATGCTTTTTTGTGTACACTTCCCAGTATTTTCGAGAAATACTGGAGTATTTTACACCTTATTGTGTCTCGGTTTGCATTTCCTTAACTAATCCTAGTATTCACACTTGTATTTATAATAAATCAGTTTATATATCCCTAGTTAATATTTGCTTAGGGCTTATGTTGATTTCACAATACATGCAATTTTCTGGCTCTATCTTTATCTTCAAGGATTAGATTGAATTGAGCAGCCCTGTAGTAATTTAGTTTTATCTTATGCCTTACAGTTTTATGTTCTTGTAATAGCACTTCCCTACTCTATTTTATTCAATTAAATATATCTTTTTTCACAATAACAACATTTTATTTTTGAGTTTATTTGCTAAACAGCTGCCATTGTGGCAAGACTTTGTGGTGAGAGAACACTTCTTTTAGAGAAATTTAGAACAGAAATTGTCAAGCGTAGAGGGGAGGAAAGGATTTGAACTTGGCGTAAGTGTGCTCTGAGATTAAATTTGAATTGCTTTGGATTCTCTGGCTGGAATCTGGAGCTAAATAGCTATATTTGGATTACCTTCCTTCCGTTTGTTTTTCGGGGTTTGGGTTTTTTGGGTTTTTTTTGGTAAAGGAAGTGCTTTCTGAAAACAAATGTGGGTAAATCTTTGCCAAATTACACTGAAAGATTTGTGACGATGATTTTTTGTCTTTGGCTTCACTTACACTAAAATAGCAGGTAAACGCTAATTATTTTTTCAACTTCATCATTTTAGCACTACACCGTTAATTTTGATGCTGATGAGGGCAAGGCTAATTGACAGCATATCCATAATAAAAAGCAATGGGTCTGAACACAAGGATTCAGAGTTTTCCCACCTTCTTTAGCTTAAATGGGCAAACTGTTTTGATAAAACCAAATGTTGTGCAGGTGCATTGAGTCCCTGTTGCAGAGGATGATAAACGGGTTTGATCCTAAATTGACTAGTATGTGCAAAGTGGATGTATTTACTCACAGTGCTGGCAGCTTCTTTAGTAAATAGTCTGGCACAGCACAGAGTAAGCATGTCTAGCTTCAAGTCTTTTTTGTGATCTGCAGCTGTGTGTGCTTATCTCCATTCTTAACGGAAACCACCAAATAAAACGGATATTAAATTTCTGAAAGAGTAGCTTGGGTTCATCTCATCAATATTTCTTCACGAAGTGCCTTTTCTTCTTGGGGAGATTCTTCTGAAATCATTATAAATAGGGGGCCTCTGTTAAACAAAAGGCTTCTCATAACTGGGAAATCCCTTCTGCTAACTTCTCCTGCTTGACCTCTTGACAAACCACATGTCATCTTTTACTCTCGCGCTCCTCATACACCAGGCACCCTCTCTCTGTCCTCAAATCCCTGCTGATGGCTTTCATGGATAATACCTTTTCCTCCTGATCTCAGCACCAGGCATCCATACCTGTGTGTTCTTACCAATTCCCTCACCTATCCCACCAGTGTAAATTAAACTCACAGATCCTAGGAGGGACCTGACTTCTGCAGGTTTTCCAAATTGTCTCTGATTCTGGCCAGAAGTAGGTTAACTCAGCTCCTTTATGCTATTTGACTGGCACAAAGTAACCGTAATCCCCGACTTCACAGCGCCTTCTCTACTCAGACACCGCTGCCCAGGTAGTGTAAAAGCCTGGCCCAGCTCAGCTCAGCTTTCACATAGTTAAGGAGTCTGACTGCCCGGTACATACCTCTGTTCTAACACAGGTCAGTTATACTTAAGCCCATCCCTTCCTGAAAGACCCCTGATTGAGTAGGAAATGCTTTTTACCCAGAAACATTAGCACATGGCTGTGGAGACACGCTGCTGAGGTGCAAAAATATGTGAATAACATGGAAAAGGTGAGCAAGAAACACTATTTTGCTAAGTGTTTTTGACATGAGCCAGGGAATGCTAACTGAGACTCAGATGCTTCAGGTTTAAAACAAATTAGTTAGTTCTTCATTAAGTGGTAAAACTTTTTGTAATAGCAAGGCAATACTTTCCCACAGTGTTTTCAGAAAAAAAATCTTTTCTGCTAGGTCTGACTATAGGAAATATACGAATAATTTTGGAAATTACAAGCATGTTTGGTGCTGGGAAATACCTTATCCAAACTTCTCTTCTATCACATGAAGAAGGAATAGCGGTGCAAATTAGAATGCGTGATGCAGGTAACAGTCTTTGTTTTCACATAAGAGGCAATGCAAATACTATAAGGATGTGTATAATGCATTTCCTCACATACAGTGTGGGCTGGGACATGTCCTGAAGAGAATGATTAAAGTGCTGGGATGGGAATAGTGGAAAAGGTACAAGGTAGAATGCAGAATGTGTGCTCTTTATAGTTTCCTACTTTAAAAGTATACTAGGTTGACTCTGTGATGCTTTTAAAGACATTTATAATGCTGGCTGCCTGATTTTTAACAGCTCTGTATTTTTAGTTCTGTTGCACAGTGGTGAGCTTACTTGACTCATGATTTGGCCTTATTTTTAGGAATAAAATATTTGTGAGCAGAATATGTTTTCTTTTGGGTTCCCATTCTCTCAAAGCAATGCCCAACAGCAGTACAATCCCAATATTATGTCTAACAATAATCATATGCCGACATTTCCAGTCACAGTGGCTACATGTAGAAGCAGCTACAGACTGCTGGAAGTGTGGGGAAATGTCCAACCATATTAAACTGTCTAGAAAGAAAAAGGAAGAGGTTCACAGCTTGATGAGGAAAATTAAAACCTTGCTGAACCATGGTGAACACTTGAAAATACCAAAGAACAAAAAATACATGGGGGAAAGCCTGAAAAAGTTATGAAACGTAAAAAGGAGTAAGGTTCAGTATAGTAACAAATGATATGAAATAGCAAAGAAAGTAAAGATAAACAATTTCTTACTGCTAAAAATCTCATGGCCTACAGTACGCTGCCAATACGGTTCCAATAACAGGGATTCTAGAACATTGTGTTCACTTTTAATACTTGAGTCTGAGCTAGACAAAGACAGGCCAAAGGGATTTGGGGGTACAGTTCAATTCCTACAATAGATTTCTGGACCAGTTGCAGCATGTAAGTTCAAGAGAGTGGTTTAGACAGTCCATTGTTCAGCAGTGGTTTGCTGTAGAGTCAGTGAAGAGCTGGTATGCAGGTAGCAAGCTATGGCTGTTTATGTCAGGTATTACACTTGGTGGTCTCTGTGCAAGAAGCCTGCCTGCGTTTGGCAGCCTTAGATACTGGGAAGTCGGAGCCAGTCACCCAATTCTTAAAGAAGGTGCCATAATATATGCACAAGTCTAGCTGTGATTACCTAGGACAGACAGTTTGTGTTCAGCCCTTTTGCAGAAAGCAAGCAATTTACTTCTGGGTCACGGGTGAACTCTGTATTACACTGCGTTGGGTGGAGTGCCCATTGCCTGGACACCAGGAGCCATGGTACTGGAACAGATAAATACAGAATCTGTGCGAACTGGCATGCATGTAATCTTATAGCTCAGGGCTTTGGAAGAAAGAGTGGAATGGGACGTAAAGCACGTTGCCTGGCTCAGGGCTGCTGCAGCAGACAGTGTTCACTGGGGTTCATGCCGACCGTAAGAAGCAGAGAACGCCAACGGTGCAGGGTATTCCAAATGCACTCATGGTGCCTTCACGTGGGCTGGAAATGGCATACCACTCAAGAGCCAACTTCCAGCTATTCCAAGTTCTTTTAAATCATTATCATTTTTATATCATTATGAGTCTATGAGAAATTCAGGCTCCAGAAAGCTAGTGTGAAGATAAGGTCAAAATGTCTCCCTGAAAGAGGAGAGTCATCTATATCTATCTGAAAAGCTGAAAAACATGAAACAAAAGATGAACAGAGAAAAAAATAGAAGCGATATGAGACCATTTAATTTAGATAAGATTCTTAACATTAAGAAAGAGCTAATCATCAGGGAAAACTTCCTGCTTGTGAGAGACATTAAAGTGACTCCAAAGGAAACATTTGGGATGTTAAAAAAATGATTGAACAAAGAAGGAAGAAATATACTGCACAGAACAATCCTCCAGTTGCAGGGCAACGAACTGGATTACCTAACAGCTCTTTTCCTTTCCTTACATCTATGATTCTGTGATTCCAAATACATATTCAAAATTCAACAAGTGGCAGTGATACAGTAGAGGCACTGAAGAACGTAAGTGGCAAGTCAGTGACAGATGAGGCTGATTCTGCAGCAGACCTAAATGAATTCCTCACCTCATTATTCATTGGGAGGTGGAGGGGAGAAAAGGAAAAAAACACGGAAAGTAGCATCTGTGGGACTGAGAGGCACTCTCCTGGAAGGGAAAGTAAAATGTTAAAAGGCTTTGCTATTGCACTAGAGAAGATAATAAGGCAATTAGGACTGTTACATTTGACAAAGCACCAGGCTCAGATGAATTGTATCCCAGAATTCTGAAGGAAGTAACAAAGGGAATAGGAAAGCCTTCAGCAAAGGTTTTTGACAGGCCACTAAGGAGTGTAGTCATACCCAAGGACTTTAGAGGTACTAAAGCTGTTCCCAGATTCAAGAAAGAACCAAGGGAAGATTCGGGGGACAAGCCCTTTAAGCCTCATTTCAGTTGAGAGAAAGATATTGGAAATATTGCTAAGGGACCATCTTGAAGTAATTTTAATGTATAATTTAATGCCCATAACAGGGAAAATCATGAAAAATCTGCAGAACACTTAAGCATGTTATGGGAGTAGCAGACCATAGTGAAAAGAATGATCTCATTCATACAGTTGTCAAGGTGGTATAAAAAGGAAGAGAAGCCCCTGTATAAACTATGGTATGAATTGGTGGGAGTAAATATTTTCAATTCAGCTGGATGTTGCCTTAAATGTTGCCAAAGTAGAGCTACTTTAGAAGTGCAACATTACAGAAAAACATATAAAAGCTAAAAAGGAGAGATGCAGTAATGCATCCTAGTGGTTAAAGACATTTGAAGAGTTTGGTTACTGTAGTTACATCTACATTACAATCTCATACAGATAGATAAAACATAATAGCTCCAAACTAGCTAAGCTAAGTGCTACCACCAATGCAGTCAGGCAGCACCGAGCTCAACTCTGGCTGCAAAGCCTGACTGACATCTGGGTAAATACTTCAGCATGATCCTGTCTACAATCAACTGTTATCACAACTGCATTACCCCAACTGGGATTAACTAGTTTAAAGCTAGCTGAGGTGAGCCTGTAAAAGCAGTGATATCTGTAGACATATTCCTAGACTACCCGTCCTCAGTCTTTTCAATTTGGTGAATCCTTCTTTGAAGCTTAAAAAAACCCCCACAACCCTACGTAAATCTTTTCATGTCTGCAGATTTAAACTTGTAAAACAGAAATCATGAGAACTGTATTCCCAAAACCATAAATAAGGCATTAAGTTGTACTGAATCCTGAGTCTACCAGCTGTGGTCTTTCATTATCTGTAGGTTGTGACTGTGCTCACACTCCTTCAGGAAACTGTCTTCTCTTTGTCTTCGTCCTTTAACACCATTATTTGTCTCTTACCCCTTTCCTTTTCCTTATCCACTTCCAATTTTCCCTTCAGGAATCCCTTGGAAAGCTAGACTTAATCCCTGACTGAACCTGTAACCATGGACAAGTTATAAAAATTCAGACCTCTGGGCATCCAAATCTGTTATTGCTTTGTTATAGGGTGTTATAACCTTCCATACATGGAACATAATACTATTTCTTCTCTTTCTAGGGTTTTGTGTTTTGTGCCATCAAGTAACATGTAGTCTTTTAGCAAGAGGAATGGTGAAGAACATAGTCTTCAACTTAGCTTCAAGAGCTTGGGAAAAAAAGATACTGGTAGCTTGATCCACTGAAGGCAATAGGAGCTGTGTCTTTCCAAAGAATATAGGATGTTAGGTCAGGTAAAAGTGGACAAAAAAAAGATTTATTCTGAGATCACTCTTTCTATTGGAACCTCCTTTGCCCCCACAACAAATTTTTAACTACCCAAAATGGGGATATCCCACTTCTGTGGCTTAAAAGATCAAGAATTTTTGTGTGGGATGACTTCACATTCAGTTTATCAATTGTAAATCTTGCCATGAGGTGAAAACTTGTGGGAAAGTTACAAATGGCATTGTTATTAACAGGAACTTCCTCATTAGCCTGATCAGGACTTTTTTCCTTCCTTGCATCTTTGAAGGGCTTTTTAGTTCATCTCTCAGCACTCCCCTTCTTTCCTCCTCTCCTCTTCCTCCCCCCCATTTTTTCTGGTTGGTTGTCAGGGTTTTGTTTGCTTATTTGCTTGGTTTTCAAGTAGGTGCCAGATATTTTAGTAGAAGGCTGACTCTAGGTCTGCAAAAGGCAATTTTATTTTGTTTATATGACTGTAAACACCTGTTCCAGATGGACAATTTAGGGGATTGTTTGGGATTTGGCTTTTGTGGCACTTTGCCCTGAACAGAGCAGAATATTTCTAAGAACTGTCTGAGCTGTGTCTTTTCATCCAGCACACACAAAAGCCTACCTCCTGAAGGTAAAACCGAAGTCAACAGGGTCCCACTGGTGTGACTAAAAACATCGTTTGGCCCAGAGCTTTCTTCATATTCACAGGGACAGATTCTGCCTGTGGATGCATATATGCCACTTTCAATGAAGCCAGCTGAAGTTGTGCGGAAAAAAAGAAAAAGGAAAAAAAAGACAGAGACAGAGAGAGACAGACATTCCCTAGTGCTCTTGTGAGCTTGCAGCTTTATAGCTCAACCTGTGCAGAAGGATTAAAAGGATATAATATGTAGCATGCAGAGGGATGACTAGGGGGCATGAAACCATCTGCAAATGTTTGAAAGATGTTTGCATTCCCCTTAGGCGTGAAAGAAATTACTTCCTATGTTACCAGAGAATCTTCCAAGAAATAGTGGGTCAAAGTTAAGAAAGGGAAACTTAAAATAAATTTAAGGGAAATGTTTCCGACAGTGAGATTATCTGTATAATTTTTAAAGCAAGAACAAAATCACATGCAGTAGGCAATGCAATACTTAAAACTTTCGTTGCCTAATCTCACCAGGGTAACCCAGACTTCTTATATCATCTGGGAAGAGAGTTAGGAGTCTCAGAAGAAGTGGTTTGGGGTTTAGTTTTCCTGGGAGGTGTCTAATGTGAAATGAGCATCCTCAAAACCCTGAACAGAGCTCCAAGTCTTTCCTTCAGTTGATGTCCTACCATCATGACTCTTGTATTCTTGACTGCTGAAGGAGTAAGACAGTCATCAAGATCAGGAAAGTTTGGACACACTGAGAATTCAATACTCAGGAGAGGTCAACTAAAGAAACTGTTTGACTGCATATTAATGACAAAAGTACAACAAAAGGATAAGTAACAAAGGAAAGAAAGAAGAAAAGCCTACAAGTAAAACTAAAAGCTGCCAAAAGTCGCAGGAGAGCAGTAGATGCCCAACTGGTTACACTGAAGTTTGTTTGTATGGGTACCAAACAATCAGTGGCTTGTGCGTGTTGATGGTAAAGGCAGCCCATTGCTTGCAGGACAGGAATGAGAAACGTGCAGGTAGCAGAGGGGAGAAGCGTACAGTCAAAAAATGAAATAAGTTAACAAGATCAAACCATACTCCAAAATCCATAGCACTGATTTCCCCTGCTCAGATAAGGAGATTGCCAGAGCTGTACTACTGACTGCAAACTGTTAGTCTGATAGCAGTGACCAATAGATTCCAAAAGACACTGAGGAGATGTAGGGAAAAAAAAAGAAAAACCAAACCACAAAACAATAACCAAAAAAGCCCACGTTATTGGAAGACTACATCTGCAGTAATCATAAACAACAGCTTTCTGGAGCCAGAAAGCTTGATGACAGTAAGCATTCCCATATGTTTTCAGGACCTGCTTCAAAATAAGACTATGGAAAAAACAGTCAGTAATAAAAATCAATCAAACAAAGAAAAGAAAAAAAAAGAAGAAAATCTGTAACAGTCATATTTACTTACAGAGAAAAGGTGAGTTAGTGAGTATGTAACATTATAAATTGTTTGCAAGTGGCACTAGAGAGTATTTTAAAACAATATACTAGAAGCTCAAGATAAACAAACAAACAAACACACAAAAATCCACCTCCAAAGGGATCAGAAAAAGAACCTCAGCATGGTTAAACAGTAAAGGAGTTTATTAGAAGTGAAAATCCTTCAGAAAAATTGAATTTGTATCTACTTAAGAAAAATAGAGAAATATAGAAGCCCCAGGAAGCTGAATATAGAATTGTAATAAGACAGGCAGAAAAGATTTTGAAGAATAATTTGTTAAAGACATAGAAGCTAATCATAAAACATGTCAGAAGCAGGAAGTTTGCTAGTGATCACCAGTGGGTGATCAATGTGCATAAAACACCATTCAGAAAGCACAAGGTCAGATGATGTGTGTAGGAAACAAGCCTGTCTCAGACTGACTGGACAATGACAGAAGTTTCAGAAAAAATGAGTAAACAGAATATTAACAGTTTGCTAGGGTCTTCAGTGTGAGAATGCTCAATTAATAACAGAGTTGTATCCTACCTCTTACTTCTTTCCATAGCACAGAAATGGGAGGTAGCAAATCTACTAGCAGTCTTTAATAGGGGTTTTGGAGTGATCAGGTGAACAACTGACCAGTAACATGTATCCTGGAGGTTTGGAAAAATTAAAAGAAAAACAAAAATCATGACACCAGTAAATATGACATGCCTGGGAAATGTCAACATAATTTCTGTGAAGAGAAGCTGTATTTCAGAAGGAGTTCTTTGTGGATGCCTAAAAGAATGTGGAAAACAGTGATCCAATCTGTGCAGCGCTCTTTGATTTCCAAAAGCCATTAGCGTGATCCTTCACAAAAGCCTCTTAGAGAAACTGAGCTGTCTGGGTAAGAGGGAAGGTACTCTTATGAATTAATACCCAGCATAAGATAGGAAACAAAAGGTAGGAATAAACGGTTAGTCTTCACAATGGAGAAAGATTACTAGAGAACCTATGCTATTCAGCATATTCAAAAATGATTTGGAAAAGGAGGTAAATAAAGAGGTAAAAAACGCCGTGGATGATACGAAATTATGCAGGATACTTAAATCTAAAGCTGACTGTGAGGACTTGCAGAAGGAGCTCATGGCACTGAGTGAATAGGCAATAAAATGGAAGATGAAATTCAATGTTGATAAGTGCACATAGGGAAAAAATAACCCTAACTATACATACACAATGATGGGCTGTAAATAAGCTATTACCACTCAGGAAAGAGATCTTAGAGTTACTGTGGATAGCTCTCTGAAAACATCAACTCAGTGCTCAGCAGCAGTCAAAAAGGCAGTAGAATCGTAGGAATTATTAGGAAAGGAAAAGAGATCAAAACAGAAATCATTTTTATGCTACTATGTAAATGCACACTCTGCTTGCATCTCAAATGCTATGCAAAGTTTCAGCCACCCCAACTCGAAAAGATTATAGCAGGACTTGAAAAGATACAGAAAAAGGCAAAAAAAGGTAATTAGAAGTATGGGCTGTCTCTTCCATGAGAATAGACTGAGCTGACATAGACATGGGTAAGAAATGAGATAGTTATTGAGTGGGTGAACAGGGCTACATACAAATTACAGAGGTACCACTGAAGTCATTAAGCAACAAGTTTAAGCAAAAAGAATTGCTATTTTGTACATGGCATGCAAACAAACTTTGGCGTCTGCCACAAGATGAGGTTGAGGAGTAATTAAATAAATATATATTTTTAAATAGATTTGCAAATTTAACAAGTCCAGTGGTCTAAAAGCAAAATCCACTTCAGAACCCCCCTCGCACATTTTCTGTGTAGCCAGGCGATATATTAGGGAATGGACTGCTTCATACAGGTGCTGAGTTCCTATGGTCATCCATGAGCAGCAACTACAGGGTAATGATGGAAATAAGAAAAACAACTTAATGGACCATTGGTCTGAGTCTGAATCACTCTTACATTAAAGGAGACAGAAAGTGCTTCCCCCAAGGAGGGTCTGCAATATGGTGGTTAAGACACTGTGCTGGAAATTAGAAATTGTGGGTTGAAAACCCACCAAGGACAGAAAGGTCCAGACTGTGGCTCCCCAGGTACAGGACCAAACACGTAGACCTGTGCCAGCCAGGACATCAAAAGGACTTAGCACTGTTTGGCCTCCCTTGTGGAGAAGTGGAGATTACGACCCTTCTACGTCTGGGCTACAACTAAACATAGATAGGAAAGCGGTGCCTTTCCTCCACCGTCCATAAAGGGAGTTTACAAGGAACCCACTGAGTCTTAGACATGTAGAAATTGCTGGAGAAAAGGCAGCCTGCATTGGTACCTGGGGTTTGGTTACTACCTGCACCAGCAGGCTATCTGCATCTTACCTTTCATTTTTGGGCACAGTGCCACGATCCATGGATAAACGAAACACAACAAAGCACCGACCTCCTTCTTTTGATTTAATACAGGCAGCACAAGTGGGCTGCTATCCTACGTGTAGCTCAGCTAATAGACAGAACTACATGTATCTCCCTGCCCTGTTTTTTAAGAGCAGAGCAGAGGAGTGCCAATATGCAGATTTCTCCGGTCTTCCAGGATCTGGATACAATTATGTTTTATTCCCAGACCCCTTCTCACCATGTCTCCCAGTCCCTCCACTTCTTTCTCTGCCCCATCTGACTCCCTGCCTCCAGCCTAACCTTCCTCAAGGTACAGAAAATGGTCCCCTCTTATATTAGCTAAGCCGACACCTCACGTCTGAGGGGCAGAAAAAAACAAACTCGAACAAAACAAAACAAAGAAAAAAAAAAGAGAGAAAGCTAAACAGGCTACACCTTTTTCACAATGTCAGAGCATAAGGAGAAGCAGCATTGAAATCACAGGAGGCCACATTAACAAGAACAGTGTTTTACCGTCATATCTCTAACTCTTCTTTACATTTGAAGAGATCACAATTTTTCTTTGCACAAAATCCTGTCTCCAACCCCAGCAGCAGCATGATCAGAAAGATGTAGATGTGCATTGCCTGAACCTTCCCTTTTAAGCTTTCATCTATTCTTCTTCACCTGTTGGACCTCCTGCCAAAACTGTACACGATGCTGCACCAGAGACAAAATATGCCTACAGTATCCCTGCAAAGCTGGCAGTCTCAGGATACAAATAGGCAGTGTTAAAAAAAAAACAAAAACAACAAACTAAACAGGGAGTGTGGATTTACCTTTGCATGCTCCTGTAAGACTGCTTGCAGGCTCAGCTACTGTTTTGCAAGAATAGCTTTCATATATAATATAAGATCAGAGATCTCTGGGGATAAGTTACGCCTCATTACATTTTCAATACCATGATCCCTTTGAGACACTACCTTATAGTGTCTTGAATAGCCCTAGTGTTTAAGTTCAACAGTGTTGCCTGGTAGGCCACTTCACACATTTATGTTCTTTTGAATAGAAAAGTGTTTCCTCACGTCTCCTCCAAATGCTTTTTCTTTTTTTTTTTCTTTTTAATTTCCATTTTTACTTCCTTTGCTCTATTATCTGTGCATGGCTGAAAATAATAACTTGGCTTGACATACTCTGTACCATTTAGATTTTAAACTTCCCCCCTTGCTCTCCCTAATTCTAGGCTACTGTAGATTTAAGTCTTTTTTTTTATCCTGCATTCATATCATAGTTCATTTCCCAGTAGTAATAGAATTGGTTTCCTTATCCCTGTTTTGAAGTATTACAAAATTCTTATACTGCAGTGCCCAAAACTACAAAATAATAGTTCAGCAGCAAGCACACTAGAATCACAGTATTCCACTCAAGTGTTTTCTTTTTTTCCTATACCATTCCTCACCTTTCATGAAGCTGGAAATAAGCCTGTTTCCTATGGATGTAATTTAAAAACAAATAAAACTTTTATGTTACGAAATATAGTTTTGCACAGATATGCAAAAAAAAAAAAAGGTCTAACATCTAGGAACGTGCATTTATATTGTGATTTTACGATCACATCCTACACCTAAGTGGTGCTTTGGAGCTAATACAGACCGTAAAAGGTGCATAAGGGCTTATTTTCCATTCTGTTGAAGTCTATGATTGATGAGGTACCACACTTTTAATAGCGGTCTCAGGAGCAGGAGAAACACAGCGAGCTCCCCGCTCCGACTCCTTCCCGTCCTGTGGGCAGCCCTGCGGGGAGAGCAGCCGGCGCAGCCCCCGGACCTGCTGGCGGCCGCGGCCGCACCGCGCAGCCGGCCGGCAGGACTCGCCGGCCTGCAAAGGGCTCTCTCCGCTCTCCATCCCTGCGGCTGGAGAGATGACAACTCTGGCTCAGTCATAGCCAGCGAATGTGGATGGTTTAGAGTCGTAGCCCTGTCTTTGAGCAGAGCTGTGGGACATCGACAGAGTAACGGTGCTGAGGTCTTTAAAAGTCACCTCTACTGGGATACGTTCTGACATGTGAAAAAACCTGTGGTGCTTTAATCACTGCTTATTACGCTAATATTAATCACATTTGGTTGCCGCCTTTTCCCTTATCTGCCTGTTCCATCCACTTTGTTCCTCAGCTCCCAGATAAAAATCATAAGCTCTTTTGGGGAAGATGTCATCTTTCATGTGCGCATTGCCTAGAATTACAAAGCCCAAAATCCTTGATGTGGATCATTGGTGAGTAAGAGTATGTGAATGACGCAAACAATCAATAGAGCTAGATAGAGTTAAGGGAAAATGTTTCTCCCTTAAACTTGAAAGAATGTCTGGGCAGGAGTTTGGATGGATTAATCACAAAAAAAGCAGTTTTGGACTATGCTGAAACTAAACATTAATTTAGCAAATGGTTCCAACTCAGCTAAAAACAGACATTGTTTTCTGAAAATGTCAATATGATTCATTTTAACATTCCCTAAATGTTTTGCTTTTTCAGGCCAGACTAGCCACAGGCTTTAGATGCCTTTCACAAGCCCAGTAAGGACTGGATAAAGAAGTCCTTATATGCTCTACTATAATATTAAGGCACCCATTTAAAATGCCTCTCAGCCTGAATCAATGAGCTTTCCAGTTTACCACCTTCATGACTAAATGCAAGTCAAAGTTGAGATTGGGATTTTCTCAATCTCTCCAGTTCTATTTACTGTAAAGTATTTATTCAATGAAGCAAGGAATGGGGTGATTCTCCCCTCTCACTGTTCCTCTTCCCACAGAATCAGTTCACTGAAAATTTATTTTCACTTTCAGGTCAATGCAAATATTAAAATGTATTGCTTTGGTTTGTTTTAAGCACTGAACCACAATAAAACTATCACTTTACTGCAGAATACTAGCTAAAGGAGTAATATAACCACCTCAAAATTAGAACCGTATCCTAAAAAGTCATTAATCTATCCGTTATATATATATATATACACACACACACACACACACACACACATCCAGAACCGGTGTGAGAGAGTGATATTATAGCTGGTAGGGCAAGTGGAATGGAGGAGGTTTTAATCAATTATTTGAAAGGAGAGAGAGAGCATTAATAATAAAAGGACTGAGTCTCTGTTGAGATCATATGAAATTAAGTGTTCCTACAACTTGCTAAACCCTTTTGCTTCGCTGTCAATCAGCTTCAAGACATTCACTTAGAAAACAAGAAAAAAAAATTAAGTTGTATTTGGACTTAAAAAAATATCTCAAGGCCATGCCTGTAATATGCTTCGCAATTTGTTTGCTGCATAACATGACAGTTGCATGTTTCAATGAAATTGCAGTTAGACAGTAGGTCTCATCTCTTCTCCAAAAGCCCTGTAAACACAATACATTTCAGAAATGGTTTGTTTCTATAGGGTCAGAGTCAGAAAGATGACTCTGTCAATGGAGTAAGTGTGAGGCTGCTTTTGACCTTAATCTGAGGGCAGTAAAATGCATTTTCATTCTTCTTTTTAAAGTGGTACATGTAAACAGTTTAGGGGAAAAAAAAAAAAAGAAAAAAAGTTAGGTATGGTTTGCAAGGAGAGGGGGCTTTTGTTGGTGTTTTAAATTTATGAACTAACTGCAGCAGTTGGAAAACATAAGCAATTTTTAAAGCACACTAAGCTTTTCTGGTTTTGAACCAGGGACAACAGCCTTCCAGCTAAATACAGGTAGAGAACAACTGCTTTGAGTTTAACTTGATTTTACTAATCAGTTAAAACCATTGAGAGAAAAAACAGTTGGTACCTGTGGAGCAGGAAAAGGAGGCATGATAACTACTGAACATAATAAAGTTAAATTCAGAACAGTGTTTCCTGACCTTGTACTTAGCTTGACGTTCCTACTCATAAACAATATAACAACAAAACTTCACTTGGTTATATCCTTAAACAATCATGCCTACAATGACACTGTTATTTTAACTCAGCAAATGAGTGAGATCCATGTATCTGCACAGCAAGTTCAGCAGAGAAAGCTTCCCCAAGCTTCTCTCTGTGCGGTGAAGGAGACATTTCACAAGCGTGGCAATTTAACATTTCCAGACTCAGCCAAGCCCTCATGGAAAACCTTAGAAATTTAATGAAGAGCCTTATCTTTAGGTACATTGTAAAGCATATATTGCTAATTATATCCTTCCTACAGAATTCTAGACAGAGGTGTAATAATACCTTTTTTCATTCCAACCCATAGAAGCGTCCTGATTTTCTCTCTTAAAGACATTACATTTTGGCCTGCTAGGTAAGATTGCATCTGGGACTGAAAGTGGTTGTGATGGTGCTTGTGATTCTGGTTCTCAGGAGCTTCTGTAGTCATCTTACGTACCATAATGGCCAGTGTACAGAATATTCTCTCAGACCCATCTCTTGAAGCTGTTTCACTTGGTGTGGGAGAATTTGGGGTTCCCTGGACCAACATAAAGGGAGATGACTCTACATCCCAATGCGGGAATAGTCTTCTGGGGGAGACACACAGTTTCGTGTCTCTTCTTTATTAACATATAAATATTTTATACAAATAGAGCAGATCCTATAAAAACAAGGTCCTCTCTGCAGCCAGAATTAGAAAGCTGGAGTCTTGCCGTCCTCAAAAGTAGGCGGTCTCTCTGCACCATGAACCGTTTTCATGGCACAAAAAGACTAAATCCCCAGTATTAGTGTGTAGACGGAGATACCTGTGTACTGAATAGTTGGATTCATGCCACCATTTCATTTTACATAAGCCACTGAACTGTTCTCTCATTTTAATGTGTTCAGTCGCAACTGACAACCTCTAGGGAAAACTCTTCAATCCCATTAGCTGTCCAAGTCCCAGTGGAAGCCACTATCCTTGAAGAAATCACTTCATTATACCTCAGCTGCATAACTACAACAGCAGCTGCAGATCCTAGTACCAGCTTGTGACAAAAATACAGTGAGTAACATTAAAGGCTAATTTCAAGACAATGACTGATATCAATGATTTTCCAAGCAAAAAGTGCTTATTCTCAGTCTTCTGCTGGGGATAACTCACTTTTTCTCCCTCTGCTTCCTTATTTTCCCCATCCCAACTAAGTAACTAACCTGGTGCAAAAAGCAATTATTTTTTTTCTACTAACTAAATGAAAATGGGTTTAATTAGAGCATCCAGTATATGCCATATACAGGGTAGGTGCATCTGAGACAGCAGCAGCAATAGCTCTGTGTATTAACATTTCAGAAATCTCTAAAAGTGGGCAAATACACTGCCCTTCACTACAACAATTATTATTTAATAGCTTACTTCATCAAATGCCATGTAAAGGGTAAGTGGGAAAATCATATATTGTAGTGTGAGGGATTAGTGTTTGTCAGTCACAAAAATAGACTAAATCCCACAACTCAGCTGAAGAACCATTTCACATGGCCTTGCTTCAGAGTTTGAAAGGCAGCCATTAGAGGAATTGCAATATTACCTCCAATTTACATCCCAGCACAAATCCCAGCATGTTTTGCAAGTAACATTATCTCTACTTTAAACAGGGGGAAGCAGCGCCTATAACAAATTACAGAAAGCAATGCAGAGCTTCTCAAACTGCCGCCAGCTCAAGCCAAAAAGTATTCATGATCAGGTTGACTGACTTGAGAAAAACACCATGCAATGCAGCTAGGCAGATTTCAGAGGCAAGCAGGCTCTGGGCAAAGACAGCCTGAGTTTTTCCGTGCCATTTTCCTTAGCATGAGCAGTCTAGGGTTAGCTCATGCAGAACCAGCTCAGGTAGATGAGGTTACATCTACCAGCCACACCGGAGGACAACCACAACCTCAAGGGAGACATCAGATTTGAGCCCTAAACTTCTGAATCCTGAAAAAAAAATCTTGGTTTCTTCTCCATTCAGATTAAACTCTGCGGGCTCTAAAGGCTTGATATCTTCCCATGACATAGCTGTGAAAAGATAGTGCTGGTTGGCTCCAGCTGCCTCCAAGGACGGATGGGGGTGATTAACATGAAGGAGAGGGTATTTGTGAAACAGGCAACAGCTGCAGAGAGAGAGACAGGAGCTCAGCGTGGAGCAGGCGTGGGAGAGGAAATGTATTTAAACTAAACTGCTGAATCTTCTGAGAGCTGTTTCTCCTTTTCTAGAAACTGCCACCACTGCTGAGCAAATTCATCAGCTGAGTGACTAATGGGAGAAACCCTGAGAGGCAGAGGTACAACTGAGCCAAAACTGCTTCCCATAAAGCCCTATTCGGTGCCTGTTTGTCTCATTTATTACTGCATAAAATATCCTTCATGGGAAAGTGACTGACAATTATACTTTCTCCGTATATCTTTGCGCTCTGCGTTGTCTTGACAAAAATAGGTAGCCTCTGTCTTCAGCCCCCTTCCTTCAAAACCACCTCCTTTCTTTCTTCAGTTACTCAGTGAAAGAAAACATCATTCTCCTGAATTTTTCATATCACTCTTTCTAAATGGAGCTACTTCTTATTTTTCCATGCATCATCGGAAGTGATGTCAGCCTCAGCTGGAGCATAAATCCACAGCCAGAAGTTTCAGTTGCCCTGAAAAAGGTGAGGAGAGGCTGAGGCTCTTTCTGTTGCCATAGAAATCGGGTAACAAGTGACCTCATCTCCTGATTTTGCTCTGGGAGCAGGGAGTCACAGTTTCCAGGCCCCTGAAGGAAGGACTTGGCCAGTCCATCATGGTGCGGCCAGCGAAATTGGCTTTACGATGCCAATTCTGTTCTTCTGTTACCTGAGGTTTTAAACCTCTGAGAGGGCACAGCCAGCAGACAGGTATTTTGTTCTCAGAATAGGAAGCACACACTATTTGCTGTCATACAATATCTTTCCCTTTTCTTCCTGTTGCTGCTTGTGACCTTCTCTATTTCCATAGTGCTCCCCGTTTTGAACTTAGGTTTCCAGTGGCTTTTGCCTGTCTCTGATCTCCTCGTTTTAGAGTCTATCTTATCTACATCACTTGATTTTCTACATTTTATTTTGCTTTTCATCGAGCACAGAAGGTAAGGTGATGTACTAGACAAGTCACTGCGCTGAGGTTTAGAAGACTTGCGTTAAATCTGGCTCAGGTCCTGAAGGACAGTAAGTTATTTCATCTCCCTGAGGTCTCCTTGTCTGTTCAACTGGGACTGCAAACTGCCCCGAGCAGGGACACAGATCTGTTGCCTATGTCTGTACCATCATTAGGAAAAACATGTCAATTATACTTGCCCTCTGTAGCCACCATGCAATTGGACATACCATCAAATGACACCCAAACAAGGCAGGGCTTTCCCTATATAGCAGCCACTGATTTCTTCAGAAAACGCACACTTTTTGAACTTCAGAGGAACACTACACTTTCTATAAGACTGCAACAAAACCCTCTACACCACTTGCTTTTTGCCTCTGGCCATGTCTGCATCTCACCAGAAACCTAAGGTTCTGCCCATAGACAAAGAAAGATAGGTATCAAATTTAACAGACTGTGACTGCAAGCTTCAAAATTATAAGCTCAAAAATCCATATTAACCTGTAGCAAACAAATTCCTCATTGCAGATACCTACAAGCAGTGCTGGGTGCTTTTTTTAGGGTGTGATATTTTGCAGGTGGCCTCTGAGAAAGAGCTGATAGCAGCTGTTGAAGCCATGACTGTGATTAGCCTGGCACCACACACGAGCTAGCAGCACTTAATGCACCCAGCTAGGCGGCAAGGCTTGTTAGCTAGGACCTGGCCCAATGCTTTATTCACATGGGTTCCAGTCAGTTTTGACTGCTAGAAGATCTTGTTTGTTTCCTCCTGCAAAATACAATATAAATAAATTTCCAGTCACCTGGTACTACAGAGGGAGTTCATGGATTGGTCCCTGGTCAGTTAATATGACAGTACATTAGTTTCAAGCAACAAAATGGTGGACTACTTGAAATTAAAAAAAAAAAAAAAGGCTAAAAGAAAACTTCCAATTAAATTATGCAAATGTGAAAGGAAGTTAAATATTTAGATTTTTAAGGATATCTTCAAAATATCTCCCCTGAGGATAGCAGAATCTGTACTAAAGGGCCTAGCAAATACATTAATTTTACAGAAGATTTCTTGGACTGAATGCAGTACACATTTAAATGGGCTGTGACAAGTAATTCAGGAGTTTCAGTGCACCATATGACATATTTTATTTTTTTTATTACTACTGACATGTCAACAGATTTGAGGAAAACATTTTTTTAGTAAGCACAGCTGCTATCAATTTGGATAATGATAGTCCATCACCATTTTTTGTGTGGACAAACAAAGGGAGTGAATGTTCATGCAAAACAGGGAGTCTGTATAATTCCCATTCATAAACCATTTGCAGACTGTACAGGGTCAAGATAAAATTATTATTTGAGTTGCTGGCCTCAGCAGTACAGATGCAGAAATAGAATACTTTTCTGGTCTTGGTAAATTTAATTTCTGTGAACTCTGTCCTCATGATATCGTATACAAATAATAAATAGACACCCTTGGAGTTCCTATCACAGTAACAGCATATCCTGCCAGCATAGCCATTCACTGTATATTTCCACTGCTCTACTTTTTATATCGCTCTATTTCTGAGTTTCTCAGTCTGTCTGCCCAAGATCAATGATGTTCCTGCACGATTGTTGCTGGTGGCTGCTCACTAAAAATGTGGCTGGGTAAGCTAATTTTCTTTCTTTCCTTCTTCATTACTCTGCAGTGAAGGTTTAAGTGTAAGTGTATGATTCTTCATCTATCTCTATACCTGTAGGTAGTAAATTTTAAGGCTAATGGTAAGAAAATGTGAATATTTATGACACTTCCTCATTAGCACAAAACTTGGACTGGATTTCCCATGGCTCAGTTGAATTACTTAAGCCTTATTTTAAAAGGCAATTGTTTATTTATGCAATTGCCTTGTGGAACTTCTGGCTAGTTGAAACTCTCATAGACTAAAATATTTGCAAGAAATACTGTTTTCCTCCTTTCCACATGCAGAAAACCTGCAACAATGATGTTAACTGAGAACAAGGGCTTGATCTTTCGTGCTTGATTACAAACAATTAATTTTTATCTTTATTTTAGATAAAATCTATAAAATGGTAAAGCAAATCCAAAATTTGTATCAGAATAGAATCATAGAATGGTTTGGGTTGGGAGGGACCTTAAAGACCATCTAATTCCAACCCCGCTGCCATGGGCAGGGACACCTTCCACCAGACCAGGTTGCTCAAAGCCCCATCCAGCCTGGCCTTGAACACTGCCAGGGATAGGGCACGCACGAATCCTCTGGTAGTCTAAATCTACCCTGTTTCAGTTTAAAGACATTACGCCTTGTCCTGTCACTACATGCCCTTGTCAAAATTCCCTCTCCAGCTTTCTTGTGGGCTCCCTTTAGGTACTGGCAGGCTGCTATAAGGTCTCCCGGGAGCCTTCTCTTCTCCAGGCTGAACAGCCCCAACTCTCTCAGCCTGTCTTCACAGAAGAGGTCCTCCAGCCCTCTGATCAACTTCGTGGCCCTCCTCTGGACTCACTCCAATGAATGAATTCCTAATCTTCCAGCAGTTGGATTAACTCTCCTTGACCTTCCTGTCACCTTCCAAGAAGAGACTGTAGGGGGAGGAAAATCTCTCTGCTTTCAAACTCAGGGTTTTCTAACTTTAGTTCAAAAACTATTATACTGAGCACGCTAAGTAATGAATAGAAATTGAGTATAAAAGAGGAGAAATTCAACTTAATCCTCTATGTAACTCACACCTCTGGGTTTTTTTTATTTTCTAAACCAAAACATTTCTACCCAATTACTCTTTTGTCCTTAGAGTACCTCTTCCCACAGAAGTCACAGATGACCTATCTGACAAACACCTATTTTTAACCATGCTGAACTCAGTCTGTTTGTCAAACAGACCCAGGAGAGAAGTCTCTGGTGTATCTTTCCTTCATGGGAAAAATAGTCTACGACATTTAAAATATTGCCACTTCTTCTAATGAAGCATAACTCAGCCTACAACAAGCATCTAGGGACAGAAATATACAGAAGTGGAAGAGAACTCAAGTTCTGAAGCATCTTCCTGTTCAGGTGACCATGTCATATAACTCATTAAAAATGTAATAAATTCCATTATGAAATTATTTCACATTTTTATTCTCATTGCTCCTATGGGAAGGCTACTTCAGAACTTCATGCCTCTGGTGGTTAAAATCTTTCTGTTAATATCCAGATTAAATTTATCTAGGCCCCATGAGAACTTATTTGTCTTTTAAACAACTTTGGGTTTCAGTTTTAGTTTCTTTTGAGTGTGGATGTAATCTTTATTTTGATCAACTATAGAACAGAATAAAATTCCAGGTGGGGCTTCATCATGGTAGTTTCTGATGTCAGTATATACTTCTCTGCAATATTTGGAAATGTTTCTCCTGCTCCATACAACAAATACATTTAACTTTTTGAAGGACTCATCACATGTTCATGGTCATTCAGTCATTCTAAAGTCATCTTGTGCTCCCAGGACCTTTCTTTGCTGATTCTTATGGATGAGCCTCTAATTTTCACAAAAAAATCCTTGCTACAAGTTCCAGTAGACTTATAACTTTAATATACATTGTAGACTTATAGTCATACCGTTTCTATTACACAAAAGGTCTCAAGGTCAGCCAGTTCTTTCTGAGAGATTTTTATCTTCCTCTGTATTACAACACCTCTTTTTTTGTCATGCCATTATAACAACCTCTAAATTTTTTCACAGACAACATTAGTTAAAATATTAAATAAGATTAATCTGGAAACCAGTCCACAAGATATGTCAACAGCAGTTTCTCTTCAGACCACTACATTCTTCTTCAGCACAACCAAATGCCCTTTTATTTGAATACCTCAGAAATTAATCTCTTTTATTCAGTTTAACTAATAATTTTCAAGCCGTGCTTTTATCCAAACAAATTTTAACTGCCTGCAGGTTCCTTCTGCTTCCTCTCTGGCTACAATGGCAACAGAGAGAGGCTAGACAATTACCTCTGAATAGACATCTAATTTCTGGATGGATGAAGTTAAGTGAGATGAAGGCAATCCTATTATCTGAAATTGTGTTACCCCATTCAGACAGAGCATTCAGATTGTATCTTTGTTGTCTATAAAAGTATATGTTCTTCTTATCTATACAATAAGACCTGTTTATGAAAGTGATTTTGCCATGGAATGAGAAATAGTAAACTAGATTATTTAGTACCGTGTAAAATCCCAGCCATTGGTAGTTCAACAAAGGAAATATTCACGATATTAAACTGGTAACAAAAATTTAGGGAACTATAATGTTTTTTATGAAAATAACTATAAATTTACCCATGGTTTTTTTCATTAAATTGGTCACAATAATGTTATTTTTTGCCTTTTTGAAAAATATTAGGGAACAGGTGCTTTGCTTGAAACTGTTACCAAGATTATTATTTTATACACAAATTTTGTGTATTATTGTGTATTTTGTTTGCTATTTGGGTAACAATCAGAATGGCTCAAAAGTGTCAGACAAATTAGTCTATTATACTTTATTCTAAGCCAAACAACT
Source organism: Sagittarius serpentarius (assembly GCA_034782735.1). Lineage (NCBI taxonomy): Eukaryota > Metazoa > Chordata > Aves > Accipitriformes > Sagittariidae > Sagittarius > Sagittarius serpentarius. The sequence goes on from JAVKLA010000017.1 coordinate 21,328,570, forward strand.
AAAATCTTTTGTGAGATTTTTGTCATTAAATCCATATCTTTACAAACATCTCTCTGGTTTAGCATAGAGAAAGGGCCTTCATACCTTTCAAAAGAGAACCTAGAGGAAAATGTGCGATGTATTGTTCAAAGAGATGCTAAAATTGCATCTAAGCAAAAATATTTGACATATGGACATTTAAAAGCTTAGACACTCAATCAAATTACTGTGACAATCAAGTTTTTATACATTGCCTATGCCACAAGAGCTATCCATACCCATGCTCTAGGTGGTAAAGGCACCTTTTTTTACTCAGCTTAGCCCAAAAGTGCAAGAAATCAGCAAGAAACCTTTTTCCTTCAAGAGATACCATATCATATCTATACTGCATACTTCATATCTCATGAACCTAGTTATATTATCTAACTCAGCTGTGATCCCAGAGCTTAATTCTTTTTTTCTTGTATTCTTATTTCTGAAGGAACGTTTTCTTTAATGTCTGAAATAAATAATTGAAGAGTAGCTGTTGAATGTGAGACAGAAAAAAAATTAAGAACAAATCATGACTTCTTAAATTCACTTCATTCAAATAGAGGGATCACCTTGTTTTTAAAGACCCTGAGGTCAATTAATTTACACTGACCTTAAGATTTGCCCAAACTCAGTGATACAGATCCAGGCACATAAGCTTTGATTATTTAAGCAGATAAAAGTGGATTTTAAGTTCCAGTTTTAAGTTTCAAAATGCTGGTCTAAATTCAAGGGAATTATTGAAAAAAGGATCCCTAAGGTATTAATCCCAAAAGAGCAGAATAATTTCCACCTAATATTAAAATGGATACTATTACTGCTTTTACTACTACTAGAAATAATTGAAGACAGAAAAACAGAGTCTAAGCTTAAGCACTAGTATTTGATTGTCCAGGGCGTTTAACTCTCATCACATTTTTGTTAGCTAGCACTCTTCCAAACAGTGTACAGGCACTGATCAGAGGCTAACGTACAGGAGAGAATTTCTTTGTAGGCAGTAAGAACAAAACTGCACCAGGTTTGGCTCCTTTTCCTTTCAGGGTTTTTCCTCTGCAGACTTTGCATCCTCAGATATTTCCACATGACCTCATGCTACAAACTAGGACATGCAACACTTATTTTCCTGCTACGAAAGCAACACTCCAATGGTTTGCAACACAGCCCTCATATTATTTCAGACACTTTCAAGCAGTAGTGACTTTTATGTTTTCTACTTGTTTGGGTGTCAATGGAAAATACCGTGGTGGTCTTGGGAAGGGGGTGAACAACACAAAGGAGGGTTAAGAGAAAAGTAACATGCAGAAAAAAAGAACAGTATTTGTTATTCATTATTTCTTCAAGATAAGACTAACAAGATAAGACTATTTAGTTGTTATTGGAAACACAAAATCCGTCCATGACCTTGCGAAGGACCTTGAAGATTTCTCCTACATACCACCTTTCACGCTCAGCCTGAGTTTTCATATACCTGTGTCTGCAAGTTAGGGATAGCCAGCAAAATCTGCAAGAGCTACACAAATCCACAAGAACTCTGTAGCGCATTTATTGAACTTGTTTTTCAAAACAATAAATCTGCTTCCGCCATAAAAAGTAAGGCTGAGGTACACACTCGCACGATGAGATCTCACCATTCACACCTTGAATGACATTTCTGAATACAGGCTGTCGGGAGCTTCTAACATGCTCCTGAACATGTTTTTCATGCTCAGCTCAAGTTGCCTCAGGCCCATTTCTTCAAGCTTGGGGATAACCAGGAAAATGCCTCCTGAGAGCTGCTATGTAGTTACAGCGTGCCTCCTGTATGGCATATACCTCCCAAACTGGCTTGGTGCTGCTATGCTCGCCATCTACACTTAGTACAAGAGGCAAGTGAGACTTGGAAAGATCTTACCAAAGGATATAAAATTCTGGTAGGGATGGACCCCACTGACTCACAAGAGGTGTCTCTGAACTCCTCTGTGACTCCATTGGTTTGAATTTCCTTGTATTCTTGTAAAAAGATGACAAAATTTTTAAGGGAGCCTGAAGGCTCTGTAGTTGTGACAAAGCAGAAGAAGATCACATGATGGATTCCTAGGCTGTATCTAAAACACTGAACAAAATAGGGAATCTTCTCTGCTTTGAGGTACATTGGCACAGATTGGCTATATCTACACTGCTGAAGAATTGGCCCTGGGTTCCCCCTGGTCCGTTTACGGTGCCTCAGTGGCTGTAGGGCATGAATAGAGAGTAACTTTAACTGAGAGGTAGGTAAAACACCCTCTTCTTGAGTCCTAGTTCTGTGTGTGATACTAACAGGCTCCCTCCTCCCACTCCCCCTAGAACTGGAGTTACCCCTGAATTTGGCCTCATTTCGGAAGATAAACTACAGCTGCTCTGGGCATATGCCTGCGCAGAAAGTTCAGGTAAACTGGGAAATGATTGATTAAGCAAATGATGAAAAGAGTATAAGAAAAGGCCAGAAGGGGGTAGTAGGAGATTTTACCTGTGTAGGTACAGAGAAGAATATAGCCTATAGAGTGAGAGAAATAAAGCTGGAGGTGTACAGAGACTGATTTATAAAGACTCCATGAAAGATTTGTGTGTATGTGATCCTTTGTGCTGCTCCAGGCACACCTCACTCACAGCTGTCTTAGCAGTGGGTTGCAAGACCTCTGTAAGTTGGCTAGGCTGCACCACTCAGGCTCATGCACACACCTGGACTTGCACATTTTTTTATCTGTTGTCTTTTGGTAGCATAAAGAAGTCCAGCTAAAACCAGTTTTTACTGAAGATCTCCACAGCTTGCAACGCTTTCTCATTAAAACCCCTTTTTTTCTCTGTAAACAGTTTTTTATAGTGGAAGACCTAGGCAGAGACTTGGATTGTGCTGCTGTGACTATCCTGGATACAATGGCTCATCTCTTTCTGTGATATTTGCTCCTGTAGAGCTCCCAGAAAAAACTAGTGCAAACTACCGCAATCATCAGCAGCGAGGTGTTGTGTTTCTGTGGCACATTTTTAAACCAATATGGAAGACATGTTTATAGATCAGAGACCAGATAGCCTTTACTGGCTGAAAGCACAGCTAGCTTCCTTATCACCATTCATCTGCGCTAAAATATGAGAGGTGTGTCTTTTTGAAACCCTGCACAACCTGTTAGTCTTTAAAATAATATTTCCTGTTTATTGGGAAGGTCCAGGACTGAGATTTTCTTTCTAAATTGTATTGAGAACAAAACACAAATGAAAATCAGCAACATAGCCCAGACTCCTTCCTTAGATGTTATAATGTGAATCTGTTGAAACTATGACTGTGTGGTTTGGACTTGTATCCTATGCACTGAGTTTACCTCCGACAGATGTTCATTCTCCTGGAACAGCTGTATTAGATGTTTTTTATTGGTCATCACATGTTGATATCTACAAGTTCATTTGGAGGCTGTTTCTAACATCTATAGGCCATTTTCCAAACATGTGTGTCTTTAAAAATGTCTTTTAAAAGGCCATCTAGTGTTAATATGACTATTAAATATAGAGAACAAAGACTTAGTTCTGCAGAGACTGACGTACTAGGATGAACAAAAGGAACATAGAAAACAATAGAATCACTGATTACATATTTAGCCTTAGGAAGGTCAGCAGCATAAAAGCAAAACAACTTTCATTCCAGAAAATGTACCCAGCTTTATTGGCTTTGGATCATGTAGCTATAGGGTTTTTTTCCTATTGATTTTTGTCTCAGCTTTGACTGTGGACTAGGAGTCAGATGCCTAACCTGCTAGGCAAAGCTATAACTGCATTATGCACTGTCCCGTTCAGGGTCTTTTCCTAGACGTAAAGGCTATTGACCATAGATCTTGTTTTCTACTCCCCTGTGCTGTAGGGCCACTGCTGACTACCACAGAGCTCTGGGCTGGTAGACTGTCAGCTATTTATTGGGACAAGGTCCAAATTTCAATTTCTTTTATTAACCATTTCAATATTTCTTCCTTCTACCTGGCTCCAACGCTTATACCCCAATGTGGTCTTTATGGGCTTTGCAGCACCTACGGCAATACAGCTTTTCTTTTTGGCAGCCAGGAAGAGCCATGGACTCTTTGCCTGCATTTACTTCTGCATGTCATATTAGTATAAGCTAGTGTAATTGACTGTAGCTGGCATATGTTGCCAGTGTTGTTCAGCTGGCACAGTGAAGGGACTTCCTGAAGAAAAGCGAATTTTTCCACCGTGTTTTCAAGTCTGCCCATGTAAACTTATAATTGCCTGGAACCTGTATGTTGGAGCAAGGCTCTGACCAACAGGCAAGCAGATCTCACACTGTTCTAACAGATGTACATGAGCAAAGACTGCCAAATGAATGTATTTGCATCAGTTGTGTTAACTGAAAGCATAATTTTCAGCTGAAAAGGCTACTTACAGTTTAGATAGCTTTAGGCTTAGGGCTGTTTTACTGCCTTCTAGCAGAATTTTTTTCAGCACCTCTGTAAACTTTGAGCCAGGCAATGCCTTGGAGTGGAACAGGGCATTATCATAGAAAAGTGCCTTGTCCCTTTTAAATGTGCCTTCCCTCCTTTCCCTCTTTTAATTCAGCATCTGAAACTAACCAAGACAATCTTCTGCATTCCTGCCGAGCTTCATCTGATGAGGTCAGCAGTCTTGTTCTCTGTGTTTTTTTCTGCACAACAGGGGTACTCACAATATAGTGCGACCCCCCGGTAAGGGTGATACTACATGGATTCTTAAAAAGAAAAGCATGTGTGCCAATTTGGCTTGAATTCTTTGAACACATTGCTGGATTGTTAACACAGGGGAAAAGGATGGTCATATAATCTGTCTGCATTTCACAACTGCTCCTGGTGCCACATGACACTACAGAGAGATTTCTTTACTAAGTCAGAGAGCACATTACAAAGGGTAAATGCGCTGAATTGGATTAAAAGCTGGCTTGTAAAGAGGAAATGGTTTGTGCTGGAAAAGAGCGGACAATTCAGGATGACGAACAGTAATGACAGGGTTGCTGCAGCAAAGCTCAGTATTAATAACACTGAAAATGATGCATATTAATAATAACACTTTGCACTTCTATAGCACTTTGTTTTTTCAAAGTACTTTACAAACATCTAATTAATTATTATCTAATTAACAATGACTTTGAAAGGGGTTGGGGGGGCGTGTATGACAATATTTAAAATATGCCTTTGTTTGATAATGGCACAAAATAGGAGGAGGGCAGCAGCCACAAAGGCACAGAGCACACGCATTCAAAATGTTTTGGATAGATGAGGTTTATGGTCTGATAATTGGCTTATGCAGTTCAGCATAGAGAAGTGTAAAGTAATGAGAGAAGGGAGGATCAAAACTATCCACAGAGACTATAGCCTAAAATGAAGCACAATACAAACCAAGAATAGACTTGGACGTGATAATGGATAATGCAGTAAATCCCTCTATACAGTGTTTGGCAGAAGCAGAAAAGGCCTTGGGATTTACATTGTATATATAATCACTGTCTTTTTCTATTAAATAGGGCAGTAATGAGACTATATTAGGAATATCGTGCACTTCTGGTCTCCTTAAGCCAAATTCCCTACTGATTTACCTGTCGCACATCTCTTCTAAAGTCATCAGAATTACAGCAGCCATTACTTGACCTCATATTGTTAATGTTGATCTTGCTGCTAAAGAAATTCAGGGCCAAATCAAGATGTCATTTAGTTATAAATCAAGCCCATGGGCAGAGAAACAAGCCAGCACTTGCAGAAGCTGGTATCAGTGCCCCATCCATCTCCTAACACAGTGAACTGGGACCTGTTTGGAGGGGCTAAGGGGCTCCATCAGCTCTCATCACTGTATCTCAAGCAAAAGGAGAATTTTCTCCCCTCTGTAGGATCATGTTGAGGGGAAATTGTTAGAAAGGGACACGATCATACATGGAGCCAACACAGTATACAACCAAGCATGACAGCTGATTCACAACTATGCAAATCAATATTCAAAGTCATTGCAAACCAAATGACACTTAAGTTTGGAAGATTAGATGGCCGTCTCCCTCACATTCACCTACCCACACCATATTCTCTGAAATTCCTCTGAATATTGCAGGAACGTTTGGTATTTGGAGGAGACAGCATATCTAATGAGTATCAGCTGAATCAACTCTACTTATTATAGGAAGGACATTGCTGATAATGAAAAGGCACAGCAAAGGCCATGCAAAATGATTAAGGGTCTGAGTGCATAAGATACGAAGGAAGATTGGCTCATAGTAGAGAAAAAGAGGCTATCTTAGAAGTATATATGACTCCAAAGGGATCAGATAGACACCAGTAAACTGATTAGAATAGTAATTAATTTCTTTATAATACTGAAGTTTATGTTAAACTTGTGCAGGGGAAGTAACTTTCACAAGAAGAGATGCAGGCAGAGACAGTGCAAAAGAAACTCATTAAAAAATCAGCCATTAAACGCAAGGCAAATTTTCTTCAACATACTCAGAAAAGCAGTCCCACATGAAATGAATATGGTGGCTTGGCTTGTTGAAGGAAAAGGATCCAGCTTCTGAGCAAAAAGAGTGTGACCTGTGCGCAAGTTTTCCTGTTACACTCTCCAACCGTCTCACACTTAGGTAGGTTAATTCCCACTCCTAGTCATGTATGCAATTAAAGAATTTATACCCTGGAGAAACCGTGGTGTCAGGTGGCTCTACCCACAGCTGAAGTATTGTGTAGATATAATTGCAGCTACCAAGGGACACTCATATATCTCAAACTCAGTTTTCCCTCAGCAGGTTACAATTACTCTTATCTTAGCTATTTGTACTACTGCAGGGCACTGGTGGGAATGGAGTCTTAATGTATCAGGTTACAAGCAATAAATGGTTCTAGGTTCACTGCTTGCTTTCACTCCTTAACAGCCCTCTTCTTAATCACTGACCTCATTCCTATTTCTACACTTCTTATTTGACCTCAGCAACTAGTCGCTTTTCCAGAGGAATACAGAGGCCACACTGACTGCTTTGGTGGTCCATTTTCTCTACTGTCGCCGTCATGACATGACGCAAAATCTATATCCATGAATGAAAATCCATTCATGTGTTATATAAAACATATGCTACACAGCACCCCAAGTCAGATTCAAAACCTTGAGAACAAAAGACCGTAAGCCTGGAGAACTGCCAAACCCACAAGGAGAGAACAGGAGAGATGAAGGGCATTGTCCAAGGCCTCAAGCTGAAGTGCTTCAGGCAAGTTCGAGGAAGTAGGTCACAAACCATTACAGAAGAATGCAAAAAAAAATCTTGAAATTATTTTTTTCAGCCTTATGTGAGACAAAATTCATCAACTTGACTCTGAGAATGTGAACCTCCACCAAGAAGACAATGCAGCCCAACTTGTTGGTTGAGATAAAGACAGTTTGATAGGGAAAACAGAAGGTGGGCACAAAGGCAAAGCAAAATAAGGGATTCATTTACCACTTCCCATCAGCAGGCAGGTGTTTATCTATCTCCAGGAAAGCAGGGCTTCATCATATGTAACAGTTACTTGGGAAGAAAAATGCTGTAACTCCAAACGTCCCCCAGTTTCTCCTTCTTTCCCCAGCTTCTATTCCTGAGCATGACATCCGAAGTTCTGGGATATCCCTTGGGTCAGCTGGGGTCAGCTGTCCCAGCTGTGTCCTCTCCCAACCTGCTCCTTAGCAGGGCAGCATGAGAAACAGAAAAGGCCTTGCTGCTGTGTAAGCACTGCTCAGCGACACCTAAAACATCAGTGTGTTATTAACATGCTTTTGGTCACAAATCCAAAACACAGCACCATAAGAGCTACTATGAAGAAAATTAATACCCCAGCCAAAACCCATACATTCCTTCACCTTCTGTGACCCACAATTCTTTTAGATCATCTTCCTCATTTCCTTTACAAGGATTCTTTACAATTTCCTCAAAACCAAAATAAAGTTAAATTCATTTCTTTATTGAAAATTTATTTAGAAAAAAATACAAAATTGTAAAAAAAACCCAATCTTACAACACAGCATGATTCTATTCGTATCTTTGAAATTGTATATTTAATCTTTAGGAGTATCTAAAATTAAAAAAAAACAGAATCCAAATGTTAATACAGAGCGAAAATACCTTTTGCAAAATCTCTAGCAAGAAGTCAGAGATAGAAAAGAAAATTAATGAAAAGTCAGCAAGTTCGAATTCTTTACATCCTTCTTTCATAGTAGATTAAAGGAAAAATTCATGCAAGCTTTTTGGAAAAAAAAAGCTAATGTCAAGTAAATGAATTTGGGGCTGTCAAAGAAAATTTGATAATATGGTTTCTAGATGATTCATTTGTTAATGTGCAAAGTATGAATAGAGTCTCTAACCCAAGTGTGTGTCCACAAATTTGACATGCACCTGGCATCAAAGGACATCCTGACAGAACAACTTAAAGGTTCTCATCTAGAAGAATAAAATTAAATTAAATTAAAAAATACATAGCAATTACCACACTGAGAAATTCAGAGGGAGAAAAAAAAATACATTAACTTTTCCACTAGACAAGATCTTAGAAAAATATGACAACTCATACTGTCTACCATGCAGGCAATGTCATTTATCAAATCCAGGTAAAATGATAGCGAAGCCAAGAATTCAGACTTCCCTTTAACTCTGTGTTATTTTATTAGACTTCATCCATTTTGCATTGTTATTGGACCATATCAAAAGCAAATTTAGCATTAAAATTGCTTTTTGCACAACATAAAAATAAAAAAAAAAGGAGGGGTTTGGACTGAACGGTTCAGGTGAGGAGTCTAATACCACAAAATCCAAACTTCCAGAGAAGAGTATTTTAATGCACTTAATTGTAAAAGTGTCTTTCTTGCTATGGCAGCCACACAGTGACACAGGCATTTTGTACTGCACTAGCATATTATGGCTGCTGTGCTTCAAGGCCAGGTCTTGTCTGGGATTAGGATTTTAGATTTTTGAAAACACAATGAACTGAAATAAAAAACCTGTCAGCCCAAAATTAGTTTCTCAAATGCTTTTATTGGGTTACGTTAAAATAAGGGCCAACTTGTCTGTGTCTGTGGAAGGGTATAGGTATAATACGTTTGTCTGCATAGTTACACACATACATATAAATTACTTTCACCTACCTAAAAAAAACCTTTTTTTCCTGTCTTTAGCCTTCCTTTTTCTCCCTAGTTTCAGTAAAATAAGTCCAGTTCCAGACAATAAACAGCTTAGTTAAAAAAATATGTAGGCCATTAATCTTAAGATTCAGATAAACCTCTGTGGGTTTTCTTAAATTTCCCAGGGGAATTTTTAAAACTTCGTCTTTTTAAGACCTCAAATTCTAACCCTGTTAATTTAAGCCAGTCTGAGAAGAAAAGAGATAAATATTTCACTCCTCCATATCCCTTCCCAGCTCTCCCACTTAGCTAGCCTAATAAAACTGGGGAAGGAGGGTACAGATAGTGTTAGAAGGAAGAAACAGTGGCATTTTAAAAAGCATTACAGAAGGGAAGGCACAATGGTGGCCCTCACAGCCAGAAGACAAGAGAAAGAGAATGGATTACCAGCTAATGATAAGCTGCAGACTCGGTAAAACCCTTCAGCCTAAAACAATGAAGAAAACAGCCTAAAGTCTAGAGAGACAGAAAAGGTACTGAACTAAATGGGATGGCTAGGAGTGAGGTAGCTGTGGTCTGCTGTGGTCTGCTGGTGTCAGGGGAGACTTTGTGCCACATCAACTCCAATACAGCTTTGCTGCATCATTACTGTAACGAGAGAGATGTATACACAGAAACCAATACTCAGATGCCTGACCACTGCTTACTGGGCGATCAAGAAAGAATAGTCAGACTGCAACCTTTGTCGTCGGTTTTGAACAGTGAGAAGAAAAAGAGGTTAGATGTAAACGTTTATGATCTATTAAGAGTGGCATGGTTCAAATATAGAGCAATAGGATGCTGCTAGTTCTAAGCTGTGTTAAATAAAACCATAAAAAACAATTTTCTGTCTCTGTCCATTTATATACTAGCATGTGCTCTCTTTATTTGTCTTTCATCATTTTCTGTATACAATTCTTCTTTTAAAGCGGAATAAAAACACTGATTTATGAACATAACCTTGTACTGGAGTCTTGCAGCCCAGAATCCAGCTCTTGAAGAAGCTCTGGATTTATGCATTTGAGTATGACATGTTCTAAGGGGATTTTAATTTACTTTCATCATGTGATACTTTTTCGCTCTTCATGTACATACTGCATTCCCAGTAGCTGCATGGAGGTAAAGAATGAGATACTGGCTTGAGGGAGAAAAAAAAAATGTTTCCGGTTTATATCTGAAATGAAAAGGAGTCATAGTGACAGATACTGAGGTTGTCATGGATGCCAGGAGCTTCAGAGGAAAATATTTTCACATTAGCAGTGGCCAGAATTTGCAAAAGAAGCTCCCAATTACCTTTCAGATTTTCTGGAATCAACATTTGTTTTCATAATGTTCATTGAAATAGGAATTGAGTTGAAATTAAGAAGTTCTTCCAGAAGTTTGACTCGTCTAACTGTTTTGCATAGTTGTGTTAGTGTCCCTCTGGCTTTCTGCTGAATCCAAACAACTTGGTTCCTTTGTTTATAAAATGTTACATGTGCCAAAAGATGCACTGTTTTGTTCTAATGCGACAAGTAGCAAATGACAGTGCTCTGGGGAATTCCAAAGAAAAGGAGAACAAGCACGAAATGCTAATGTGCTTCTCCATTGCCCTTCTGGATTAGAGGATCCTCTACAGATATTTTGACTGTTATTGCACTGTAGGTAATTTTGATAGAATTATACACTCATAGAATAATTTGAGTTAGAAAGGATGTCTGGGGATTTTCTTATCCAACCCCCAGTATAAAACAGGGTGAAATTAGAGCAAGTAGAAGAGCATTTTGACCAGCTGAGTATCGAACATCTCTGAGGGCAGAGATTTCATAGCATCTCTGGGCATCCCACTCCAATATTTGCCTGCCCTTATGTAAATGTTATTATCCATAAATCAAAATATCTGTGGTTGCATCTACCATCCTTTGCTGCTTGTCCTTTAACTGCACTCTTCTGAAAGGTGCCTGACTCCATCTTCTCTGTAGGTTGTGGAAGACAGCAATTAGATCCCCAGCGTCCCCCTTAGTTTTCTCTTCTCCAGGTTAAGAAAATGAACTTAATCAGCCTCATTTCACCTATCATATTCCACAGCCTCCTAACCATCTTAATGACCCTTCACTGAATACTTTCCAGTTTGTCAATATCTCTTTCATTGGGGGCCCAAAAGCAATCACAGTCATCTTTCTCATGTTTCACGTGCCAAGATGTCAGAAAGAGAAGAAATGTCTTCCAGATAATGATGCCTGTACTGGGCACCTTGACTTCTGTCTCAGGAATAGATCTTTAGAGATGTAGTGCTCCTGATGTGAGAAAAAGCTAAAGCTAAAATCTCATTATTAAGGTGAGAGGGAGCAGCCCTCCAACGTCACAGTTTTAGCTGCTCATATAAAAAAGACATGTACTATGAAAACTTCTGTAATTTTTAAGCCAGGGGAGTAGAACAGCAGAACAACTAAATTGAGTGAAGTGATTAAATATTGCCTAAACTGGATCATTTAGATAGCTGACCATAGGCAGCACCAACAGAATGAAAGTTAAAACAATCCAAACACAGGGATATGCAGTTTTGCAGATCAGCATGGGAGGTACAGAACTGCACTGCATTGTGAAGTGATCTATAGATGTTGCTTGTGTTTAATAGATAGTCCTACACAACACAACTACTGTACTACAGAGACATAAATGAGGTAAATACCAAATGATGCAAGCACGTCATCAAAAGTCACCCTGTTGATGAAACGTCCCAGAAGATGGAGTTTTTGTTTCATTTGAGTGTCAGTAATTTGTTCAGTCATTTCTCACCACAAAAATGTGTGAGATTAGTGCCCCACCATCGCTTAACGGAAAATCTTAAAAAAGAACCCACTTGTTTTCAGTTTATCTCAGTAGCCAGATCTAATGGTCTCTCCACTGTGTTTATTTTAACCCTGCCGACTAGTCTGTAGCTTCCAACCACCAGGAGCTAAACACACTCTCAGTTAGAGCCTCCACACATTGGATTCACCCCAATATTGTATTCCAGTGGCTCACTATGTGTGTGCATGTGTGGTAAGAGGGGAGGACAGGCAGTGAAAATTGGAAGTTTTAGCACACCATTAGAGCATCCAAGCCTGAAGTTACAGTGTTTAACACTTGGAATGGGATGGTCAAGCAAAATGCTATCACTTTTATCTGGAATCTGGGAATAAAGCCAACTCGGATTAAAAAAAACCAAAACAACCAGCCCTGACTAATCTGACAGCTGCAGCAAAGCATAGAGAAGACAAATGCCAAGCAGGCCAGGAACTCAAATACTGTACTGCAAATGGAGCCTGCTTATACTGTACACTGGTGGTGCATACAGACAGCGGGATGGAGGTAACGTATAAATGCGTGGTAAGTAGATATTTCCGGGATCGCACCTGCAAGAACCTCACATTCTCTTGAGGATGCCTGCAAGTACATTACTTCATTTCCAGTTTTGATTTGCATATTTTTTTGGATAGGGACATTTGAAAGAAACACCCAGTCTCCTCAATGTGGACAACAAAACTCAAAGGACATGCTGGAAAACCTAGAGGGAATGTTCCAGATTTCTTGATCAACAGTTCTGACGCTACTCTTGTGCAAGACGGAGTTGCATGGCTCAAGCAATTTTGCAGAAAAGGTATTATACTTGGAAGAATTTCTCTGATATAGAGGCTCCTGTATACACTGAAACAACTTCAAAGCTGATGCAAGATAAACAAATAGTCTTGCTGTATCACCTTGCAATGTTATGAGAAAACAACACTGCCAGCAAGGCAGCCAACACGAGCCCCAGTGGAAGAGCGAGCTTTGTAACACTCAGTATGTGGAGGTAAAGCAAATCTTAGACGGAGATTTGGGGAAGAGAGCCTGCTATTCAGATGTTCTGATGATGTATGGAATGAACAAATTTGAGAAAATAAATGAAACAAGTAAGTAAGTAAGTCAGCTTCAGAGTGCAGCCTATGGTAACTCTAGTATTTTGCTTAACACAGCAGTCTGAGGGCTCATAATAACAGAAAGTCTCTTCAGCAGGAATAAACTGCACATTTTATTTTCTAAGTGTGAAATCCCAAAAGGGACTCAAAAAGGCTTTATATTATTACTTGGGTGAGGAACATGATATGGGTGTCCTTGGTTTACCTGTAATAGCTTTTAGGTATGCTTGCATTCCATTGCACTTAATGTATCAGATTATTCTTTGATTTATAGTCTTGTTTTATACAAAAAGTATGCCAGAAACATAAAACTGAAGGAATGGGATGAACCTGTGTTTGGAATTTCCCCAGATTTCTTTTTCATTAAGGGTTTCATAATGTTATTTCTTTTTTAATTCTAATCCAGCAAGCACTTCCTTGGGACAAAAACCTGTCAGATAAGGTGGCTTGGAGGTTCCTTTAACTGAGAAGCGGGTATGTAGGCTTGAATGTGTGTACTGCAAAGAAATCAATTCATCCAGCCTAGTCACCTGACAGTTTCAGATTAATTACCAGTTTGTTCTACTGTCTTGTGTAGGAGCTTCCATGTCTCCCTGTAGGGAACTATTCCATCTTTTTGTAGTTTTCGTTGTTACATAGACTTTCCTGCCACCCAGCCTAATTTCTTTTTCCTTGATTTTGTATTTTGCATTGTATTCCCCAAAAGGACTCACAGCTGTGTCTCTGTTTGAATCTCCTTTTGTAATTTCTTAGCACATTTCTATTCTTTCAATATTTCTTTGTACCTTGTTCTGCATCCTCCGTGACACTGGCAGTATCAGCTCTGACTGATCTATTATCCTAAAGTTCATAGCTCTAGAGCATCCCAGTACCTTCTACCTTCCAACTGAATATATGAACCCATTTATATTATCTCATTTAATGGTCCTTCTGCCAGTTTTCAGCTCATATGGCAATTTCTCAAGGAAAGCGGTTTCAATTAACTTTTCATAGTTTCGTTATTGCTGTTCTTTTTTATTTTAAAATACAATTTTAATCATAAACATGGAGTCTGATTCTACTTTGACACTACTGAAACTTCATCTATTTCATGCATATGTTATGGGTATGAACAGGAATAGCAAAATACATGGGCAGATATTAGTTAGGAAGCTGTGCTTTGGCCTGCAGCGGGTCTGTTCTGGAGATGGCTGGAACTGGCTCTATCCAACATGGGGGCAGCCCCCAGTCTCTTCTCACAGAGTCCACCCCTGCAGCCTCCCCTCTACCAAAATCTTGCCACAGAAACCCAACACAAGGTCTCATTACAGTGGTGACAACATTTTGACTGTCAATAAAACACCAGGGGAACCAGGAGGATTGAGTAGGGCGATCCTAACACTCCAGGCCTTCAAAAGATAATCTTCCTAACTCAGTCTGTAAAAAAGTCAGAATAAATTTTTTTCAAAGACCTATAAAATATTGTGATTTGTTGGGTTCCTTTTTCTGTACACATATTTTCCCTGGAAAACCATAATGAATGGGATGACGGCATTTGTTTTCATTTATTTATTTGCAGCATACAGAGTTGTACACCACTAAAAGGCTGTGGCTGTGCAGCCGGGAGAAGGCTGCCATGTGCCCAGCTATAGTCAGGAAGGATGAGGAACCCTTCCAAGATTAAAAAAGGTTGAAACTGGAAATGTCTGAGGGCTGACAAAAACTTCAAGGGAGGACAGGGACAGCAAAAAAGCGTTAAAGTGTTCAGGGAAGGAATATGATAAATATAGAGAAGCCAATGGCCAAGTTGAGTTCCCAATATAAGATTGAAACCCAGAAATTTGAGTCCTTGATATTAAGCTCTGAAAGATGCCAAACATAATTCCAACAGAAAACACCATGGGATAAGAAGCTACTCAAGATTTTATAGTAAAGTTTCAAGAGATGTCATTTCACTAGCATTGGAACATTTTTCATTGACAAGTATGTGAGAAAAACATTGGCTTCTTTTTCTTGACTCTGCACTGCCTATGAACATATTACATTGGCCTTAAGGAAAGGTAAAGCTATATGCTTGGGACTTTTTGCTCAGGATTTTGCTCGGACCTACACCAAAAAATGTTCAAAAACCTACAAAAACCATTATATTTCAGCTATGGTAAACTGGTGGAAAGGAATGGGGCCAATATGTTAGAAAGTTTAAGCACAAGACATTTGAATATTATGGGAACAATTGATATTTTCTGTATCCATAAAATATTTTACAAAAAAAAAAATCTGAATATTCTGTTTGTCTTCAGGCTGATTAGACTTCAAGTTCATTAAAGAAATAGACAAATGTCATACCCAAGATTATTAGTTCTGAATGCAGAAAGCATTTCCTTCTATGCCTATGAGGTAAATTGTGGAAAACACAGTTTGATTTGATGAGGAAACTTTCTATTGCTCATTCCACCCTTAGGACAATTTCAGCTTCTCTGCTGCAGTCATTGGCACCTTAATGGTTTTATTAAATAATTTACCACTTATAGATGTTTCATCAGACTTGAACAAAATAAACCTAATTCTTGCTCAAATTAGCTTTACTGCGTGTTTACACTTGGGTGCAATGCCTTATATCCACTCCAGAATTTTCAACCTAACAGGATGTAAGTCTGGATAAGCACTTGGGAATGAGGAATGCACTGTTTGCAGTAGTTTTATGTTCAAGAATTTTATTCGCCACTCAGGTGCCAATGGATTTCATTCTTTGGATTGGTTAATATATAAATAATAAATAGTGTCATACAGAATTTGGACTGTAATTGGTTATTTATCAGCTGGATTGCTGACTTAAATTTTACAACCTGCTTCTTCCCACAATGTGATTCATTTAATTCATGTAATCATAAACCTAATACAACTTTCTGATTCTAAACCCAATTCAGCAAAATACGTAAGAACAGATTTAACTGTAAGTATGCAAATGTTTCCACAGACTCCAAGTTAAGCATATATTTAAGTGGTCTGCTGTCTCAGAGCCTAAGTAAATCTTGATTCTTGATCTAAAATTTGCTTTTCATAAACATCTGTGAGCTTCAAGTCATACAATTGTTAAAGAATAAAAAGTTCACCTACAGAAGTTACCAACAAAAGGAAATTCTGTTTGAAATTCACCAATATGTTTGCTAATCATTTTTTCAGTATTTGCCCATGTCTGTTCAAATGTCTGGGTTTTGGCTTTTCATCTATTTCAGGAACATTTTAAGCAAGCTATGCAAAAATCATCCTTTGTGCTAGTTTGGCATATTGCAGGGAGGTTGAAGGTTTTTCTTCTTTTTTTTTTTTTTGTTTTTTGATGCCTTCATGTAGACTGCAGAAAGCTTAAATCACTTAAACTTCCTTCTAGGAGTCTCTGTTTTTCAAAGAGTTCATTCAGACTTAGCTTATATTTCAGGTATGTTGTGAGCAAAGATGCTTTTATTCGTATAAATGCCACTGCTTTACTAGACCTGGGAAATATTTAGCTCTTTATATTTCTTTTAACATGAGTAGCTAGAGGCTATCCATCCCAACATTACTTAATGAGCTGTTCTGTGTCTTTGCCTTACTAGAATACAAGCACCTTCGACATTAATTGGGGGAGAAATGGCATGTGTATAGAAGCTTACATGACAACCACAAAGCTTAATTTTGTTATGGTTTTAAAAGAGGTACTCATCCCTGGCTTCAGATCAAAATACTAGCATTAAATGATTGTGGCCTTCAAATGTTGTATAATTTAATCTAAATATTCTACCAACACATAATGAAACCACTGTAAAGACTCACTGGTAAGCGGCCCACCTTTCCATTTCCAGGGCTATATCTGAGGATAGATAAAATGACTTCCTACCTGAAAGAGAGATGAAATGCAGCAGAAAAACAAATTAGCAAATATGAAACATTTGTTATTGAACGGGAAAAACCTTCCCTTTTAAAATGTACAAACTGGCACAAATAACACATCTAATTCTCTTTGTGTCTGATTGGAGAACTAATAAACAACAGAGAAGATCAGCACAAAGCATTTCAAGATACTATATGAACAGGTTAATACCAGTACTGCCTACTGCTAACAACTAACCTGAGATGTGATTATTTAACTTTGGTGCTTTTTTCTCTTGATTTACAATGCAAAGCTTTACAGTCCAAGCATGCTGTTAATAAAATAAAGATAGAGTACTCCAGAAAGCTATCATGAGGGTTTTCAGCTACACAGAAACCAGTGAGACTTTAGAAATGTCCGTCATATGAAATGCAATTGTTCTAGTTCCGTTACACAAAAAGGGCAAGTAAGAGGGATTTATTTAGTTTTCTTAAACCATTCGTTGATTTATGTACTTCTATCATGACTATCATGACCTTTCTCACTCCTGTTTTCTCCAGACTAAACAAACTCCATCTTTTCAACTTTTCCTCCATAGAAGTCTTTGTTACCCTCTAATCATTTTGTCACTGGCCTCCATTAATTTCTGCTGGATTTTTTTTTTTCACTAATTTGACCAGGAGAACACAGTGTCCAAGATGAGGGCAAGCATGATTTATACAATGTCTTAACATTATATTCAGGATTGTTTTACATCCTAGTCCTTACCACAGCACAATGTGGTATTTTGCTTTGGCTACTCCTCCACTCAGCAGTTCTCCCCACACTGTCTGCAGGATAGCAGAAGTTTGCTAGCATAGCTTTCCCCTCCTGCTCTCACTTCAGTAGTTTCAGCCAAGTGCTGCTCTCATATCTCCCTTAGCTATTTGTCTTCACCAGGGAACAGTGAGAGAAGAAGAACCAGGATGGAGAAAAGGACCAGCAGCAGCCCCCACATACAGCTGTCCCACCACCTCTTGCCTCTACTTGGTGCTTGGCCAACCCAGTCACCTCACCTGGGGTTTGTCCCACAACTCGCTGCAGTAACTCAGCTCCAGTGACCAGGAGAGGTGCAAGGCAACAACAATATGTTGAGCAGGGAGAGGAGGAGGAAAAAAGCATCTGACTTTGAAATAGGAGGTGGAGAGAAGAAGAGGAAGAGTGCAATGGGTTTTTCTGGAGGTGATGGAAGTCTGATGGGCACTTGGAGAAACCACAGTAACAAGATTGTTTCAGGACTGGTTGTGAATCACAGAGCTAGAGAAATAACAGAAGGGTTTATTTGTTTGGGGAGTTGGAGTTTATTTTTAACCCATAATTACTTCAAATTATTCTTTTTTTCAATTGGAATTGAAATTTAATTTAAATTTGTAATACCTAAACAAACACTTCTGAACACTGAATTCTTCATTCCTCTCCAGTGAAATAATTGCATTACATTCAAGTGTTATCATCTTACACAGTTCATCTCTTCTCTAGCTCATTAATAACTGATACATCAAACTATGCATAACATGATGGTTTTCATCAGGTACCTCTGTGTTGAACGGTAGGGATGACGTTTGCCTCATCAAAGGTTTTTGCTGTCTAAAAGTAGAATATGCAGTCCAGAGTAGTCACCAAGGCTCCCTTGAGAGAGAGGGTCACCATGAAGCACTTCTACAAGGTAAGCCATCTCATCTAGGATAAGATAATTCGCCCCTTGTTTTCTATCTCTTTAGCAGTTTCTGGTACATAAGTGCAATTCACCTCTAATGTATTAGGGCTACTTAATTTCCTTGAAAGCCTCCTTCAAGGGGTTTCATAAAAGGCTTGTTGAAATTCCAAATTAGTTATAACAACCGTCTTCTTGTACCTACAATTCAGTTCAAATACTTGGAAGTTAGACATGTGTGGTTTTCTTTTATGGCAGCCATATTTTTTCAGCTTTACCATTTGATATCAATCAAGGTGTTCTGTAAACAAAATAAATCTTCATTTATAATTCAAATCTTTTTTTTAATACTGAAGCCAATCTGAAATCTACAATTTCTAACACTTTTTTTAAAAGTGATTATACTTTCTGCCATCAAAATCTTCAAGTGGGGATGATTAATTTAATGAGGGATTACATTTATTTTGACAGCATTTTCTTTAAATTCCTTCAGCATGTCATCCAGTCTTGATACCTTGTCACCATCCAGCACCTCTCTAGAACTTTAACCATTGCTACCGCTTCCTTGTATTGACTCTAAAAGTTATTTTAGGATACATATTTTTCCATCATGCCTGGTGAGAAAGACAGTCTGAAAGAAATGTAATTATTTCTTGACACCATCACCATACTTAAACACACTAATTTATGATAGTGGGTATCATAGCGGATTGAAGGTTGTGGAGCAGGAAAGGAAGCAGGAATCCACATCCATTCCTCTTGAGGATTTGAAGTTACACTGGAAGTGTAAAACCATGTTTACAGTGCTGAAGAAAACAGAGCCAAAGACTTGAATCAGCGAAGACCAACCTCCTCCACGTAGTGCTTGGCTGTGGGACACAAATGGTGCTCAGTGGTTCAAAAGTATAACAGTTATTTTATGGTGGGAGGTTGGTTTTCTTTTTTTTCAGTTTAAAGTGCATGAAACAAACATACAGTTGGTGTAGCTGCCCAGAGCAGCGCTTGTGATGCAGCACAGAATTTTGGGGTGCTTGCATGTGTGAAGGCTGTGGGGACAGAGTTGAAAAGCTCTGTATGGTGCAGTGTGCCAAAACCAGATGCTCAAATCAGTGCAGTAGGCTGTTATTTATGAAGAAGCACAGTGTATCAGGATCTGACAAACAAGGGCAGCCGAAGCGTACACTCAATGTGCTAATTTCCGGTTGAGATAAAGAAGTACAAAGAAATAGAATCTACCTTTTTTTGACAGATATTGAAGTGGAATATGGTTTTTTTCTTCATGTCATTACCACAAGTCACCAATTTAATTCAAGACTATGTAAGGACAATCTCCCATGTTGTCATTTGTTGTAATTTTTCCCACTGTATTCCTAATTGACATTTCTACTGTTCCCTTGTCATTTTTCATTATATTTTTCTCTCTCATTTTACTAGTAGAACAACCTTAGATTTCAAAAGGGGGAGGAGATCTGCCTCAAAATAGAAATTAGCAGTTCAATGTGATGCCTCCAATTCAGGATTTATGAGTAACAAGACCATGTATGCATTTAGTATTTTCATGGATAAAAGCAAAATACCGCAAAGCAACTTCCCTCATATTTTTCTAACACCTGCTCAATTAGCCTCATTGATTTAGAGATGAATGTCCAAAAGAAACATATCTCATTTTATGCAAGAGTTAAACTGTCAGGCTAAAATACAATCTCTCCACAGTCAGACTAAATTAAAAGATAGTACAGCAATCCCAGGAAGTTAAGTAGATTTGAAGAGAAAAGAAAATACAGCATAAGTTAAGTTTTATAAAGCTTCATCAGCTCTGTTTTTTTTTTTTCTCCTCCTTCTTCTTTTTTAATCCTTACAATAAAGGAGATCCTCTAACTATAGAAAGAGATTTATCACAGATGACAAAACTATGAAAGGTAGTCATAATTTCTGACACTTCATTCCCGTTCCTTCCTCTTACTCCTAGCATAAAATTTCCAGACAAGTTCTGTAATGACCTAGCAGGTGCTGGTTGTGCAGCTCCAGGTAGTGCCACAATTCAGACCCACAATGTACTGATAGCTTTCCACCAAGAGTTATAACATTACTTGGGTGACTTGCTGTGATTTGCAGTCTGCCATTGCTGTATGTGTTTTTACAATAATGCTTTATAAATACATTGCTGCCTCAGCATCTGATAACTGAACCATTCCCCATAGGTGCATTATGGAAAATATTTCATGTTTAAATTATTGTGAAATATTGCCCCTTCTTATCTCCCAGATACATTATCCCCACAAATGCTGTAGCAATAGTTTTATCTGTTCTAATTAGCATGTATGGAGGAAAGAAAACCTCCATAATTGCATTTTGTTCCTCCTGAGCATTTAATTCACTATGTGTCCACTGGAAGAGAAAAAAAAGATATCTTTAGCCTGGAAATTATCAGAATAGTGATCAATTTACATTTTTAAGGATTAAAAGTAGGGGTGGGAAGAGCCAATTAGCTGAGGCAATGTTTAGTAGGATACAGAACCTTGTATCTGCAGTTTGTGGATTCAAACCCAGTTTGTTAGTGGAATCTGAAAGGTTTATCGGAATCACAGCTTTCAAGACCAAAAAATACCTTTTGATCAAATATTCTGACTTTACATAAAAATTACCTCTTTATCCCTGCACTACAAATACCTTTTGTTTGACCAAATTGTATGCCTCAGAAATCATGAAAACGTTCAATGGATCAGAGACCCAGAGAACCCAGCCTTGCCAGAAATTTATTTCAATCAAGAACAGCTACCACTCTCTCTATTATTTTTTTTTTCTTTAAGAACCATTGGGTCTGTAATATCAAGCATTCTTTTTGCATTGCTGGATTTGCACAGTACAGTCCACTTCATAAACTAGACCAGCTGCTTTTTCACCTCATTTTTCTGAGTCTGTTCTATGTTGTCTTAGTTTCAACATTCTCTTAAAAACAGAGACATGTCTGGTGCACATAGTGTTCCAATATTAGTCTTTCCAGTTCAAGTCCCCCTCCCCACTCCCGATCATTGTTTCACTATTTATGCTCAAGGAGTTTTACTGCTTCTTTTTACAGAAGAATGTTGTTAAGTGCTTGTGTTGACTTCTTTGCTCCCTAGTTTTCTTTTCAGTATCCTTTTTTTTCAGGACACATGGGTTAGCTATGGTCAATACTCTAAGAGTGAGGTCTAAGTTATCTAAAACTCATCCAAGAGCATGACAGTTACCAAGTACAACTAATTTCCTGAGCTTTCTAATCCATAGGCAACTGAATTCACTAGAGCTCTGCCTGACTGGCTTGGAAGGCTCCTGGGTAATGAACTTCTTACACCCACACATGCTCAGAGATGTTTGTTCATTGGAGATGAACATGGCACCCACCTGTTTCACAACCAATTTAGGCAGGTGGTGAAAGTTTTACCTCAAGTTAAGAAACAGATACATGCATTCTGTGTTCCAATACAGCATTTTCACAGCAGTATGTCATTATTTGCTTATTTTTTCTACAGCATTTTGCCTAAACAGTTGTTCTCCATGTGAGATTTTTGCATTTGATTGTCCTCCACCTTAAATACATAGTAAAAATGAGGCTTTATAATAAATCATATTTTTACAGTATTACTGATTGATATGGTATAGGCCTATGTTTATCACTTGTATTACACTAATGCATAGCCTCAGGGCCAGGAATCAGGGCCCTTCTGTGCTGGATGCCTGCCACATATTTAATAAAAAATGTAATTCTCTGTCCCAGAGAGACTACTTTCTAAACATAGAGTTAGATAGAACAGGTGGAAAAAAACAAAAGTAGACAAGGCAATACTGAAACAATCATTTTTCATCTTGCAAAACTGTAAGTGTTATACTACACAGCAATTTAAATCTGTTTTCCCATGTACTGAAGGCAATCTATTTTCTAGTTTCAATAACTATCTCTTTTCCCGTTAGTTAAAAATATTTATATCAATCTTATTTCATTTGATTTAATCATTTTTAAATCACTTCCACTGAAGTATAAAAAGCTGTTGAGCTCCTTTGTTTAAATATGAAACATAGCAATAATCACTCTTTGGTATTATTCTAATTAGCTAGATCTCCTCATGGAGGATAACAAACGCATACTAACTCAGGACAATTAGAAAGATGCTAATAAATGCAACATCATGGTTCCTCACAGAATGCAAAACTAGTGCCAATATGTAACGAAGCAGTTTGCAAGGAAGTTCCTCACAGAATGCAAAACCATCACCAATATGTAACCAAGCAGTTTGTAAAGAAAATTACCACATTTCGGGAGCTAGAACTTAAAGCTGTCATTGGGATGATTTCCGGAGACAAGGACTCATTATGCTTATCAGTCAGTATTCATACAGTTACATTTTGGTCCCTTCAGTTGATGCTAGATTGCAGAGAAAATGAAAATTATTAATATTCAAAAAAAAAAAAAGGCAAAGCTGTTGAATCAGGAAATTTGAGAGTGCTGGGACTAATTCATAGCTAGCAAAACACAGTAAAAATCCTTGAACTTGCAATATCTTCTCCTGTCAATGTTTGTAACATATCTGACACTGAGTGTAAGATAAACTAGTAAAAAGTCTGGAAATGAGAAAGAAAAACACACATCAGTTGATGGAAGGGTAGACTGTTTCATTTTGTTCATTTGCTTTTGCCTGAGATCAGTTTTGTTTCAAAGAAACTCTAATGCTGAGAACATCCCAAGGAGGAGAACACTGGTGACACCCTGTCTCGTAGAAGCTTAGTTGTCCCTTCTGCACTTACTTTGAGACACTGTACACAACTCATCAGGGAGCTCCTGAAAGGTTTTCCCTATCCGTACAAACCAGTAAGTATCTGCTAACCAGCCCAGTAGAATCCAGTAGAAATAGTTCTGCAGGCTTCAGTATTCCTTGGATCAGACCACAAGAAATAATCCAACTAAAGCTATTTTTTAAAACATGTGAGTATAAATTATTCTGTTTGTGTGTGATTCCAAATAAGCCCTATCCCACCAAAAGACACCTGCTAAATTCAGCATGAATCCCTCTTTCACTAGTCATATCCAAAGGGCAAGGACAACAATTCTGCTGGATTTCAAAATTAAGCCTTTGGGACCAAACTTTTCTGTCTTTCTCCATGAGACGTCCCCGTGGCTTTCAGTCCATCATCATGCCCAATACACAAGACAAGCAATTAAGAACACGGAACAATTTAAAACTAAGACACAAGTTATAAAACTGCAGTATACCTTTGAGATCCAGGCAAAATATTTGCTATTGTAACTTTCCTATCTTGCCAAAATATTTGCTATGTGAGAGGCAGAGTTTTTCAGATCCACGCTCAATAGCATCTATAAGGCAGTCCCTCAATAACAAGTGCGGTAATACTCTGGGAATCCAGAATACGACTATAATAAACGTGTAGTCCCAGAACACTGCAAAACTGAGAAGAGCTCCAGGTCGTGCTAAGAAATATGTATTTATATTACAAATATAAGGCCTGATCCCATTGTCTTCCCTCAGGTGAAAAAAAGAAAATCACAGCAATTTTTCATGTAATACAAAACATTTCCGAATCACAGTGGTATTTTTAATTGCAAAAATAATTTAATCCTTATTTTTCATTGCCATCTTATAAATAACAGAGTTCTTGATTTAGCAATCCTTTCTTACACTAAGGAGTTGCCTACCAAAACAATCCCAGTTATTTCAGTAGGAGTGCTTGTGGATATACGGGCTCATTAACATAAGGCTAACAGAACCAGGGCCCATGTTAAATGAAACTGGTAAGGGAGAAGATTCCTACTAACCTGATAATGTAAAGGCAAGTCTGAATCATGGAGAGGGTAGCTTAGGATGGAAGGTGAGACAGCCCTGATTTTATGTGCAGCATGGCATCTGAGGTGTCCAAAGCAATCACTGCTGTTTTTTGTTTAAAAGCAACAGAAAAACGCTGCTTTCAGAAATAGCACATGAAAATTTAAGGAAATGACTTACCTGTTTATTTGCATCACTGACTAAAGAGCAGTTTTCCCTGCAGGCTATAAAATCATACATTTGCGCCTTGCCTAAGACCCCATGACTTTCCACCCACTGACAGAACAGCATGGAAGAAGGTGTCCTTGAGTGTCAGAGCAAGGTGGTCTTCCTCATCTTGTGTCTCATCTGTGGGGAAGGGAAGAGATATGTGCAGAAATTAAAGGCGCTATGG
The DNA here is from genome assembly GCA_034782735.1 of Sagittarius serpentarius. Taxonomy (NCBI): domain Eukaryota; kingdom Metazoa; phylum Chordata; class Aves; order Accipitriformes; family Sagittariidae; genus Sagittarius; species Sagittarius serpentarius. The sequence continues at coordinate 21,353,372 of JAVKLA010000017.1, forward strand.
AAATTTCCAAAGAAAGAGAAAGAGTTCTGGAGTGGCCTCTGCTGTACTTCCTCTCCTTCATTTTGTACCAGCACCGATCAATGGACTCGTTGCCTGCTGTAATTCCCTGCAGTCATTACTTTACAGGTGAGTAATTTATGGCTTTGTAAAGGGCTCTGGGATGCTTGATTATGTCAAAGGTGTTATTGAAGTTCAGATTGTAGTTGTATCCTAAATAGGACAAGATTACCACTGGGATTTATATCATTACTTTCCTTAATTATTTACGACATGGTGCCAATCACACTGTAGGCGCACTTGCAGTAAAAGAAGAGATGGTTCTCTGTAGGTGAACACAAACCCTATTAGGTGATAAGCTGTCCAAAGCAGTGCATGGCATTGACCTCCAGTGGCAGAAGCAATGATAGGCAGGACAAGGAAATCCAGCATCAAAGACATTAAACAGAGCTCTCAACTGGAAGTGTTAATTTTCAGTGTGCAAATTTCTCAGTCCTCATCTGACCCAAGTTCCCTGTCTCTTGACAGCATGGGGTAAGGAATGGGATAGACTATTCCTAAGCCACAGCATCAAAGGGCGGCTGGAGAATAACTTAAGAACTACTGTGTAAATGTCTGCCTATGGTGACAAGTTCAGCAATTGTGGGTGGAAGCCTCCTGTTTAAGAAGGGCAGAAATTTCAGTGCCTCCCAGCTAAAGTGGTAAGAAAAAGGAAAATGAGACATGATTATTCCCCACAGGACTCAAGTTCTTATCCCTGCAGAGTCTTCAGTCAGAGTAGGAAAGCTCATATCACACAGTAATAGTTTTCCAATGTGTCTGTAAACGGGCTGGGTCCCTGGGGATTACAAGTGCGACAGCAACCTTAGATCCAGCCCCAACGACAGAGACAGGGGAAAGCAGTAAAATTTTCTTTTTAGTGACAGATACTACAATGATGTAAGAACTCCTTTCCCTCAGAGGGCTCACATTAGCATTTTCTCTCAGTCCTGAGAGTAAATCATGCCATTTAGTCACAGTCTATATGAAGACACAAACATCCACTTTCTGAGCTCTCACACCCTCACCTTCACCTTTCCTATCTGATGAGAGCGTCCCAACTTTGTTAAGTGAGCCACAAACTCCAATTCACTCTCTTCAGTGGACCTTCCTGTCTTCTGCTAGGCCCAGACAATTCCACTTTTAGGAAGCTTCTTTTTCTATTCCAATGGAGGGACATGGCACAAATAAGTATTCAGAGGGACCCTCAGCAACAGTGCCATCACTGGGGACAGATTTGCAAAGTGACTTAAGCATTATCACACCAACACTGCGTTATTTAATAGTCAGACATTGTGCTCCTAGACTCACCAGAGCTTAAGAAATGTCTTAATCTTCCCTTTCATTATTTAGCAAATAATCATTTGATATTTGGTAGCTGATGATTCACAGAAAACAAATCCCTCCAGTCTGTGTGTGTGTTGGGGCCGGGGCGGCAGGAGGAGGAATTCTACTGTGTTTATTCTGCATATTGCCTAGCCTCTACTTTCAATTGTGAGAACACGTTTCAAGGGATTAGTTACTGGATTTGGAAGAATTATGGTTTCAACTTTCTGACTGAAGAAAAGGAAAATCTTCTAGCCTACTAAAAATCAGAGGGTAATGTTGAATGCATAAGGCAAGACTTCTGTGCCAAAATGTAACTGCAGAGGGTATTGGAGATTACATTATAGTCTCTGTGAAGAATTGGATGGGAAGAATTGGAACGGAACACATTGGACTTTTGATAATATTTTCCAGTGATAAATCTTCCTTACTTTCCTAACAGTCCATGTCTTCCTGCACATTGGGCAGAATACCTTAATTTCTGTCCCACAATTAGGGAACTATACTTGGGGAAACTGTGGGGTTCCAGGCTGGAATGTGAACTGCCTAGACAATGTCCTTGGATGGTCAAGAACCACCAAGTAAAGAATAAAAAATCAAGCCTGACATGTATGATGAATGTGTTTTTAAGACGTGCTGCAGGTCAGCATCAATGAAATGCAGAGGCAGAGAAAAGCATTCTGTTCTTTTTTCAGGAAAGACAACGCATTGACCAGTTATGTTTGTCTTGGCCATCAGATCTGAGTACTGACTATTATTTGACTAATAAATACCAGCTTATTTGGGAAAGAGTATGTCCATTGCTAGAAGTTACAACTGGATGCACTAATGAACCAGAAGACTGACATTCTTCCCAGAGTTTAGCCAAGGGAAAATCATAGGTAAAATAAGACCTGAACCAGGGAAACAGAGATCAAGGAGCCATCGGGACACAGAAAAGGGCAAAGGAGTAGAAACATATTTTCCGGGGGAGCAAATCCATACCTATCAGACAGGTTCTGAATGATGCCTGGGTCCACTTTCAAGACAGCACTATGATAAGACAGCTAGAGCTTGGGGAAAAGAAAACAACTTTGATAAATTAGTGGACATAATTAAAAATAAACAGTGATTTCAAAAATTATGCTTTATTATTACATCGTACAAAATCCATGTGTCTATTTTCTTCCAAGACCATTTGTCCCTAAATTGAACAATTTTTTTCAGAATCAAGGATCTGAAAATGGTAATGCTTAAATGACTTCAGCATTCAACGATCCAAAAGTCACCCCAGAGGCCTCAGGAAGTAGAACTGATAAAATATGTAGAAGAATGAAGCCTCCCAGGAGTGCTGGCCTCAGAACCAACAGGGAAGGAAAACCCGGGAAGGTCAGAAGTGCAATGGGAGATAAACACAGCAGCCTGTTGAACTATCACCACCAAAACTGTGTAACTAGTGTAGAGCTAGCAGTATTCTGGGTTAACAGATCAAAAAGAAATCAAAACTGGGCAACTTCAAAATGAAACCTTGTTAGAAAGGTGTGTTCTTCCTCCTCTCCCATGGTCATGACTACTGCTTTATTTACTGAAAATGAAATACTTTTTGTTATTAAAGTGATTTATCACAAAGAAGCTGAATTTAAAAAAATCTGAAATGAAAATTATATAAAAGCTCAGTAACTAAATTCTCGAGTTGGCCAAAGGTACTGGATTACACTATTTCCAAAAGTATTGGTGGCAGCAATTTACACTTGTTTGTTCTATTGAACAGAAATAACAGCAAATTGCCAGTATCTGTGAGAGAATCAAATATCGAAGATTCATGGCTTCCTTCATTAGCCAGACATGGGCTATGTCTACACAGCATTTTCCTGGCAGAAGCAATCTCATTCTACCCACCCCCTGAGCCAGCTCCAATTTGGGAGCCAGAAGGCAAATTTATCACCCAGTTGTGCCTGAGACAATGTACCCTGCCTCCCGGCAGGTCTTACCAGCTTGAGCACACCCGACCTCAACCATGGCTGCACCACTGTACCCAGCTACCCCTGAGCACAAGCAGAGACCATCCATGTGCTCCTGCAAAATTCTCACGGATGCATTTACTGAGACCCTTTTGCAGAAAGGTAACAAGCAGTAGGTAGCTAACAGCAGCACTGCTGAAGGAAAACGTTTGGCCAGCTGGCATAGCACTAGGATCTATAAATGTTTTCTAGCTGGCCATTCAGTGCTTGCACAGATCTGACAGAGAGGCAGGAAGGAATGATAGGTGAGCTGAAAAAACAAGACTGCAATTTTGATACCATTGCATGTAAGATAGTGCCACAACTGGAAACATCATATCACTCTCAAATGCTGAAAATAACAGGCTAAAAGGATCTATAGCTCCAGTGATTCATCTCAGCATCATTTGCTGCTCTGCTTAAACCAGGTGAACAGCACAGAGAGGTTGTAACAGGGCAAACATGGTAAAAATACTGACATATTCTAGCCAGTTTCGTAGACCTGTGCTTATAAAGGATCAATGTTTCATAGTTAAAAAACTGTTTCTATTGCCAGTTTTGGAAGGCTCAGTAATAGCTAGGGAAGAGGTGGAGGCGACTGTGAATCGTTGTTATGATTCAGAGTCACAGAGTCACAGAATCACAGGATTAGCAGAGAAAAATTACTGATGGGCGTACATTTGCACCCAGCCTCTCTAAACTCCTCTCTTGAGGATGTAGAAAGAAAGCCTTTCTGATGGGTGACTTTAACTTAAGGGATATTTGCTGGACAACTGGTTCAGTTTGTTACTAAAAACAAAAGGTGGGAGTTATATACCTTAACACAGATGTCTAAAACTTAGTAGCATTAAGTCTAACCTAGGTACCTCAGGGGAGTAATAAGCAGTTCCAGTGGGCAGTTCATCCCATCCTAAAATAGATGTGTAAGATAAATCTATTGAATCACCCCCTAGAAGTGCTTATTTCTCTCTGTAAAAACTCTCAGAGTGGTTAGCTGAAATTTAGGTGTCTAATTCTGAGAAATCTAAAAGAAGGAGAGATGAACCCCACTCATGGTTCCTTAAAATGATCGCACAGTTGAAGAAAGTTTCCTTCTTACAACAAGAAGGCCAGTGTTTTAAAGTGAGATTTGAAGTAACAATAAATTATATGTAACTTGCGTAAATGGGAAATAAATGAATGGGGTACAGTTTTAAACATAGGTGACACCTGAGAAAGTTACTTGAATGGATTTAATATTAGGCATAGGTAGGGCTTCAGGAAATGAAAATTAATTCATATGTATTAGGAAGAAGGCTCATCTTCAGTCAGCTGCAAGCCTTGTTTCAGGAGATGTAGATGTAATGACTCTAAACAGTGATATAGAAAAGTGAAACATTTCCTATAAATACATCTTGCTATACGAAACAAAGAAGTGTTATATACTCTTTCCATCCAAACACCATCTCTATCAAAAGAATAGCATGAGAAAACACCTGCTAAAAGTAAAAACTTTTAGATTAACTCATACTTACAACTTAGATCCAAACGTTTTTTGAAAGGGCTGAAGAATGTTTTTAGTCATTTTTTAATTTTAATTTTTAACAGATCTTAGAAAGCTGGGATATTGAAATGGCTTGGAAAACTGCCAAAGTAATTCCAATGTTTAATAAGGGTAAAAGAGATAACCTAAGAACCACAGAAAAATTACTCTGACGTGTATTCCAGAAAAAATAATGGAACAGTTAAATCAGGATTCTATCAACAAACAGTGGCTAAACATATAATTAATGCCAGTCAACACAGTTTTGTAAAAGTAAATCTTGTCAAACAAACCTGTTTTTTATGACAGGATTACAGGTGCTATTGATAAAGATGACCATCTTGGCACAGTATTCTTCATTTTTAACAAGGCATTTGACTCAGTGCCACAAAACACTTCTGTTTAAAAACAAACTTGAATTGTGCAGAATTAAGAGTGTACATTAGATACAATAAAAATATCTCACAGAGTTCAGAAAGTAGTAATTAAGAAATAAGTGAACACAGCTGCTTCTACAAGGTTCCCTCAAATAGTCATTGCTCCATATATATATAAGAAGCAATGAACTAGAAAGAGCATATGCACAAAGCATAGCATAAATAACAAAGATAGGGCTCTGCTGCAGAAATATCCAAAATGTCTGCTAAAACAGTTAAATTCCTACAAGTTTAAGGAAACCTAAATGCAGAGCAATATGTCTAGGGACCAGGTATGCAAATCACAGGTACAGAAAGAAAAAGCAGCAGCTCAGAAAAGGACTTGAGAATCATTGTAGATAATCACCTCAAAATAAGCTCTCAAAATAGTACTTTGGCTAAATGGCTAATATGATCCTTGGCTGTATAAAAGGTGATTATCAAATAGAAGTAGGGAAGTGTTATTGCTGCTCTACTTTGCTTTGATAAAACTGCTGTTACAATAAGACAGCTAGATCTGGAGTCAGATCTTCCAGAATAACATGGAAATCACAAAGAAAGTTGAAAAAAAAAACAGGTCAGAGACTGGAAAACAAATCTAAAGAGACAAGGCTTAAAGAGCTCAACTTATTTGTCAGAGAAGGTTGAAAGCTGACTTGACCTGTGCATATAGATTCCTGCGCATGAAAAACCCATCCAGTAGGACGATTTTCAAACCTGCTGACAAAGTCATAATTAGACATAAAGACTGGAAGCTGGAGTTAGAAAATTTAACCTGAAAATAAGACACAACATAGAAAATGAAATTTTATGAGGAGAGGTGGTAATTCACCATTAGTCTGAGTTGTTAGGTGGGTTTAGATAGCTTTCTGATATAGATGGTTGTCGTGGTTTAACCCCAGCCAGCAACGCAGCACCACGCTCACTCGCTCCCCCCCCCCCCAGTGGGAAGGGGGAGAGAATCGGAAAAAAAAGTAAAGCTCGTGGGTTGAGATAAGAACAGTTTAATAGAACAGAAAGGAAGAAAC